>CAKJTW010000108.1:2400000-3600000 GCA_917880005.1 Nanger dama | reverse complement strand
GTAGCCATCCCATCCTCCAGGGGATCTTCCTGATCCAGGGAGGGAACCCATGTCTCTTATGTCTCCTGCATTGGCAGCCAGGTTCTTTACCACTAGCACCACCTGGGAAACCCTCGACCTCCTTTACTGCTGCAATTTTATTTTCTTTAAAAATATTTTCCTCCTTAATATAGCTATACTAGTTTTCTTTGGTGTAGAATGTATCAGGAAGTCTTATTTAATAACGTCACTTCCAAATTGTCTCTATCCTTAATCCTTATACTTCTAAGATACGTTTCTTGTAAATAACACACAGGTAGAATTTGTCTTTATGAAGCCTGAAAATCTTTGTTTTTTGACTGGGGCATTTATTTCATTTATATAAAATATAATTAGTACTACATTATGAATGCCATGATATTGCACCACTCCTCAAGGCACAGTTCACATTGTACATATATTTGCACTTAGGTCTGAAAACTTATTTTGTGCTTTCTACTTGTCATACCTGTTGCACTTTTTTGTCTTTTTTTTTAACCTTATTTTGAATTTACTGAGTATTTCAGTTATTCCAATGTTGTCTCCTCTAATGTTGCTCCTTGGAAGGAAAGCTATGGCAAACCTAGACAGTGTATTAAATACAGAGACATTATTTTGACAACAAAGGTCCAAAGAGTCAAAGGTGTGATTTTTCTAGTAGTCATGTACAGATATGAGAGTTGCACCATAAAGAAGGCTAAGTGCCAAAAAATTGGTGCTTTTGAATTGTGGTGCTGGAGAAAACTCTTGAGAGTCCTTTGGACTGCAAGGAGATCAAACCAGTCAATCCTAAAGGAAACAGTGCTGAATATTCATTGGAAGGACTGGTGCTGAAGCTGAAGTTCCAATACTTTGGCCACCTGATGCAAAGAGCTGACTGACTAGAAAAGACCCTGCTGCTGGGAAAGACTGAGGGCAAAAGGAGAAGGGATTGGCAGAGGATGAGATGGGTGGATAGCATCACCAACTCAGTGGACATGAAATTTACCAAACTCTGAGAGATAGTGAAGGACAGGGGAGCCTGGCCATGAGGTCATAAAGAGTCTAGCAACTCAACAACAGTCACCCAGCTAAGTAGTTTAAGAAGTTATATATTTTCTTCATTTCTTTTAGTAGTTGTCCTTGAAATTATAATACGCTTACTTAAGTTAATGGAGTCTGAATAAATCCCTTAATTTCTTCCGGCACAATAAAAGAAACTTAGAACAGTTCCCAACTTATAATCATTTTCCCACAAATTTTAGCTATTCTTGTTTACCCCTGAAGACATTATTATTATTCTTTTATTAATCAGTAACTGCTTAGATTCCCTTTACTGTTTATCCCTGTGTCTTAAACCTACCATCTAGGAAAACTTTCCTTCTGACAAACATGTGTCATTTCAAATTTTCTCTATTGAAAGTCTGCTGAAGACAAACTAAAATTTGAAGACAAATTTTTGTTTGACTGAAAATGTCTTTGTTTCACCCTCATTCTTAAAAGATATTTTCAGTGGCTGTAGAATTCGACTTTGACTCTTATTTTCCTTCAGTGCTTCTGGGTTCTGGCTCCTGTTATTGCTCCTGATAGACCAGCATCCGTGTAATCACCGCTGCTGCTTCCTTTCTTAAAAAACAAAAATTATTTATTTTTGGCTGCGCTGGGTCTTCTGTTGCAGTGTGTGGGCTTTCTCTAGTTGTGGTGATGGGGGACTACTCTCTAGTTGCTGTGGGGAAGCTTCTCATTGCAGTGGCTTCTCTTGTTCTGTTGCAGGGGCTTATTGCTCCACGGCACTTGGGATCCTTCCAGATCAGGGATCGAACCTGTGTCCCCTGCATTTGAAGGAGGATTCTTAATCACTAGACCACCAGGGAAGCCCGTTCTTTCTTTTCTTTTTTTTAAACTTGAATTTGCTGTGCACCAGCAAAAATTTTTTTAAATATTTATTTATTTTGGCTTCACTGGCTTACAGCATGGAAAGCTGTATTGCAAGGCATTTCAGAGTACCACTGGAGATGTAAGAATGCTTAGCAAAATTAAACAAATTGAAAAGCTACACAAGTATCAACTCTGGGAAAAATTAAAAGCTGTACATGAAAGGAAATATAATCTTGGTACAATACTATCAGTTCAGTTCAGTCGCTCAGTTGTGTCCAACTCTTTGCGACCCCAGGAATCGCAGCACGCCAGGCCTCCCTGTTCATCATCATCTCTTGGAGTTCACTCAGACTCATGTCCATCAAGTCCGTGATGCCATCCAGCCATCTCATCCTCGGTCATCCCCCTCTCCTCCTGCCCCCAATCCCTCCCAGCATCAGAGTCTTTTCCAACGAGTCAACTCTTCACATGAGGTGGCCAAAGTACTGGAGTTTCAGCTTTAGCATCATGTCTTCTAAAGAAATCCCAGGGCTGATCTCTTTCAGAATGGACTGGTTGGATCTCCTTGCAGTCCAAGGGACTCTCAAGAGTCTTCTCCAACACCACAGTTCAAAAGCATCAATTCTTCGGCGCTCAGCCTTCTTCACAGTGCAACTCTCACATCCATACATGACTACTGGAGAAACCATAGCCTTGACTAGACGGATCTTAGTCAGTAAAGCAATGTCTCTGCTTTTGAATATGCTATCTAGGTTGCTCATAACTTTTCTTCCAAGGAGTAAGCGTCTTCTAATTTCATGGCTGCAGTCACCATCTGCAGTGATTTTGGAGCCCCCAAAATTAAGTCTGACACTGTTTCCACTGTTTCCCCATCTATTTGCCATGAAGTGATGGGACCAGATGCCATGATCTTCGTTTTCTGAATGTTGAGCTTTAAGCCAACTTTCTCACTCTCCTCTTTCACTTCCATCAAGAGGCTTTTGAGTTCCTCTTCACTTTCTGCCATAACGGTGGTGTCATCTGCACATCTGAGGTTATTGATATTTCTCCCACCAATCTTGATTCCAGCTTGTGTTTCTTCCAGTCCAGCGTTTCTCATGATGTACGCTGCATAGAAGTTAAATAAGCAGGGTGACAATATACAGCCTTGACGTACTCCTTTTCCTATTTGGAACCAGTCTGTTGTTCCATGTCCAGTTCTAACTGTTGCTTCCTGACCTGCATACAGGCTTCTCAAGAGGCAGGTTAGGTGGTCTGGTATTCCCATCTCTTTCAGAATTTTCCACAGTTTATTGTGATCCACACAGTCAAAGGCTTTGGCATAGTCAATCAAGCAGAAATAGATGTTTTTCTGGAACTCTCTTGCTTTTTCCATGATCCAGCGGATGTTGGAAATTTGATCTCTGGTTCCTCTGCCTTTTCTAAAACCAGCTTGAACATCAGGGAGTTCATGGTTCACGTATTGCTGAAGCTTGGCTTGGAGAATTTTGAGCATTACTTTACTAGCATGTGAGATGAGTGCAATTGTGCGGTAGTTTGAGCATTCTTTGGCATTGCCTTTCTTTGGGATTGGAATGAAAACTGACCTTTTCCAGTCCTGTGGCCACTGCTGAGTTTTCCAAATTTGCTGGCATATTTGCAGCACTTTCACAGCATCATCTTTCAGAATTTGAAACATCTCCACTGGAATTCCATCACCTTCACTAGCTTTGTAGTGATGCTTTCTAAGGCCCATTTGACTTCACATTCCAAGATATCTGGCTCTAGATTAGTGATCACATCATCATGATTATCTGGGTCGTGAAGATCTTTTTGTACAGTTCTTCCATGTATTCTTGCCACCTCTTCTTAATATCTTCTGCTTCTATTAGGTCCATACTATTTCTGTCCTTTATCGAGCCCATCTTTGCATGAAATGTTCCCTTGGTATCTCTAATTTTCTTGAAGAGATCTCTAGACTTTCCCATTCTGTTCTTTTCCTCTATTTCTCTGCATTGATCGCTGAAGAAGGCTTTCTTATCTCTTCTTGCTATTCTCTGGAACTCTGCATTCAGATGCTTATACCTTTCTTTTTCTCCTTTGCTTTTCACCTCTCTTCTTTTCATAGCTATTTGTAAGGCCTCCCCAGACAGCCATTTTGCTTTTTGTATTTCTTTTCCATGGGGATGGTCTTGATCCCTGTCTCCCGTACAATGTCACGAACCTCATTCCATAGTTCATCAGGCACTCTATCTATCAGATCTAGGCCCTTAAATCTATTTCTCACTTCCACTGTATAATCATAAGGGATTTGATTTAGGTCATACCTGAATGGTCTAGCGGTTTTCCCTACTTTCTTCAATTTTAGTCTGAATTTGGTAATCAGGAGTTCATGATCTGAGCCACAGTCAGCTCCTGGTCTTGTTTTTGTTGACAGTACAGAGCTTGTCCATCTTTCACTGCATAGAATATAATCAATCTGATTTCGGTGTTGACCATCCGGTGATGTCCATGTGTAGAGTCTTCTCTTGTGTTGTTGGAAGAGGGTGTTTGCTGTGACCAGTGCATTTTCTTGGCAAAACTTTATTAGTCTTTGACCTGCTTCATTCCGCATTCCAAGGCCAAATTTGCCTGTTACTCCAGGTGTTTCTTGACTTCCTACTTTAGCATTTCAGTCCCCTATAATGAAAAGGACATCTTTTTTGGGTGTTAGTTCTAAAAGGTCTTGTAGGTCTTCATAAAATCGTTCAACTTCAGCTTCTTCAGCATTACTGGTTGGGGCATAGACTTGGATTACTGTGATACTGAATGGTTTGCCTTGGAAACGAACAGAGATCATTCTGTTGTTTCTGAGATTGCATCCAAGTTCTGCATTTCAGACTCTTTTGTTGACCATGATGGCTACTCCATTTCTTCTGAGGGATTCCTGCCTGCAGTAGTAGATATAATGGTCATCTGAGTTAAATTCACCCATTTCAGTCCATTTTAGTTCGCTGATTCCTAGAATGTCGACGTTCACTCTTGCTATCTCTTGTTTGACCACTTCCAATTTGCCTTGATTCTTGGACCTGACATTCCAGGTTCCTCTGCAATATTGCTCGTTACAGCATCGGACCTTACTTCTTCTATTACCACTCACATCCACAGCTGGGTATTGTTTTGCTTTGGCTCCATCCCTTCATTCTTTCTGGAGTTATTTCTCCACTGATCTCCAGTAGCATATTGAACTGACAGAATGTGGTCCACTGGAGAAGGGAATGGCAAGCCACTTCAGTATTCTTGCCTTGAGAACCCCATGAACAGTATGAAAAAACAGTACAATACTATAGTCAGTACTAAGTCAGACACGACTGAGCGACTGAACTGAACTGAACTGAACTAAAGCAATCTTATGTGCTTAGTCACTCAGTTGTGTCTGACTCTTTCAGAACCCATGGGCTGTAGTCCACCAGGCTCCTCTGTCCCTGGAATTCTCCAGGGGAGAATACTTAAGTGGGTTGCCATTCTCTTCTCCAGAGGATCTTCCCAACCCAGGGACTGAACTTGCATCTCTTGAATTGCAAAGAGTTTTTTTACCACTGAGCTACCAAGGGAAGCCCCACTAAACAATCTTAAATAGTCCCAATAAGTAAGTATATAGATTAACCAGTAGTGTTGATAATCCACATGGCAGGATGTGTGAGTCTCCTGCCTGAGGTCACTGTAATAAGGAGCCTGGTGGGGAGGAGAGCTTAGTGGCTCAGCACTCAGTGTACAGGCTTTCCCACATTCCTCCCCTTTTCAGCCTGACAGCCTACCCTACTGTACTGATTCCACTCTAGTTTCTCTCCTGGGGACATTCCTCCATTTCTGCAGGATAGAGGAAGAGTGGTTACCTAACAGATAGTGCAGGAGGGGATACCAAAGAAATGACATTTCTTACTTGATCTTTCGAATGAAGTCCCTGTATTCCGTGATTCTTGTCTCCCTCACCTTCGTCCATCTTCCGTGGTACCTGGTGCCTCCCTGGTATTCCTTAGCATCTCTGCAGGGGAAGAGAGCCTGCTTCATGACACCACCCTGGGTAGGTTCTTGGGTTCATGAACCCCTTCCTTTTGCTGAAACGTTTACTACTTTTAGGCTGCTTTCAATTTCTTCTCTTTTTTTTAAAAAAAGGACAAAACACTGTTATTTATTTCCTTTTTTTTTTTTTTAAATGTGGGCCACTTTTAAAGTCTTTATTGAATTTGCTGGGCTTCCCTGGTGGCTTAGTAAACAATCAGCCGGCAATATAGGAGACCTGGGTTGGATCCCTGGGTTGGGAAGAGCCCCTGGAGAAGGGAATGGCAACCCACTCCAGTAATCTTGCCTTTGAGAATTCCATGGACAGAAGAATCTGGCGGGCTAACAGTCCATGGGGTCGCAGAGTTGGACACAACTGAGGGTCTAATACTAAATTTGTTACAGTACTGCTTATGTTTTTGTTTAGTTTTTTTGGCCCCAAGACATGTGGGATCTTAGCTCCTCAACCAGGGATCAAACCTGTATTCCTTGGATTGAAAGGCTGAGTCTTAACCACTGGACTGCCAAGAAAGTCCCTGCTTTCAGCTTCTGAAATAGGGTTTCAGATATCTCCAAGTTTCAAGGGGAGAAGGCAATGGCAACCCACTCCAGTACTCTCGCCTGGAAAATCCCATGGACGGAGGAGGCTGCAGTCCATGGGGTCGAGAAGAGTTGGACATGACTGAGCGACTTCACTTTCACTCTTCACTTTCATGATTGGAAAAGGAAATGGCAACCCACTCCAGTATTCTTGCCTGGAGAATCCCAGGGACAGAAGCCTGTTGGTTGGGCTACTGTCTATGGGGTCGCACAGAGTCGGACATGACTGACGCGACTTAGCAGCAGCAGCAGCAGGTCTCAAGGAAGATGGAATTTTTATTTCCCTTTCTTGTGCTTGTCCTTTTTTTTTTTTTGGCTGTGCCAGGTGTTTGTTGAGGCATGCGGGATCTTTTAAACTTATTTGTTTTCATTGGAGTATACATGTGGAATCTTTAGTTGCTGCATGTGAAATCTTAGTTGCCACATGTGGGATCTAGTTCTGACCAGGGATCGAACCCGCCCCTGCATTGAGAGAATGGGAGTCTTAGCTACGGACTACCAACAAAGTCCCTGTGCTTATCCTTTTGAGCTGATTTTCATGAGAGAAGAAAAAGGGAGGAAGAATGTCACCACCTTAAAACTGAAAGTCCATGTTGTTGGTAACACTTAACAAGTGGGCGACAGCCCAGGGAGATCACTGTTGACATGAACTGGAGGGATGGGAATACAGTCTAGCATCTCCACATGACTGCGGACAGGTCCTTTCCTAAAAGGACCTCAGCACCTGGTGGGTGAGTCACAGCTCCCACCACTCCTTGTGGACAAACCCCAGCCACCTTCAGGCTGTGACTGCCTCACCCCACTGGCTTTGGATATGTGAGTCCAGGCCCAGGGAGTGACACATGACAGGGAAAAGTCATTGGAAGAGATGAGGCCAGGGGACTGAGAGGCAAGACACATTGAAGTCTTTTAAAACTACACTGGAAATAAAGAAAGAAGTCATTTTCCTCTGAAGCACTGGCTATCCTCTGAGAATCTGCAGCACATTTTAATGCCTTTGACTTCGTAAAATGATGTCAGTTTTCCAGCTGTAGTATTTATCTACACTGCGTGCAAAATTCCATGGGTAGTTTTCACTCATTTGCTAGGATAATGCAATACTTTATGAAAAGTCATAGTCTTTCATTTTGCATTTGTGCCCTCACACAAATTCAACAAATATTTATTGAGTGCCTGCTATATACCAGACCCAGTTCTTTTTGTTTTGGAGGTATAGTAGTAAACCCTTTCCCCTGGACTTGGGCTTTGAATGATGGTTAAGTTTTAGAATTCAACCTCTTTACTTGATATAGTTCTGTTCAGATTTTCTGTTTGTTCTTGAGTCAGTTTCAGTAGTTTGGTCTTTCTGGACCCTTTCCCATTTCATCCAGGTTATTTAATTTGTTTGCATACAATTATTATAGTATTCCATTCAAATCCTTTTATTCCCATAAGATTGGTAGTAATGTCCTTTCTTTCATCCCAAACATCAGTAATTTGCGTTTTCCTCCCTTTTGGCCCTTTTGGTGTTTAGCTAAAGGTTTGTCAATTTTATCGATTTCTTCTAAGAACCAGCTTTTCCTTTTGCTAATTTTTCTCTGTTTTTCTATTCTCTATTTTGGTTCTTTCCACTCTATATTATTTTTTTCCTTTTGCTTGCTTTAGGTTTACTGTACTCTTCTAATTTGTTAAAATAGAAGGTTAGGCTATAAATTTCAACTCTCTCATCTTTAAACTATTGAGATCACAATTTTAAATTTTCTTCAGAGCACCGCTTTAGCTGCATCCAAGTCCTATGTTATACTTTTATCTCAGTCATAATTTTTTCTATTTTTTCTTATGATTTCTTCTTTGCTCCATTGGTTATTTGGTTTGGAGGTGTTTTAATTTCCATGTTTTTGAATTCCCCAAATTTCCTTCTATTACTGGTTCCTAATTTGATTCCATTGTGGTTGGAGAACATACTTTGTATGATTTTATTTATTACTTTTAAATTTATTGAGAGCTTGCTTTGTGGCCTAATGTATCCTGAAAAATGTTCTATGTGCATTTGGAAAGAATGTGTATTTGACCATGTTGAGTGCAAATGTTCCACAGATGTGTTGGGTCTAGTTGAATATTGGTGTTGTTCTCGACTTTTTTTTTCCTTGTTGATCATCTGCCTTATTCTATCCATTACGGAAAGTGAGGGTGTTGAAATCTCCAGTTATTATTGTTGAATTGTTTAGTTTTCTCCTTTGATTCTGTCAGTTTTTGCTATTTTGGGGTTCAGCTGTTATGCACACAAGCGCTTCCCTTTTAAAAAATATATCGGTATTTACTTTTTTCAATGTTTCTTTCTTTTTGGCTGTGCTAGGTCTTCATTGCTGCACCCTGGGGCTTTCTCTAGTTGCGGACTTCTCATTGTGGTGGCTTCTCTTGTTGTGGAGCACAGGCTCTAGGGCACTGGGGATTCAGTACTTGTAGCTTCCAGGCTCTAGAGCAGAGGCTCAACAGTTGCCCAGTGGCATGTGGGATCTTCCTGGAGAGGGATCCAACCTTGTCTCCTGCATTGGTAGGCAGATTCTTTACCCCTGAGCCAGCAGGTTAGCCACACAGGCATTTCTTAAATGTTATGTTTTCTTGATGGATTGACCTGTTTGTTAGTATAAAATGTTCTTTGTTTCTAGAAACAATTTATAGCTGAAAGTCTAGTTTGTCTGATATTAGTATAGCCACTTTTTTTTTCTTTCTTTTTACATGGTATATGTTAGTTCTTTTACTTTCAACCAATTTGTGACTTTAAAGTGTCTCATAGACAGTATATAGTTGGATTGTGTTTTTATATATATTTTGTCAATCTCTGTCTTTTGATTAGAGTATTTAGTATATTTCCATTTAATGAAATTACTGATAAGGCAGGATTTATGACTGCCATTTTGCTATTTGTTCTCTATATATGTCTTTTTGTTCATCTTTTTCCTTATTATTGCCTTCTTTTGTGCTATATATTTTCTACTGTAGTATTTTAATTTCTTTGTTGTTTCTTTTACTGTATTTTAAAGAGTCATTTTTAATGGTTGTGTTGGAGATTACAATTAAAATAATCTAGGTAGAATTAATACTAGCTTAATTTCAGTAGTACACCCAAATTAAGCTCCAGTTGTGCTCCATTCTCTCTCTTCTCCTTTGTGCTATTAGTATTATTATCATTCCAATTACATATAAGTACATATATATAAACGCACACTGTTTATTTAACTTATATTCAGAGTACATCATGTGAAATGGCAGGTTGGATGAATCACAAGCTGGAATCAAGATTTCTGGGAGAAATATTAACAACCTCAGATACGCAGATGATACCACTCTAATGGCAGAAAGTGAAGAGGAACTAAAGAGCCTCTTGATGAGGGTGAGAGTGAAAAAAACTGGCTTAAAACTCAACATTCAAAAAACTAAGATCATAGCATCTGGTCCCATCACTTCATGCCAAACAGAAGGGGAAAAAGTGGAAGCAGGGACAGAGTTTATTTTCTTCTTTTTATGCCTTCAATATTCTGGTAGGTAACTTACAACTCTGCCTTCACTTTCTGCTGGCTTGGAACCTCCAAGTCAACATGAAGTGAGAGATTAGGGCCCTCTCAGATGTTTCAAGAGTGTGCACAGTCTTGCACTGTGCATGGCATTCTGGATTCCCAGGAATATGTCAGAGCTAGCTTTCAAGGCACCCTATGGACTCTCATTCCCCATTTTTGCTTTCATTTTTTGGTTAATCTCTTGTTAGCCTCAATTGGTTTTACCACCTCAGGCAGCTGTGATGTTAAACAACTGCTGTTGATTGTTTTTGACAAATGCCCTAGGGATAGGACTGTTTGCACAGAGTGAATTCTGAAGCAGGTCAAATAAAGACAAGCCCTGTGAATGGAGCTGCCAACAGGTCAAATAATGACAACTCTCTAGGGATAGGGTTTTGTGAGATGAGGTGAGGTGAAGTCACTCAGTCGCGTCCTACTCTTTGTGACCCCGTGGACTGTAACCTACTAGGCTTCTCTGTCCATGGTATTCTCCAGGCAAGTTTTAGGAATATCTAAATCCATTCTTCCCATCCAGTGGCTGCGAGTCTACTGGGTTTCAAAGCTACTATTGTTATGAGGCTATTAGTTGCCAAGGCTACCACAGAACCGGATAGGAGGGGTTGGGAACTGGGCAAGGTACAATGCCATCAGGGTCACTGTTCCTATCAGGCTTCAGTCATTTTTATTGAAAAACGATCTTTGGATGGTTGGAAGCCTTTGGTTACTGTCTGGAGTTCTGAAAAGGATGATTTGACCATTTAAGCTGGTATTGTGTTTTTGTTTTTTTTTAACAGAGAATCAGATTTTTCTGCCATTCTGGAAGTGCTTCTGCCAGATTTATTTTTATCTCTTTATCCTGAAAAGACCCCTTCAACCTCCAGTTCTCTAAATCCTTGATAGTGCAGTATTTTCATCAAACATCTTACATCTTACATTTTCATCAAATATCTTACAACAATATAGCAAGGTGGTACAGAAGACTCAGCACATGTAAGAAGTGGTAAATAGATAAGTACAGGTCCTGATGTCTTTTAAAAGGTCTTCTCCCTAGTATGTACATTTGAAGTGTGAAAGACCTTCCAATCCCTCATTCTATGTGAGAGCTAAAACCTCTGAATAAACAAAAGTGAAATAGATTCAGACCTAGTTTTCTACCAAAGTAGCTGTGAAATTAAGTTAAGAGCCTAAACTAGGAGATTGTTTTGTTCTAATTTTCCTATGTGCTAATTATTTTGGAAATGAAGCATTTAAGCACAGGTACATGAGGGACACACTGTAGAGAGTGGGATGACACTTGATCATTCTGCCCAGTGGGTGAACTTGTTATCTGTGCTCTTCATATACACAGACAGACATACACAGACTGCTTCCAGGTAGTCCTTGCTTTGAGGGTTCAGATATGCCTGAAGTCAACTACCAGAGTTTAATTCAATAATACCAGTGGATCAACGATATGGTTCAAATTTCAGTTATCATTTCATACTGTGAGTAAATGTGTCTAGTACCAGCTCATCTAGTACCAAGTTGACACCAGCATTTTAGTCCAGAAATCACTACACAACAGGTGCATCATGGCCAGAGAGCAATTGAAGCAATTCTTCAGAGGTGTCAGTATTTGGTCTCTGAACAATTTTTTTTTAATTAACTTTTACTGAATTTACTTTACAATGTTATGATAGTTTCCACTGTACAGCCACATGAGTACATTTATTTCCGCTTTTTTGGACTTTCTTCCCTTTCAGGTCACCACAGTGCATTAAGTAGAGTTCCCTGTGCTGTACAATATGTTCTCATTAGTTACCTGTTTTATACATAGTGGTAAGACTTTCTTCTGGGCTTCCCTCCTGGCTCACAGCGTAAAGAATCTGCCTGCAATGCAGGAGACCTGGGTTCAATCCCTGGGTTGGGAAGATCCCCTGGAGGAGGGCATGGCAACCCACTCCAGTATTCTTGCCTGGGAAATCCCATGAACAGAGGAGACTGGCAGACTGCAGTCCATGCGGTGGCAAATAGTCAAACAGATTAACCAAATAAGCACAGTGTGTATCTATCAATCCAAGTCTCCTAACTCAACCCACCCTCCTCCCCTTGGTATCCATACATTTTCTCTACATCTGCATCTCTCTTCCTGCCCTGCATGTACCTGTACCATTTTCCTAGATTCCACACGTGCCTTAATACATGATACTTTTCTCTTTCTTGCATACTTCACTCTGAATGACACTAAGTTCATCCGTACAAATCTTGAGCATTTTTAAGCTCAGACATTGTGTTGCCTCCTTTTCTCCTAGTGATAAACCCACGCAGCCTTGTTAAAAGAACACCCAACCTCCACCCACCATCTGCCCCTACCCACCCCACAAGCAAAAAACAAAAATAGGTACCTGAACGATAGAATTGGGCGACAAAGATGGAAGTGCAGCAAAGAAACAAAAAAATGATAAAGGTGGAAATGACATGAAATATGCACGGAATGTAACTGGAGTTATTAAAAATAAAAGAAGAAGAAGGCAACTGTGGGAATGCTGACCTCAACACCTTTCCAAAGACGCCAGCTTTGCCCCCAGGGGAATGCACGAATGAAAAGTTGAGGAAAGAGGCTTGGATAAAAGGACTGTATGTCCCAGAAGACAGACAAGGCATTCAAGGCACTGTGACGGGGAATGCCCGGAGGATAATGTGTTGAAAGTGATACAAACAGGACGTTCTGCCAAGAAGGAAAAGATGCTCTCTGTGTACAAAACGACACGTCCACGAGAAGACAATACCTGTTCAAGCCACTCCTGTTAAGCTTTTCCTGCACAGAAAGAAAACAGTTCAAGTCTTCGTGTGTGTGATGGTTTACAATATAAGCAGTGATTAGTTTAGCTATTTTTCTCATTTCCCTACACATGCCTAACCATCAGTGAAGCGTTAGGAATGTCTCGTGGAACAGTGCTAGTTTTCCTCACGTACGATGACTTCAGGGTCCTGTCCACAACCGGCGAGGCCGGTTGTGTGCACACGCACCACCCATACGTACAGCATACAGACACGCGTGCAGTTTACACAGCGAGCGTCCACACTCTACAAGGTGGAGCCCAAGTCACGGCGACAGCTACTGGGGGAGATTATAAATGCAGAACAGTCCTTTTCCTCTCTCGGATGGTTTTGATTGGGCTTCTGAGGGAACTGGTGGGGAGTGAGCTCCCGCCAAGAGCTGAGGGGGACGAGGCCGCAGAAAGGGGGCGGTGCGGTGCGGGGAAGGAGCGGGGCACTGCGGGGGAGGGGGCGAGGCCGCGGGGGCAGTGCGGGGAGAGAGCAAGGGGTGGGGCGGTGCGGGGGCTGGGTTCGCCCGCCGCTCGGTTCCACAGCCCTGCCAGCTGGCCGCCCGGAGGCGCGCGGGCGCCGCGGGCCGGTGCGCGGCGCGGGGGCGGTGGGGCGCGGGCCACGCACGGCGGCGGCGGGAGCGGCGGGCACGCACGCACGCGGGCGCGGGGCGGCACGCACGGCCGGACGCACGGCGGCGGCGGCGGCGGCGGCGGCAGGGGGCGCGGGCGGCGGGCGCGGCGGCGGCGGCGGCGGATGGCCCAGGTCTGACTTATGCGGCGCCTGGAGGGGCTGTGCCTGCGGCGGCGGCGGCGGCGGGGCCCTGGCCGCGAGCGGAGCGGGGACAAGATGAAGTACCAGAAGTACCTGACGGTGCTGCAGATGGCCATCGGCGTCACGCCGTCCAACCGCGGCAGCCTGCTGCCGCTCAAGAGGAGGCTGTGGTGAGGGCGGGGGCCGGCGCGCGCGGGCGGGGGGCGCGCTCGTCCGCTCGGGGACCCCCGGCGCGCGCGACCGGGCCGGGCCCGGACCGCAGCAGACGGAGGGGCTGCGCCGGCGGGTCTGGCTGGAAAGTCCAGCAGCTCTCGCCCTGCGTTTCCTGCGGCGCCTCCCATCCATCGGCTGCAGGTCGGAGTCATCGTCGGTGGAGGGGGCGGTGCTCCCACCTGAAAGCCACTAGAGAAAGGTGTCCGGGATCACCCGGAGCCGTGTACACACGGGATCATCCGTCGGATTGTATCCCGTTTTGTTAGCATGTAAACATGTCACAAGAATCCCGGTGGTCACCCTGGTGTTCCATCCACTTGAGAATTGGATGCCTAGTTCTGTCACAAGGGAAACGGTTCAGTAAAAAGGATGATGATGTAGAAAAAGGTGTGATGATCATGGGATTCTATGGTCATTTCAGTTAAAAAATGAGTGCTCAATACAGTCCCATAGAGTTTGATTCAATTCAATTGAACATAGTCCAGTTTAATTTGAAGGTGATAGAGAAAGGAAAAGAGGCTGCTTTTAGGCAGTGTAGAAAACTAATATCAGCTTTGTGAAACAAAATGGAATAACCATCCAAAGAACATAAAGACTGAGCGGTCAGGAAAAAAGGGCTTAGAAAAACAGTCCCAGTAGTGGAGAATTTTGAAGGTAAGACCAAACTACACGAGCAGCAAAGTTCGCATTTCCGCTGTGTCACTTACTGTGTGTAGACAAGTTACTGGAGAGTCTGTTTTTTGTAAAATGAAAATGATACTCTACCTCGTGGGGTCGTGGGTAGATGAACTGCCATGGTCAGTGCATAGTGCCACTCTCCCTAGCTGCATAGTAGGTGCTGAGTAAATATTACTGTGTTTCTTCCCGTGAAACCCCTCCCCGCCCCCCAGTTGTTGGGAAAAAGAGAAGTTTATTTTTGCAAAAGGTATTTTAATTTGAAGAACAGCAAGTGACAACACCTGGAAGACTATGCTGGTAAAAATTGCAGTCACTGAATTAAGAAATGTCCATGGAAGAAGATTTTAGCATATGTATCAACAATATGTCATTATTCTGAAGTGACAAGCAGTAACGTTTGAAGATGACTTTCCAGATGGATGGGTTACAGAAAAAGAGAAAACAAAGCCAAAGTTGGCACCGACAGTCTTAGCCCCAACTCAGCTTTCCTCCTGAGTGTTTACCAGTATGGAACATGCTGCATATTTTATCCCTTTTCCTACCCCCACCCCCCAATGTAAGTAGCATGGGGCCAGGGCATTTGTCTGTTTAGTTGATTACTAAATTCCCTACAACTAGTTTCCAGTACAAATAGATTCTCAGAAGATGTGTGTTTGTTGAAATGGAGAATTGTTCATAATGCGTAACTGGGAAAGAAAGTTGAGGGAATTTTTTTTTACAGCTGTTCTGAGTGGCTTGCAGGACCTTAGTTCACTGACCAGGGACTGAACCCAGGCCGTCAGCAGTGAAAGCACAGAGTCTACCCGCTGGACCCTCTGGAAAGTCCCAAGAAAATTTTCTTGATGTTACCTTTAAAAACCAAGATGTGGATACAGTGTTTGAGGAGCTGTTCAGCATGAATATTAGCAGTGAGTGGTCACAAGGTCAGGAAACTAGGTTTATTCCTTTTCATCACTGGAGTACTGCTTCTGAAACTGCTGTCCCGAGTATACAGTTTGTGAAGACAGAACAAAGGCAATGAAATCCAGGTAATGTTTGTACTCTAGAGCTTCATGTTTGAGGCAGGCAGTGACCTGGGACCAACATTAAAAACCGTCTGTCTTATGAAGAGACAGCCTGAAAAGATCAGGGAGATTTTGTTGAGCTTTCCCCAGTCTTAAATGAGCATTTGAGAATTTCTATCTAATGTTAAGTGGATTTGCAAATGTTCATCTAGTTTCTCCAGTGGCAAAGTGAAGAGCACACTCTATGAAACTCTGGAGTGGGTGGTACTTTTGAACACAGATGCGTAATCTTTTAAGTTGGAGAATATTGTGCCATCTGGTTCCTCTGTCTCTTATGTCTTATGGAATTCATTTTCTAGGTAACATTTTATTTTCTAGATGACATTTTGTTTTGCCAATGTCCTAACAACTGCATATGGAGAATTGGAGATGAAAGGCAAAAACACTGTTATTTGTCTGGATGTGTGAATGGGTTCTGACCTCAGAGTGGTGAGTGGGAAACTAGTATTAGACATCGACAGTGCATTCAGACCTTGGGATGCACCAGCTTGTGTCCGTTTATGAAATGTGAGGTCATAGCATGGTTGTTGATCATGGCTTGTGTGAAGCTTTATGTGAGGACGTTTAGAAGATATGTATGCTCCCTGCATTCATCTGTCTTAACTCTTACAGACTGTGTGGGAAGACTGCTCGCTCACAAAGCTTGCACCTGCACAAGTAAAGCTTAGGCTTGAGGGGGCCAATGCTTTGGCCCCACTCTCCTCTCTGGTCTGGCCATTTGAGCACATCTGCTTTCCTCTCTGCAGTGTCCTTCTGCCCTTCTGATTGGCTCTGCACATCCTTAAAGGAGTACACACTTGCAAACACTTTTACATGGAACCTGAAGGGGACACCCTTCACTGCGTCAGTGGAGCCTGCAGGAGCCTACTTCTTGAGGCTCATTCTCCAAGAAGTTCAGTACATGGAAGTGTTTGCAGTGTTTGGTTCTGAATCATTACTGTTCACAAAGCTGGAACTCAGGCTTGTTACCTGAAGGAGACGTGGGTTCGTGTGGCTGCTGCCTGCCCTAGGGCCTTCAGTGAATGGTCAGTGATGGACAGAAGCCACAGAGCACAGTTCTTCCTAGAAACTGTAGCAAATCGCCAAAAGCAACAGAAGTTTATTTTCTCCCAGTTCTAGGCCCAGAGTCTGAAGTCAGTGTTGGCAGGGCTGCACTCCCCGAATAGCCTGGGGAGAAGCCTTCCTGTCGCCCCTTGTGTCTGTGGCTCCAGGGCTCCTCTGTGGGACACACCTCTTCAGTCTGTCTCTGCCCCTTCACGTGGTCATCCCTGTGTGTCTTGTCTTGTCTTCTCTTCTGTCTCTTATGAGAACACCTGTCTTCAGAGTTAGGTAGTCAGTGACCTCTGTGAAGACCCTTTCTCTAGCCAGGGTCACATTCATGTGGTTAGGGGGTGTGGGGCAGGGAGGGGCAAGGCTCAGTCCAGCCAGGAACCACACCTGCTCAGCAGGTGTGAGGCCCAGAGAGTTGTTACTCCTGTCTGTTTTAGATGAAATGTGAAAAGTATTTTCATAATAAGTTTATTGTTGTCAGAGTTTTGATTTTTGCATTGAGTGCTTTCAGGAGCATTTATATGGATATTAGGGAAAAGAGTGTCATATCATTTTCTTATATTTCTGTTTCTCCTTGTTGAGACTGTAATTATTGTAGGTCATGCAGTATCCATTCAACCACTGAAGTTGTCGTCTTATAATCAGACTTTGAAAGTAAGAAGAGCTGCCGTTCACTGAGCTTGCTCCCTGCTGGGCCCTCCATCTCCCTGGAGGTGGGGGGCTGTGTCTACCCAAGCTTTACAAATGAGAGCGTTGGCCTGTCCAGAGTCACACCTCAGCTTTATGTCAGTTCTTAGGATTAAAATCATGTTTGAGCAAGGATATGCAGGTCTGGAAAGAGATGGACTGAAGATAGGAACCAAAGGGCAGGAACATGTCTTATATGATATTGTTTCTCCCAGGTGGCCCATGGCCCCTTCATGGCTCACAGAGGTCCCTGATGGGATAGGACCATATCCAGGTCCTCCCTTGGTTTCTTTCCTTTTTAAAAAAATATTTATTTGGCTGCAGTGGGTCTTAGTTGCAACACATGAACTCTTAGTTGTGGCTTTAATTCCCCAGTCAGGGATGGAACCCACACCCCTGCACTGGGAGTGTGGAGTTGTAACCACTGGACTACCAAGGATGTCTCCTTGGTTTCTTTAATGAGCAAATTATAGGCAGTGACACACATTATTGTTTATAAGTACAACTAAGGGCCATTTAATGCAAACTTTCAGTGATCTGAGCAACTTGATGCTGGGAAAGATTGAGGGCAGGAGGAGAAGGGGGCAACAGAGGATGAGATGGTTAGATAACATCAGTGACTCAATGGGCATGAGTTTGAGCAAACCCCAGGAGATAGGAGGAGGAGTGATCCTCCATGAAGGATGGAGGATCCTGGCATGCTGCAGTCTGGGGTCCCAAAGAGTTGGACATGACTTAGCAACTGAATGACGACAGCAGTTCAGTGAGTGAGTAAGGTTTCTGAAGTCTGATGCTCATAAACAAAAACTAGCATTTTACTAGCATTTAGCGAAGAACCCTTCCACAGTACCCAGTGTCCTTCTGAAGTCAGCTGCCTGCTGTGCTTGGCAGGGCCTCAAGACTCCTGTTCTCACACCCACATTCGGGGAAGGGTGCCTTGTTAACTCATCCGTGTTAGCTTGACTTGGTTGAAGCCATCAGTTGCTGACATTTTAGAATTAGTATATTGTAGAAGCATTGTTTGTTTTATCCTGATGGAACGGCTTTGTTTTTACTATCTCAGTTGTTTTTGCCCAATTCTGTGTTATTGTTGAGTTCTTTTCCACTGAAAGTTAGCAGTGGGAGCGGCAGATGAGCTTAGAAATTATTTGTCTTAAGTGAACTGTGATCAGTAGTGGTTGTGAGCCAAATCTCCTGTGTTATAGAAAATGAGAGGACGGACCCCGAGTTTCTGCCTTTAAGCCTATCAGCCAAATGAAAACATGACCCCATTAGAGAAGTTATGAAGGGAATGGAGAGAGGCAGACATTTTCTCCCCAGTTGCCCTCTAGGGACGATTCAGTAGAATTAAGAATTAGGAAAAGAAAAACTTCCATTTAAGCCAAGTGTTGATTTTTCCAGAGTTGAAGGGAAAGCACTCCAGAGTTGAAGGGTACTTACAGCTCAGTTCTTGACTTTACTTCCCTGTCATCAGAGGCCACTTTACTTCCCTGTCATCAGAGGCCAGGCTCTTGATATTCAGGGAGTCATCTCCAGAGTCTGAGGCATTCAGATCAGGCTGGTGAGAGGGGTGCCTTGGGTGACAGAGGTGCTGTCTTCTCCACATCAGGAGCACCGTGGACAGGGCTTCCCTCCTGAGCTGTGGATTCACCTCAGTGTTCTTGCGTGTGTTTGCGTGTCCAACATAGAACTATCAGACACACATATTTCCACAAATATTGTTGTTTGTTCAGTTGCTAAGTCATGTCCAACTCTTTGCAACCCTATGGACTGCAGACTTCAGGCTTCCCTGTCCTTCAGTAACTCCCAGAGTTTGCTCAAACGCACGTCCTTTGAGTTGGTGATGCCATCCAGCCATCTCATCCTCTGTTGTGCCCTTCTCCTCCTGCTCTCAATCTTTCCCAGCATCAGGGTCTTTTCCAATGAATCAGCTCTCCTCATCAGGTGGCCAAAGTATTGGAGCTTCAGCTTCATCATCAGTCCTCCCAATGAGTATTCAGGGTTGATTTCCTCTAGGATTGACTGGTTTGATCTCCTTGCTGTCCAAGGGATTCTCAAGAGTCTTTTCCAGCACCACAGTTCAAAAGCATTGTCTTTGGCGCTCAGCCTTTTTATGGTCCAACTCTCACATCCATATGTGACTATATCTGGAATTAATTCTCAGAAAAACATTAAAATGCAAGAGAAGCAACATCTTAAATTATCTTATATCATCTCAAGGCTCCTCCTACTTAAAATAAGAGTATAAATATTCTACATATTTATCTGGACCTGTTTATTCCTTTTCTTCATCCCCCACCAGAGAAAGTGGGGCTGTGACTGAACGATGTGCTTGTTAGTGGTTGGTCTCTAAGCTTCGCAAAGATCTGGTCTGACCTGTGAGGTCACTGAGATTTCTCACCAGGAGCTGGTTCAGTCCTGGGATAAGACCCTCTCCTCCTCCTGCTGAATGTGTGGGTAGATGGATTCTGCCTGACCCAGTGTTCCCCTGATGGATGCCAGCTCAGCCCTCCTGGTTATTGAAGATTTTTATTGTGATCCTGATAAATTTTTGGCTCTTAGTCATTTTCAAAATTTGGTGACATAAATCTTTACTGAAGACTTTAGGTTTTAGGCTTTTAGTTTGGAAAAAGGAAATTGGTGATACATCTCAAAGTCAGATGAAGAAAGGCTTTTGAAAATATTCTTCTGTCAAAAAAGTTTATATTCCATTTGTATTAATTTCTAATATTATCATAACACCTAACCAGGGCTGTCAACATGAAGTGGGAGAGAGGAAATGAAGAAAATTCAAGACTTTTATATATATTTCTTTTAATTGGAATATAGTTGCTTTGTGATTTTGTGTTGGTTTCTGCTGTGCAACACAGTGGATCAGCTATACCCCCTCCGTCTTGAACCTTCCACCCTCACCCCCATTGCACTCTTCTCGGTCATCACAGAACACGAGCTGAGCTCTTACTGCACAACACTCTCCCACTGGCTACTGCTTTACATGTGGTAGATGTCACTGCTGCTCTCTTAAGTTGTCCCACCCTCCCTTTCCCCTGCTGTGTCTACAAGTGCATTCCTTATGTCTGCATCTCTGTTCCTGCCCTGCAGATAGATTTGTCAGTACCCTTATTCCAGATTCCATGCATACGCATTAATATATGATACTTGTTTTTCTCTTTCTGACTTCACTTGGTATGACAAATTCTAGGTTCATCCACATCACTACAAATGACTCAATTCCATTCCTTTTTATGGGTGAGCAATATTCCATTGTATATAGGTACCACATCTTCTTTATCCATTCCTCTATTGGTGGACATCTATGTCCTGGCTGTTGTAAACAGTGCTGCGGTGGACATTGGGGTACATGTGCCTTTTTGAACTATGATTTTCTCAGGGTATATGTCTAGGAGAGGTATTGCTGAATCATATGGTAGCTGTATTTTTAGTTTTCTAAGAAACCTCCACACTGTTCTCCACAGCAGCTGTACCAATTTACTTTTTCACCAGCGGTGCAAGCGGGTTCCCTTTCTCCACACCCTAAGACTTGTATTGTGCCATTTGGTTTCTCTTTACCATATGCCCTCTTCTGGAGCACAGTTCTTCACTGTGTTCATGGAAGCTCTTCCCTGCAGAAAGGAGAACAAAACTGTACAAGGTGCTGCTCTTTGTATTGAGAATCGTGAAAAGGACATCAGCAGGATTTTACTCTGGGAGGTGACTTGAAAGGTGTCCTCACTGGAACCCAATGAAATAACAAAAATATAAATGAAAAAGTATTAATGCTGTAGCATTAACAGTCTGTGTAAACAATGAAAAATACCATCAACGGACCAGCATTTTTGAGGGACCTCTGAGAAGTAGAGAAGTAGCTGGTGCTCCAATGGTTTAGCCACCTGATGGGAAAAGCTGACTCATTGGAAAAGACCCTGAGGCTGGGAAAGATTGAGAGCAGAAGGCGGTGACAGAGGATTAGATGGTTGGGTAACATCACTGACTCAATGGATATGAATTTGAGCAAACTCTGGGAGATAGTGAAGGACATAGGAGCATGGTGTGCTGCAGTCCTGGGGGTTGCAAAGAGTTGGACACAACTTGGCAACTGAACAACAACTGAGGAGTAGTTAGTAGGCAGGGGCAGTTCTATAGAGAGAACAGCCTCGCTGAAAACATTGTCCAGAAAATGTGCAGAAGATTGCTGCCAAGTTAAGGGTGGACGGCTGAAGGCAGCTTCAAGGACTGGAAGGAGCTGAGGGCGTGGGAGTACATCGGACACGACCGCTCGTCCTCACTGAGATGTGACACTAAGGGGACAGCCGTGGTGCTTTCTCACTGTGGCGGTACTGTAGGCACTGGGGACAGAGAGACAGGGCTGGACCTGAGATGGGCACTGTGTGCCCTGACCCCAAAGAGACACCGCCTCACACACCTTCTGGCAGTGTGTCCCATCTGCCAAAGCTGCTGCGGGCAGGCCTGGTGAGCACTTCTGTGGGGATACAGTTCTCTGGTGGAGATAGATGTAGACTGTACAGATCACACAGCAGTTGGGAAAAGCCAGTCTTTAGAGACTTAGCATCTTCAACAGGCAGAGAAACTATATAGTCTCTGAAGGAAAAGAAAACATTGGATCTACATGTTTTTCAGAAAGATACAGGAGTGAATTCTGTTAATAAAAACATACTGAACTCTAGAAATGTAAAATTTACTCACTGAAGTGAGAAAATGGACAAATTGACAGAACTGAAAAGCAGATTAGAAATCTGGAGGAATAAGTTGAAGAGTCACAAAAGAAAGGGATAAAGAGAGAGAAGATAGGAGCTCCTAAAACTATTGCTTTTTGGTTTGACAGCACTTCCCTGGTGGCTCAGACGGTAAAGCGTCTGCTTACAATGTGGGAGACCCGGCTTCAGTCCCTGGGATGGGAAGATCCCCTGGAGAAGGAAATGGCAACCCACGCCAGTACTCGTGCCTGGAGAGTCCCATGGACGGAGGAGCCTGGTAGGCTGTAGTCCATGGGGTCACCAAGAGTCGGACATGACTGAGCAACTTCACTTTCATAGTCACTTAATTGGAGCTTCTTTTTCTTCTTTTTTGGAGCAAACATTTGAAACCTAAACTGAATGCCCATTATAGGGAAATGTTTAAAGAAATAATGGTACACCTTTACTATGAAGTGGAGCTTCCCGCATAGCTCAGTGGTAAAGAATCTGCCCGCATCTCAGGAGACTTAGGTTTGGTCCCTGGATTGGCACTTTCCCCAGGATGAAGAAAAGGCAACCCACTCCAGTATTCTTACCTGGAGAATCCGCATAGACAGAGGAGCCTGGTGGGCTACAGTCCATGGGGTTGCAAGGAGTTGGACACAACTTAGCAGCTAAACAGCAATGGCAATGCTGTGGTTAACCATTAAAAAAGAATGAAATAGATCTGTATGGTTATTATGGGAAGAGTGTCAAGATAGGTAATTAAGTGAAAAATATAAGCTACAGGGCAATATAAACAGTTTGGTTCCTTAAAATTTTCAAAAGGAGATTAAAACATACATAGATGAATGTGATCATTTGAGAGGTTTTCCAGAAAACTGTTGGTAATGATTGTCCTTAAGAAAAAAGATGGAGATTTGTCATGAGAGTGATAAGGGAGGACTTTTTTTTTTTTTTTTCCCCTTTTTTGATCTGTGCCTCTCCATGCTGGATACTGGATCTTAGTTCCCCAACCAGGGATTGAACTTGCACCCCCGCAGTAGAAAATTGGATTCCTAACTGCTGGACCTCCAAGGAAGCACCAGGCTTTTATTTGTCATTTTTGTGTCTTTCTGTACTGTTCAAATATTGTAACTGTGTGGACAGAGTACTTTTAAACTGTTCAGTTCAGTTGCTCAGTCATGTCCGACTCTTTGTGACTCCATGAACCACAGCATGCTAAGCCTCCCTGTCCATCACCAACTCCTGGAGTCCACCCAAACCCATGTCCATTGTGTCGGTGATGCCATCCAACCATCTCATCCTCTGTTGTCCCCTTCTATTCCTGCCTTCAATCTTTCCCAGCAACAGGGTCTTTTCAAATGAGTCAGCTCTTCGCATCAGGTGGCCAAAGTATTGGAGTTTCAGCTACAACATCAGTCCTTCCAATGAACACCCAGGACTGATCTCCTTCAGGATGGACTGGTTGGATCTCCTTGCAGTCCAAGGGGCTCTCAAGAGTCTTCTCCAACACCACAGTTCAAAAGCACCAGTTCTTTGGTGCTCAGCTTTCTTCACAGTCCAACTCTCACATCCATACATGACCACTGGGAAAACCAAAGCCTTGACCTTTGTTGACAAAGTAATGTCTCTGCTTTTTAATATGCTATCTAGATTAGTCATAACTTTCCTTCCAAAGAGTAAGCGTCTTTTAATTTTATGGCTGCAATCCATCTGGAGTGATTTTGGAGCACAGAAAAATAAAGTCAGCCACTGTTTCCACTGTTTTCCCATCTATTTGCCATCAAGTGATGGGACCAGATGCCATGATCTTAGTTTTCTGAATGTTGAGCTTTAAGCCAACTTTTTCACTCTCCTCTTTCACTTTCATCAAGAGGCTCTTTAGTTCTTACTCACTTTCTGCCATAAGAGTGGTGTCATCTGCATATCTGAGGTTATTGATACTTCTCCCAGCAATCTTGATTCCAGCTTGTGCTTCCTCCAGCCCACTGTAGGTGTACCTAAACAAGTCTCTTTTATGGTATTTACTCCTATCTTATTTTTATTAAGTTCAGTTTGTTTTGCTAGTAGTCATCCTTGTGTCCTTTTCAAGCAGTAGCAGATATCCTTTTTAGAAAACATTTTATTTTTTTAAAGTTTTTTTTCAATGTGGACCATTTGTAATCTTTATTGAATTTGTTACAATATTGCTTATGTTTCGTGTTTTGATTTTTGGGCTGAGAGGCATATGGATTCTTAGTTCCGCAACCAGGGATTGAACTCATGGCCTCTCCAATGGAAGCACGGAGTCATAAAGGCTGGGCCCTCGGAGAAGTCCCAGAAAACAACATTTTAAACATCAAAAGTTAAATATGGTGTGAAGGTTGATAAATTCATGAACATGAAATGTATTACAAATAGAAGCTCTGAGCATAAAATAAGAATGCTGTTTTTCCCAGACCACCCATACAAATTAGTCTCATTGCTTTATAATCTTTATTATTGCTAAGACCATAATCCACTGAGCAGTTTCTTCCCAGATTCCCAAGGCATCTTGTTTAGGACTGCCACCAGCAGTGGCACAGACATGGGAGAACACATGGCAATCTGGAGTGTGTGTGTGTATGTGTGAACACATAGCCCAATTTGTGTTCTGTAGATGGTTTGGTTCATGTGCCGTTTCTTCTTATCTGTATTTTCTTAGTTCCATAGTAATACTGAATTAAGTGTCGGCTGTCATGGTTAGATTTTTAAAGGCTATTTTCATGCTTAACAAAGCCTCCTGAACAGTGTCTGTGTTGGTGCACATGATGGCTGGTGCACTGGTGTGCCAGGCGCCCAGCTGAGCACTTGATGAATAACAACCCCAGGGAACAGCGCTTCTCAGTCACCTAGGAAACTTCAGTCCAGTCTTGACTGCTTCTCTGATGGTCACAGAACTGACTCTCAGTGGATCCTATATTGTAATATTTGAACTGTCACTAGAGATCTCTAAACTCACAAGCTGCTGAGAAATATCTAGAAAGGTGCCTGATAGAACGCAGCTCCACTGTGGTTCTTAGCTCTCTAGCTGGAAAAGGATGGCTTTTCCACAGCTGTTCTCGAGTAAATGTCTATCTCGTACTGAGAAATGTGCTCATCTGTGAGCCTGTCGTCTCAAGTGCTTTCCTCTTCTTGCAGGGTAACGCCGTCCTCTGAAAACCCCAGTGGTGCTACTTCTAGTGTCAGCCAAGGAAAGCCTTCTTTAAGACGAATTAAAGGGAGACTGCACAGGAGCAAGAGCCTCGATAGCATCGATTTCTGTGAACTCACTGTGAGTGGATGGTTTAAGACTTTTCTTCCCTTTCAAAGCATATGAAAAATATCGAATTTTAAAAAATTTCATTAAAAAGTAACAGACTTATTTTGTGTTAATCATTTTTCAGTAAAAACTGGTTTACCCAACAGGTTACCAACTGATGTAACTTTCTTAACCAATACCCATAGATACATTTATGATAAGTGGTGCATAATGATGACTCTGGTTCACAGACGAAGATAAAGATATGTTTCCTGAACTCTACAATAAAAACTGAGTTAAGGTCAGTGGATGAAGTAAATTTCTTGGAAAATCACAAATCCACATGTTAATGTAGGTACAGACCTAAGTATTTGATGAACCCCAAACACCCAGCTTCCTGGTACTTCTGGAAAATGAGGTACCCTCATATTATTATATTAGGACAGATCCTGGTTCAGTTAATGGTGGTGGTTTCTTTTCGTACTTGGTGGTTAACATTAGTGGTCTTTTTTCACCAGGCAAGGTAACAGCTTTTCACAGGGCATATGGTAAATTCATGATGTCTTTAGAGAACACCACCACGTTCAGGCCCCATTGTCCTTTCCTGTTAATTGTGTTGTCCTGGTCTAGAAGAGCTGCTTAATGCCATAAAGGAAACACTAGGGTTTTCTCTATGAGAAAACCAGCTGTGAGATTTTTTTCATATGTATGTGCTGTAGGAGTCATTGGCAAATTCATGGATGTTTGGGATGCTTAGACTAGATATCTTAATTTCTCCCCTTTCTGAGCTCTGAGAAATTCAGAATTATGAAAATACCACTGACCATTACTGTTTCAAAAGGCAGTTAGAAAGTATAGAAGTAAAGCCTGTTTTTTCTGAGGATATAATTGCAACAAAAGTTTTAGTAATAGTGGATGTTTTGGGGTTTCTTTTCTTCATTTTCCAACAAATTCATTAAAATAATTTTACCCAACTATTTTACTTAAAAGTACACTTGACCATGTCAGACTTAAGAAGTGAAATGTGACCTATCAGAAGATGTTCAAACAATAACTGAAAAAGGTAAAAAGATGGTAAATTCTTACTGAATAGACCTACCAGAGTGACAGAGGAAAATAAAAGTCTGTCTAAAATAAAGCGAACTGAGAAACAAATTTTAATTATTTGTTAATTTAAATTTGAGAATAATATACAAATGAGAGTTGAAATCCCATCACATTATTTTATATGATGTTAAATGTTATCATTATTATCATTACTGAAACATAATCAGCTAACTGATTAATTTGGCATGTCATAAAGTATGCTTATTTGCTTAAACAATTTTTTGTGATTGGGGAAGATGTTAAAATTTTTCTGGAATGTGACAGGAGAAAAGCTTAACTTCATATAAGCTTAACTTCATATAAGGTTAACTTCAGTTTCTCAGATAATAGATTATTTCATCTGTGAGGAAAAGTTGGTGAATAGAATTATCTTTTTATTGTCGTGATCATGTTTACAAATTATTGATGGTAGATTTCCTGTCTCATTCTGTATATTAAAGAGCTGATTTGGCTAAAGTTAGTTTACAGTCCAAGCATGGGAAAAATAGCATTGGCCAGGTGCAGACTTAGTTTATTTCTTTGTGATGATCTTTCTTGTTTGACTTTATCTCAAAAGTGAAACGTTTTAGCATCTCTCTGGGGAAAGATTCTGACATTGAGGTTCAAGGAGAGCTACAGCTGAGTTCAGGAAAGTGGATTCTGGGGAGGAGCTGTGGGTACTGGTATGGGATGTACTCGGCCCCACACACTGTCCTGGCTCTGACTTTGGTGTTCTGCTTTCTGAAGTGTGCATTGAAAGGCCACGTTCTGACAGTTCATCTACTTGTCAGTGATGGGAATGTATTAATGAAATGTAATTACCACAATCAGTTTGCATTTTTTGCAGTTTGATTTTCTGTCTCAGGTTTTTGCAGTTACGGTTGGTGGGGCAGCAATTTTGTATTTTATTGTTAAATGTTTTTAGATTGTCAGAAATTTTTACAATGAACATGTAACATTTTTAGCAAAACAATGAACTGATGATTTTCTG
Source organism: Nanger dama (assembly GCA_917880005.1). NCBI lineage: Eukaryota > Metazoa > Chordata > Mammalia > Artiodactyla > Bovidae > Nanger > Nanger dama. The sequence continues at coordinate 3,572,662 of CAKJTW010000108.1, read as the reverse complement.
AACAATAAAATAATAGAAAGAACACTCTCCCAGCTTGGCTATTCCCACTTTCTACCACAAGCTGCAGTCAGATAATACTGTAGTATCCAGAAGATACAAGGACATGGAGTATTTTTGGCTTGGGGCTGAAAAAGGACTTTATACCCCCACTTTCAAATTTTATCTTTTTTGTTTTTAAAGGAGTGTTACACTTTTAAAAAAACAGTTTAGAAAATGATTTCATGGGAGGCAAAAGGTATTTAGATTTGATTCTCTAATGCAGTTGGCTCTATCATATAATTGTGGAGAACCAGATTTTAAAACCTTTGCCACAAAGTCTAACAGGCAGATGCTCCTTGGGAAAGGGTCCACAATAACTTCCAATGGGACAGGAGCACACACCCTCACTCTCGTCAGGATATAGCTCAGCCGTTGCAGGACTCTCTTTAGAGATGTTCTTCTAGTTCAAGCAGACTGGAAAATTTGTCATACTGTATGCTAATTTTTAAATTGTAAAAATCCTTATTAACTCTATGGCTTCCTTTGTCTGCCACAGTAAACAGAAAGCCTTAAAACTGAAAGACTAAAACTTAGTTCATGGTCATGAACTAAAACTTTGTTCATGTGGATATATATCAAATTTGTGTGAGCAGCAGAGGAGCATGCAGTATTTTACACTTTGCTTTTAACTTTGCCTGAGAAAAAATGCAATCTTTATTGATTTTGGAAGAACTTGGCAAGTGGAGCAGCAGGTCCACTTGCCCTGGTGTCAGGGTCCTGATTTCTGGCTGAGAGGCCTCAAGTTCCAGATGAGACCATTGGCTTTGGTTCTGGCATCAGAGCGATGCTGTTTCACCCCTGGGGAGAGGTGATTGTTTCAGCTTTCTCTGTGGGGATTTAATGAGGTGGTCTTTCCAGTTCATTTGGTAAACCCTGTAGCATCATTGATTGACATCCCAATTTCCTGAGGGGACTGGAATCCATCCAGTTTGCCGAGGTCCTCAGACAGCTCCCAGGGATGTTGGTACAGTTTTCTCAGGCGAGGCCTGGAATGGATGAGTCTGTTATGAAGATGTGTTACACCTAGAAAACCTGAGCCATTCTTCAACACTTTCATGTGTAAAACGCTCTATAAACGACGTGACAAGTTCCTGTTCTCCCTTGGGGTGATGGAGTGATGTATTGATAATAGATATGAAGAAGAGAAGTCTTGAGATCTAGCTGATGGTGTTTCTGTTCTTAGCTCTTCCATGTCACTGTAGTGTCCTTGCCATCAACTTCAGAGCCATCGAGTTGCATTTTCACTTCTATCCCTTTCTCCCTCTCAGATCCTGAAGTGTATTTTCAAAGAATCTTAAGTAATACTTTAAAAATTCAACAGACTACTTGGAATTTGATGGCTTTTCTTAATTATTCCTCCCCCTAAAATAGGAGCCAGCTGGGTGGGACTCCTTCCATTTGGGAAGCTGTTCTGAACATGAACTTAAGGAATTTATTCCCTGCTTTGTGGGTGTAAACCTTGATTGTTCATTTCTCTTTCTTCCAACAGAGAAATACTACAAAAAGTCTGCACAATAAATGGAAACAGTGAACTAATTAAAAACGTATGTCTCTGTTCACTTAGCCTTGAGTGAAAGAAGGATTCAGTCATAACTGAGAACCCTTAGGCAAAATGATACATGTTTCAAACCCTTCCAGGAGTATTTGTCTTGAAGCCGGAAAATATGTGAAGATATTGTTTGGAGTGTTACATTTTGGAGCCAATAAGTCACATTTCACTGCTGCATGAATAGCAGTTGTCTGGTTTCGTAATGATCAGCAGTTTTCACATTTGAAAAGAAACATTTTCTCCTGGTAAAGGGGCATCTGTGTAGGCTCTTGGAGGATCTATGTACCCCTGTGGGAATTTCAGTGACAAAATTTTCTCCTCCTTCCCTTCCCCACGACCTCCTCCTGTGAGATGTGCAGCATGCTGAGGCCTGATTTAAAATTAAATGTCCCTTTGACCTTGACCGTATGTCAGGTTTGCTTTACTGGTGCCTGACAGATGAGTGACAAGCTGGCAGTTAAGGTGCAGAGTCTGTGGAGGGAGAAGATGCGAGGGACACTGAACACCAGCTAACCCTGCTTCCTGGTTTGGTGGGAGGAATCCGCTGCTCCCTGTTCCATGCTGACCCCCACACCTGCCTCATCCGAGGAGAGTTTAGAAGAAACAGCAGGGAGCCTTGCGGGTCCTCTCCGCTCCTCTCACCCTGAACTCTACTGACTTGGCATCTTCCTGTTCTCTTTGGGTATCTCTGTGTAGTTGAGGATGGTGACCCCAGGCCACCCGCACATCTCCTCACTGCGTCCTCGCCTCTCAGTGCATGGTCTACTCCCCATTGATGATGTGCTTCAGCTTCTTTTTTTTTTTTTTAGTTTCAGGCTTAATTTTATTTATTTATTTTTTAATTTTATTTTTACTTTATTCTACGTTACAATACTGTATTGGTTTTGCCATACATTGACATGAATCTGCCACAGGTGTACACGAGCTCCCAATCCTGAAACGCCCTCCCACCTCCCACCCCATATCATCTCTCGGGATCATCCCCGTGTTCCAGCCCCAAGCATCCTATATCCTGTATAGACTGGCGCTTCATTTCTTACATGATAGTATACATGTTTCAATGCCATTCTCCAAAATCATCCCACCCTCTCCCTCTCCCTCAGAGGCCAAAAGTCCGTTCTATACCTCTGTGTCTCTTTTGTTGTCTCACATACAGGGTCATCGTTACTATCTTTCTAAACTCCATATATATGTGTCAGTATACTGTATTGGTGTTTTTCTTTCTGGCTCACTTCACTCTGTATAATCGGCTCCAGTTTCATCCATCTCATTAGAACAGATTCAAATTTATTCTTTTTAAGGGCTGAGTAGTACTCCATTGTGTATATGTACCACAGCTTTCTTATCCATTCATCTGCTGATGGACATCTAGGTTGTTTCCATGTCCTGGCTATTATAAACAGTGCTGCAATGAACATTGGGGTACATGTGTCTCTTTCAATTCTTGTTTCCTCAGTGTGTATGCCCAGCAGTGGGATTGCTGGGTCATAAGGCAGTTCTATTTGCAATTTTTAAGGAATCTCCACACTGTTTTCCATAGTGGCTGTACTAGTTTGTATTCCCACCAATAGTGTAAGAGGGTTCCCTTTTCTCCACACCCTCTCCAGCATTTATTGCTTCTAGACTTTTAGATCGCAGCCATTCTGACTGGTGTGAAATGGTACTTCATTGTGGTCTTGATTTGCATTTCTCTGATAATGAGTGATGTTGAGCATCTTTTCATGTGTTTGTTAGCCATCAGTATATCTTCTTTGGAGAAATGTCTATTTAGTTCTTTGGCCCATTTTTTGATTGGATCGTTTATTTTTCTGGAGTTGAGCTGCATAAGTTGCTTGTATATTTTTGAGATTAGTTGTTTGTCAGTTGCTTCATTTGCTATTGTTTTCTCCCATCCAGAAGGCAGTCTTTTCACGTTACTTATAGTTTCCTTTGTTGTGCAGAAGCTTTTAAGTTTAATTAGATCCCATTTGTTTATTTTTGCTTTTATTTCCAGTATGCTGGGAGGTGGGTCATAGAGGAACCTTCTGTGATTTGTTTTGGAGAGTGTTTTGCCTATGTTATCCTCTCTAGGAATTTTATAGTTTCTGGTCTTACGTTTAGATCGTTAATCCATTTTGAGTTTATTTTTGTGTGTGGTGTTAGAAAGTGATCTAGTTTCATTCTTTTACAAGTAGTTGACCAGTTTTCCCAGCACCACTTATTAAAGAGATTGTCTTTTATCCATTGTATATTCTTGCCTCCTTTGTCGAAGATAAGGTGTCCATAGATGTGTGGGTTTATCTCAGGGCTTTCTATTTTGTTCCATTGATCTATATTTCTGTCTTTGTGCCAGTACCATACTGTCTTAATGACTGTGGCTTTGTAGTAGAGCCTGAAGTCAGGCAAATTGATTCCTCCAGTTCCATTCTTCTTTCTCAAGATTGCTTTGGCTATTCAAGGTTTTTGTATTTCCATACAAATCTTGAGATTGTTTGTTCTAGTTCTGTGAAAAATACTGCTGGTAGCTTGATAGGGATTGCATTGAATCTGTAGATTGCTTTGGGTAGTATACTCATTTTCACTATATTGGCTCTTCCGATCGATGAACATGGTGTATTTCTCCATCTGTTAGTGTCCTCTTTGATTTCTTTCATCAGTGTTTTATAGTTTTCGATATATAGGTCTTTAGTTTATTTAGGTACATATATTCCTAAGTATTTTATTCTTTTCATTGCAATGGTGAATGGAATTGTTTCCTTAACTTCTTTTTCTACTTTCTCATTATTAGTGTATAGGAATGCAAGGGATTTCTGAGTGTTGATTTTATATCCTGCAACTTTACTATATTCATTGATTAGCTCTAGTAGTTTTCTGGTGGAGTCTTTAGGATTTTCTATGTAGAGGATCATGTCATCTGCAAACAGTGAGAGTTTTACTTCATGTTTTCCAATTTGGATTCCTTTTATTTCTTTTTCTTCTCTGATTGCTGTGGCCAAAACTTCCAAAACTATATTGAATAGTAGTGGTAAAAGTGGGCACCCTTGTCATGTTACTGACTTTAGGGGCAATGCTTTCAATTTTTCACCATTGAGGATAATGTTTGCTGTGGGTTTGTTATATATAACTTTTATTATGTTGAGGTACGTTCTGTCCCTGCTTTCTGGAGAGTTTTTATCATAAATGGATGTTGAATTTTGTCAAAGGCCTTCTCTGCATCTATTGAGATAATCATATGACTTTTATTTTTCAATTTGTTAATGTGGTGAATTACATTGATTGATTTGCAGATATTGAAGAATCCTTGCATCCCTGGGATAAAGCCCACTTGGTCATGGTGTATGATCTTTTTAATGTGTTGTTGGATTCTGATTACTAGGATTTTGTTAAGGATTTTTGCATCTATGTTCATCAGTGATATTGGCCTGTAGTTTTCTTTTTTGTGGCGTCTTTGTCAGGTTTTGGTATTAGGGTGATGGTGGCCTCATAGAATGAGTTTGGAAGTTTACCTTCCTCTGCAATTTTCTGGAAGAGTTTCAGTAAGATAGGTGTTAGCTCTCGAAATTTTTGGTAGAATTCAGCTGTGAAGCCGTCTGAAGCTGGGCTTTTGTTTGCTGGAAGATTTCTGATTACAGTTTCAATTTCCATGCTTGTGATGGGTCTGTTAAGATTTTCTATTTCTTCCTGGTCAGTTTTGGAAAGTTGTACTTTTCTAAGAATTTGTCCATTTCTTCCACGTTGTCCATTTTATTGGCATATAATTGCTGATAGTAGTCTCTTATGATCCTTTGTATTTCTGAGTTATCTGTCGTGATCTCTCCATTTTCCTTTCTAATGTTATTGATTTGATTTTTTTCTCTCTATTTCTTGATGAGTCTGGCTAATGGTTTGTCAATTTTATTTATCCTTTCAAAGAACCAGCTTTTGGCTTTGTTGATTTTTGCTATGGTCTCTTTTGTTTCTTTTGCATTTATTTCTGCCCTAATTTTTAAGTTTCTTTCCTTCTACTAACTCTGGGGTTCTCTATTTCTTCCTTTTCTAGTTGCTTTAGGTGTAGAGTTAGGTTATTTATTTGACTTTTTTCTTATTTCTTGAGGTATGCCTGTATTGCTATGAACTTTCCTGTTAGCACTGCTTTTATAGTGTCCCACAGGTTTTGGGTAGTTGTGTTTTCATTTTCATTCATTTCTATGCATATTTTGATTTTTTTCTTGATTTCTTCTGTGATTTGTTGGTTATTCAGAAGGGTGTTGTTCAGCCTCCAAATGTTGGAATTTTTAATAGTTTTTCTCCTGTAATTGAGATCTAACCTTAGTGCATTATGGTCAGAAAAGATGCTTGGAATGATTTTGATTTTTTTGAATTTACCAAGGCTAGATTTATGGCCCAGGATGCAATATATCCTGGAAAAGGTTCCGTGTGCACATGAGAAAAAGGTGAAATTCATTGTTTTGGGGTGAAATGTCCTATAGATATCAATTAGGTCTAATTGGTATATTGTATCATTTAAAGTTTGTGTTTCTCTGTTAATTTTCTGTTTAGTTGATATATCCATAGGTGTGAGTGGGGTATTAAAGTCTCCCACTATTATTGTGTTATTATTAATTTCCCCTTTCATGCTTGTTAGCATTTGTCTTACATATTGCAGTGCTCCTATGTTGGGTGCATATATGTTTATAATTGTTATATCTTCTTCTTGGATTGATCCTTTAATCATTATGTAGTGGCCTTCTTTGTCTCTTTTCACAGCCTTTGTTTTAAAGTCTATTTTATCAGATATGAGTATTGCTCCTCCTGCTTTCTTTTGGTCTCTATTTGCATGGAATATCTTTTTCCAGTCCTTCACTTTCAGTCTGTATGTGTCCGTTGTTTTGAGGTGGGTCTCTTGTAGGCAGCATATATAGGGATCTTGTTTTTGTATCCATTCAGCCAGTCTTTGCCTTTTGGTTGGGGCATTCAACCCATTTACGTTTAAGGTAATTATTGATAAGTATGCTCCCATTGCCATTTACTTTATTGTTTTGGGTTCAGGTTTATACACCCTTTTTGTGTTTCCTGTCTAAAGTCTATCCTTTAGCATTTTTTGGAGAGCTGGTTTGGTGGTGCTGAATTCTCTCAGCTTTTGCTTGTCTGTAAAGCTTTTTATTTCTCCTTCATATTTGAATGAGATCCTTGCTGGGTACAGTAGTCTGGGCTGTAGGTTATTTTCTTTCATCACTTTAAGTATGTCTTGCCATTCCCTCCTGGCCTGAAGAGTTTTTATTGAAAGATCTGCAGTTATTCTTATGGGGATCCCCTTGTGTGTTATTTTTTGTTTTTCCCTTGCTGCTTTTAATATTTGTTCTTTGTGTTTGGTCTTTGTTAATTTGATTAATATATGTCTTGGGGTGTTTCGCCTTGGGTTTATCCTGTTTGGCACTCTCTGGGTTTCTTGGACTTGAGTGATTATTTCCTTCCCCATTTTAGGGAAGTTTTCATTTATTATCTCCTCAAGTATTTTCTCATGGTCTTTCTTTTTTGTCTTCTTCTTCTGGACTCCTATAATTCGAATGTTGGAGCGTTTCATATTGTCCTGGAGGTCTCTGAGGTTGTCCTCATTTCTTCTAATGCGTTTTTCTTTTTTTCCTCGCTGATTCATTTATTTCTACCATTCTATCTTCCATTTCTCTAATCCTATCTTCTGCCTCATTATTCTACTATTTGTTGCCTCCAGAGTGTTTCTGATCCCATTTATTGCATTATTCATTTTATCTTGACTCTTTTTATTTGTTCTAGGTCCTTGTTAAACCTTTCTTGCATCTTCTCAATCCTTGTCTCCAGGCTGTTTATCTGTGATTCCATTTTGATTTGAAGATTTTGGATCATTTTCACTATCAATATTCGGAATTCTTTCTCAGGTAGATTCCCTATCTCTTCCTCTTTTGTTTGGTTTGGTGGGCATGTCTCCTGTTCCTTTACCTGCTGGGTATTCCTCTGTCTCTTCATCTTGGTTATATTGCTGCGTTTGGGGTGGCCTTTCTATATTCTGGGAATTTGTGGAGTTCTCTTTGTTATTGAGCTTCCTCACTGTGTGTGGGGTTGTATCAGTGGCTTGTCAAGGTTTCTTGATTAGGGAGGCTTGTGTTGGAGTTCTGGTGGGTGGAGCTGGATTTCTTCTCTCTGGAGTGCTGTGAAGTGTCTAAATGGGTTATGAGACGTCAGTGGTTTTGGAGTATTTTGAGCTGCCTGTATATTGAAGCTCAGGGGCTTGTTCTTGTGTTGCTGGAGAATTTGTGTGGTATGTCTTGCTCTGGAACTTGTTGGCCCTTGGATGGTGCTCGGTTTCAGTGTAGGTATGGAGGCATTTGATGAGCTCCTATCAAGTAATGTTCCCTGTATTCAAGAATTCTCTGATGTTCTCAGGATTTGGACTTAAGCCTCCTGATTCTGATTTTCAGTTTTATTTTTACAATAGCCTCAGGACTTCTCCATCTATACAGCACTGATGTTAAAACATCTAGGTTAAAGATGAAAGGTTTCTCCACATTGAGGGTCACCCCTAGAGGATCACTGAGTTACATGGAGGAGAGAAGAGGGAGGGGGTAGTTAGAGGTGGCTGGAATGGGATGAGGTGGAATCAAAAGAAGAGAGAGCAAGCTAGCCAGTTATCACTTCCTTATGTGCGCTCCACAGTCTGGACCTCTCAGAGGTGTTCACAGAGTTATACAGGGAAGAGGAGAGGGAGGAAGTAGACAGAGGTGGCCAGGGGGATAAAAGAGGGAGATGAAAGGGAGGGAGACAGATCCAGCCAGTAACCAGTTCCCTGAGTGTTCTCCACCTTCTGGAACACACAGAGATTCACAGAGTTGGGTAGAGAAGGGAAGGGGGAGGGAGGCCACCTGGTGGAGAAAACGGAGAGTCCAAAGGAGGAGTGGTCAAGCCAGTAATCTTGCTCTCAGGTATAATTGGGTACTGAAGATTAGGTTTTTAAATGTACAAAATTGACAACAAATACCAAAATGCAAAGATTAAAAATCTGGAGTAGAGATTTGATTTTCAAAAATACAATATTAAAGAAAAGAAGAAGAAGGAGGAAAAAAAAAAGCCACCAGACTTATTAAAAGACAACAACCTCCACCACAAAAGACTATATACAGCGTTTGCTTTAAAAATAGGGTTTTTTTTTAAAAGTAATAATAGGTTATAAAAATAATAATTAGAGATATAGAGGACTTAAAAATTTAAGAAAGCAAAAAAAAGAAAACGAAGAAGAAAAGAAGAAAAAATAAAATTAAAAAAAAAAGAAAAAATCACGCATCCACATCAACTCAAAAAAAAAAAAAGATTGATCATAAAAGTAGTAAAGGTATATCTGGCCCTTTCTCTGGCGTTGTGGGCTGTGTGGGATCACTACCAAGGCAGTTCCCTCTGTTAAACTTCCTCTGTTTGCTGGTCTCTTCTGTGTCTCATTTCTATCTTGACACAGGGAGGGCGGTGGTGGACTCTATGCTGGGCTTGCCCCTACTCGCGGCGCACACCGCTCAGGTTCTATGTTGCTCCGACGGGTAACCGTCTGAGGCCTGCCCTAGGCTTCATGCACCTCCCCAGTCTTAGCCACTCAGGCTCGGCGCTCAGGAAGCCCTCTGAGGCGCAGATTTGGTTGGGCCTGCATTTTGTGCCCTTCCCTGGTCCGTGTAGCTAGGGAGTTTGGCGAGCACAATTGCTGCGATTTCTGGCCTTTCTGTGCTGCTCGGTTTTCTGGGGAGTACCGCTGGGGCTCCTTCTCAGGTGGATGATGGCTGTCCAGAGCCCCCAGAAGTCTTAGTTAGCAAAGAAACCTGCTTGCAATTTGGTAGGTAATGGTCTCTCTTGGGGTGCGATTGCCCCCTTCCAGCCCTTAAGGCTCTGGCTGCCTGTCACTGGAGAGGGGTGGTCTGCAGCCAGCTATTTCCAATCCATCCTTTGTTCGGTGCGCGGTCCTGGCGGTGTCTTAATGTTTGAGCGTTTTGCGTGGTAGCTATCGCACAGTCTGGTTTGCTAGCCCAAGTTAGTTCATTCTGGCCACGGGCGGCGCGTTATGGCCCGATTCTCGAGAAAAAGCGCTGCAGCCCGCATTTCCGTGGCCGATTCTTAGAAAGCACTGCCGCTTGCACATCCCTCCTCCCTGCCCAACCCCTACTTGCTAGTGTCGGATGCAGGCGTCTGCACTGCTTATCCTCTGGGGGATTTACTGTTGGGCTCGTAATCTGTTGGTTTTAATTATTTGTTTGTTTTTCCTTCCTGTTATGTTGCCCTCTGTGCTTCCAAGGCTCACCACAGACTCAGCTGCGAGAATGTTTCCTGGTGTTTGGAAAACTCTCTTTTAAGAGTCTGTTCCCAGGACGGGATTCCCTTCCCGGGACAGAGCTCCCTCCCTACCTCTTTTGTCTTTTATATTTTTTCCTACCTGTTTTTGAAGCCAGTGATCTGCTTTGCTGGAGGCCTGATGTCCTCTGCCAGCATTCAGAAGTTGTTTTGTGGAATTTACTCAGCGTTGAAATGTTCTTTGGATGAAGTAGTGAGGGAGAAAGTGGTCTTCCTGTCCTATTCCTCCGCCATCCTGCTTCAGCTTTTTAAAGGCAGGAAGCATGTCTTTTTGTAGTCCCCAGTTGCTGAGCATGACAGGTCTGTGCTCATTCAGTGTTTGTTGGTTGCTTGTGTTGGTTAACTCTTTGTTTCAGTGGCTATGGTAGCTGAGTAGAGGAAAGCTGAGAGACCACTAAATGTTAAAGTGGTGAGGCTGAGGAGCAAAAGGACACGGAAAATAATGTCACTCATTTGACATACAGGAAGAGGAAGCAGCTTCATACATTGGCTCTTGTTACGGGGAATATGCCTGAGCATGAAGCAATAAGGGGAACATTTGTTTTGAATAACCAACGTAGATGTGGTAGTGCTGATGGAGGTAGAGGAGGTAAGTGTTGGAGGTGGTGGTGAGGGTCATGGTGATTAAGATGGTAGAGTAGTAGCGGTGATAATGGGGGTGGTGCTGGTGGCAGCAGAGGTGATGATAACGGTGGTAATGGTCATGGTGTGGTGGTGATGTGGTGATGGAGGTGGTGATGGTGATGATTGTGGTGGTGGTGCGATAGTTGTGGCAGTGGAATGGAGGTGTGATGGTGGTGGAGGTGATGGTGGTAATAATGGTGGTGGCAGTAACTGTGATGGAGGTGATGGTAGTGGTACAGATGGTGGTGGTGATGGTGGAAGAGATGATTATGGCAGCTTCTGTTCTCAAAATTGCCATGCCTTTCACATTTTGAGGCAGTGAAAATGTTGCTGATTGCACGTTAAACAGTGACTCAGAGTGACCTGAACTTTCAGGATGTTTATCAGGTCACATTCCTAGAGGTGCAGAATCTAGTGGGGTGATCTTCAGGACTCACTGAATCCAGTGGACTTCATCAGTAGGATTGTCACATGATAAGTGTGGCACAGGCCTCACATCCACATGGATGAGGTCTGGAAGGCGGGGAGTCTCTCCTACAAGCATGGAAACCCTCCCCTGGAGCTCCCTTTACCCCTTCCCATTTCTCTCATCAGACCTTTCTCTGGACCAGGATTTGGCAAATTATATGTATTGATTTGCTTAGCTTGGGCTCTTTGACCAAAGAAGTGCAAAAAAAAAAAATCCATAAACAAACAATAGCTTTATGTATGTTGAGAGTTGGGTGATTGAATTACAGTCATTTATTAATGTTATTTATAATAGTAATAAAATCAGCTGCCAAGGATTTTTCTCAGTAGGCTTCTAGGGTAGGCAGTCATTGGCCCAGCAGCCCTCTGCTGTGATGAGATCCAGCTCTCTCCACCTGTGCAGGCCCCCTCAGTCTGTAGGCCTGGGTCCTCAGGCCTGTCTCCTGTGGCCTCTGCGTGGCTGCTGCAGGACTGCCCTCAAATATTGTGTTTCCATTGAGAAGCACAAGCCAGCCTAAAGGGGCAGACTTTGTCCCCAGGAAGCATTGTCCAGTTATTTCAGAGGAGATCATGTTTGCTTAGGGATGTCCTCCTATATCTCTTTGGCAGGAACTGTGTCAAGTTGTCCTCCCCAGTTCTGAGGAAGGATAAGAAGTGGGAAGTGTTGGTAGCACAGGGCTACAGGGGATAAAGTAAGGTTCTGCTGGTGAGGAAGAAGGAGGAAGTGGGTATTGTGTCAGTAACTGGCAAGGTCCACTTACATACCCTTGCAGGTCTGGAGCTCACCACTGTACAGACCAGACAGTTAATGCTTAATTAAAGCTAAATCTGAAGGGGTTAAGTTAATAGTAGATCTGGTGTTCTGTGAAAGGTGTGTGCCCCAGCATCAGTGTGATGTCCCAGGAGAAACATAATCAAGTCACAGTTCGTCACATTGTGCAGGAGATGGTGATCAAAACCACCCCCAAGAAAATTGCAAAAGGCAAACTGGCTGTCTAAGGAGGCCTTACAAGTAGCTGAGAAAAGAAGAGACACGAAAGGCAAAAAGGAAAGATGCACCCATCTGAATGCAGAATTCTAAAGAATAGCAAGGGAGATAAAATCTTCCTAAGTAAAACAGTGCAAAGAAATAGAGGAAAACAATAGAATGAGAAAGACTAGGGGATCTCTTCAAGAAAATTAGATACCAAGGGAGCATTTCATGCAAACATGGGCACAATAAAGGACAGACAGTATGGACCTAACAAAAGCCGAAGATACTAAGAAGAGGTGGCAAGAATACACAGAAAAACTGTACAAAAAGATCTTTATGACCCAGATAACCACTGTGGTGTGATCACTCACCTAGAGCCTGACATCCTGGAGTGCAAAGTCAATTGGGCCTTAGGGAAGCATCACTATGGACAAAGCTAGTGGAGGTGATGGAATTCCAGCTGAGCTCTTTCAAATCCTAAAAGATGGTGCTGTGAAAGTGTTGCACTCAATGCCAGCAAATTTGGAAAACTCAGCAGTGGCCACAGGACTGGAAAAGGTCAGTTTTCATTTCAATCCCAAAGAAAGGCAATGCCAAAGAATGTTCAAACTACCACACAATTGTGCTTATTTCACATGCTAGCAAAGTAATGCTCAAAATGGGGTTGCAAAGAGTCGGACACGACTGAGCAACTGAACTGAACTGAACTGAAGCTTCAACAGTACATGAACCAAGAAATTCCAGATGTTCAAGCTGGATTTAGAAAAGGCAGAGGAACCAGAGATCAAATTGCCAACATCTGTTGGATCATTGAAAAAAGCAAAAGAATTCCAGAAATACATCTGCTTCATTGACTACGCTAAACCTTTTGACTGTGGATCACAACAAACTGTGGAGAATTCTTAAAGAGATGTGAATACCAAACTGCCTTACTTGCCTCCTGAGAAACCTATATGCAGATCAAGAAGCAATAGTTAGAACCAGATGTAGAACAAGGAACTGGTTCTAAATTGAGAAAGGAGTATGTCAAGGCTGTATATTATCACCCTGCTTATTTAACTTATATGCAGAGTACATCAGGCAAAATGTGAGAATGGGTGAAGCTCAAGCTGGAATCAAGACTGCCACGAGAAATATCAATAACCTGAGATATGCGGTAACACCACCCTTATGACAAAAAGTGATGAGGAGCTAAAGAGACTCTTGATGAAAGTGAAAGAGGAGAGTGAAAAAGCTGGTCTAAAGCTCAACATTCAAAAAACTAAGATCATGGCATCCGGTCTCATCACTTCATGGCAAATAGATGGGGAAACAATGGAAACAGTGACAGACTTTATTTTCTTGGGCTCCAAAATCACTTGCAGATGGTGACTGAAGCCATGAAAATAAAAGAAACTTGCTCCTTGGGAGAAAAGCTATGACAAACCTAGACAGCATATTAAAAAGAAGAGACATTACTTTGCCAACACAGGTCCATCTAGTCAAAGCTATGGTTTTTCCAGTAGTCATGTATGGATGTGAGAGTTGGACCATAAAGAAAGCTGATTGCTGAAGAATTGATGCTTTTGAACTGTGGTGTTGGAGAAGGCTCTTGAGAGTCCCTTGGACTGCAAGGAGATCAAATCAGTCAATCCTGAAGGAACTCAATCCTGAATATTTACTAGAAGGACTGATGCTGAAGCTCCAGTCCTTTGGCTACCTCATGCGAAGAGCTGAGTCATTGGAAAGACCCTGATGCTGGGAAAGATTGAAGGCAGGAGGAGAAGGGGATGACAGAGGATGAAATGGCTGGATGGCATCACCGACTCAATGGACATGAGTTTGAGCAAGCTCTGGGAGTTGGTGAAGGACAGGGAAGCCTGGCGTGCTGCAGTTCATGGGGTTGCAAAGAGTCCGATACGACTGAGCGACAACAATATGGCCATGCACCCATTGTCCCAGAGCACTCACAGAATAAGATGGCTTATTTCTTTTTCCAGATAGAGTGGTCTGGTTACATTTCAGTCAAGTTATGTAATTCTTGAAACTCATTCTTAGTTTAGAGCATTTACATAATTTCAGATTTCTGTATGAAGTGGGACCATTAATATTTTATGTTGCATGATTTAGATTTGCACCACTAAAATTTGCTTAGCACGTCATCAAATTATGTTCAGTTTAAGATAGTAAAGTATATATGTTTTTGGAAAAATTACATAACCACATGGTTAAAATACAAGAGGGTTTTGTGCCTTATGTGGTACTTGGGACTAACTTCTCTATCCAGAACAAAGTGTTCCCCAGGTTCTCCCTCATTCCATCAAGTCTCTGTTTTCACGGTGCAACCTCGCAAGGATCTCTTGTATCATCGTTTATCTCTACTCATTGCCTCACTGGTTTCAAAGCTGGATCATGTGTCATTAAACTAGAGAGCTTCATAATGCCTGGGATAATGTTAAGGACTTAGTGGAGCTCAGGGCAAATATTTATTGAAGGAAGGAAGAGATTTCATGAGGTGGATCAATGGCCTGGCTGACAGGTGGGCCAGAAGGAGGCCGCCATGGTGGCCACAGACCGTGTTTCGGCTCTTAATACCTGTCCATACAGACCCAAACATCCATACAGGTAAGGCCAGAGACCAGGTGGTCAGACGGTCACTTCTCAGACTCCTGAGCTGTGAAGATAAACCACCAACTGGTCCAGATTCCCTCTGGCTTCTAAATTCTGACTGGTCTTTGCCAGAACCATGCAGTGACCCACTCTTGCCTTGTCCCTCCCCAGGTGCTCTGGGAGCCCTTAACCCCAGCCACCTCCCACCCTGCTGCTCTCCCCCTCCCCTGCCATAGAGGTGTTTGGGGTTCCTTGTGGCTGCAGCAAGTTCACAGACCTCATTCTGTTTGCCTGCAGGCGTGTCTGGGGGTCTTGACTGTTGGGCTTTGTCAGATGTAAGGAAAGGAGAGATTAAAAAAATACTAGAATAAACAATAGGAAGAATTTTTAAATGTCATTTTGAAATATTTTTAAACTTGAAGAAAAATTATAAGGACAGTACAGAGAATGGCCATAACAAATCTCCCAAATTTCCCAACTGATAACATTTCATAGTGTTTGCTCCACTGCCCTGCTCTCTGCATAGAGATATGTACGTGTGTGTGTGTGAGTACATGCCTTGTCACTAGTCTTTTGCTGAACACTTGAGAGCAAGCTGTAGATACGATGTCCCACAACCTCTAAACTCTTTTGGGTTTAGTTCCCTCACACTAGACCTTTCCCTGCCTAATCACAATGCAGCCCATATAACCAAGGTGGGAAGTCAGCACTGTCAAGGCAGTTCTGTCCAGTCCACATCTCCCATCCAAACATGCATCATTTCTGGGTGTTGTATCTCATTATTGGCGGTTTGAAAGAATCCTCATCCCGGGTCTGTTGTGTGTTTCCTCATGACCAACCTCAGGTTCTGTGCTCACGCAGAAACGGTCTGTCCTCACCAGTCAGGGCTCCCTGAGTGGCCGCATCGCTGGATGCCTATGTGCTATGGCCAGTCTCAGCCTTCTGTGGAAGGAACATGGCTGGAGGGTACAGAGATCCACCAGAATCACCACCCAAAGCAGTTTCCCAGAGTCACAGGATTCAGCTTGGGGAACAGAGGGTCCGGCTGTTGGAACTTCCCTGGTGGTCCGGTGGCTGAGACTCTGTGCCCCCAGTGCAGGGGACCTGGTTCAGTCTCTGATTAGGGAACTAGATCCCACATGCCCCAGCTAAAGATCCCCATGCTATAACTAAGACCCAGTACAGCCAATTGAATATTGAAAACCAAAAAAAAAAAAAAAAAAAATCAGGTTGCTGATGTGACTTCGTGACTCCAGTCTGAATGCAGTTGCCAGTTGACAACCAGTTAGTAGGAGCTGCATTGTCTGTAGCGGTCACTTCTCCATTAAACTGTGAATGTCCAGATGTTTCTACGGGACTCTTACAGACAGTCTTACAAGGACTTTGTAAATGGTTAATAAACACAGCGGCTCCAAGTACTCTTGTTCTTGTGACATTGTCAGCCTGTCTTTATCCAGCAGGCTTTTTGGATTGCTGTTGGAGCTCAAAATTTTGTCTCCATCTTGGACCTTTGCTGATATCTCTGATCTCTTCAGAGTTTCTTTTCACCAACAACTGCTAGTTATAAAGTTTGTTGGCTCTAGTTTTTGGCAGGATTTTATTCGTCAGAACAGAGGAGAAAACAGGATCCTTTTAGAAATTTAGGTCTTAAGGGAAATATATAAAAATATGATTTCCAAGCACTGAATGAGAAGCCTTTGGATGGAGGGAAGCAGAACACAGTGTATATATTTGAGCAAACTGGGTGGAAGCCAGAGACTCAGAGAAATTGGCCAGTGAGAAATTCCCAACTGGTGAGGCGACCATGTGCATGCTAAATCACTTCATTCATGTCCAACTCTCTGCAGCCCCATGGACTGTAGCCCGCCAGGCTCCTCTGTCCATGGGATCCTCCAGGCAAGAATACTGTGGGTTGCCATGCCCTCCTCCAGGGAATCTTCCCGACCCAGGGATTGAAATCTTGTCTCTTCTGTTTTGTGCGTTGACAGGTGGGTTCTTTACCACTAGCGCCACCTGGGAAGCGTGGAGAATCCTTTAGTTTAGTTTTCTGCATGAGTTTGTATTTCTGCCTTAGGAAAGCCGCTCCTGGATTTCACCTGACCATCTCCTTCAAGGACTCTGGTTCCTTTTGTGGGCAGGACTGGAGGCCAGCGGCTGCCTTCCCCTCCAGCTCTCCAGCCACTGCCCGCCCCGTGGCCTCACTTCTGTTCATGCAGAGCAAGACAGTGGCCCACAGCAGAGTACTCCTGAGCCCTGTGTTCAGTTCATCTGGAGCCCCTCTCTCCCATACCTTTCACACACACACCACACACACAGCATTACCACCACCACCATCTTGTCTGCCTTTAAATGATCTCAATTTAATAGAAAAGGCAGAAATGTCAACAACATCACTCCACCACAGACAGTACTATAGGCCCATCTCTGCCTGGTGCAGAAGAGAATCACCAAGAACTGACCTGGAACTGGACCTGAAGGAGGCATCTGACTTTGTGAGGGGGAAGGTGGGGGGTGTCCCCAGGATGAGGGAGCTGAGCAGGGAATGGGGATGAGCTGGGAGCTGCCAGGGCCTTGTGAGGGACCGCAGGTTGTTCTGAGTCTGGAGCTCTGCAGAGTCCCACCCCCTCCGCCAGCCTGGAGTTCCACGTTCACCTATTCTACTTCGGGAGGGCAGGAGAACAGGCTCCATTTCACTGGGGAAAAGGATTCTCTTATGAGGATGCTTCTGGGAACTAAGAGGGCTAAAGCGTGAACCAGAGAGCATGGCCAGGTCAAGGGCAGGGCACAGGAGGGGAGCGAGGAGAGCACATTTGTGGATGGGTGTTAGCTGAGGAGGACAGTTTCCATTAAGAAGTGAATGACCTGCAGGTACGTGGAGGAGGGGAAAGGACCTGCCTGTGGTCAGAGAAGGTCACTTAAGGAGTGGGAACCAGAGTTTGTCTTTTTTACTTTTTATCTTGAGAAGAGAAATAGTGTAATTATTTTGTACAGTCACAGAACAAAGAGCCATGTCATGGACGCTGACAGTTGTATCATCTTCTTGACAGAACCTCTTCCAGGGCTATGAGAAGGCCCAGGGCAGTGGAACTCAGCCTCCAGGTTCCATACTTAACGGTGCCGGGTAGGGTAGGTAGGGGAGCTTTTGGGGGTTGCTGATGATGTTAGCCAAGGACAGTGGGATGACAGGCAGGCAGGGCAACAGAGGTTGAAAAATTATAGAAATAAAAAGATTATTTTCATGTGTGCTGAATGAATAAACTTATGGAAATAATTCTTTTTTACCTGAAATGGAAGAAAAGCTATGACAAACCTAGACAGCATATTAAAAAGCAGAAACATTACTTTCCTGATAAAGGTTCGTCTATAGTCAAAGCTATGGTTTTTCCAGTAGTCATGTATGGATGTAAGTGAAGTGAAAGTGAAGTCGCTCAGTTGTGTCCGACTCTTTGTGACCCCATGGACTGTAGACTATCAGGCTCCTCCGTCCATGGGATTTTCCAGGCAAGAATGCTGGAGTGGATTGCCATTTCCTTCTCCAGGGGATCTTCCTGACCTAGGAATCGAACCCAGGTCTCCCGCATTGCAGGCAGATGCTATACTGTCTAAGCCACCAGGGAGCGTTGGACCATAGAGAAAGCTGAGCACCGTTGCTTGTATATCTTTGAGATTAGTTGTTTGTCAGTTGCTTCATTTGCTATTGTTTTCTCCCATTCAGCAGGCTGTCTTTTCACCTTGCTTATAGTTTCTTTGTTGGGCAGAAGCTTTTAGTTTTAATTAGATCCCATTTGTTTATTTTTGCTTTTATTTCCAGTATAGGAGGTGGATCATAGAGGATCCTGCTGTGATTTATGTCGGAGAGTGTTTTGCCTATGTTCTCCTCTAGGAGTTTTATAGTTTCTGGTCTTACGTTTAGATCGTTAATCCATTTTGAGTTTATTTTTGTGTGTGGTGTTAGAAAGTGATCTAGTTTCATTCTTTTACAAGTGGTTGACCAGTTTTCCCAGCACCATCTGTTAAAGAGACTGTCTTTACTCCACTGTATATTCTTGCCTCCTTTGTCGAAAATAAGGTGTCCATAGGTGTGTGGATTTATCTCAGGGCTTTCTATTTTGTTCCATTGATCTATATTTCTGTCTTTGTGCCAGCACCATACTGTCTTAATGACTGTGGCTTTGCAGTAGAGCCTGAAGTCAGGCAGGTTGATTCCTCCAGTTCCATTCTTCTTTCTCAAGATTTCTTTTGCTATTCGAGGTTTTTTGTATTTCCATACAAATCTTGAGATTGTTTGTTCTAGTTCTGTGAAAAATACTGCTGGTAGCTTGATAGGGATTGCATTGAATCTGTAGATTGCTTTGGGTAGTATACTCATTTTCACTATATTGACTCTTCTGATCCATGAACATGGTAAATTTCTCCATCTGTTAGTGTCCTCTTTGATATCTTTCATCATACTGACACATATATATGGAATTTAGAAAGATAGTAATGATGACCCTGTACGTGAGACAACAAAAGAGACACAGAGGTATAGAACGGACTTTTGGCCTCTGAGGGAGAGGGAGAGGGAGAGGGTGGGATGATTTGGGAGAATGGCACTGAAACATGTATACTATCATATAAGAAATGAAGCGCCAGTCTATGTTCAATACAGGATACAGGATGCTTGGGGCTGGTGTACGGGATGATCCGGAGAGATGGTGTGGGATGGGAGGTGGGAGGGGCTTCAGCATTGGGAGCTCATGTACACCTGTGGCTGATTCATGTCAATGTATGGCAAAACCAATACAGTATTGTAAAGTAGAATAAAGTATTAAAAAACAAAAAAAAACAAAAAAAGTATTAGAACAGAGAAGATTAACTACAAAAGCTTACATTTCCCCATTATTATCTAATTTTCAGACAGCATGAACTCGCCTGAATCATAACTCCCATCTTTATTGCTACAGGCAAAGCCATGTTTCATTGGTAAATCAAGATTATAAATACACAATACAACATTACTCTTGTTGTTGTGGCATCATTTGTGTTATCATCCTCTGTGGTCCCTTCTGGAGTTCAGCCCCACGAGACTCCTCTAGGCAGGCCTGGGTAGTTGAATTCTCAAGGACCTGTGTCACAGCTGTTGCTGTTATAAACCTGATGCCATCAGAGGCCCATTTCATTTACTACAGAACCAATATATACATGGATTCCGAGGAGTTGTACAAATGCTAAGGCCTCATGTCTGTTCCTGAAGATATACAATTTCATAATTTTGTTTAGTTACATGATTGTACATTATACATGAACATCCATACAATGGGATGGAATACAGCAATAAAAATGAAAAAGACAAAAAAAAAAAAAAAAAGCTGAGCACCAAAAAATTGATGCTTTTGAACTGTGGTGTTGGAGAAGAGTCCAAGAGAGGCCAAGACTCTCAAGAGTTTCTTGGTCTGCAAGGAGATCCAACCAGTCCGTCCTAAAGGAAATAAGCCCTGAATATTCACTGGAAGGACTGATGCTGAAGCTGAATTTCCAGTCCTTTGGCCACCTAAAGTGAAGAACTTACTTGTT
This sequence comes from Nanger dama, assembly GCA_917880005.1. Taxonomy (NCBI): domain Eukaryota; kingdom Metazoa; phylum Chordata; class Mammalia; order Artiodactyla; family Bovidae; genus Nanger; species Nanger dama. Next base: position 3,552,545 of record CAKJTW010000108.1, on the reverse strand, counting down.
AGAAAAGACCTTGATGGTGGGAAAGATTGAAGGCAGGAGGAGAAGGGGACAACAGAAGATGAGATGGCTGAATGGCATTGAGACGACTTGATGGACATGAGTTTGAGCAAGCTCTAGGAATTGGTGATGGACAGGGAAACCTGTTGTGCTGCAGTCCATGGAGTCGCAAAGAGTTGGACATGACTGAGTGACTGAACTGATTGACCTGAAATGGATCTGTTTCAGGTTTTTAGAAATGATCTTATTTTATTACTTTTAACTCAAGGAACTGAGTCATTTGATTTCCATATTTGTTGCTGAACAGAATAAATAATCTCTGAAAAAAAAAACCAACATAGTGTACTTGTGTCTGTGTGCACACATACTATAATTTCAAGGATTTATAGAAATTGGTTACTTGGTTATTATGTGACATATTTTTCTCTTATTTTTAAATTATGAAAGTATGATAACCCATTTAGAGGAGACTCGGAAATTAAGAACAAGGTTACATATAGTTCTACTGTAACAGTTATTTTTTTAAGTAGATAAAATTTTTAGTTGGAGTTTCAATATCAAACTCTCAAAAATTAAAAAAATGAGTAGACAGAAAAGTAGAAGGTTATAGTAGACCTGAAAAGCACTCTGAACCAATTCAGTGTAATTAGTTTTTATATGATTTTCACGCAACAGTAGGATATAAATTCTGTTCAAGTTCCCATAGATTATAAACCAGGAAAAACTGGACATAAATCTAAGTGCCAAAATTTCATGGTCTAAAGGTATTGAAATCAGAGAATCTATTCTCTTATCACTGTGGAATTAGGTTAGAGATCATATCAAAAGCTATTTGAAAACACCCCACATACTTTCAAGTGCAGTGTGACATCTTCCAAGAGAGATCTTTGACTTAGCCATTGAAAGCCTCAGTAAAGTTGTGAATGTTAGTCACTCGGTCATGTCTGACTCTTTGCAGCCCCATGGGCTGTAGCCCACAAGTCTCTTCTGTCCATGGAGTTTTTCAGGGAAGAATACTGGAGTGGGTTGCCTTTTCCTTCTTCAGAGGGTATTTCTGACCCAGGGATCAAACCCAGGTCTCCCGCATTGTGGGCAGACCCTTTACCATCTGAGCCACCAGCGAAGTGCAAAAGACTTCAGCAAAGTTAAAAGACTGAAAAAGCACAGGGAGTGATTTGCTGTTGCTGTTGTTATTCTTCAGTTGCTAAGTGATGTGCTGCTTACTGTGACCTTGTAGATTGCAACATTTTAAATTGAAATTTCAAAATTGCTCATTTCAAGATAAATTAATATCAAAGAGACTTTTAAAAACCCATATATTTGGAAGTTGTCCACTTTTAAATGATAGCTGTATCTAAGAAACCATAACAAGGAAAATTAGAAAATATTTGTAATAGAATAAAAAGGAAAAGAAATTACCCCAATTTGTTGCATGCAACCAAAGCTGTTGAGTCTTAGGAGGGGAAATGAAAGATTCAGAATGTGTAGTTTGCTGTCTTTGGGATGCCTACATTTGTGGTCACTCGGTAGTCAGTAGTGAGGGCTGTTGACTGTGGGCCTGGTATAGGAGGTCCCAACTCGGCCTGAGTTGGGGTGTCCCTAAGAAGACTGCAGGTGGAGAGGAGGCCTTTGGTGTCCTTGGTGCTTCTTCACTGTGTCCTTTCTGGTGGCGGGTGTGGGAGGGTAACACTACTTCCCTTCAGTGGTAACTTCATAGATCATGGGAGGGCTTGCTCTTCAGAGCCTGTCTGGTGCGAACACAAGACCCAGTCCTCTCTGATCTCTATGTGGCCTATTTTTTCTGGAAACCACCCCTGCTCTGAGAGTTCCCCATTTGCTTGGAACTGGCTGTCACCTTCAGAGGTGTTGAGAGGCTGCCCCCAAAGTGGACAGAGGCACAGGACAGATGGTATGTGGGGCTGGTGGGCAGAGGTTGGTGGCCGAGGGCTCTGCCTTGGGAGGAGGCTGAAGCATGACAGGAGAGGCCCAGGCAGCTGGAAGGGTGGGTCCCAGCCCACAGACCTGGTCCAGGACAGAGGAGGAACACAGCAGGGCCAGGACACTGGGACATCCTGTAGGCCCCAGAATCAGAGGAAGCCATCCATGACCTTTATATACAACTTTACTGGTAATGAAAAGATCGTAGATATCACACACAACCTTTTCTGTATTGCACTGGCAGTGAAATACAGCTGTGAGCAGAACTGGGGCTCAGATCTTGAAAGTCAGCATTGGCTGAAGCCCCCAAGGGCCTCTCCGCAAGGCAGTTGTGGGCCTGGCAGCTGCTTCCCTTTGTGGCAGCTACCTGCATGTGGTCACCTGGTCCAGGACACTGGGCCTGAGCCTGGGCAGAGAGAGAATCTGGTAGGAGACTGTTCCCGGATCTCTCTACAGTGCGTGGCCTTCTCCCTGCTGCCTGGGCAGGATAGCTGGTGGCCACTTGGGGGCAGGGCTTCCCAGCAAGTGACCTGCCACCCAGAAGGACTGGCCACTGGGGCCTTGCTGCCTGAAAGCTTCCTTCTTCCTACTTCCTGCCTGTCGCACTTCTGCTTAAATTTGTGACTGGTGGACTTTAAGATGGAAATGAAAGTGGAAGGCCTTTCCACCTGGAAGATGTTTGGTTGTTTGACTCTCTGGAAGCTGTTGGTATTTAGAAGGTGCTGCTGAGGGCAGAGAAGAGTACAGGGCCACCTTGTGCTTGTCTAAAGGTGACTTACATGCCGGAGACTCTGATAATTGAGGATAGCTGCAGCAGGATGACAGCAGTGGCTGTTTTCTTCTTTGGGATGAAAAATGAAAGTGCTTTAGGGACTCTGCTGTCTGGAAGAAGAGTCAACTATTTTCTTGATTGCTTTTAAAAAAGCACCTTAGTTGAAATTCTTTGAAACTAGCTGTATACTTGTACTCCAAACATGATTTTAGCTTTCAATTGTTTTAAAAATCATATTTTGATAGTCATTTCCATTTTTGTAAGCATTTATTATAGGAACCATCTTTGTAAGCATTTATTAACTTTGTTTTTCCGTTCTCTATTGTGTATTAAATTTTGAAAGATGTATTATAATTAGAGAATGAAAATCATGAACTAGATTCTAAAATATTTTAGTTTTTCCCTTTTGTTCTTACTGTATACTTCGAGTTACTGCATCTTATTTCAATAACTCATAATCATTGGCATCTTTCTACTGTTTTGACATGAGAATTCATTTTCAACATTTTAGAAATTATATAATTTAGAATGTTCTTATCGCTACTGTTCATATTTTAAAAATCTTAACCTTTGGTTTCCACATAAATATGGTTCTTTGTACATGTCTTGTAAAACAAGCACACCACGTGTTCTTTGTTCACAACAGAATATTTAGTGGCCTGTGTAATTTTAAATGGTTCAAATGTTTATGTTTTCCTCCTTGAAATTGATAGTGAGGTACAGTGAGATTGGCAAGACCTGCTGATGCTTTGAGCCAGCAGTATTTTATTTCATCTAAATTTTGTTTTTGCGTAACACTTGGATTTAGCATCTGATAATTAGATTTCTTCCTAGTGAAGAGACGTGCTCTTCCTTGCACTTTTTCAAACATGCACCCATGTTTAGGTGCATTTTGAGCAGGACACAAGGACAGCCTTGCTGAAGAAGTAGCATTCCCAAGACCGTCCTGTAGGAGAGGACAGAGTCGCACTGTCCTGTTTCCTGACTTACTCTCCAGATGATGGCGTGTTCAGCGTGTCTGTCTGTCTGTCGTTTTGTATCTTGGACTGCGTCAGGCATTAACATTGTCTGTTTTAGGTTGTATACTTATTGTTTTCTTTGCACATCACATGCAGATGGTATCTGAGAACTGCTTTTTTAATTAAAAAAATTTTTTTGGCTGCACTAGGTCTTTGTTGCTGCATGGACTTTTCTCTAGTTGTGGGGAGTGAGGACTGCTCTATAGTTGCAGTTCCAGGCTCTTCCTTGCAGTGGCTTTCCTGTGATGGAGCACGGGCTATAGGGCCTGTGGGCTTCAGTGGTTGTGGTGCAAGGTCTTAGTGGCCTGTGGTCAGTGGGGTCCTACCAAACTGGGGTTGAACCCGTGTTCCCTGCATTGGCAGGCAGATTCTCAACCGCTGGACTCCAGGGAAGTCCTAGGTACCTGCTTTTTGAAGTTATTAAATTCTGCTTTGTGGTGCTGTCATGAAGTACAGTAGTGCCTATGGGTTTTAGCATGCTGGGTTTTTCTTCATTTTAATTTCATAAGATAAAATATATAAAGTTACAGCTAACTTTATGTTTTCTCAGATTTATTTTGGATCATTAAAAGAAAAAAACATATCAGTTCCTTTGTTTGGATGGTAAAAAATGAGATAATAGAGACTTTATCCAGTGGAAACCAGTATATTTGTAAGCTTGTGTTTGTGTGTGTGTGTGTGTGTGTATGTACTCATTCATGTCCAACTCTTTTGTGACCCTGTTGGACTATAGCCCACCAGGATCCTCTGTCCATGGAATTTTCCAAGCAAGAATACTGGAATGGGTTGCCATTTCCTTCTCCAGGGATCTTCCCTACCCAGGGACTGAACCCGAGTCTCCTGAATCTCCTTCATTGCAGGTGATTCTTAACTTGCTGAGCCACCAGTTAACCCCTTGTAAGCCTAAGACTCCCTAAATCTTTGTTCAGGGTCTGACTTTCCAGTTTATGACCACTTGATAGTAACCTTTTCTTCTTTGTTTTTGGCTGAACAGTTTCACATATTCTGTGCTCTTAAAATGATGCTCTTCTCTGAGTATAAACCATAGAGCATTCATTGTTATATATAATATATGATGATGAAATATAATGCCGTCTGTAATAGTGTCATTTGCTCACCACTGATGAGTCGTGTAGATTTCAGAATCTGGTTTTACCACTTTGTGTTGTTATGTAGTTGCTCAGTTGTGTCCAACTCTTTGTGACCCCATGGACTGTAGCCCACCAGGCTCCTCGGTCCATGAAATTTTCCAGGCAGGAATACTAGAGTGGGTTACCATTCCCTTCTCCAGGGGATCTTCCCGACCCAGGGATTGAACCCAAGTCTTCTTCATTGGCAGGTGGGTTCTTTACCACTGAGTCACCAGGGAAGCCCTGGTTGTAACACTTACCAGAACTTAAAATATGTAGTGAATGAAATGGCTGTCTGTTGTGGCATGGGTGTTTGCCATACATTTGATGAGAGATGGCTTGGAGATGGTAGAATATAAGAGGAGCAAGGGAGCCAGGGGTGAGGAGACCAGCTGAACTGCAGCAGGACAGCCCATATCCCGTGTGCAGAATCTTAACTGTCCACCTAGGTAGAGCTGCCTAAAGGCCAGGCTTTTATTTAGCTCCCAAGTATAGTGATGTGAAGTTGAGGTGAAGGGATCTGTAGTAATTCCTGCTTTTTAAGATGGTGTCAGGACCCTCAGCAGAAAAAGCTGGTTCTTTGTCAAGAGATTGGTTGGAAGCAAGTGTAGTCGTGGGCGTCCAAGGTCACCTGCTGTCCCAGCAAGTGCCCGAGTCCCAGCTGAAAGCAGGTTGGGGGTGGGGTGATCAGAGCTGCTGATGTGAGAAAGAAAGCCTCAATTTGGGGAGCCAGTGGGTGGTCCCTTTGATCCCATAGGATGGCTGGAGGCTTGATCAGCAGCTCAGGGATGAGAATAGTCAGCGTCTACAGGAAAGAGCAGGGGAGCCATCTACTGACAGCACAGGTAAAACGACGTGGTGCAGGTTGAGCATACCGCTGTGTTAGCATTTGGTGAGTGTTAAGCCTACTCTACAGAAGTTTGCCATTTTCAATATATGCCATTTTGTAGAAATGGGAGAGTGTTGAGCATCTTTCTATGCCGGGGGGATCCTTTGGAGTTACTGGGGCAGGAGGGGGGAGCAGGGACAGAGACAGAGGGCTCTGCTGCTGCCGGCGTTGGGACGGGTGGGGGAGGGAGCGTCGGCGGGGGCGGGGGGGAGGTATTGGGTGAGTGGGATTCAAAGCACAGAGTAAGGAGCCCCGCCCAAGAGGGGAGAACTGAATAGTGTGCACAGAGTAAGGTGGGCTGGAAGGGCATGGAAAGCACCAGTCAGGAGGAAGCAGTGGGTGAGCTTCTGAGGAGAGGTGATGATGCAGGGTTGCTGCTGAGGGACGGAAGGAGAGGGAAGTGACTGGGACTGTGGGCAGGGATTGCGGGCATGGTTGAGGGACCCTGAGGTCAGAGACCATGACTGCAGGGCACAACGGGCCTGTGTGATGGCTCTCCAGACAGGCTCTGCAGCCTGGAGCAGCAGGCTGGCCAGTCCAGAGGAGATCGAGTGGGGAGAATTGAAGTTCTAGATGGAGATGATGGCCCCTGGGGCCAGAGTGATAATGCAAGGACATGAAGTCAGAAGAGAGTGTCGGCAGGCCTAGTGCAGAATTCAGGAGCTTTGGCTGGAGTGCTGGGTGTGGAAGTTTAAGAAGCTGTCAGGGGAGCAGTGGCACTGAGACCAGGTGTGGCTCTAGGAGGGACAGTTGGAATGGGGTCGGGGTCAGGGTCTTTCGTCCCTAGAGGGAGCTAGTTGTTTTCAGTGACCGTGGGCCATGAAATGGCCATTCCTAACTGTTCTCTCCTGGTCGTGTTAACACTGCTCTGGATGGCTCTTGTAAAGCCACCTGCACCTCAGGCAAGATGTCAGAATTTTAAGAAAATTCCTGACAGTAATGCCAGAAGTGACAGGGCTAACAGAGTCGAGTACTTTCGATGAGTGGAGCAGAGGAGGTTGAGAAGATAAATATGAAGAGTGGAATTTGAGGAGAAATTTGAGAATAAGGACCCTCTGAAGAGAGAGAGAAGAAATGGTTTATGGCATGGTTTCAGCTAACCGAGTTAAATGCTGAGTGTTAGGTATACAAGTGTTTTGTGAGGTATTAATATAATAAACAGAAGAAGTGTGCTTGGAAGCAGGGAGGATGTGGTGCTTTGTTTGACTTCATTTCTGATGATCACTTTCCAGGTATTTCTCTTGTGTGTGGATTTGAACCACCTCTGAGGCCTCCACCCTTAGCTGACTGATTTATAGGGAGGTCACAGCTATTTCAGAAATTAGAATTATCGAACATTTTGTAAATTCAGTCAAATGACAGTCTTTGCAAGCTTTATATACTTCCTGAAATCACATCAGCTCTTCACACCCTCCCCATAATGAAGCTGATTAGTTTTTGCCTCTAATGTTTGTATTTGAATCTGAAAACCATGTTAGAAATTCCAAACACTTCAGCCATAAGCTTCAGTCATGTGTACACTTAGAAGATAAACATTCTTTTAAAAATTTTATTACTCATTGAGGTAAGTCAGACAGAGAAGGACAAATGTCTTATGACATCCCTTATATATGGAATCAAAAAGAAATGATATAAATGGATTTTCAAAACAGAAAGAGACTCAACAGACTTAGAGAATGAACTTATGGTTGCCAAGGGGAAGGGATAGTTAGGGAGTTTGATGGACATGTACACAGCGCCGAAGAATTGATGGTTTTGAACTGTGATGTTGGAGAAGACTCTTGAGAGTCCCCTGGACTGCAAGAAGATCCAACCAATCCATTCTGAAGACCAGCCCTGGGATTTCTTTGGAAGGAATGGTGCTAAAGCTGAAACTCCAGTACTTTGGCCACCTCATGTAAAGAGTTGACTCATTGGAAAAGAGTCTGATGCTGGGAGGGATTGGGGGCAGGAGGAGAAGGGGGATGACAGAGGATGAGATGGCTGGATGGGATCACTAACTCAATGGACGTGAGTCTGAGTGAACTCTGGGAGTTGGTGATGGACAGGGAGGCCTGGCATGCTGCAGTTCATGGGGTGGCAAAGATTCGGACATGACTGAGCAACTGAACTGAACTGTACACGGTGTTATATTTAAAATGGGTAACCAACAAGGACTTCCTGTATAGCACAGGGAACTCTACTCAATGTTATATGACAGCCTAGGTGGGAGAGGAGTTTGGAGGAGAATGGATACGTATATGTGTATGGCTGAGTCTCTTACCTGAAACTATCACCGCATTGTTTGTTAATCGGCTATACCCAATATAAGATAAAAAGTTTAAAGTTTGAAAAAAATTTATTACTCATGAATTTTAGATCTGTTTTAAGGAGTAATTAAAGTGGCCAGTCAGCATCCTTGTCTCTCCAGTTTGGGGGCTTGGTATAGGGGTGTCTCCATTTAGCATCAGACAGGGTGCTGCGAGGAGGAGTGTAGGGGATGCAGAGGGGGCTGGGAAATCACAGCTGGCCTGCTCCCCTGTCACCCCTGGCCACCGCCCCAGGGTAACCTGCAGAGAACTGTGAATCACCACATTCCTGCTTTAGTCACAGATGTTTAAGAAAACCCGGGGTGGGTTGCTTCACCTTGAATTGTTTTGCTTTTAATTTTGTGTCTTAAATTAGCACTTATGCAGTTGCCCACATAGCACAGAGACGTTCATTACGTGTAGCATTCGCCAGTAGTGTAGATAGACACAGTCAAAGATAATATGGAAGGAGTCAAGACTTTATTTCTTTTAAGGAAACAAGTGCTTATCTGTCCTTTGTGTCATCAGATACCTAGTTATAAAAATTTCCCTCAGCATCAATTTTTGTGACATTTCTCTCAAATCTTTGTTCTCCTGCCATGAGTGACTTGAAGCAAAGACAGAATGAGAGATTTTCCTCTTTTTTGTATTCCTGTGTGCTGTCAGATACAACTTGGTGGGATACGTCTTGCTTTAAGCTTCTGTCCCGTGCTAGGCCCTGGTAGGAAACTGACCACAGTTACTGGCTTGGAGGCCCTCTGCCTGTACATCCGCAGCTTGGGCCGGTCCCTGTGGGGATGCTGTCAACATGCTGCCACGCCCTCCTTTCCTGTCTCTTTCCTCATCCCCCGCCTCTTCCCGCATCCCCGTCTCTCAGTGGAACAGGCTGAACTTCTGCTGGTGTGTCACCCTCTGTTCCTGCTGAGTTTGCTGACTGTGAGGTCCACACACAGCTTTGTCTCCTACTCTTCCCCTTCCTCGTAATCTGATATTTCACCAGGTGAAATGTCTTTTCTCAGATGCCTTTTCTTCTGCCATTGTCCTGACTTCTTTGCAGGATCCATCAGTTGAACAATATCATCTTCCTGAAGTTCTTTCACAGTGTACTGATTCTCGTCCTAACCTCTCCAATTCTGCCTCTTGTTTTTCCAAGACTTCTCTAACCCACCATCTTCGTATGGTCCTTAGCTGGTGCTGAGCTGTCGCTCCTGTGATGGTTCCTCCTCCAGGAGTGGTATTAACTGTTGTTGCTCTGAGCCTCATTTGTTGGCTGGCATCTCCTGCTGATGGACGGTGTTGGCATGTGAATAACCTGCCCTTATTTCAGACCCAACTGAAATGGTCATGCATGTGTTATGTTAATGTATTACAAGGTACATGGACATGTCTGTAGGTATTAATAGAAAGTCTAGAGAAAAATTCCAAAATATTCACAGGGATGTGTGTGTGCATCAAGGATTATTAATGATATTTTTAAATTTCTTTCTTTTCCATTTAACTTCAACATTTTAAGTATTTAATATTTGAAATGTATATTTTAATGTCTTTATAAAGTTTGTATAACAATGAATTATTTTTAATCATAAAAATACTTAAAATACATTAGTATTAAAATTGTATTTATTTATTTGGCTACACTGGATGTTAGTTGTGGCACCTGGGATCTGGATCTTTGATCTCTGTTGACTGTAGCATGTGGGATCTCTTAGGTGTGGCATGTGGGATCTGGTTCCCTGACCAGGAATCCAACTCAGACCCCCTTCATTGAGAGGGCAGAGTCCTAGCCACTGGACTACCAAGGAAGTCCCTAAAATACATTAGTTTTAATATATTCTTTAATAGTTCTAATACTATTCAAATCAGTTTTAGAATTCTGTGTTGAAAATTACAACGAGAGAAGAAGAATAACTCTCAGAGAAGCTAAATATTCCTTTTGCAAAATGGAAACAAAAATGGAGACTTTTCACAGTTGTAGAATGAGCTGGTTTGTTTGGAGAGAAGATTGGTTATTGATTTGTAGGAACTTCTTGTACATTGTAGTTGTTAGTCCTCTCATGGCAATATTCATTGCAGAGGTCTTCTCATCCATGATTTACCTTTCACTTGCTACTTTGTGCCCCTAATTTTAATGTTTATTGGTCTTTTCCTTTATGGTTTCTTAATGTCTTATTCTTATACTGACATTCTCTTAATGTCTTATTTAAAAGCCCTTTCTTTCTCCAAGTCATAAAGAGAATGTTCTCCCTTATATTTAAAAAAAATGTTTTAGTGTTTGCTTTTCACATTTGAGTCTGTAATCCTGAAATTTATTTTTGGGTGTTGTGAGAGGTAAAGATTGCTTTGTTATTTTCAGCATGGATGCTATTCATGAAAAGTTTCATCCTTTCCGTACTGACCTGTAATACCTTATCTGTCAAATAGAAGGTTCTTATGTGTTTTCTTTTCCACTGATCTGTTTACCTAGTCCTATGTTGAGACCATATGGTGTTAATTACTGTAACTCACAAACAAATCATGAAAGCTGATGGGGCAAGTGCCTTCCCATCTCACCCTAATTGTTGAAGGCTGCCTGGACTACACTTGGCCCTTCTATCTTCCTTCCACATTTTATAATCAGTCATCAGATTCCGCACAAAACACCCGTGGGAGTTTGATTGGGATGACACTGAACGTGTAGAATTAGAATGGGGGAGAATTAATCTCTTTATAGTTTGGACTCCTTATACTTGAACAGAGCATGTCTCTCTATTCTAAAATTGTTTTCAGTAAAGTTGCATCTTAAATGACTTGTAAGATTTGTTAGTTTTTTGTCATTGTAAATTGCTTAAATTTTCTTTTTTGCTTTCTAACTGCTGATGTGTAGATGTGTAATTGACTTTTGTATTTTCGTGTTAGAACCAGCAGCCTGCCGTTTTTATTCTCATAGTGTCTAGATTTCCTGGAGCTTCTCTGTAGACTCTGCTAGTCCCTGCGAGTTGTGATGGATTTGCCTGGGCCCTCGTGTCACCCTGCACATCTTCCATCTGTGCTGGCCACCCCGTGCATGGCCGGATGAGGGCCATGATAGTGGTCCTTTTAGCTTCTGATGCTTTGCCCTTAGGGGTGGTATTTGCTGCATATTTTTGTAGGTCACCTTTATTAGGTTAGAGAACACCCAGTCTCAGTTTACTAATAATTTGTATCATAAATTAGTGTTCAGTTTTTAAGAGTGACTTTCCTGTACCTATTAAGCTAATCTAGTGTTTCTCCTTTAATTTTAATTGACATCTTCATGTCAATGTGGTGAGTTACAAAGTTCTACTGTTGTATTTTCTATTAATAGCGTAAAACTGTTTTTGTGTCACTGGAATAAATTGTACTTGACAATGTTGATGTTATTTAAGATTGGCAAAATTGGGTTGCCTAACATTTTTAGAAAGATTTTTGCATCTACTTAGAAACTGAGATGTTGGTGCTGTTCTTACGCACTTGGGTTTCTGGGCTTTCCTGTCTTCATGGTATGAGCTGGCATTGATTCCTTCCCTTCTCATTCTCTGGGGCAGTTTGTGTAAGCAGAAATTTATCTATATCTCGATGTTTGATATAACTTGCCAAAAGTATCATCAAAGGCTGATTTTTGTTTGTTTCTATTAATAATATGTTTTGAAGGGTAGATATTGAACTACTGATTCAATTTCTTCAGTGCTTCTAGGTTTATTCAAGTTTTACATTTCTTCTTGAGTTAATTTTGATGTCATATTTTTCTGTCTTTTTAAGAAAGTATTTATTTATTTGTTTGTGCCAGGTCTTTGTTGTGGCACATGGGATTTTTAGTTGTGGCATGTGAGATCTAGTTCCTTGGCCAGGGATCGAACCTGGGTCCCGAGCTCTGGGGGCATGGAGTGTTAACCATTGGATCACAAGTGGGGTCTCATTACAGTTTTATTAAAAACTTTTCATTCTCCATTAGAATTTCACTTTTATTTGCATAAAGTTGTTCACTATATTCTTTTTCTTAGTGTCAGCTATCTCTGCACTGTGACTCTGTTTTTCATTCATATTTCTTCTTTGTACCTTCCATATTTTTCTTTTAGTCAAGGAGCCAGCTTTTGATTGTGTTGCTTCTTATCATGATTTGTTTTTAGTTTCATCATTCTCCTCACACACTCTTAACTTCTGCTCATTCTTCCCCTCATCTTTGAGTTGCACATTTAGCTTAGTGTTTCTCAGTCTTTCTCCTTTTCTAATATACACTTATAACACCAGATTTCTCTCTAAGTAGTGGTATAGATGAGTCCTATTGCAATATCTAGAACTTTCACTGTGGTTAGTTTTAAGTATTTTCTAATATCCTTTATGGTTTCTTCTCTGACCTACAATTGTTTCTACTTGTGTTCATAAATTTCCAAGAAGGACACAAATTGGTTACCTTTCTGCCCTTGATTTCTGATTTCATTGTTGTAAGATAATGCAGTCTGTATGATGATGTTTCTTTGATAATTGTTGAAATGTGCATATTGCCTGATAAAGTCAGTTTCTTTAAGATGCCGATGGGTTGAAAACAGTGAGTTCTCCAGTCACTTTGTATGAGTTACTCAGTCATGTCCAACTCTTTGTAGTCTGGCAGTCTCCTCTGTCCATGGAATTCTCCAGGCAAGATTACTGGAGTGAGTTGCCATTTCCTCCTCCAGAGGATCATCCCCACCCAAGGATTAAACCTGGGTCTCCTGCATTTCAGGCAGATTCTTTACCATCTGAGCCATCAGGGAAGCCCAGTCACTTTAGATTAGACTTACTAGTTATTTAGATTTTCTCTACTTGATCCATTAATTTACTGAAATAAATGTGTTAATTCCTACAACTGTGATAGTGGAGTTCTCCATTTTTCCTTCTAGTGATCAAATTTTGCTGTTGCAAGTTTACTTGTGTAAGTCCTTTGGTGTAAATGCACATTTGTTTCTGCTGGTTGTATAACCTAGATGTAGAATTGCTACATGTTAGCTTGTGCATCAAATTGCTAACAGTTCTCTGGATCATAGAAAAAGCAAGGGAATTCCAGAAAAACATCTACCTCTGTTTCATTGACTGTGCTAAAGCCCTGGACTGTATGGGTCATGGCAAACTGTGGAAAGCTCTTAAAGAGATGGGAATACCAGGCCATCTTACCTGTCTCCTGAGAAACCTAGGTGCAGGTCAAGAAGCAACAGTTAGAACCCTGTATAGAACAACTCATTGGTTCAGGATTGAGTAAAGAATACAACAGGGCTGTCTGCTGTCACCCTGTTTATTTAACCTATGTGCTGAGCACATCATGAGAAATGCTAGGCTGGATGAGTTACAAGCTGGAATCAAGATAGACGAGAGAAACATTAACAACCTCAGATATGCGATTGATACCACTCTAATGGTAGAAAGTGAAGAGGAACTAAAGAGCCTCTTGATGAGAGTGAAGGAGGAGAGTAAAGAGCAGGCTTAAAACTAAGTATTTAAAAAACTAAGATCGTGGCATCTGGCCCCATTACTGCATGGCAAATAGAAGGGAAAAAGGTGGAAGAAGTGCCAGAGTTCCTCTTTTTGGACTCTGAAATCACTGTGGACAATGACTGCAGCCATGAAATCAAAGGAAAGGAAAGCTTTCTCGGCAGGAAAGCTATGACAAACCTAGACAGCGTGTTGAAAAGCAGAGACATTACTTGCCGACAAAGGTCCGTATAGTAAAGGCTATAGTTTTCCCAGTGGTCATGTACAGTAGTGAGAGCTGGACCACAAAGAAGGCAGAGCACCAAAGAATTGATGTCTTTGAGCTATGTTGCTGGAGAAGTCTCCTGAGAGTCCCTTGGACAGCAAGGAGATAAAACCAGTCTTAAGAGAAATCAACTCTGAATACTCATTGGAAGGACAGATGCTGATACTCCAGTATTTTGATCACCTGATGCGAACAGCTGATTCATTGGAAAAGTCCCTGATGCTGGGAAAGATTGAGGGCAGAAGGGAGAAAAGGGCATCAGAGGATGAGATGGCTGGATGGCATCACTGATGCAATAGACATGAACTTGGACAAACTTTGGAGGTGGTGAGGGACAGCAAGTCTTGACATGCTACAGTCCATGGGTTTGCAAAGTCAGACATGACTGGTCTACCGAACAAGCTTGTGCATATGTTCAGTTTTATTAGATGACACTACACAGTTTTCTAAAGTGATTTAAATGATTGATAATCTTAGGAGTACTGCATTAGAGTTCCCTTTACACTATTTTAGCAGCACTTGGTGTTGTCAGTTTTTAAAATTTTAGCCATTGTAGCTGGGGTGTGCCAGCTGAAGGGCATGTCCCTGGTCAGGGCCTGATAAAGCGTGATCCGCTAGAGAAGGGAATGGCAAACCACTTCAGTATTCTTGCCTTGAGAACCCCATGAACACAGTGAAAAGGCAAAAGATATGATACTGGAAGATGAGCCTTCAGGTTGGTAGGTGTCCAATATGCTACTGGAGAAGAATGGTGAAATAGCTCTAGAAGGAATGAAGAGGCTGAAACAGTGCCCAGTAGTGGCTGTGTCTGGTAATGAAAGTAAAGAACAATATTGCCTAGGAACCTGGAATGTTAGGTCCATGAATCAAGGTAAATTGGACATGGTCAAACAGGAGATGGTAAGAGTGAACATCGACATTTGGGGAATCAGTGAACTAAAATGGATGGAAATAGGCAAATTTAATTCAGATGACCATTATATCTATTACTGTGGACAAGAATCCCTTAGAAGGAATGGAGTAGCCCTCATGGTTAACAAGAGGCTGATATGCAGTACTTGGATGCAATCTCAATAACGACAGAATGGTCTTGGTTCATTTCCAAGGCAAAACATTCAGTATCACGGTAACGCAAGTCTATGCCCTAAGAACATATGGCGATGAAGATGAACTTGAACGGTTCTGTGGAGGACCTATAAGACCTTCTAGAACTAACACCAAAAAAAGATGTCCTTTTCATCATAGGGGATTAGAATGCACAAGCAGGAAGTCTGGAGTAACAGGCAAGTTTGGCCTTGGAGTACAAAATGAAGCAAGGCAAAAGCTAACAGAGTTTTGCCAAGAGAACACACTGGTCATAGCAAACACTCTTCCAACAACATAAAAGATGACTCTACGTGTGGACATCACCAGATGGTTAATACTGAAATCAGATTATATCCTTTGCAACTAAAGATGGAGAATCTCTGTACAGTCAGCAAAAACAGACCTGGAGCTGAGTGTGGCTCAGATCATCAGCTCCTTACTGCAAAATTCAGGCTCAAATTGAAGGAAGTAGGGAAAACTGCTGGAGAAGGCAATGGCACCCCATTCCAGTACTCTTGCCTGGAAAATCCCGTGGACGGAGGAGCCTGGTAGGGTGCAGTCCGTGGGGTCGCTAAGAGTCGGACACGAGTGAGCGATTTCACTTTCACTTTTCACTTTCATGCATTGGAGAAGGAAATGGCAACCCACTCCAGTATTCTTGTCTGGAGAATCCCAGGAATGGGGGAGACTGGTGGGCTGCCGTCTATGGGGTCGCACAGAGTCGGACATGACTGAAGCAACTTAGCAGCAGCAGCAGCAGGGAAAACTGCTAGGCCATTTACATATGATCTAAATCAAATCCCTTATGATTATACAGTGGAGGTGATGAATAGATTCAAGGGATTAGATTTGGTAGACAAGAGTGTCTGAAGAGCTCTGGATGAAGGTTTATAACACTGTAGAGGAGGTGGTACCAAAAGCATCCCCAAGAAAAAGAAGTGCAAAAAGACAAAGTGGTTGTCTGAGGAGGTCTTAAAAATAGCTGAGAAAAGGAAAGAAGAGAAAGGCAAAGGAGAAAGGGAAAGATGTACCCAACTAAATGCAGAGTTCCAAAGAATAGCAAAGAGAAATAAGAAAGCCATCATTAGTGAACAATGCAAAGAAATAGAGGAAAATAATACAACAGGAAAGACTAGTCATCTCTTCAAGAAAACTGGAGATACCAGGGAAACATTTCATGCAAAGATGGACACAATAAAGGACAGAAACGATAAGGACCTAACAGTAGCAAAAGAGATTTAGAAGACATGGCAAGAATACACAGAACTGTACAATAAAGGTCTTAATGACCTGGATAACCAGGATGGCAGTATGCTAAATGTGAAGTCCTGGAGTGTAAAGTCAAGTGGCCCTTAGGAAGCATTACTACAAACAAAGCTAGTGGAGGTGATGGAATTCCAGTTGAGCTATTTCAAATCCTAAAAGATGATGCTATTAAACAGTGCTGCACTCAATATGCCAGCAAATTTGGAAAACTCAGCATTGGCCATAGGTCTGGAAAAGGTCAGTTTTCATTCCAATCCCAAAGAAAAGCAATGCCACAGAATGTTCAAATTACTGTACAATTGCACTCATTTCACATGCTAGCAAGATTATGCTCAAAATCCTTCAAGCTAGGCTGCAGCAGTACATGAACTGAGAATTTACCATGTACAAGCTGGATTTAGAAAAGGCAGAGGAACCAGAGATCAAATTGCCAATATCTGTTCGATCATAGAAAAAGCGAGAGAATTCCAAGAAGTTTTACTTCTGCTTCATTGACTATGCTAAAGCCTTTGACTGTGTGGATCACCACAAACTGGAAGGGAATATCAGACTGCCTTACCATCTCCTGAAGCAACAGTTAGAACCAGGCATGGAACAATGGACTGATTCAAAATTAGGAAAGAAGTACACCGAGGCTGTATACTGTCACCCTGATTATTTAACTTATATGCATAGTACATCATGAGAAATGCCAGACTGGATGAAGCACAAGGTGAAATTAAGATTGCCGGGAGACACGTCAGCAACCTCAGATATGTAGATGATACCAGTTTAATGGCAGAAAGTGAAAAGGAGCTAAAGAACCTCTTGATGAAAGTAAAAGAGGAGAGTGAAAAAGCTGGCTTGAAACTCAACATTCAGAGAAACAAAGATCATGGCATCAGGTCCCATCATTTCATGGCAAATAGATGGGGAAAATGTGGAAACAGTGGATAGATTTTATTTTCTTGGGCTCCAGAATCACTGCAGATAGTGACTGCAGCCATGAAATTAGAAGACCCTTGCTCCTTGGAAGAAAAGCTGTGACAAGCCTAGACAGCATATAAAAAGCAGAGACATCACTTTGCAGACAAAGGTCATGTACAGATGTGAGAGTTGGACCATAGACAAGGCTAAGAGCCAAATAACTGATGCTTTTGAGCTGTGGTGTTGGAGAAGGCTCTTGAAAGTCCCTTAGACAGCAAGGAGATCAAACCAGTCAATCCTAAAGGAAATCAGTCCTGAATATTCATTGGAAGGACTGCTGGTAAAGCTGAAGCCCAGTTACTTTGGCCACCTGATGCAAAGAGCAGACTCATTGAAAAAGACCCTGACGCTGGGAAAGATTGAAGTCAGGAGAAGAAAGGGATGACAGAGGATGAGATGGTTGGGTGGCATCACCGACTCAACGGACGTGAGTTTGAGCAAACTCTGGGAGATAGTGAAGGACAGGGAAGCCTGGCGTGCTACAGTCCATGGGATCACAGAGTCAGACACAATACAGCAACTGATCAACAAGCTGGGGTACTGTAGTAGCACATTGTGGTTTTAGTGTGCATTTCTGTAATAACTAAAGTGTTTGACCCATTTTTTATGTTTCTTGATTCTCCTTTGCAGTTTCTGGCTCTCTGTCTCAAAAATTTTGTGTTTTATCTTGTCAACCACAAATTATTTTATACTTTGTGTCTCACTCTCTAATATTCAGAATGATTGTTGGTATTCTATTGCTTGTGAGCTTTTTCCATAGAGTCTTGTCTTTTTGTATGTCAGTTTATATGTATTGGCTAAGTGACCAAAAGATGAAACAAATTGACAAGGAATTAAGGTCCAGTCTTTTTCCAAAATGGGTTGTGTTTGTTTCTGGCAGGCACTTGGAATCTTTGTCCCACCTTAGTCCTGTTGCAAGGACTTGGGTAGTTCAGAAGTGAGCCTGTGGTGCCTGTGAAGACCTGGTGGTCTCTTTATTTGAAGGGAACACGCTTTCTAGAACCTATCCCAAACTAAGGAGAATTTCAGACACTCTCACTTGGGCCTGGATTCCAGTTTCTATCCCTTGGACCCATGATGGAATCACAGAGCTGCTTGGCCACATCCTAGAGTCAGAGGGCACCCTCAGGGGGAGTAACCCCCATGTGCTTGACTCATGCCCCCAGACCTCCATTCTCCCAGGATCTGACTTAGGTCTTTGCTCTCTTACTGGTTCTGTGATTTCTTCAAGAAAATATAATCTGTGTTTTTCCAGTTGTGTTCAGGTGGAGATTTATTAGGCTGCCTCTCCCAGAGTCTTAACTCCTCCCATAAACATATTTTTTCCTCCTTTTATTCTTAACCTCTCTTTATGTGTCTCTGTGGATTTTGTAGAGTTTTTCTTTTTACTCAATCTAAGTTTTTATCAATGTAAGACACATTGCCTGTATGTATTATTACTGTGATTTATGATATATTTAGATGGATTTGTATCATGTCTTTCTGTGCTTTTTATTTACCCTACTTCTTCTGGGATTTTCACTTTCTTGGGCCTTTTCTTGTCCATCACATGTGTGAATTTGTTCGTTATACCAAATAATTCTCTGCCATTTGATGGGTCTCTCTGGTTATTTGTGAGATTTTAATTATTTGTGGAGATAAAAACAAAGATTATGCAAAAAGCTCTTTAAAAAACTCAGTTTTTATTTATAAACTCTCAATTTGTACCCTGTACTTTAAAAGTACACAAAAATGTGTTTCTTTCACCTCCTTTTTATCCTTTTTCCTTTGGTTTTCAGTAAGATCAAGCATTCTGAGTTGAGAGTTTGTTTCCTTTTGGGGGATTTTGGGGTCATGACCTGCTGAGTCCAGCCCACAGCCCTGGGTCAAGCTCCCTCCCAGGCTTGCCAGCCCCAGGGGGCTGAAGACAGCTCTGGTTAGACAGAGTGCCCAGGAAAACAGAGTAAGAGAGGAGATGACCAAGATGTTGCAAAGAACATATATCTTTTATCTTCTGCTCTATGCTGGTCAGGATCTGCCTGCAAATAATAAAAACCACCGAACTTTACCCTTTCAGTGGGTAAATTTTATGATGTGTGATATATACTTTAATCAAGCTGTAAAAGGGAAGATCTGCCATCAGAGAGATAAGGGAGAATGTATCAGAAACTGCTGACCTGCTCATGAATTCCACAAGTCTGCTGACTCAGTGTGACAGGTATTTCCAAGTACCGTGCACACAGGCAGGAAGGGTGTGTGTGTTTACAGGAATGACTTCCTGAGCTCTTGGTGAATGCCGTCATTTACAGGTTGTAATTATTTTGTCCACAGCAGCAAGTTGGTATCTCTATTTGTAAATTTTTTTTATATATAGAAAAGGAAGTAGCACAGAGGAGGGGTGAGCATACCATTTTGACGAGAGCCTCCAGTGAGTCGCCAGCCGTGGGGCTCTAGTGACCAGGACAGGAGGACAGAGCCTGGTCTCAGGGGCCAGATGGCTACTCTGTTCTGAGATCCCGGTGCTCTTGGAGAAGGATGCTCAGCTCGGGCGGCTGAGGGGGCAGACTGAGAGGTCTCCTGCGTAGTTCATGCTGTGCTGCTCTCGCTGTTTCTGCTGTCTTGTCCCAGAACAGGAGGAAACTGAAGGGAGGTAGTACAGCCTGGGACGTCCCACCTTGACCCCAGCAAGAGTGTGCAGTCCCCTCAGCCCGCACACAGTACTTGAGAGGTTAAGAGAGCTTCACTGTTCGCGACTCCCCTTAGCCGAATTGCTCTTGGAGGCCTTTCTGTGGTTGGAGCACGTGGGTGCTGCCGGGTGCTACCGGCACAGGTGGACTGCGGCCAACGGTGCTCCCAGGGATGAGCTCTGCTGTCCCTACCAGCCAGTGTGCACTGGGCACTCCCGAGCCTGCATTCCAGTGAACACCGGGAACATGGAATGCAAGTGCAGCGTGTCAGGACTGAGGCAGGGACCCAGCCGCATTCCTCAGATAACCACAGGCCCAGTGCCAGGCAGTGGGGTCACAGTCCACTAGCACGGTGATGGGGGTGGGGGCCTGGGGTCTCGAGACACAGTGGACATCCCCCACGTTCATGTTGCAGGCATGTGTCATGTACGTAACAGCAACCACACTGCATGTACTATTTGTGCTCCGCTCTTTTTAGTATTCTATATTCTTTGGAGATATTTTAATGACTTTTTGCTATTTCTTACATGGACATGTTGCAGCTGATTGATTCCTCAATTGTTAAACATTTAGATTGCTTGCATTTTTCCCCCAAATTAAAACATTTCTGCTTTGAATATAAGTCTTTTAAGTTTACAGTTCCTTATGATAGGTTTCTGAAGGAGAATCATTGAACCAGTGGATGAGAGTTGTTATGTTAGCTGTTGGCGTGTGTCATCAGATGGCTTTCTGGAATGGCGGAGTGACTGATGCATGTAGAGCTGGCAGGGTGCATACAGATGATGACAGAGACATGCTGGAATAAACAAGTAAGGCATATCCAGCTTTAAGGATAAGAGCACTCAAGACATGGTAGTAACCTAAGTGCTCATCCACAGAGGAATGGATAAAGATGTGGTACATATATACAATGGAATATTACTCGACCATCAAAAGGAACAAAATTTGTGCCATTAGCAGCAACATGGATGAGCCTAAAGATTGTCATACTGAGTGAAGTAAGTGAGACACAGAAGGAGACATACATGACACCCCTTATATGAACTTAGTGACAAAACAGAAAGAGACTCACAGGCTTAGACAATGAACTTATGGTTTCTGGGCAATGGGATAGTTAGGGAGTTTTGGATAGACATGTGCACACTGCTGTACTTAAAATGGATAACCAGAAAGGACCTACTATACATCATATGGAACTTTGCTTAATGTTGTGTGCCAGCCTGGATGGGAGGGGAGTTTAGGGGAGAATGGATATATGTATATGTATGGCTGGTCCCTTTGCTGTTCACCTGAAACTACCACCACATTGTTAATTGGCTATATGCCAATACAAAACAAAAAGTTTAAAAAACCTAGGTTCTTCTGTGTACCTCCCAAGTTCTGTTGCCATTACATTTGGGAAAATCCTGCTGTGTTTTACTTTGTGTGGCAGTAGTTTCTCAGTTTTGTTGTTGTTGAGTTATAATTAACACACATTATTATATTCACTTCAGGTGTACTGCATAGTGACTCAGTATATGTATATGTTAGGAAATGATCACCAAGGTAAGTCCGCTTGTCATGCATCACCACACAGACTTGTTAGAGTATTAGTGACTTACTCCTTGTGTGTACACTACATTCATGTGATCTGTTTACTTTCTGGCTGGAAATGTGTACCTCTTAATTCACTTTACCCATTTCGGGGAGAAAAAAAAGGTAAGAGCACCAAGGTGGTAAAGGGGTATCACAAAGATACTCAGCATATGGGAGAGCTATTTTTAATACATTTATACACATACCACACAAGTCACCATTTAAAGTGTACCATTAAGCACCTTGTAATCTATTTACAGAGTTGTATACCCATCATCATAATCAATTTTAGAATACTGTCATTAGCCCCCAGACCTACTCCCTTTTTGCCCCCACTCCCCTATCCCCCACTCCAGCCTCCCTAGCCCCGTACATTTCACACACCATGTAGTCCTTTGTGCTTGACTTTTCTCAGTTCGCATGATGCTTTCAGGGGTCTTCAGTGCTGCAGTGCGTGTCAGTACTCACTGCTTCCTGTTGTGGGTAGGAGAGCTTTGGCTGCTCAGCAAAAGCGCCTTCGAGTGTAGTTAGAGACAGTGTGCCGGGTGCATTGGGGAGCAGTGTCGTGAATGTACGGTGGCCCAAGTTTCCTTGTTACGTGACTTTCTCCAACACCCTTAGGTTTTCATAGCTGTAGCAGGAATCCTTTTTGAGGATGTACCATAGTTTATTTGCCCTAGCCATTGTTTGTGGACAGTTGAATATTTCCTAGTTTTTGCTCTTCTGAACACTGTTTCAGATAAATGTTTGGATATTTCTGTGATTATCTTCTATGGATAAATTTCTAGAAGTAGATTTGATGGTTGAAAGGATACAGCCACTTTACATTTTGGCCATTTGTGTTTTTTTCATTTAAAACATACAAGGTTGGAAGCTTATAGTAAAAGTTTAGAATTTTTATATAGTTGAGTATTTTAAATAGCTCCTTCTACTGCTTTATGTTTCATTGAGACTATAATAGTATCTTTTATTACTGTTAATTATCATTATTCTACTATTAACCTGTTTATTATTCCATTATCCTTTTCTTTGACTGTTCTGTTACCGTTTCCTTTCCACTACTTTTCCTATGGCTTTTAATAAGCATTTAATGTCTTTTAAAATGCCACCTTCAGTGTTACTCTTCAAAATATTTATTCTTCTCAAGATGCAACACACTTACAACCCTCAATTAGACATTTTCCCACACAGCTAACCCTTGTATTTTCACACCAGTTAATTCTTTTACTTTAATTTTAGAAGACTCTAAACTGCTAACTGAAAATTTTCTTAAAAACTTAAAAGCATGGCCCTTCACATATACACCGTATATGTGTAGCCTCAGGGTTAATCTGTTCATTTATAAAGCAAAATTACTGAATATAATATTAATGGGCTTAATTTATGCTGACTTTTTATAATATAAATTTATTTATTTTAATTGGAGGTTAATTACTTTACAATATTGTATTGGTTTTGCCATACATCAGCATGAATCCGCCACAGGTAAACATGTGTTCCACATCCTGAACCCGCCCCTCCCTCCTCCCTCCCTGTACCATCCCTCTGGGTCATCCCAGTGCACCAGCCTCAAGCATCCAGTATCATGCATCGAACCTGGACTGGCAGTTTGTTTCATATATGATATTATACATGTTTCAATGCCATTCTCCCAAATCATCCCACCCTCTCCCTCTCCTACAGAGTCCAAAAGACTGTTCTATACATCTGTGTCTCTTTTGCTGTCTCACATACAGGGTTATTGTTACCATCTTTCTAAATTCCATATATGTGTGTTAGTATACTGTATTGGTGTTTTTCTTTCTGGCTTACTTCACTCTGTATAATAGGCTCCAGTTTCATCCACCTCATTAGAACTGATTCAAATGTATTCTTTTTAATGACTGAGTAACACCTCATGTGAAGAGTTGACTCATTGGAAAAGATCTGATGTTGGGAGGGATTGGGGGCAGGAGGAGAAGGGGATGACAGAGGATGAGATGGCTGGATGGCATCACTGACTTGATGGACGTGAGTCTGAGTGAACTCTGGGATTTGATGATGGACAGGGAGGCCTGGCGTGCTGCAATTCATGGAGTCGCAAAGAGTCGGAAACGACTGAGTGAACTGAACTGAATACTCCATTGTGTATATGTTCCACAGCTTTCTTTCCATTCATCTGCTGATGGACATCTAGGTTGCTTCCATGTCCTGGCTATTATAAACAGTGCTGTGATGAACATTGGGGTACATTTCTGGTTTCCTCAGTGTGTATGCCCAGCAGTGGGATTGCTGGGTCATAAGGCAGTTCTATTTCCAGATTTTTAAGGAATCTCCACACTGTTCTCCATAGTGGCTGTACTAGTTTGCATTCCCACCAACAGTGTAAGAGGGTTCCCTTTTCTCCACACCCTCTCCAGCATTTATTACTTACAGACTTTTGGATCGTAGCCATTCTGACTGACGTGAGATGGTATCTCATTGTGATTTTGATTTGCATTTCTCTGATAATGAGTGGTGTTGAGCATCTTTTCATGTTTTTGTTAGCCATCTGTATGCCTTCTTTGGAGAAATGTCTATTTAGTTCTTTGGCCCATTTTTTGATTGGGTCATTTATCTTTCTGGAATTGAGCTGCGGGAGTTGCTTGTATATTTTTAAGATTAGTTGTTTGTCAGTTGCTTCGTTTGCTATTATTTTCTCCCATTCTGAAGGCTGTATTTTCACCTTGCTTATAGTTTCCTTTGTTGTGCAAAAGCTTTTAATTTTAATTAGGTCCCATTTGTTTATTTCTGCTTTTATTTCCAACATTCTGGGAGGTGGGTCACAGAGGATCCTGCTGCGATTTATGGGATCACAAAGAGTTGGACACGACTGAGCAACTGAACTGAACTGAACTGAACTTATATATAGGTCTATAGTTTCTTTAGGTAGATATATTCCTAAGTATTTTATTCTTTGCATTGCAGTGGTGAATTGAACTGTTACCTTAATTTCTATTTTCTCGTTATTACTGTATTGGAATGCAAGGGATTTCTGTGTTGATTTTATATCCTGCAACTTTACTATATTCATTGATTAGCTCTAGGAATTTTCTGGTGAAGTCTTTAGGGTAACAGGTAAATTTGGCCTTGGAATGCGGAATGAAGCAGGGCAAAGACTAATAGAGTTTTGCCAAGAAAATGCACTGGGCATAGCAAACACCCTCTTGCAACAACACAAGAGAAGACTCTACACATGGACATCACTGGATGGTCAACACTGAAATCATATTGATTATATTCTTTCCAGCCAAAGATGGAGAAGCTCTATACTGTCAACGAAAATAGGACCAGGAGCTGACTGTGGCTCAGATCATGAACTCCTTGTTACCAAATTCAGACTTAAACTGAAGAAAGTAGGGAAAACCGCTAGACCATTCAGGTATGACCTAAATCAAATCCCTTATGATTATACAGTGGAACTGAGAAGTAGATTTAAGGGCCTAGATCTGATAGATAGAGTGCCTGATGAACTATGGAATGAGGTTCGTGACATTGTACAGAAGACAGGGATTAAGACCATCCCCATGGAAAAGAAAGGCAAAAAGCAAAATGGCTGTCTGGGGAGGTCTTACAAATAGCTCAGAAAAGAAAAGAAGCGAAAAGCAAAGGAGAGAAGGAAAGATATAAGCATCTGAATGCAGAGTTCCAGAGAATAGCAAGAAGAGATAAGAAAGCCTTCTTCAGCAATCAGTGCAAAGAAATAGAGGAAAAGAACAGAATGGGAAAGTCTAGAGATCTCTTCAAGAAAATTAGAGATACCAAGGGAACATTTCATGCAAAGATGGGCTCGATAAAGGACAGAAATGGTATGGACCTAACAGAAGCAGAAGATATTAAGAAGAGGTGGCAAGAATACGCAGAAGAACTGTACAAAAAAGATCTTCACGACCCAGATGATCATGATGATGTGATCACTCACCTGGAGCCAGACATCCTGGAATGTGAAGTCAAGTGGGCCATAGAAAGCATCACTACGAACAAAACTAGTGGAGGGGATGGAATTCCAGTTGAGCTGTTTCAAATCCTGAAAGATGATGCTGTGAAAGTACTGCGCTCAATGTGCCAGCAAATTTGGAAAACTCAGCAGTGGCCACAGGACTGGAAAAGGTCAGTTTTCATTCCAACCCCAAAGAAAGGCAATGCCAAAGAATGCTGAAACTACTGCAAAATTGCACTCATCTCACATGCTCACTGAACCTCAACATAATAAAAGCTATATATGACAAACGCACAGCAAACATTATTCTCAATGGTGAAAAAGTGAAAGCATTTCACGCAAAGTCATGAATAAGACAAGGATGCCCACTTTCACCACTACTATTTAACATAGTTCTGGAAGTTTTGGCCACAGCAATCAGAGCAGAAAAAGAAATAAAAGGAATCCAAATTGGATCATGGAAAAAGCAAGAGAGTTCCAGAAAAAGGTCTATTTCTGCTTTATTGACTATGCCAAAGCCTTTGACTGTGTGGATCACAGTAAACTGTGGAAAATTCTGAAAGAGATGGGACTATCAGACCACCTGACCTGCCTCTTGAGAAGCCTGTACGCAGGTCAGGAAGCAACAGTTAGAACTGGACATGGAACAACAGACTGGTTCCAAATAGGAAAAGGAGTACGTCAAGGCTGTATATTGTCACCCTGCTTATTTAACTTCTATGCAGAGTACATCATGAGAAACGCTGGTCTGGAGGAAGCACAAGCTGGAATCAAGATTGCCGGGAGAAATACCAATAACCTCAGATATGCAGATGAACACCACCCTTATGGCAGAAAGTGAAGAGGAACTAAAAGCCTCTTGATGAAAGTGAAGGAGGAGAGTGAAAAAGTTGGCTTAAAGCTCAACATTCAGAAAACAAAGATCATGGCATCTGGTCCCATCACTTCATGGCCAGTAGATGGGGAAACAGTGGAAACAGTGTCAGACTTTATTTTTGGGGGCTCCAAAATCACTGCAGATGGTGACTGCAGCCATGAAATTATAAGAAGCTTACTCTTTGGAAGAAAAGTCATGACCAACCTAGATACTATATTCAAAAGCAGAGACATTACTTTGTTGATAAAGGTCCGTATAATCAAGGCTATGGTTTTCCAGTGGTCATGTATGGATGTGAGAGTTGGACTGTAAAGAAGGCTGAGTGCTGAAGAATTGATGTTTTTGAACTGTGGTGTTGGAGAAGACTCTTGAGAGTCCCTTGGACTGCAAGGAGATCCAACCAGTCCATTCTGAAGGAGATCAGCCCTGGGATTTCTTTGGAAGGAATGATGCTAAAGCTGAAACTCCAATACTTTGGCCACCTCATGCAAAGAGTTGACTCATTAGAAAAGACTCTGATGCTGGGAGGGATTGGGGGCAGGAGGAGAAAGGGACTACAGAGGATGAGATGGCTGGATGGCATCACGGACTCGATGGATGTGAGTCTGAGTGAACTCTGGGAGTTGGTGATGGATAGGAAGGCCTAGCATGCTGCGATTCATGGGGTCGCAGAGTTGGAAATGACTGAGCGACTGAACTGAACTGAACTGATGGAGAGGATCATGTCATATGCAAACAGTGAGAGTTTACTTTCTTTTCCAATTTGGATTCCTTTTATTTCTTTTTCTGCTTTGATTGCTGTGGCCAAAACTTCCAGAACTATGTTAAATAGTAGTGGTGTAAGTGGGCATCCTTGTCTTATTCATGACTTTGCGTGAAATGCTTTCACTTTTTCACCACTGAGAATAATGTTTGCTGTGGGTTTGTCATATATAGCTTTTATTATGTTGAGGTTCAGTTTAGTTCAGTCGCTCAGTCGTGTCCAACTCTTTGCGACCCCATGAATCGCAGCACACCAGGCCTCCCTGTTCATTAGCATCTCGGAGTTCACACAGACTCACATCCATCGAGTCTGTGATGCCATCCAGCCATCTCATCCTCGGTCGTCCCGTTCTCCTCCTGCCCCCAATTCCTCCCAGCATCAGAGTCTTTTCCAACGAGCCAACTTTTTGCATGAGGTGGCCAAAGTACTGGAGTTTCAGCTTTAGCATCATTCCTTCCAAAGAAATCCCAGGGCTGATCTCCTTCAGAATGGACTGGTTGGATCTCCTTGCAGTCCAAGGGACTCTCAAGAGTCTTCTCCAACACCGCAGTTTAAAAGCATCAATTCTTCAGCACTCAGCCTTCTTCACCGTCCAACTCTCACATCCATACATGACCACAGGAAAAACCATAGCCTTGACTAGACAGACCTTAGTCGGCAAAGTAATGTCTCTCCTTTTGAATATAGTATCTAGGTTGGTCATAACTTTTCTTACAAGGAGTAAGCGTCTTCTAATTTCATGGCTGCAGTCACCATCTGCAGTGATTTTGGAACCCCCAAAAATAAAGTCTGACACTGTTTCCACTGTTTCCCCATCTATTTTCCATGAAGTGTTGGGACCAGATGCCATGATCTTCGTTTTCTGAATGTTGAGCTTTAAGCCAGCTTTTCACCGTCCTCTTTCACTTTCATCAAGAGGCTTTTAGCTCCTCTTCATTTCTGCTATAAGGGTGGTGTCATCTGCATATCTGAGGTTATTGATATTTCTCCCAGCAATCTTGATTCCAGCTTGTGTTTCTTCCAGTCCAGCGTTTCTCTTGATGTACTCTGCATAGAAGTTAAATAAGCAGGGTGACAGTATACAGCCTTGACGTACTCCTTTTCCTATTTGGAACCAGTCTGTTGTTCCATGTCCAGTTCTAACTGTTGCTTCCTGACCTGCATACAGGCTTCTCAAGAGGCAGGTCAGGTGGTCTGGTAGTCCCATCTTTTTCAGAATTTTCCACAGTTTATTGTGATCCACACAGTCAAAGGCTTTGGCATAGTCAATAAAGGAGAAGTAGATGTTTTTCTGGAACTCTCTTGCTTTTTCCATGATCCAACAGATGCTGGCAATTTGATCTCTGGTTCCTCTCCCTTTTCTAAAACCAGCTTGATCATCAGGAGTTCACGGTTCATGTATCGCTGAAGCCTAGCTTGAAGAATTTTGCACATTACTTTACTAGCATGTGAGATGAGTGCAGTTGTGCGGTAGTTTGAGCATTCTTTGGCACTGCCTTTCTTTGGGATTGGAATGAAAACTGACCTTTTCCAGTCCTGTGGCCACTGCTCAGTTTTCCAAATTTGCTGCCATATTAAGCGCAGCACTTTCACAGCATTATCTTTCAGGATTTGAAACAGCTCAACTGGAATTCTATCCGCTCCACTAGGTTTGTTCATAGTGATGCTTTCTATGGCCCACTTGACTTCACATTCCAGGATGTCTGGCTCTAGATGAGTGATCACATCATCATCATTATCCAGATCATGAAGATCTTTTTTACAGTTCTTCCGTGTATTCTTGCCACCTCTTCTTAATATCTTCTGCTTCTGTTAGGTCCATACCATTTCTATCCTTTATCGAGCCCATCTTTGCACGAAATGTTCCCTCGATATCTCTAATTTTCTTGAAGAGATCTCTAGACTTTCCCATTCTGTTCTTTTCCTCTATTTCTTTCCATTGATTGCTGAAGAAGGCTTTCTTATCTCTTCTTGCTATTCTCTGGAACTCTGCATTCAGATGCTTATATCCTTCCTTTTCTCCTTTGCTTTTTGCTTCTTTTCTTTTCTGAGCTATTTGTAAGGCCTCCCTAGACAGCCGTTTTGCTTTTTGCCTTTCTTTTCCATGGGGATGGTCTTGATCCCTGTCTCCCGTACAGTGTCACAAACCTCATTCCATAGTTCATCAGGCACTCTATCAAATCTAGGCCCTTTAATCTACTTCTCAGTTCCACTGTATAATCATAAGGGATATTTGATTTAGGTCATACCTGAATGGTCTAGCGGTTTTCCCTACTTTCTTCAGTTTAAGTCTGAATTTGATAATAAGGAGTTCATGATCTGAGCCACAGTCAGCTCCTGGTCTGGTTTTTGTTGACTGTATAGAGCTTCTCCATCTTTCGCTGCATAGAATATAATCAGTCTGATTTCGGTGTTGACCATCTGGTGATGTCCATGTGTAGAGTCTTCTCTTGTGTTGTTGTAAGAGGTTGTTTGCTATGCCCAGTGCATTTTCTTGGCAAAACTCTATTAGTCTTTGCCCTGCTTAATTCCATATTCCAAGGCCATATTTTCCTGTTACCCCAGGTGTTTCTTGACTTTCTATTTTAGCATTCCAGTCCCCTATAATGAAAAGGACATCTTTTTGGGTGTTAGTTCTAAAAGGTCTTGTAGGTCTTCATAAAACCGTTCAGCTTCTTTAGCATTACTGGATGGGGCATAGACTTGGATAACTGTGATACTGAATGGTTTGCCTTGGAAACAAACAGAGATCCTTCTGTCATTTTTGAGATTGCATCCAAGTACTGCATTTCGGACTCTTGAGGTATGTTCCTTCTATTCCTGCTTTCTGGAGAGTTTTTATCATAAATGGATGTTGAATTTTGTCAAAGGCTTTCTCTGCATCTATTGAGATAATCATATGGCTTTCATTTTCCAGTTTGTTAATGTGTATTACATTGATTGATTTGCAGATATTGAATAATTTTTGCATCCCTGGGATAAAGCCCACTTGGTCATGGTGTATGATCTTTTTAATGTGTTGTTGGATTCTGATTGCTGGAATTTTGTTACGGATTTTTGCATCTAAGTTCATCAGTGATATTGGCCTGTAGTTTTCTTTTTTGTGGCATCTTTTTCAGGTTTTGATATTAAGGCGATGGTGGCCTCATGGATGAGTTTGGAAGTTTACCTTACTCTGCAATTTTCTAGAAGAGTTTGAGTAGGATAAGTGTTAGCTCTTTTTTAATTTTTGGTAGAATTCAGCTGTGAAGCCGTCTGGACCTGGGCTTTTGTTTGCTAGAAGATTTCTGATTACAGTTTCAATTTCCGTGCTTGTGATGAGTCTGTTAAGATTTTCTGTTTCTTCTTCGTTTAGTTTTGGAAAGTTGTACTCTTCTAAGAATTTGTCCATTTCTTCCACATTGTCCAATTTATTGTCATATAATTGCTGATAGTAGTCTCTTATGATCCTTTGTATTTCTCTGTTGTCTGTTGTGATCTCTCCATTTTCATTTCTAATTTTATTAATTTCATTTGTCTCCCTTTGTTTCTTGATGAGTCTGGCTAATGGTTTGTCAATTTTATTTATCCTTTCAAAGAACCAGCTTTTGGCTTTGTTGATTTTTGCTATGGTCTCTTTTGTTTCTTTTGCATTTATTTCTGCTCTAATTTTTAAGATTTCTTTCCTTCTACTAACCCTGGGGTTCTTCATTTCTTCCTTTTCTTTACGTATAGAGTTAGGTTATTTATTTGACTTTTTTTCTTATTTCTTGAGGTATGCCTGTCTTGCTATGAACTTTCCCATTAGCACTGCTTTTACAGTGTCTGAGAGGTTTTAGGTTGTTGTGTTTTCATTTTCATTCATTTCTATGCATATTTTGATTTCTTTTTGATTTCTTCTGTGATTTGTTGGTTATTCAGAAGGGTGTTGTTCAGCCTCCATATGGTGGAATTTTTAATAGTTTTTCTCCTGTAATTGAGATCTAATCTTACTGCATTGTGGTCAGAAAAGATGCTTGGAATGATTTCAGTTTTTGAATTTACCAAGGCTAGATTTATGGCCCAGGATGTGATCTATCCTGGAGAAGGTTCCGTGTGCGCTTGAGAAAAGGGTGAAATTCATTGTTTTGGGGTGAAATGTCCTATAGATATCAGTTAGGTCTAACTGGTCTATTGTATCATTTAAAGTTTGTGTTTCCTTGTTAATTTTCTGTTTAGTTGATATATCCATAGGTGTGAGTGGGGTATTAAAGTCTCCCACTATTATTGTGTTATTATTAATTTCCCCTTTCATACTTGTTAGCTATGCTGGCTTTTGCATTAATTTTCCTTTATTTCTATATGGCTTCTTTTTTTTTTTTTAGTTTTTCTGCTGCTCTCTTCATTTTTCTAATCTCCCTCCTTTCCCTTTGGAATGAGGGAAAGCTTCATTCTTTAATGTATCCTAGAAAATCTTATTTTTCATTCCATGCATTACTGTGTCCTGAGTAATCATGGTGGAAGTAGCTTATCACTAGCTCTGAATGACAATTCTTAATTATGAAACCGGTAGGTAATAGCTGAATAAAGAGATGATTGAGAATGTTACTTAAAAGTTTAGCATAGAGCGCTAGTAGAAAATACAAAACACTCTTAAGTACCAAAAGAAATGCTGGGAAAGGAATAACAGAAGAAAGAAATTGGACCTCATAATATATATTGTTATATATATATATATTATAGAAATTATTCATATTGATAAATGTAAGCAGATCTAAATGATTATTAAAAGTTAAAGAGCCTCCAGTTGGTAAAGTAAAACCTAACTCTGTACTGTGTGCAGAGATACACGTAGAGCGACTGAGACGTATGAGAAATAAAGAATTGGGAAAGATGTGCCAGGAAAATGCATATAAAAAGAAAAGTCTTGATATGAGACAAAGTAGAATTTAGGCCAAAAAAGATTAAATGAAGGACTTTTCTGATAGTCCAGTGGATAGGAATCCAAATGGCAATGCAGGGGTCACGAGTTCGATCCCTAATCTGTGAAGATCCTACAGTCTACAGGACAACTAAGCTGATGTGCTGAAACTACTGAGCCTGTGCTCTAGAGCCCAGGAGCTGCAGCGACTGAAGCCCACACACCCTAGAGCCCACAGTCTGCAACAAGAGAAGCCACCACAGTGAGAAGCCTGTGCAGCACAACTAGCAAGTAGCCCCCATCCCCGCAACTAGAGAGAACTGAGCGCAGCAACAAAGACCCAGCCCAACCAAAATAAATAAAACAAAAAGGAAAGTGTTGATATCAGGTGAAGTAGAATTTAGGCCAAAAAGATTGTATGAGTGACTTGTAATCTGGTGGCCCAGTGGCTAAGACTCTGCACCAAATATGGGGGCCTGGGCTCAATCCCTGGTTGAGGAACTGGATCCCACATGTCGCAACTAAGACCCAGTGCAGCCAAATAAAAAATTAATACTGGGTGCGGGGGTTAGGGGTGGGGAGAAGATTACTTAAGACACAGATACTATCTAATGCTAAAGGCTATGATTTCAGGTTTTAAAAAATGACAGTTTTTAACATCTGTGCTTTTATTAACACAGGAACAATGTTCCTAAAGCAGAAACTGTAGCTGTGAGGAGGAGTAGCACAACTGCCAAGTAGGGACTTCTGATGTGCTCTCTGGTGACACAGATGAGGTGCAGATGAGGTGCAGATGTGCATGGGGGCATAGATGCCCAAGGAAGTGACCAGCAAAGAGACCTGTGGACACTTGCTAAACTGTACCCCTGGACAGAGACTGTATGACTGATACCAGCTGGCCTTATATCAGCTGATTGTAAAAAGTTCAAATAATTTTGAAAAAGAGAAATAAATCAACATATTCCAAATAGTTAGAAAGTAGTAAAAACAAAAGTATAGTTTCACAGCAGTGTGAATGTACTTAATACTACTGAATTTTACCCTTAAAATGGTTACTGTGGTAATTTTTGTGTTACATGTATTTTACCACCATTTCTTTAAAGCCTAAAAAGAAAAAAAAAAAAAACTCAGTGACTTGATAGAACCAGAAAGAACACATGGTTGACCTAGAGCAGATGAGTATGAAATGGGAGAGACTCTGCCACCACATAGAGCTAGGTTCAATTCAGGGACCTTCCAGCATCATGAGGCCCAAGAAAAACAGTCAGCTTTACAAATTGCTTCCCCAGTTTCCAACTAGGTAATATCACTTACCTTTAGGGTGAAGATTTACTTAGAATTTGTGGTGAATTCCTGACAAATTCAAGTTTTTTAAAAAGTGATGGTGTTCTTCCTTTAGAGTTTTTGGCATTAAAATAGTTCCGTGAAGTGACTAATGATGAGCAGTCTCAACGTGAACTCATTACTTCCATTAACATTTAGAGAAGATACTGGACCTGATTGTCAGGAGGAAAATCCAGAAAGTGATCACACGAATTTCCAACTCCCTCTGCTTTAAAGTTCATGGACAGGTGAGGAGGAGTGTTTTACTGGACTGCTGGTTTATTCCAGATAGAAAGTAGAAGAACTTACCGCTCTGAATGCAGCTATAGAGTAGAACTTAGACCCAGAACAAGCCTTGGAAGCGAGGGCACCGTGCCTAAATAGGGGGTGATAGTGAAGCCCAGAGAGGTTCGTTGCTTCCTTTAGTGTCTCGCAGCTTGTTAGTGATGGACCTGCGGTCTGACTTGGTTTTGTGTTGAGAGTGTACACTGGAAGCACATCTTTGGAGTAAAACTAATAGGGTCAGAAGAAGAGGGATAACAACACACAAAAAAGCAGTGCGAGTACAAATGAAAACAAACCCTGCTTTATGTGGAAATTTTTAGGGTGGAGTAAAAATGCCCATTTGCTCCAAGGTGCAGTTTTAAATAACAGTTGTTCTAGTCATTAAAAATGAAGGCCCTTTAGTCTGGAACACTTAAAGCCTTATTCAATCATTCTTGGATCACAAGAGAAACATGAACAGAGTACTGAGAAAGTAGCAATATTAAAACCATGCTGTATCAGGATCAGTGTGAATGAAGCAGTGCTTAGGAAGATTCATAGCATAAATGTCTACATAAATAAAGATCAAAACATAAAATGAATATAATGAACTGAGAAAAACTCTGGGACAATTAATGACAAAGTAAAAAAATGGGAAGAAGGCATTAATAAACTGAAATTAACTGGTTTGTAAATGGAAAATTAATTATTAAACTGAAATTAACTGGTTTGTAAATGGAAAAACAGAGTACTAAATCAAGAACCTGGTTCTTAAGATAAAAATCAAGAAACGATAAAAACCACTAGCCCCCTAATTTAAAAAAAAAGTGGTATAAGAAAACCATATATGTCAAATAAGATAGAACAAGGGAGAAATAACCATCAAACCGAAGAAATTTAAACTGTAACAAGAGATTACTTTGCACAGATCCATCCAAATATATTTGAAAGCCTAGATAAAACGGGCAGTGTGTTATGCAGATAAACTTTACCAGTATAAACAGAGAAGCTCAAGGGCCCAGGAATACATGTTCAGTTCAGTTCAGTCGCTCAGTCGTATCTGACTCTTTGCGACCCCATGAACTGTACCATGCCAGGCCTCCCCTGCCCATCACCAACTCTTGGAGTCCACCCAAATCCATGTCCATTGAGTCAGTGATGCCATCCAACCATCTCATCCTCTGTCATCCCCTTCTCCTGCCCTCGATCTTTCCCAGCATCAGGGCATCAGGATCTTTTCAAATGCGTCAGCTCTTCACATCAGATGGCCAAAGTATTGGACTTTCAGCTTCAGCATCAGTCCTTCCAATGAATATCCAGGACTAATCACCTTTAGGATGGACTGCTTGGAACTCCTTGCAGTTCAAGGGACTCTCAAGAGTCTTCTCCAACACCACAGTTCAAAAGCGTCAATTCTTTGGCGCTCAGCTTTCTTTATAGTCCAACTCTCACATCCATACATGACCACTGGAAAAACCAAAGCCTTGACTAGACGGATCTTTGTTGACAAAGTAATGTCTCTGCTTTTGAATATGCTATCTAGGTTGGTCATAACTTTCCTTCCAAAGGGTAAGCATCTTTTAATTTCATGGCTGCAGCCACCATCTGCAGTGATTTTGGAGCCCAGAAAAATAAAGTCAGCCACTGTTTCCCCATCTATTTGCCATCAAGTGATGGGACCGGATGCCATGATCTTCATTTTCTGAATGTTGAGCTTTAAGCCAACTTTTTCACTCTCCTCTTTCACTTTCATCAAGAGGCTCTTTAGTTCTTTTTCACTTTCTGCCATAAGGGTGGTGTCATCTGTGTATCTGAGGTTATTGATATTTCTCCTGGCAATCTTGATTCCAGCTTGTGCTTCCTCTAGCCCAGTATTTCTCATGATGTACTCTACATAGAAGTTAAATAAGCAGGGTGACAATATACAGCCTTGACGTACTCCTTTTCCTATTTGGAACCAGTCTGTTGGTCCATGTCCAGTTCTAACTATTGCTTCCTGACCTGCATACAGAGTTCTCAAGAGGCAGGTCAGGTGCTCTGGTATTCCCATCTCTTTCAGAATTTTCCACAGTTTATTGTGATCCATACAGTCAAAGGCTTTGGCATAGTCAATAAAGCAGAAATAGATGTTTTTCTGGAACTCCCTTGCTTTTTTGATGATCCGGTAGATATAGGCAATTTGATCTCTGGTTCCTCTGCCTTTTCTGAAAGCAGCTTGAACATCTGGAAGTTCACGGTTCGCATATTGCTGAAGCCTGGCTTGGAGAATTTTGCACATTACTTTACTAGCATGTGAGATGAGTGCAATTGTGTGGTAGTTTGAGCATTCTTTGGCACTGCCTTTCTTTGGGATTGGAATGAAAACTGACCTTTTCCAGTCCTGTGGCCACTGCTGAGTTTTCCAAATATGCTGGCGTATTGAGTGCAGCACTTTCACAGCATCATCTTTCAGGATTTGAAATAGCTCAACTGGAATTCCATCACCTCTGTTAGCTTTGTCTGTAGTGATGCTTCCTAAGGCCCACTTGGCTTTGAATTCCAGGATGTCTGGCTCTAAGTGAGTGATCACACCATCATGATTATCTGGAGGTTGGAAAAATTGTACAATTTAACTACCACTCCCTGATGGTCTCACAGGGGAATTTTATCAAAGCTTCAAACCCTGATAATCTCAGTACTTCTTAACCTATTTTAGAGCATAGATAAAGAAGGGATCAGCACGGGAGTTTTGACCTGCTCCGTTTCCGACCTGGGCCGGTTTCACCCCTCCTTAGGCAACCTGGTGGTCCCCCGCTCCCGGGAGGTCACCATATTGATGCCGAACTTAGTGCGGACACCCGATCGGCATAGCGCACTGCAGCCCAGAACTCCTGAGCTCAAGCGATCCTCCAGCCTCAGCCTCCCGAGTAGCTGGGATTACAGGCGCGCAAACTCTTTTAATGAAGTGAATATAACTAATACTAAAATCTGATAGAGGTTTTAAATAAAAATGTTAAGTAGAATGCTAACAAATATAATAATCTGATGGTACATAAAAAGATCATGATCAAGTAGAATTTACTCCAGTAATTCGAATGTGATTTATGAATCCATTCATATAGTTTGTCAGAATAGGTCAGTAGATTTAAGGAAAAAAATTATGTGGTCATCTCCATAGATACCAAAGGGCATTAACAACATTGAACAGTCACCCCTTAAAAAAATGCTCAATACAACAGGACTCAGTGTGTATAAGCTGGCGTGAAACATTTTCACGTGAAGACATACACACACACACCCCAAAGTCAGCACCTTATATAGTGGAGGAAAGCTAGAGGCCTTCCTTTTTAAAAAAGTTTTATTTTATATTGGGATATTGCCAATTAACAAAGTGTGATAATTTAGAGTACACAACAAAGGGACTCAGCCATATATATACACGTGTCCATTCTCCCCCAAACTCCCTCCCACCCAGGCTGCCACAATACATTAAGCAGAGTTCCATGTGCTATACAATAGGTCCTTGTTGGTTATCCATTTTAAATACAACACTGTGTACATGTCCAAATTCCCTAACTGTCCCTTCCCCCAGCAACTGTAAGTTCGTTCTCTAAGCCTGTGAGTCTCTGTTTTGTAAGTTCATTTGTATCATTTCTTTTCAGATTTCACATTTAAGGGATGTTATATGATATTTCTCCTTCTCTATCTGACTTACTTCACCCAGTATAACAATCTCTAGGTCCATTCATATTGCTGCAAATGACATTATGTCATTCTTTCTAATGGCTGAGTAATAATTCCATTGTGTATATGTACCATGGGGCTTCGCCGGTGACACAGTGGTAAAGAGTCCGGCAGCCAATGCAGGAGATGCAAGAGAGGCGGGTTTGACCCCTGTGTTAGGAAGGTCCCCTGGAGAAGGAAATGGCAACCTACTCCAGAATTTTTGCCTGGGAAGTCGCGTGAACAGAGAAGTCTGGTGGGCTACAGTCCATCGTGCCTCAAAGAGACAAACATGACTGAACAACTGAGCTAATGAGCATGTGCGCACACACACATGCACACACTTACATATGTACCACATCTTCTTTATCCATCCCTCTGTCGATGGACATTTAGGTTGCTTCTGTATCTTGGTTATTGTAAACAGTGCTGCAGTGAACACTGGGGTGCATGTATCTTTTAGATCACGTGTTTCTCTGGATATATTCCCTGGAGTGGAATTACAGGGTCATATAGTAGCTCTATTTTTAGTTTTTTAAGGAGACTCCATACTGCTCTCCATAGTGGCTGAACCAATTTACATTCCCACCAACAGTGCAGGAGGATTCCATTCTCTCCACACTCTCTCCAACATTTGTTGTTGGTGGATTATAGATGGTGACCATTCTGGGTGGTAGGAGGTGATATCTCATTGTGGTTTTGATTTACATTTCTCTAATAATTAGCAGTGTTGAACATCTTTTCATGTGCATCTTGGCCATTTCTCTGTCTTCTTTGGAGAAATGTCTATTCAGGGCTTCTGCCCAGTTTTTGAGTGGGTTGTTTGTTTTGGTGCTGTTAAGCATTATGAGCTATTTGTAAATTTTGGAGACTAATCCCTTATCAGTCATTTGCAATGATCAATAACATTTGCAAATCTTTTCTCCCAGTCTGTGGGTTGTCTTTTTGTTTTCTTTATTGTTTCCCTTGCTGTGCAAAGGCCTACAAGTTTATTTGTTTATTTTTGTTTTTATTTCCATTCTGGGATACAGATTGGAAAAGATATTGCTGAAGTTTACTTCAGAGAGTATTCTGCCTATGTTTTCCTCTAGCAGTTTTATAATATCTGATC
This sequence comes from Nanger dama, assembly GCA_917880005.1. Taxonomy (NCBI): domain Eukaryota; kingdom Metazoa; phylum Chordata; class Mammalia; order Artiodactyla; family Bovidae; genus Nanger; species Nanger dama. Next base: position 3,514,351 of record CAKJTW010000108.1, on the reverse strand, counting down.
TCATATTTAAATCTTTAATCCATTTTGAGCTTATTTTTGTGTGTGGGAGTTAAAGAATGATCTAATTTCTTTTTTTTATATGTGGCTGTCCAGTTTTCCCAGCCCTATTTGTTGAAGAGACTATCTTTCCAACATTGTATACTCTTGCAGAGGCCTTCCTTTTAAAGTCAGGAATGTTAGAGGCCTGCAACCTGGAAAGAGAGTTAAAAATCTTCTCTGTTGGTAGATCTTAAGTAAAAACTTGTGATGTGAAATCTTAATTGAGAATATCAGTATGAACTGATTTTTAAAAAAAAAGTTAAAATTGTTATCCCAGCTCTCTTTAGATGGTAAGTTCTGGGGTGATGATGACTGTAGCAATGAATACATCCAGTACATACTGTAGCATCTAGCCCTGACTTCTTGAGAAATGGCCAGTTCCTGTTTGGGCAGGAAATATTCCTAATGAGCCTGGAACATTTTATTGTGCCAGAAAGCAAAGAAGTTACTCAAGGCTAATGAGGCATGTCAATACACCCTTTCACCCAATGTGAAAGAACTCTCATTGGACAAAGATGGGAGAGTTGGGGAAAGTCAAACACAGGAGGAAAAATGCAGTTAATTAAAATACAAAGAACTTGTAAAATCCTATGAGTTCATAAGAAAACTTTAAAAGAGAAAGTCAAACAAACAATTTTTGGGGCCTTATTGGATTATTTCAGAATTAGGGCCAGAGTCGTCCTCTGAAAGTTAGCAGTTAAAAGGAAAGAATTATTCCCTTGTCCTGCCTTTTGTGTTATGAACTGTAATACAGGTGAACTCAGAGCTGTAACTGATAAGGACAAGTTGTTCTTTGTAGAGAATTCCAGCTAGGAGCTGTAGAAGGATGCTACACTTTGAAGATTGTCCTTGTATTGACACCACCCTTGGTGAGGAGACCAATGGAGGTGGTGAGAGTACTGGGTGACAGGTTGAGGGGGCTTCACAGTGCGGCATTCGGGTGGCCACCAGCTCATCCACTACCCGGTCCCAAGGCAGGCGCCTGCCACAGCCCAGGGATCCCAGCTAGATGCAGCAAGGAGCGCAGAGCTAAGGCAGGCACCTGCCACAACCTGGGGCTCCCAGCTAGACGCAGCAGGAAGCACAGAGCTAAGGCAGGCGCCCCCACAGCCCAGGGCTCCCAGCTAGATGCAGTAGGGAGCACAGAGGTAAGGCAGGCGCCTGCCACAGCCCAGGGCTCCCAGCTAGATGCAGTAGGAAGCACAGAGTGCTCCTGTGAGACCTGCCTGCCAAAGACCAGAGCCTGAGAATGATAGTGCTGCTGGAGCTAAATTCTGTTGTGAGAGAGAAAGGAAGAAACTAAACAAATAACACCATGAGGAAACAAGCAGACAAGTCCAGAATGTGGGTCAGCTGGAAAAAACACAATGAGTTAATGGTGTTAAATAAACAAAGGTGGGGGCTGGGGGTTGACTTCTGGATTCTGAGGCCTCAGTAGACACGTAGCTACAGGGAGCAGGTACGGGCCCCCTGTGTGGATCCTGATTAAAACTTGTTTAAGTAAAAGTCATTTTTCAGACAATCAGGATATTTTTATTGTGGACTAAGTATTACATGCTAGCAAGAAGTTATATTTAATTTTGTTATATGTGTTAGTGACATTGGGGTATTGGTTTTCCAATTTCACATTTTTAGAGAGGTGTATTAAAGAACTGAGAGTTCCTCTAAAGTACTCAGCAAAGAAAAGAAAAAGAAAAAAAGGAATAGTAAAGCAGATATGTCAAAATCTTGATGTTGTTGAGTATGAGGGATGGGTTTATTATACATTTTTTTCTACTTTTGAGTATATTTTAAAAATTTCTTTTAAAAAAGTATTTAAGCTGTTGAAAGGCGTGCTGCATCAAAATGAGAGCAAACTGAGCTCTCTGGTAAGATCTGGACCTTGGAGGAGAGAGGAGATTCACCATCAGAGGGGCATGTGTGGCCGGGGCTTGTGGGGTGCAGAGGAGCCAGGCTGCCCCGTCCCCTGGGTAACACAGTTGCTGGATATCTGAGATAAGCTCCCCAAGGTGGGGCTGCTTGGAGTTTCCTGCCTCTGCATCCCTAGTACCGACAGTGACTGCTGCTGCTGCTGCTGCTGCTGCTGCTAAGTCACTTCAGTCATGTCTGACTCTGTGCGATCCCATAGATGGCAGCCCACCAGGCTCCCCCATCCCTGGGATTCTCCAGGCAAGAACACTGGAGTGGGTTGTTGCCATTTCCTTCTCCAATGCATGAAAGTGAAAAGTGAAAGTGAAGTTGCTCAGTCGTGTCTGACTCTTCGCGACCCCATGGACTGCAGCCTACCAGGTTCTTTTGTCCATGGGATTTTCCAGGCAAGAGTACTGGAGTGGGTTACCATTGCCTTCTCCTGACAGTGACTGGTCCTGCTTATTCCAGGGAAGATGCTGAGAGAGCTGTAAGACTGGGTGTGGTTGGTTGACCACCCATGGTGTCTCTGCTGGGCATGGAAGAGAGAGAAACATGGAGAAAGGCAAGGTTTGGGCTCTCAGTATCTTCCTGAGGTGGAAGCACTGATGAGCACTTGAACTGGAATGAGAGGAAGTTAGTTTGAAGAGGCAGCATCGCCTTTACAGGCAGCGCCTCTGTGCAGGAGGATGAGGTTCATGAGCTAAGGGAGCCCCCACGTGTTGAGGGTCATGAAACTGGACATGGCGTTGTTGAATGAACTGTTCACACAAATGTTGAAATTATTCAGGTTGATGGGAGAGCCCTCCCCCACCCCACAAGAGTTTATCATGAAAAACCTCAGGAATACACTGAGCACAAAAGGCCATTACATTAAATACTCCTAATCCAATACCTGGATCCCACCTTGATCATGTTATTTCACTTGTGTTATCACATTTCCCTTCCTCTACCTATCCATCCATTTCACACTTTTGACTCATTTCAGATAAATTGCAGACACCATTGTGCTTCTCTCATGCGGGAATTTTAAAGATTAAATGGGAAAGCACTTTAGAAATACATGATGTTTTAAACCTGACTTCAGGTTGCAAATGATGACTCAGTTCTGGCAGCCCTGGGGAACTGCGCCAGACCTGGGTGGAGTCAGGCCACCCGCTTTCCTTGCTCAGCAGGGTAGCAGGGCCAGCTGCCACTCCCCACATGGGCCTGGGCACCCCCTCCTACCTTGCACCCTCTGATGCTCACAGGACGCTGGACAGGGTTTGGCTGCAGCCCACAGGCAGGGAGAGAAGGATGTGGGAGGTTTGGAAGGGCCGAGGTCATGGGCTCCAGGGGCACTCGGGTGAAGGACGTGATCAAACATGGGCACACCTTTCTTCCAGGGTGTCTTTTTCCAGCCCTTAGCAGTTTTCCCTCCTGAATTTAGCAGTTATTCCTGATGTGAGGTGGAGTAAGTCTCACCTGGTTCTGGTCGCTGTCTCTTACCATGGTAGCTCCAGGAGAAGTGCCTGGAGGAGCAGAGTTACAGTTTATTCAGCAGTGAATGGGGAGCTCTGTTGGTCTCATGAACCACCTACAGCTTGCGGTATATTTTTACCTGTATGAAGAAGGTGAAAAGTGATGGGAAAACGTTTTCACATCTGGTGTTGACTGGTCTCTGAAGCAGGTCCAGGCTGTAGTTTGGGCCCTGTAGGTGTGGTCTGTGACCCAGGACAAACTCCTTGCCTGGGGGCGTTGGTCTCTGGTCTCAGTGTGAGGGAGGATGCCTGCCTGGGGAGACACACAGAAAGAGCTGCAGAAGTAGAGAGTGGCCTGTCGCCGGAACCCATGTAGGCCTGGACTTCCTGCTTCAGACTCAAGTACTGTGCCGTTTCTGTCTGGGCTCCGTCTTCCTTGCAAGGTCCCCGCTGCACAGGGCAGGGACAGAGGATTGGCCTGGCAGGGCCCAGATGTGGGGTGACTGTGGCCGCCTGACCTGGCTGCTGGGCTCTAGGCCAAGCTTCCTAGAGGAGCTAAAAGAGCTGAGATAGCTGGAGACTCATGGAAACCTCGTCCTTGGTTGGGGCGGAGTCCTGGCATCCTCCTTCCTTGCTGCTTGTTGACCCCCCAGGGCTCCGTCCACCGGCCACACTCTGACCATCACCCTGCTCATTTTCCTCAGCTCTTTACCTCACTGGGTATGTTTGTTCTTCAGCTGCCCTTCCAGCCGTGGAAGGAACACTTTGTGAGGACCAGAGCTCTGGCCATCTCTGAACAGACCAACAGCCCTGATGGAGGAGACCAACAGGAACATGGCCGGGCCGCCAGGGAGGCCTCCATGCCCAGCCCCGACCCTCACATTCCAGGCTGTGGGACTCTTCCATGCCCAGGCCTGACCACCAAGCTTCTGATGGCTGGCTCCTCTGCCACTCTGATGGGAACCAGGCCCTTCGTGCCTCTTTCCTGATTGATGGTTTGCTTGGTTACAGAATTCCAGCTTGAAAACTGTTTTCCTCCTAACTTGAAAACCATTGTTCTTCTCTGGCTCAGCTCAAGTGGTGCCATTCCGTTTCCTAAGCCTTGAAGTGATCTGCTGTTTTCCATGAACGCTTTCCAGCATCTTTGTTTGTATTGCAGCTTCACTATGATGTGCCCTAAACGGTCTGTTTTCATCTTTTCCCAGCTCTCAGAAGGCCCTTTGCTTGATAAGTTACTTCAGTAATGTCCCAACTCTTTGCAACCCCATGGACTGTAGCCTGCCAGGCTCCTCTGTCTGTGGAATTCTCCAGGCAGGAATACTGGAGTGGGTTGCCATGCTCTTCTCTAGGGGATCTTCCCAACCCAGGGATCGAACATGCATCTCTCACATCTCCTGCATTAGCACATGGGTTAGGGCTTGCCAGGTGGCGCTAGTGGTAAAGAACCTGCCTGCCAGTGCAGGAGACATAAGAGACATGGGTTCGTTCCCTGGGTTGGGAAGATCCCCTGGAGGAGGGCATGGCAACCCACTCCGGTATTGTTGCCTGGAGAATCCTATGGAAAGAGGAGTTTGGTGGGCTACAGTCTATGGGTTTGCAAAGAGTCAGACATGACTGAAGTGACTTAGCAAGCTCTTTACCACTAGCGCCCACCTAGGAAGCCCGGAAGGCCCTTTGGCATTTTTAATTTTTTTAAATTACTAAAGTTTTAATAATGAAACTTACATTAACCAACATGTGAATACTGTCTTTAAAAGTGTAGGAAATCTAATGTAACTCAATGTAACATTTCCTAATATATCAACAGTAACTGAGATGAACATCTTTACCAGAATTAACAACATGTAACTGGAAATGTCTTCTTTTGTTTCTTGATAAACACCTTTCTTCTCTATTTGACGTTAGACAATATTGATTCTTCGCTTTCATCTGTAGCGTCTGATCTCTCTTTTGCACACTTCTTCTAAAAACTGTTTATTGTACTATTTTAAATGCTCAAGACTCCGTCCTCATTTCTGTTGGTTTTCTCTCGTTAACACTGGAAAAATTTCCTGAAAGTTCTCTAATCTTTAGTTATCAGTTTATATGAAGGAGCACTGACAAGCACTTGAAGTGGTTGGAGCAGGCCGGACGGCAGCAGGGCAGACCTGGGGATGAAGTCCTTGCATCTTCGCCTTCAGGGGTCTGTCTTCAGCCTTGTCAACCCCCTTGCCCAGCCCTGCTCCGTGTAGTTGCTCCCTGAGCCACAAGCCTTCCCTGTCCCCCTGCCCTGCCCTGGGCAATTGCTCCCGGAGCCCTCTCTAGGTCTCAGAACAATTCAGTTTCTCTGTGCTTTGTGCTCTGCAGGCTGGGCAGTGGCCTTTGCTCCTTCTAGTTCAAAACCGCTCCTGCACCCCTTTCCCTCTTCCACAGCATGTTGCCAGCTCTCGTTCACTTCAATCTTTATTCTGTGGCTTTATATCTTTTTTTATGGAGGGGCTATGATTCAGGGGAGAGAGGAAATAACATATTATACATGTACTATCTACCTTTTTAATCAGAAGTCAGCATAGCTGTTTTTTAATAGCTCTAATCATATAATTATGAATATACCACTTTAATCTTCTCACATACAAGTGAAAACTCAAAGTACTATTTCAGCCAGCTCTTCAGTTGATGTCATTGTCCACATCAGGACAGCCGTCCTCTGGGTGCTGGGGTCACAGTGCAGAGTCAGCTTCTAAACCCAGGCTCTGCTGATTGACAGGCCCCGCGAGGCAACATCCGTTCCTCAAGGCTGAGTGACAGCTCTGTGCCCAACAGCATGAGACGTTCCCCAGAGAGGACAGAAAACAGTGGTAATGACAAAGATAACTTCATAGAGCTGAGTCCTAAAAGTCTTACTGTCATTTGTCTAAACAGGGTTGAAAAATACTTGAAAGCTTTCAGAAGAAATTAACATTAATTGGGCTAAATTTATTTGCTGTACAGAAGAAATTAACACAACATTGTAAATCAACTATACTTCAATAAAAATTTTTTAAAGATTGGCTGAAGTTAAACCATAAATCACTTTGCTCATAAAGGTGTAAGTAAGTGTAAGTGAAGTTGCTCAGTCATATCCGACTCTTTGCAGCCCCATGGACTGTAGCCTACCAGGCTCCTCTGTCCATGCGATTTTCCAGGCAGGAATACTGGAGTGGGTTGCCATTTCCTTCTCCAGGAGATCTTCCTGACCCAGGGATTGAACCTGAGTCTCCCACGTTGTAGGCAGATGCTTTACTGTCTGAGCCACCAGGGAAGTCCACTCATAAAAGACCATTTAGTCAAAGCTATGGTTTTTCCAGTAGTCACGTATGGATGTGAGAGTTAGACCATAAAGAAGGCAGAGTGCCAAAGAATTGATGCTTTTGAATTCTGGTGCTGGAGAAGACTCTTGAGAGTCCGTTGGGCTGCAAGGAGATCAAACCAGTCAATCCTAAAGGAAATCAACCATGAATATTCACTGGAAGGACTGGTGCTGAAGCTGAAGCTCCAATACTTTGGCCACCTGATGGCAAAGAGCCAACTCATTGAAAAAGATTCTGATGCTGGGAAAGATTGAGGGCAAGAGGAAAAGGGAGCGACAGAGAATGAGATGGTTAGATAGCATCACTGACTCAGTGGACATGCTTTGAGCAAACTCTGGGAGATGGTGAAGGACAGGGAAGCGTGGCATGCTGTATGTAGTCCATGGGGTTGCAAAGAGTCAGACATGACTCAACAACTAAAAACATAAATATATCCATGAAAGATTGGCCTGTGTTGCCACAAAACTTTGAAGTGTACGTGTACACTGTGTGTGTGTTGTAGTGGCTATTGGAAAAGTGGATTAGAGGGGAGGGCTTAAAGGAACGTGTCTGTGACATCACCACTTACTGGTTTGTTGATGGTTTCAAAATTGTTGTTGTTCAGTCGCTAAGGCTTATACCACTCTTTGTGACTGCATGAATTGCTTTCAAAATGCTTTATACCAATTGCTTAATGGATGCTGTAGACTGATACACTAAAATTCAGTGAGTTCATTTCAAAACTAACTTGTGACAGCCATATAGTAACACTTTTTAGGGACATCTTCCCTTTTAATTGTGGTCCTTAGACAGGGATCCCCTCCTTGAATTGACAGCAGCCATTGTAGAGCAGAACCTAGGTGTGCAGGAGCTGACTTGTGAGCTTGGGCAACACTGTGAAGAACAGAAGAAAATGAGTTGGTGTGACTGCATTTGTGTATGGTTTAAAATTCACAGCAATCTGTAGATTCCATTTTGGCTGCCTATCACATGAAGTAAATGTAATTTTTTACTGTTACCATTTTTATAATTGTGTTTATTTGTGACTGAGCTGGGTCTTCGCCGCTACCCAGGATTCTCTTTAGTTTCAGTTAACAGTGGCTGCTCTTTAGTTGTGGTGCGTGGGCTTCTCATTGCAGTGGCTTCTCTTATTGTGGAGCATGGGCTCTAGGCTTTGAGCTTAAGTAGTTGTGGCGCATGGACTTAGTTGGCCTGTGGTATGTGAGGTCTTCCCAAACCAGGGATCGAACCCACCTCTCCTGTATTGGCAAGCAGATTCTTTACCACTGGACCACTAGGGAATCCCCATGAGTTTTAATAATTTCCCTTCCTCCTTTTTACAGTTAATCTCTTCCATGCTAAATTTTCCAGCTATTTCTTATAGTAATTTGCCTTTATCAGGTGCTTTCAAAGCATTCACTGAACCTGTTCACCAGTTACAATAATAAGCACAATTGTAACAGTGGATCTGCTAAGGTTGTATTGTTCACAGAGCTCAGCTGGTGAGAGCATAAGTTGCGAGTGTGCGTGTGCTTTTGTGTGCATGTGTGAGCATCCTTGGCTTGCATGTGTTGTGGGCAGCCAGGAGGCCTGAAAGCCCCATACCTCGTGGTCCTGGTATCTGTGATGCTTCACTGAGGAAGCGAGGGCGGTGGTTGACCCAGTGGAGCTGTGGCATGGAGTCCGGGTCAGAGTGCCCTGCTGTCCAGTGTGGATGGGAGCATCAGGTGCCCCACTCAGGTCCCTGTGGCAACCGGCTCCTTGCAGCAGCAGCCTTCTCGGCCTCCCAGGCAAGCAAGCTCCTCCTCTGGGGCTGCCCTACCTGGCTGAGCTGGCCCCGCCAGCAGTGAGCCCCACATGGCCGTGCATCTCGATATGGTCATGACATCGTCCTGCCTGCTACACACAGACTCGCCGGCCTTCGCTGTCTGACTCTCTCCAGGCTTCCTGAGGCTGTGCCTTGGCTCCCTGGACCCAGGGTCAGACAGTAGACAGAGTGATTGAGAGCTCTCTGTTGAACACCCTCCTCCACACTTGGGGCCTGTGAACCCCTGAGGGCTGGTGGGGCTCTGAAAAGCAAGGCTGGCCACACATTACATCAGTGCCTCGGAGGGCCACAGCAGTGGGTCCCTGACGGGCCTCCCTGTCTGCTGGGGTGGTCTGGTTTGCCCAGAGCGAGGGCAAGCAGGTGGCTCACTGGCCGACTGCTGGACTGAATCAGTTTTTGGCCTGTGCTAGGAAAGCTCAGCTCAGGGCATAAGATCACAGGCCACTTTGGGGGCAGACCCAAAGAGTCCATGGACCTTTCAGGGAAGGTACACAGAAACCTGCAGCCATCTATGCAGGTCTGTGCAGTTCAGGCTTGTCCAGGGCTCATCCTCCTCTTCTGGAATCTACCTTTTCCCTTTCGGACCTGTGCACCTGTACTCCTCCTCTTTCTCCCTCTTTCCTGTGGAACCTGGAGACCCCCTGCTCACTCCTCCAGCCCGAGGGCTGAAGAGTGGTTTTGGCTCTTGATCTGCATTTTCCCTGATTGTGCCAGAAATCTGCCTGTTAAACAGTCTGCTCAGTGGTGAAGGGGAGGCGGCGGCAGAGATGAGTGTGACCCAGAGGTTCTCAGCCAGCCAACCCTGTTCCAGCGGCACTGCATTGGAGCTGGTCGGAAATGCAGGCTCCTGGCCCGCTCAGACCTTCTGAGCCCCAAGGCTGAAGTTTGAGAACCGCTGTCAGAGGGGATGAGGGCTCTACTCTCCTGGTTTTAATTAGTGTTTCCCAGACCATGTGAAGTTCTCTGTACGCTCGGCTTCAAGCCTCTTTCCAGCCAGACGTGTGGCCCTTGCAGGCCTCTCCAGGAGAAGCTGGGGTCCTGGTTCAGTGGGTGCAAGGCAGGAGGTGCCTGCAGTCCTAGCCCCCAGCCTGTCAGGGAACGGGGAGACCTGCTGACCTGGGGTCCATGGGGGTAGGGCCCTTATAGCCCTCAACTCACAGGTTTTAGGACATCAGAGCTGGTTCAAGGGTGATGGAATCAGAGAAAGTGACAGACAGGTCAGTCACTTCTTTAAGAACAGCCGGAAAGGAAATCTGTGGGACCAGTTGCCTTGACAGTTGCCAAGGTTGAAGTTCGTGGCACTCCAGTCCCAGCAACTCCTGTGAGACACACAGGCAGATTTTCTCTGTGGTCTATCTCTTCCCTAGACATTCTGGTTTGTCCTGCTGATCCGCACCCCCATGTCTCTCTCCCCACCACTTATTTCTCAGGCCAGTGGCTTTCAGACTATGAGCAAGGACTGTAATGTTCACACCCCACCCCACCGCGGGAGTTTGACTTAGTTGGCTAGTGGGGCCTGGGAACCTGCATTTTAACACATGCACCTGGACAGTGTGCCTCCATGGTCCATGGTCCACTTTTCTGGCTCCTGTAATCAAATCCATACTGGCTAATGGGGATTTATTTCATAGTTGGTGTTCTTTCATGTCTTATTTATGTAATAAAAGCAAATATCTTTACAATTGGCTTCTAAATCTACAGAAATTTTTGTTTTACTAAAAGTTGGAAAGCTAGAGGTGAGCAGTCACATTGTTCTGGGCCCAGCTCTGAACACCTGCTGTGTGTCAGTCACTGTTTTGACTTTGGAGGTCAGGACGTGGAAAAGGGGATGCTGAAAGGGGCGTTCAGGCTCCTCTTAAGAAAGTTTTGCTGAAGATGTATGAGTTGTCCATTACGTATTGTGTGTGTGTGTAAGAACAGGAGGGGTGAAGCCACGTCCATCTAAGGAATAATCCACCCTGGAGCATCTAGTTCCTAATTTGTGAAAACCTCAAATAATATGAAATGTTCTATACATAAAAAAATAACACTCTGCATTGCTGTCTTCAGCTTGCTTTACTTATTTGTGTTAAATTCATTGCTGCCTCCCTGAGGTTTGCTGATGCTGTGAGAATGTGAAACGAGAAACCTCCCTGACAAAGACTTTGAAGATTGTTTTCTCATCTGCCTTTTATTTTTATATGCAAACAGGATCCTCCATAGTTCACCTTATCTTTGTCTTCACCCAGAAATGCTTGTGGCCATAAAAATGGGCCAAAACTACCAGCTAAGTGAAAAGGTTAAGTATTTGATTCTTTGAAGTGTAGTTATTTTTGCTTTTTGTGTAAGGATACCTCCTCTGTCCCTTCCTCCTCGCACTTTCTGGATCACCAAGCTAGAATCTCTACTGTCATCATTCATTTCTCCTGTCACTCTCTCTCACTGGCTGACTGCAGGTCCAGAAATGCAGTCATCACCAAGGGTCTCATGAATTACTCTGTTCTCCCGCACACACATGGCCCATGCCCCACCCTGTGCACAGAGTGCTACCTGTGCAATTCTTTTTTGAGGTTACGAACCCTTGGGTGTCTGATGAAGACATAGGCCCTCTTGCTGAAAAAGTGCTTATGCTCATGGGCACATACACGCGCACACACACCCCCCACAAATACACATGCGCACACACACAACACACTCACAACCACACACAATCATCTTGAGAGATTTGCAGATCCTGGTACAGAAAACCTCATCAGGGCCATTTTCTGGTCTCTAATAGCTCCTGCAATCCATATTCTCCACATCTTTGCCGAGATTTTCTTTCCAAACTAGATGTAATAATATCCCTCCCCTAATTAAAAACACGATTGTCTCTGTAGAATAAATTCTGATCTCTTCTGAATTGTCTAGAAAGCCCTCCATCATCTAATTCTATCCCTTTTTTTTTTTGCTGTTTTTGTTTCCCCACTTTCAGGAACTTTCTCCTGCCTGACATGCTGAGTTTGCTTAACTTTTTGCCTGCTCATTCTGTTCCTGTACCTGCAGTGCTCACCAGCGCCTCTTCCTTCTGTGTCTGTCTGTCTACAGCCTCTGCTTGTTCAGAGCTCTGATGAGATGACTGTGGATTCCCTGTTACTCTGCTCATCTCTGCGCCCTGTGCTCCTGCATTGGAGCGTCCATGGGGGTGAACTACATGAAGCTGCTGATATCCATTGCTTGCAAAATGTGTCATTTAATTTAGAAAAGTTGAGTTCCCTCTTCTTGGTGTCCCATTCTGAGAATCTTCGCAGGTGCTTTGGGTGGTGTCACCACCAACATGCTCAAGATATGGGACAGTTCCATCACCTCCCCTGCCCCAAGACGTTCCTTCATGCTACCCTCTGTAGGGTTCTGTTTTTTAATGTAATTTTGTGTGGTTCAACCTCATATTTAATCTAAAACTAAATAGTTGTTTTCTTGTTTCTCCTCATCAGGCTGTAATGAAACCCCATCTCATTTTTCAGTTTCCCAGTTGTTCCTACCACAGAACCTGGTGTGTTTTACATTCCCGGGGCATGAGTCTTAGCTGAGTCAACACGTGAAGTCATGGTTGACACAACTAATTATAAGGCTTGCTTTAATTATGAGATTGAACTTCTCTCACTCTCATTTTCTTGCCTTTTCCTCTTTCAGCTGAATCTCCCTCCAGGTTCCCCATGCCCTGCCCAGTTTTGGGTTTTAGAATTGAGCTATGTGGGCAGGTGGGTCAGGTGTACTGGATGTGGGGTCAGCTTCTTGGAGGCGGCGGGTACCTGCTCGATTTCAGGAAACACCTCTGTAGGTAAAGGACTGAGAGTGTGTCCCCTCACTTCAGTCTGTCTGCCTCACTGCTACTTGAGTTGCTCATGGCCTGCTTCCTTGCCTCCCATGCTCTGAGAACAGCAGAGCCACCTGGGGCGGCAGGGGGCAGCGGGCGACCAGTGCTGGGCACCCTTGCTCTCAAGTGTCCCTCCCCCAGCCCACATGTGCATCCTCACCCTCCTCCCCTGGTGCAGGGCACGTCCTGTCTCCTTCCATGCAGCCCTTGCATGTCACAGGGGATGTGATGTCTGTGTCTCCTGGGGCTCCCTGTGCTTCTGTTTGCAGGAGAGGGGCTGCTGAGCCTCCTGTCTTCAGAGCTGTTGGGGTGGGTGGGGTTGATGTTGGTCGCTCTGCATAGCAAGGCTTCTTGAAAACCAGCTTTGTAAGTCCATTTGCGTCACTAGCATTATTAGCAGAGCTGTTAGAGTATATGTAACTCTTTTCAACTTTAACAACATACTGTAGAATCATCTGCATGCAGGTGGTAAGCTTAAGCTCTGTTGCTCAATTTAATTAAAATACTTTGCTTCAGATAAACAGTGTTTGGAATAGAAAAGTAAACAAAATATCGGAAAATATTTTGAAAGTGGAAAGGTTAAGGGAGTGGTGAAGTGTTCACAGCAGGCAGTGTGTGTGGCTCCCTAGGATGGGCGGGCGCTTTGGCAGAGGTTCAGGCATTGTAGCAATGGACCTGGGTGGCCTGGACATCTATGGTCACTCTTTCCACCGCACTGTTGACAACAGGGGCTTGTATATAAGGGAGAAAGTGAGTGGGCAGAAAATAAGTCCCATTATTTATATCATATCAGGTTTCTATGACATTGTAACCTTTCTCAGTATGAAGACTCTGCCCCCCACTGCCTGCCATTGTTTTGGGAGGAAAGTGGGTGTTAGATATTAATCTAGATGTGGAGAGGTGAGTAAAGGTTCAGATTGTTTTTGCAGATAAATAAGGCGTTTTCTCCAGTGGTTTCTAGCAGTACAAACAAGCAAATATCACGTTGCCTTTCAGAGTATTTTCCGATTTCAGTGCCCGTATCTCAGCCCTTTGTGGAGCATGAACTGGATCCTTCTGGAAATTCTGCTTTGACCAAATCAGCAACGGAGACATGAAGAATTCTTAAAGAGCTGACCATTTCCTACCTTTGCCTGTTGCAGCGTACATTTCCCACCTCTGCCTGCTGCAGCAGTACCCCGAGGATGGCTTCCACGTGATGCTGAGGCCTCCCAGGGCCCTGACAGCTATAGCTGCCCTGTGGCCTGGGGACCTGGGTTCTAGTCTGCAGGCCTCAGTTTGGCACCAGTGCAGAGATGTCGTGTTTGGGGGAAGGGGTGCTTGGGTGCCCTCAGAACCTAGTGTGTGCATGGTGCGTGAGCAGAGACCCCATGGGCACAGTGTCCTGGTAGCCACAGCCAGAGTTGCCCCAAAGCTGCTGTGATTGTCAAACCAGGAAGGGTGACTTTGCTCTTAGCTCCTAAGCAGCTTGTCCATCTTCACAATCCCTTTTCTGTGGTTTATCACATTGCAATTTCACTTTTAAATTATCCAGTCTTCTCCTTTAAAAACTTCACTCCTATACAAAGCAGTCACTTGCTTTCATTTGTGAATTAATGAATCTGTTTCCTGAAGTCATCAAAACCAGGCCTTTGAGATTTAATGGGAGCAGAACGGCAGGGGGAGGGAGACCCTGGAGGAGAGGGAGAGCAGCCTGGGGGCCACCCAGAGAGGCTCCCCGCAGATGATGCCAGGGTCTCCAAAGGTGGGAGGAAGGAAGCCCCCCCATCCCCCAGGGGCCCTCACAGGCCACAGCGGACAGTGCTCTCACAGCTGTGCTCCTCCTCGGGGGCCCTCATGCCTGTGCCTCAGCACCCTCCCATGGTTAAGGTGATGAGGTTTACTCTTCTTGTTAAAATTAATTTAGCAAAGTAGCTATTCTGTGCCAACCCTAACTGGGTCTCCTGTTGTTCCATTCAGGCATTAACCACCTAGCATTAGCTCAGACCCCTTAAGTTATAGGGCTGGGTTCCCAACAGGACTTCTTTCACTTCTGACCACGCAGCTGTTAATGAGAGGCTTCCCATGATCCTCTCAGACTAGAGAACTAACCAGAACAATGCTCAACACCCAGAATGCTCTGTACTTATGGTTGTAATCTTATTCCTATAAAAGGACACAGATCAGGAGGAGAAGCCAATGAGGGAGACACAGAGGGTGTGCTCTAGAGGGAATGTGGGATTTCTGCTCCCCTCTCCCCTCCTTGCCCCCCCACCCGGGAGCTGGGAGCCAGGAGCATCGCCCTGTGCTCACAGCCAGGAAGCTCCACTGAACTCTGTGGTCCAGGGATTTTACTGGGGATTCACTGAGTCACAGGCATGTGACTGAAGTCAGCCTTCACCCCTGTCTCCCCCCATGGAGTCCCTCCATGGAGGTTAGGCAGTAGAAAGCGCCCTAGCCCCTCCCCACAGAATAGGTCCTCCTGGTCCTCCCAGGGCCTGGCCCTCGGTGGGAAGCCAACTGGGGAATTACCTTGTTAGGTGACAGAGATGCTCCTGTCACTCAGGAAGGCTTAGGCTGTAGGTGCTCCGCCAGAGACCTGGGACGGACTGAGCCCAGATGGGTTCTTTGGTATACCACAGCAGCGCAGTCATGTGGTTAATATGACACATAGTTCTCAGAGATTGAGTTCCTCCAGCTTTCAGAAGCACTCAGAGACTCCTCTGCAGCACTTGCTCACCTCCTCATTGCTAGGTAACAGACCTTCTCTGAAGTCTCTTGGTGTGACCATGTGAAGCATTCCCCATTGACTTCCTGTTGCTGAAGATGGGCGGAGGGAAGCTTGCTCCCTGGACCCCCTCCTTCTCCTTCCCCATCTCAGAATTCAGAGCTGAGGTAGTGTGCCTATATAAATATTATTCTCTGCTGAGCCAAAGAGTATATTATGACCATTTTCTCCTTTCTTGTGCAAATTTTCATTTTCCTTGGACTTAAAACTTGCCTCATCTATTTGCTTGTTTTCTAAGCAGCTATTATTATGTCTTCCTAAACTGTCAACTTGTGGAGCCCTTCTTCATGTTATTCTCCATTTGGTGACTAGCCACACATCTGCTGGTTTTTCCTGGAGGCCCTCCTGTGGCCCGTCCTCTGGCTCCAGGCACACGTGTGTCCCTCAGCCTTCGCATGGCTGTTTTCCTTGGGCATCAGTTCATTGTCATCCCCGGGCTTCCCTTGTGCTCCTGTTCCATGGCTCCAGCGAGGCCGCCTCCATTGGTGTTCTGAGAATGGGGACATCTCAGTTTATGGTGCTTTCAACTACAGGTAGGAGCCAGCTAAGAGTGACTTAAACAGAAAGGACTTTATCATGTTAGAGAAGTCAGGAGCTAGGATGATACAGGGCTGGCTTAGTGACATCTTCAAACATAGAATCTTTCACTTTCGACCCCTTGGGCTTCCACGTAGAATCTGGACTCACAGGCCAGCTGTGAGGTGGCTGTTGTGTTTTGGGTGTCCTGTGCAGGCAGCAATATCCAGGAGCAAAAGGTGAACCGTCCTCTCTGGTGAGGCTCTGTTCAAAGGCCAGAAGATGCTCTTGTTGAGACCTTTCCACCAGCCTCAGTTCACATCTCAGGCCCCAGGACCAGAGTTGAAGGGGCTGTAACTGGATTCTAGAAAGGATTAACACCCTTCCCCCATGCTCCCACCCCCACAACAATATGGATGACCACATAACAGAAGAATAAAGTCAGAGTTTCTCAGTGAGAGGAAGAGGGTGGCTGTTGGGTTGGCTGTCAGTAGTGGCCACTGTGGTGTTGAAGGATTCGGTACATGGAATGTCCAGGGCATCTTTGCGTGGCCCATGTGCCAGACAGGTGGCTGGGGTAGGATTCCAGGGCAGAGACCACATTCTCCTCTTTCTGCAGCTGCCACTTAATTGCCTTCCAGTTAACCTACAGGGCGTTTTCATCCTCAGCCCTTTGTGTGCTCCTGTTTCTCCCTCCCTCTGTGGACATTTTTAGGAAATCCTCTTTATCCCTGGTGTTCCAATGTGCTGTGAAGTAGGTTTTTCTTATTCGTTGTGATGGGCACTTGCAACTTCCAAGTAGAAGCTTGAAACCAGAAATATCTTCTAGACTTTGGGGAGTTGTTAAGTGGCATTTTCTTCCTCTCTACTTGGGACCGTGGGACTGTTTTTTAATTTCCATCTCTTTTTACCTCTTTTTATCTTCCCGTTTACCTCCTTTAACTCCCCCTTTTAATCCTGTTTTATGAGATAATTTCACAACTTTATCTTACAAATTTCCGTTGATTTTTTTCCCCCTTCTCTCATATTTTTAGTTTTCAAGAGCACGTTTGTTCCCCGTTCTGATTTTAAAGAGCAGAGTGACAGAGGAGTGGGAGATGCAGGGGATGAATACTCTAGGAAGCTTCTTTGTGTGAGCGAGGAGTCAGAGGTTGCTCATATTCCGTGTTTCAGTATCTCTGAAGAAGTGGGCAGGTTGCTTAGTAAAAGAAAAGGAATTTGAAGGAGGTTTGTTTTTTCTCAGATTAATGTTCTTAGGTTTCTCAGACCCTTACATTTATTATTACTTTTAAATGACATTAACTACATTCCTGACTACGAAAGTAATACATGTTTATTGTAGAAATTTGGGAAATAACAAGAACTCACAAAGAAAACCATAAAGATTGTGTGAATCCCACCACTCAGAGATAACCATGATTAATATTTGAGTATTTTCTGTGCTGTCTCTAATAGTATATGAATATATGAATATGTATTCCTTCTTAAAAACAAATAGAATCCTACTAGAGGTTGCTTTTATATTTGTTTTCCAGTTAACAGTGCATCACATATTTTGAATATTTTTAGCTCTAAATAGTTTTTCAAGATCATATTTTTCTTTTGAACTTTCAAAAAATGAACAGACTTAATTTTTCAGAGCTGTATTGGGTTCACAGTGACACTGAGCAGGAAGCGCAGTACCGTGTACCCCCATCCTCATGCATGTTCATCCTCCATTCTCAGCGTCCCCTTGGGGCACTACATTTCTTAAAACTGGTGAGCTGACATCAACCTTTCTCTAATCCCAATGCAAATTTTACAACAACATTATAGTCTTTCCCATTGTAATCCTAGGATGAACATTCTTCTTTTCCAGTCTTTGCACACATTTCTAATTATTTTCTGAATATATATGTCTCAGACTGGAATTCCTAGTCCCAGAGATAATGGTTTTTTTAGAATTGTGTAAGTTCTGTGACATTGTGTCTCCCAAGGGTTGTGCCACTGATAGGCTCTGCCAGCAGGGAGCGAGACTGACTACCTGCCATGTTCTTGGTAACATCATCAGTTATTGTATTCGTTTTCCAGAGGTGCCGTAACAAATAAGCACAGATTTGGTGGCTTAAAACAACAGAAACTGAGACTTTTCTGATGGTCTAGCGTCTAAGATTCTGAGCTCCCAGTGCAGTCATCCTGTGTTCGATCCCTGGTCAGGGAACTAGATCCTACATGCCCCAGCTAAAGATCCCACATGCTACAACTAAGACCCAGTGCAGCCAAATAAATAAATAAATAATTAGAAGAAAAACACAACAACCCAGAAACGTATTCTCTCCATCTGGGGCCTAGAAGTCAGAGTCAGGTGTCAGCAGGCCGCGCTCCCTCCCAGAGCTCTGGGAAGGAGTCTCCTGTCTTCCTCAGCATCTATGGCTCTGTCATCCGGGGTATCCACTGACTGATGGCTGCATCACTGCAGTCTTGCCTCCATCTCATACGGCCTCTCCCAGGCCTGTGTCTCTGCGTGGATCTCCTTTTCCTAGAAGGACCCTAGCCACTGGGTCTAGGGCCCACCTAGTCCAGTATGATCTCATCCTAACCCATCATCACACATGCCAAAACCCTATTTCCAAACAAGTTCCCTCCCTGAAGTTCCTGGTGAATGAGACTTTGGGAAACCATCCAAACCACCACAGTTCAGTTCAATTCAGTTCAGTTCAGTTTAGTCGCTCAGTCATGTCCGACTCTTTGTGACCACATGAATCGCAGTACGCCAGGCCTCCCTGTCCATCACCATCTCCCAGAGTTCACTCAGACCCACGTTCATTGAGTCCGCAATGCCATCCAGCCATCTCATCCTTGGTCGTCCCCTTCTCCTCCTGCTCCCAATCCCTCCCAGCACCAGAGTCTTTTCTAATGAGTCAACTCTTTGCATGAGGTGGCAAAAGTACTGGAGTTTCAGCTTTAGCATCATTCCTTCCAAAGAAATCCCAGGGCCAATCTCTGGCTCCATCCCTTCAATCTTTCTGGAGTTATTTCTCCACTGATCTCCAGTAGCATATTGGGCACCTAATGACCTGGGGAGTTCCTCTTTTGGTATCCTATCATTTTGCCTTTTCATACTGTTCATGGGGTTCTCAAGGCAAGAATACTGAAATGGCTTGCCATTCCCTTCTCCAGTGGACCACATTCTGTCAGACCTCTCCACCATGACCCACCCTTCTTGGGTTGCCCCGCAGGCATGGCTTGGTTTCATTGAGTTAGACAAGGCTATGGTCCTAGTGTGATTAGACTGACTAGTTTTCTGTGATTATGGTTTCAGTGTGTCTGCCCTCTGATGGCCTCTTGCAACACCTACCGTCTTATTTGGGTTTCTCTTACCTTGGGTGTGGGGTATCTCTTCACGGCTACTCCAGCAAAACACAGCCGCTGCTCCTTACCTTGGACACAGTTACCTTTAAATTTCTTTTCTAATCGAAATAGAGGGGAAAGCATCCTGGTTTTGTTTTTAGTTTGTGTTTATGTAATGCAGTTTGCTTTACTAGTGGTCTTGAAATCTTTTGATGTGGTTGTTTGCGTGTATTTCTTGTTTGTAGCCCTTACCTGGTTTTCAGTTCAATTTCTTGTTGTTCAGTTTGCTCAGTCTTGTCTGACTCTTTGCGACCCCATGGACTGCAGCATGCCAGGCTTCTCTGTCCTTCACTGTCTCCTGGAGTTTGCTCAAACTCATGTCCTTTGAGTCGTGGATGCCATCCAACCATCTCATCCTCTGTCGTACCCTTCTGCCCTCAATCTTTCCCAGCATCAGGGTCTTTTCCAATGAGTCAGCTCTTAGTTTTCAGTTCAGTGGTTCATCTTAACTTATCAAACAATCTCGAATTTATTTTTATTTATGAAAAGAGGCAGAGAGGGACCTTTGCCTTCTTAGATCTCGTGTCTTCCTTCTGAATACATCCTGTATCCCTTCACGTCTCACCTCCTCCTCTACCCGCTTCGAGGCCAGAGCCATCCTTTGTTTCTCAGGGATCCTTGCAGCGGGGTGGGGAGTGGGGGTGGGGGCTTGCAGCGCTTTCTCTGGCTCCACCCAGTTTGATCTAAACCAGCAGCCAGAACAGCCCTTTTCAAATGTAAATCAGACCCTTCAGCTCTCGGCTCAAAGCCCTTCAGTGGCTCAGCTCACATCAGAACAAAAGCCTGAGACTTGCTTGTGGCCCTGGGCCTGCGCCTTTCCCACCTCCTCTCCTGCTGCTCTTCCCCTTGCCCCTTCCCTCCGGTTTATCCAGACAGGCTTTCAGGCAACTCTGCTGAAATCCGCCTGCTTATTTTAGGCTCAGGGAGGTCAAAACTTGGTAACACCTGGGGTCGCCCTCCAGCTCAACCTTCGCCAGCTCTGCAGTTTGAGTGTGGTGTTCTGTCTTCAAGTTGCCAACTACAAATACATATTTTTATTTAGAGTTTTTAAATTTCCATAGAGGAATTTCCCATTGCTATGATCTGCTTCGTGCTAGCGATGTCGCTCAGTTGTGTCTGACTCTTCACAACCCCATGGACTGTAGCCCTCTAGTCTCCTTTGTCCATGGGATTCTCCAGGCAAGAATATCGGAGTGGGCTGCTATGTTCTTGTTCAGATGATCTGCTTAGATTGATGCTTTTCATGAAAGCTCTCCTCTGGTATCTGAAAAAGAAAGAACAAATGTCTTGAAGACTGCAGAAGAAAGTTTTCTGATTTTTCAGTATTTTGAAACTTGGTAAGATTAAACATATAAGAGTGAACACTTAATAATTTCTCAATGATTAAGACCTTAATCTTTATCTACTCTTTTACCAGATGTCAAGGAGATACTTCTAAGTAACTATTAATATTACACAATAGGTACATTTATCACCACGGAAGGAAACTAAGTATTTTTTGGTATGAGTGTTCTCTGCCTTTGTAAAAAGTTCATCTTGAGCCTCATACACAAGGTGGGGAGGATAGTACATAAGTTGAAAAGTTTTGCTTCATTCAGACTCACCCTTCCCCGAATCTGAGGCCACCAGGAGACGAGTGTGAAAGGTCAAAGGGACTGGACAGGTGTGTCTGTGAGAAGCCTGGACGTGTTCACTGAGGCTTGGCTTGCCTGTGAATCACTCAGGTCAAAACTGGGCCTGTGAAATGCAACAGATACTTTTCTTGGATAGCGTTGGCAGTGTGTTGTTTTTATCCTTGGATGTGAATGAAGGGCATGTCGCCGATGTTTACTTGTTAAACTGTTGGTTTTCACATGCTCTGGTTCTTATCCGTTTCCTTTGGATCAAACTAATTCCTCTAGGGCAGGGCAAGTGGAACTTTAGTATAATTTATTGAGTGGAGGAGTTCTGTCTTAACAGAACTGCTTTATGGCCAAAAAGAAGCACTAATGAAGAACAGCTCCCTAGGTCCTGAGGATTTTTCAAAGGTGTTTGTATATGGGACTAGACATCTGACCTACATGAGTACTGTGAATGTATAGAAAGTTTTTTTCTTTATTTTTAATTTATTTTTTATTAAGAACATTTTTTAATTGAAGTAACATTGATTTTTAATATTCTAGAAAGGTTCTCTTTAAAATCAAGCCTGACCCGGGACTTCCCTGGTATTTCAATGATTAATGTCACCTGCCAATGTAGGGGACACATGTTTGATCCCTGGTCCAGGAAGACTCCACATGCCATGGGGCAGCTAAGCCTGTGAAATGCAACTACTGAATCCATGCTCTAGAGCCTGTGATCTTTTCACAAAAGAAGCTACCACAATGAGAAGCCTGAGCACTGCAAAGAAAGCACTTGCATGCAGCAACGAAGACCCAGCTAAGCCAAAACAAAATAGATAAATTAATTTTTTTAAGTTTAGTATTGATAGAGTTACATTATAAATTTTTATTAGATAAATAAAATTAAATTAAACCTGACTCTTGTCTCCATGTAATTAACTGAGTTTGTTTTATCTTTACTTTACTAATGATTTCTTCTACCATTTGGACTGTTAGAACAAAATACAAACTAATGACATTGAAGTATTAATTCACATTTTCTCACTCAGTTGCACCTGTAACTTTCAAATGACCAGCAAGGGAAAAAAAATAAAATGTTGCATTTCTTTCAGTGTAAAGGTTTTTTAAATTGCATTTTTTAATGGCCTGTTTGTTTCCCATTTTCTGATTTTCTTACAAAATAAAATTTCAAAGATCTCAATGATTTAATTAAAGAGTCCAGTGTGACAGTTAAAAATTTTTATTTACCATTTGGATTTCTTTTCCTATTTGTCTTCTAATTCGTGAAAGTGGAGTTGTTTTTGGAATTGATGATGTAAACTTGGGGGTTCCATCAGAAACTCATGGCTTATTTTTCCATATTATTTAAGATGTTTATAGTTTTTTATTTCATGTTATTAAGAAAAATCACATATAGAATTACAGGCTGGTTCTTAATGCGAACAGTATAAGAAGATCTGACTGGGACTTTCCTGGTGGTCAGGTGGTAAGACTGCATGTTTCCACTGCAGGGTTCAAACCCTTGCTCCCCGGTTGAGGAAGTAAGATCGTACATGCCTCATGGCCAAAAAACAAAAAAGGAAAAGAAAATTTCTTGAACTGAATAAAAATGAAAGTACAACATATCAACTTAAAAATAAAGATCTGATTGTAATAGTCAAGAGGACATGGTGTGATTATGAAAGCAAGAATGATCAAACCAAATGGCAGCCTCCTGCTGCTCAGGGGTCGTTCAGAGGGACCTGTGTCCATGTTGTGATCTCCAGGATGGGTGATTGACCCCACCACGCTGTGGAACGTAGAGGGAGCTGCCTGCTCTCAGGTTCTCAGTGGTAGACACTTGGTACCTTGTCCCTCCTCTCTCCAGCTATTTCCTGGGTGTGCCAGCTCTCATCCCTCTCCTCTGCTCTGCTGACACCTCTTAGAAGCTGTCTGAGACACTCCCACCTGCCCATCCTGTCTTCTTGTCTTCCTTGCACTCCTGTGGACCCTTGCACTGCCGAGGAAGGCTTCTTTCTCTCTCTAGATCCTGAACTTCTGGAGGGGGTTCCACACCTTCCCCGTTTGTATCTTTGGACCAGGCCCAGAGCAGACATTCAGCAGGGCTTGCTGAATGTCTTGGCCTCAAATGTAACCTGAGGGCCTTTTGTTCCCGGCATCGGGCTGTGTGCTTACCTATGTTCACTGCTCATCTGATCCCAGGGTCAGGAATGACATCACAGGTGCAGGCTGGGTGGCTTGTCAGCAGAGCCCGAGTTCTGTCTGCCTCTGCTAGTAGGATGGGGATAGAGGATAGGTAGGCACTAAAGTGAGGGGATGGAAGGATGAGGACTTGAACGGTTCAGGTATTGTCAGCCTCTAGCAGAGCAAAGAGGAGAAGGCAATGGCACCCCACTCCAGTACTCTTGCCTGGAAAATCCCATGGACGAAAGAGCCTGGTAGGCTGCAGTCCATGGGGTCGCGAAGAGTTGCACATGACTGAGCGACTTCACTTTCACTTTTCACTTTCATGCATTGGAGAGGGAAATGGCAACCCATTCCAGTGTTCTTGCCTGGAGAATCCCAGGGATGGGGGAGCCTAGTGGGCTGCTGTGTGTGGGATCGCACAGAGTTAGACACGACTGAAGTGACTTAGCAGCAGCAGCAGCAGAGCAAAGAGCTATTTTATTTCAGCAGAAATGAGTTTATTCGAAACAGCAGTGGAATCACCTTTCTCGGCAAGCACTCTGGTGGTCCTGAGACAAGTGCAGGGAGCAGAAGAGGAGAGTGTTCTCTGTGGAGGAAAGGAAAAGGCTGGGAGGGGCTGTTTGAAACAGAGGTCACTGCAGGGAAACTGGAATACAGTGTGAGGGGCTTCCCTGGGGCCACAGGCAGGGACCTTGCAGGCTGGGCCAGCGCCCTCCTTCCCGGCTTCCTGACTGCAGTTCTGAGTCAGGTTTCCTTCACACATGTTCACAGCCCCGATGGTACATCCTTGACTCTATTGCTGTGAAATGATTTGGCCAAAACCTGACGGGTTTCGCAAAATAACCTCTTAGGAGACTCTGAGTGGAGCACCTGCCTGAGTCAGCACCTCTTACCCCTTCAGGACGAGGCAGTTGTAGATGTAGTCACCGGTTTTGCCAGGTCACCTATGGTGATTCATACCCTGGAATACAGGCATTTAAAATGGGTTATATTAGTGTAGTAGGAGTTTAACAACAGTCCCTTTATTCTTCCTCTGCCCATTAAACATAATCACAACATTAATGTGGATCAAAGTGAACATGTTTCTGTATGTTTTATGATGAGCGTACTGTGCAGATTCACTGTTGTTCTAGGTTATGCGTCAGCAAACCTCTGTAACGAACAGACAGCAAATACTTTAGGCTTTGTGAGCCAAGCATAGTGTCTGTAGTATATTCCTTTTTTAATTAACCCTTTAAAATAGTAAAACACCATTCTGAGCTCTGTTTGGTTCTCAGCTTGTAGTTTGCTGACCCCTATTCTAGGTTAAATGAGTTCCATAATTCAGCTATCATCTCTTAAAGGATATGAAAAAAAGAAAAATGGATCATAGAAACTAACAAATAATAATCATTCAAAGTTTTAAAAATTAGGATTATTTAATGTAGAGTAGGGTAGAGATGATTATTGTTTTTTATATGGAAACTTTATTGAGATATTCACATAAAATACAGTTCACCTGTTTGAAGTATACATTTCAGTGGTTTTTAACATTTTGACAAATTTATGCAGCTTCCACTACAGTCTAATTTTAAAACTTTTTCATCACCTTCCTCAGTAGTCACTACCCATTAACCTCTCTGTTTGCCTCTGCCAGCCCCCCAAATACTGCTCAGTTGTGTCCTCCTCTTGTGACACCATAGACTGTAGCCCACTAGGCTCCTCTGTCCATGGGATTTCCCAAGGAAGAGTACTGGAGTGGGTTGCCGTTTCCTCCTCCAGGGCATCTTACCAATTTAGGAATCCAGTCCACATCTCTTGTCTCCTGGATTGGCAGATGGATTCTTTACCACCACCTGGGAAGCCAAAAAACAACCTTCAAAGAAGGTGAGACATTACTTGATGTGCTGTGCTTAATTGCTCATGTCTGACTCTACCCTGCAGAACCATTAATCTATTTTCTGTCTCTGTAGATTTATTGGTTTCCAGCATTTCATATTAATGGAGTAGTATATTCTCTGTATGCAGGTCAGGAAGCAACAGTTAGAACTGCACATGGAACAACAGACTGGTTCCAAATAGGAAAAGGAGTACGTCAAGGCTGTATATTGCCACTCTGCTTATTTAACTTCTATGCAGAGTAATTCATGAGAAACGCTGGGCTGGAGGAAGCACAAGCTGGAATCAAGATTGCTGGGAGAAATATCAATAACCTCAGATATGCAGATGACCACCACCCTTATGGCAGAAAGTGAAGAAGAACTAAAGAGCCTCTTGATGAAAGTGAAAGAGGAGAGTGAAAAACTTGGCTTAAAGCTCAACATTCAGAAAACTAAGATCATGGCATCTGGTCCCATCATTTCATGGGAAATAGATGGGGAAACAGTGGTTGACTATATTTTTCTGGGCTCCAAAATCACTACATATGGTGATTGTAGCCATGAAATTAAAAGACACTTACTCTTTGGAAGAAAAGTTATGACCAACCCAGACAGCATATTAAAAAGCAGAAACATATTTGCCAACAAAGGTCCGTCTAGTCAAGGCTATGGTTTTTCCAGTGGTCATGTATGGATGTGAGAGTTGGACTATAAAGAAAGCTGAGTGCCAAAGAATTGATGCTTTTGAACTGTGGTATTGGAGAAGACTCTTAAGAGTCCCTTGGACTGCAAGGAGATCCAACCATTCCATCCTACAGGAAATCAGTCTTGGGTGTTCATTGGAAGGACTGATGTTGAAACTGAAACTCCAAAACTTTGGCCACCTGATGCAAAGAGCTGACTCATTTGAAAAGACCCTGATGCTGGGAAGGATTGAGGGCAGGAGGAGAAGGGGATGATGGAGGATGAGATGGTTGGATGGCATCACCAAATCAATGGACTTAGGTTTGGGTAGACTCCAGGAATTGGTGGTGGACAACCAACTATTTGGTTGCAAATGGCTTCTCTCTTTTTTTTTTGGCTGATACTCCATAGTATATATGTACCACATCTTCTTTATCCGTTCACCTGTTGATGGACTCTGAGGTTGCTTCCATGTCTTGGCTATTGTAAATAATGCTGCTATAAACATTGGGGTATATGTGTCTTTTAAAATTAGAGTTTAGTCTTTTCTGGATATATGCCCAGGAGTGGGATTGCTGGATCCATGGGAATTCTAATTTTAGTTTTCTGAGGAGCCTTCATACTCTTCTCCGTAGTGGTTGTACCAACTTACACTCCCACCAGTAGTGTGGGAGTGTCCCTTTCTCCACACCCTCTCCAACATTTATTATTTGTAGATTTTTTTGATGCTAGCCATTTTGAACAGTGTGAGATGATACCTCATTATAGTTTTGATTTGCGTTTCACTATTGATTAGCGAAGTTAAGCATGTTTTATTTGCCTGTCAGCCAACTGTATGTCTTCTTTGGAGAAATGTCTACTTAGGTTTTCTGCCCATTTTTTTCATTGGGCTATTTGTTCCTTTGATATTGAACATTGATATATTTTGGAAATTAAGCCCTTGTTGGTCACATAATTTACAAACATTTTCTTCCAGTTTGTAGGTTCTCTTTTAATTTTGTTTATGGTTTCCTTTGCTGTACAGAAGCTTGTAAGTTCAATTCGGTCCCATTTGTTTACTTTTATTATTCTTTCCATCAATCTAGGAGACAGATCAAAAAATAATATTGCTGCAGTTTATGTCAAAGAGTGTTCTGCCTATGTTTTTCTCTAGGAATTTTATAGTATCTCATAAGATGTGTCTCATCTTACATTTAGGACTTTAATGCATTTTGAGTTTATTTTTGTGTATAGTGTTAGAGACTGTTCTAATTCCATTCTTTTACATGTAGCTGTCCAGTTTTCCCAGCACCACTTATTGAAGAGACTGTCTTTTTTCCACTGTATTACAATACAGTAATACCTCATGTGAAGAGTTGACTCTGATGCTGGGAAGGATTGGGGGCAGGAGGAGAAGGGGACGACCAAGGATGGATGGCATCACGGACTCGATGGACGTGAGTCTGAGTGAACTCCGGGAGCTGGTGATGGACAGAGAGGCCTGGCGTGCTGTGATTCATGGGGTTGTAAAGAGTCGGACATGACTGAGCAACTGAACTGGAACTGTGGAAGTGTTAGTTGCTCAGTCGTATCTGGCTCTTTTGCGACCCCATGGACTATAGCCCTCCAAGCTCCTCTCTTCATGGGATTTCCCAGGCAAGAATACTGGAGTGGGTTGCTAATTCCTTCTCCAGGGGATCTTTCCCACAGGGATCGAACCTGGGTCTCCATATTGCAGGCAGGTTCTTTACTGTCTTTGCCACCAGGGAAGCCCCTTATGATGGCCTGTTCTCCTTATTTCTCATTTTGTCTCAGCTGGCTTGTCACAGTAATTTTATTTTAAATGATATGAGAAAGGTTTCATTTCCCTGGCACTAGAATGCTGTCATGTTGTTGATTTTCACATGGAGTGGGGGACTCAGGGTGGGCAGGGGATCAGGCCCACTGTGTAACCCACTGTGAAGCTTTTGTTCTCCTACCTAGAGAATACAGGTGTGTTTAGGGACTTTGCTGGTGGTACAGTGGTTAAGAACCACCTTCCAATGCAGGGTGTGCAGGCTTGATTCCTGGTTGGGGAACCAAGATCCAACATTCTGTGGGGCAACTAAGCTTGCATGCCACAACTAGAGAGCCCATGTGCCACAACAAAGCGCCAATTCAGCCAAATAAATAGGAAAAAAAAAAAAAGGAGAAATGTATGTGAAGAGAGGTCATGGGAGAGGCCAAAAGAGATAATGAAATTGGCAGGAACTTTTGAGAAGGATATATTTAACGGCAGAAATTAAAATTTTTTGCTACGTGGTATATGGAAAAAGTGTTAATTTTGCTGTTCTTTCCCCCCATGAAATCTTTGGTAAAATGACTATGACTTGATAATACCTTGTGGCACCAGGTCTCCCTGGAGAAGGAGATGAGTTACTCTGTGTCACCTCAGAGCAGGAGGGGCTGGCCTGGCTCCTTTCCCAGAAAGCCTCCGTGGCTGCAGCTGTAGGAGGGCCTGGGGAGAGAGGACGCAGTGAGAGTCCCCATGTCCAGAGGGACTGCTGTCCTCACAGGGGACTGTTGCAGTCACTTGTGTTTACAGATGACATCCAGTTTATGGAGGTTATACTTTTAAAAGCTAGTTTTCCTTTTCCTTTTCAGTTTAAAAATCTTATTTCATTAATGAACTCATTATTTTGCATAACATTAGACTAGTTGTCAATTAATTTTTTAGGGCTTCCCTCGTAGCTCAGTCAGTCAAGAATCTGCCTGCAGTGCAGGAGACTGGTGTTTGATCCCTGGGTCAGGAAGATCCCCTGGAGAAGGAAATAGCAACCCACTCCAGTATCCTTGCCTGGAAAATCCCATGCACAGGGGAGCCTGGTGAGCTGCAGTCCATGGGGTCACAAAGAGTCGGGCATGACTGAAGGACTAACACTTTCACCTTTCAGTTAATTTTAGTTAAATGGTCTTTCCCTCCAGTATTTTATACTACATTTGTGGGTTTAGTATATTTTATTTTTAAGCCTTTAAAATGTGTGAGAGGCAAATTTACAATCCCAATAAAAAAACAAGTCTCAAGCTAACATAATATGATAAACTTAGTTCAGTAATCAGTTTATCTCAGATATAACAGTGTTATTTATAAACCTAATACATTTCTGGTACATCTTTCAGCTTACAGATGACAAGACCATTTGACAGGTCTTCTAAAATATTAAACATTTAAAAATCATTTGTTTATTTTGACTGTACTGGATCTTTATTGCTGTGCAGGCTTTCTCTAGTTGGAAAGAGAGGAGGCTAATCTCAAGTTGCAGTGTGCAAGGTTCTCATTGCAGTGGCTTCTCTTGTTGCAGAGTATCAGCCTTAGGCATATGGGCTTCAGTAATTTCAGCACATGGGCTCAGTCATTGTGACACACAGGCTTACTTGCCCCATGGTATGTGGAATTTTCCCAGACCAGGGATTGAACCCATGTCCCTTAAATTGACAGGTGGATTCTTACTGTGGTGGTGTTCACTTGCCAAGTCATACCTGACACTTTGTGACCCTGTGGACTGTAGCATTCCTGGCTTCCCTGTCCTTCACTATCTCTTGGAGATTGCTCAAATTCATGTCCATTGAGTTGGTGGTACTTTCTAACCATCTCATCCTCTGCTGCCCTCTTCTCCTTTTGCCCTCAGTCTTTCCCAGCATCAGTGTCTTTTCCAATGAGTTGGCTCTTCACATCACGTGGTTCAAGTATTAGAGCTTTAGCTTCAGCATCAGTCCTTCCAACAAATATTCAGAGTTGATTTCCTTTAGGATCGACTGGTTTGATGTCCTTGCTGTCCCAAGGACTCTCAAGAGCCTTCTCCAGCATCACAGTTTGAAAGCATCATTTCTTCAACACTCAGCCTTCTGTATGGTCCAACTCTCACATCTGCATATGACTACTGGAAAAGCCATACCTTTGGTTATGTGCTGCTTTGTCGGCAGACTGATGTCTCTGCTTTTTAATATGCTGTCTAGTTTGTTACAGTTTTCCCA
This sequence comes from Nanger dama, assembly GCA_917880005.1. Taxonomy (NCBI): domain Eukaryota; kingdom Metazoa; phylum Chordata; class Mammalia; order Artiodactyla; family Bovidae; genus Nanger; species Nanger dama. The sequence goes on along the minus strand of CAKJTW010000108.1, from coordinate 3,484,976 downwards.
GTAGGTTCATCAGTACCACTTTTCTAGATTCCATATATAGGCATCAATAGACATTATTTGTTTTTCTCTTTCTTAGTTCATTCTGTGTAACAAGTTCTAGGTTCATTCACCTCAGTTCTGCTGACTCAGATTTGTTCCCTTTTATGACTGAGTAATATTCCATTGTATGTACCACATATTCGTTATCCATTCATCTGTTGATGGACATCTAGCTTGCATCCATGTTCTAACTGTTGTAAATACTTCTACAGTGAACATTGGAGTACATGTGTCTTTTCTGATAATGATTTTCTCAGAGTATATGCCCAGTAGTGGGATTGCTGGGTCATATGGTAGTTTAATTCCTAGTTTTTTAAGGAATCTCCATAGTGTTCTCCATAATGTCTATATCAATTTACATTCCTACCAACAGTGCAAATGGGTCCCCTTTCTCCATATCCTTTCCAGCATTTATTGTTTCTGCTGCTGCTGCTGCTAAGTCACTTCAGTCATGTCCAACTCTGTGCAATCCCATAGACGGCAGCCCACCAGGCTCCTCTATCCCTGGGCTTCTCCAGGCAAGAATACTGGAGTGGGCTGCCATTTCCTTCTCAAATGCATGCACACATGCTAAGTCACTTCAGTCGTGTCTAATTCTTTGTGACCCTATGGACAGCAGCCCACCAGGTTCCTCCATCCACAGAATTCTGTAGGCAAGAATACTGGAGTGGATTGCCATTTCCTTCTCCATTATTGTTTCTAGATTTTCTCAATTAAAAAAAAAAAAAAATGGGCGGAAGACCTGAACAGACATTTTTCCAAAGAAGACATACAGATGGCCAATAAACACGTGAAAAGGTACTCAACCTTGCTTGTTATTAGAGAAATGCAAGTCAAAACTACAATGAGGAATCAACTCACACCAGTCGGAATGGCCATTGTTGCCAAATCCCTCGTCTCATTTCTTTCTTGGGACTGATTACCTAGCCTGGGAAGTGGATTTGCTCCCTCTTGGTCCCAAGGAGCAGGAGTGCTTGGCTTCCGTGGGCACGTTTTCTGGCCATTTTTCAGCTCCAGCATTTGGTGAGATCCAGTCTGTTCTGCTCCCTCCCTGGCTTCCCCATTTTCCTACTTCCTTGTCGGGCTTTTAGCCTCATAAATGGCAACCCACTCCAGTATCCTTGCCTGGAAAATCCGATGGACAGAGAAGCCTTGTAGGCTACAGTCCAAGGGGTTGCAAAGAGTCGGACATGACTGAGCGACTTCACTTTCACTTTCACTTTAGTCCTTTCAGTAGCATCCTGTTGTGTTTGATATTATTCTAGTGCTTCTGTCGGGGTGTCACTCTAATGACAGGAGTGAAAATGCACACAGGCAGCGCTGGACTAGAATTGTTCGTTATGGAATATATTGGGTTGGCCAGAAGGTTCCATTTTTTTCCATGAGGTGCTCTAGTAGTGCTTTTGTCTTTAACTTCATTTGAAATAGTTTTTAGATTGTATTCTGTGAGCTGTCATATTAGCATGCATTTTTAAAAAATATCAAAATTGGTGAATTTTTGTATAACCATTTTAATAGTGAAAATAGAAGAAAAAAAGCAACATTTCAGCATATTATGCTTAATTATTTCAAGAGAGGTATAGGACTTCTCTGGTGGTCCAGTGGTTAAGAGTCTGCCTACCAGTGCAAGGGACATGGGTTTGATCCCTGGTCTGGGAAGATCCCACATACCTTGGAACAGCTAAGCCTGTGTGCCGCAACTACTGAGCCTGTACTCTGGAGCCCATGAGGTGCAACTATTGAAGCATAAGTACACTATTTTCCATATTCTGCAACAGGAGAAGCCTCTGCACTAAGCCTGTACACCGCAATGAACAACCCTGATTGCTCCAAGTAGACAAAGCCTGTGTCTGCACTGAGAATCCTGTACACCGCAATGAACAGCCCTGATTGCTGCAAGGAGACAAAGCCTGTGTGCAGCAGCAAAGACCCAGCTCAGTCAAAAATTAAGTAATTTTTTAAAAAGGTAAAAACACACAAAAAACAAATGTGCAGTGTATGGAGAATGTGTCCAAAGTGGTTTGTGAAGTTTCTTGCTGGAGACTGCTCGTGGATGATACTCCATGATCAGGTAGACCAACTGAAGTTGATAGAGATCAAATTGAGACATTAATTGAGAACAATCAGCATTATACCACAGGGGAGATAGCCGACATACTCAAAATACTCAAATTAAGTGTTAAAAATTACTCGCACCAGCTTGGTTATGTTCATCACTTTGATGTTTGATTTCACATAAGTTAAGCAGGAAAAACCCTTCTTGACCATATTTCTGCATGCGATTCTCTTCTTAAACTTAACGAAACTCTTCCATTTTAAAAACAAATTGTCACAGGCAATAGAAAGTGGATACTGTACAATAATGTGGAAGGAAAGAGATTGTGGGGCAAGTGAAATGAACCACCACCAACCACAATAAGGCCAGTCTTCATCCAAAGAAGGTGATGTGTATATGGTGGGGTTGGGAGGGAGTTTTCTTATGAGCTCCTAGAAAACCAAATGATTAATTCCAACAAGTACTGCTCCCACTTAAACCAACTGGAAGCAGCACTCGACAGAAAACATCCAGAATTAGTCAACAGAGAATGCATAATCTTCCATCAGGATGAGACAAGATTGTGTGTTCCTTTGATAACCAGGCAAAAACTGTTACAGCTTGACTGGGAAGTTCTGAATCATTTGCCATATTTGACAGATGTTGTACCTTTGATGCCCACTGATTTCGGTCTTTACAGAATTCTCCTAATGGAAAAAGTTTCAATTCCCTGGAAGACTGTAAATCACCTGGAACAGTTCTTTGCTTAAAAAGATAAAAGTTTAGGGAACGTGGAATTATGAAGTTGCTTGAAAAATGGCAGAAGATAGTGGAAAAAACTGGAAAATTCTTAGAGATGAGAATACCAGACCATCTTACCTGTCTCCTGAGAAACTTGTATGCAGGTAAAGAAGCAATAGTTGGAACCAGACATGAAACAACTGACTGGTTCAAAATTGGGAAAGGAAGACATCAAGTCTTTATATTGTTACCATGCTTACTTAAATTGTATGCAGAGTACATCATACAAAAATCCCAGGCTGGATCAATCACAAGCTGGAGTCAAAATGCTGGAGTAAATATCAACAACCTAAGATTTGCAGATGACACCACTCTAATGACAGAAAGGGAAGAGGAATTAAAGAGCCTCATGATGAGGGTGAAAGAGGAGAGTGAAAAAGCTGGCTTGAAACTCAACATTCAAAAAACTAAGATCATGGCATCTGCATCCATCACTTTATGGTAAACAGAAGGGGAAAAAGTGGAAGTAGTGACTTTTTATTTTCTTGGACTCCCAAATCATTGCAGACCGTGACTGCAGCCATGAAATTAAAAGATGCTTGCTCCTTGGAAGGAAAGATATGACAAACCTAGATAGTGTATTAAAAAGCAGAGACATCACTTTGCTGACAAAGGTCCATAGAGTCAAAGCTATGGTTTTTCCAATAGTCATGTGTGGATGTGAGAGTTGGAACATAAAGAAAACTGAGCTTTTGAATTGTGGTGCTGGAGAAGACTCTTGAGAGTCCCTTGGACTCCAAGGAGATCCAACCAGTCAATCCTCATCCTAATCCTAGTTGTTTATCATGGACCATGGTGCTGGTGCGTCTGTCACTTAGCTGATGTGTTACAGTGAGTGTACGTACACTGAGAGTCCGCTGGTCTGCCACCTTGGACCTAGCTGGTTCTAGTCCGTTTATGTCATGTCCTTGGGCTGTGTCATTCTTTTAGAGCAGCAGGCCCCAACCGTTCTGGCACCAGGGACCAGTTTTGTATAAGAGTTTTTCTAAAGCGCAGTAGAGTTCATGCTCCTAGGAGAACCTAATGCTGTCACCACTGGTCTGAGAGGAGGCGGAGGCTCAGGCACTAACTTGAATGTGGTGGGGGGCAGCTGTACATAGAGATGAAGCTTTGCTCCTCCCGAGGCTCACCTGATGCTGTGAGGCCTGGGGGTGGTCGGGGTTGAGAACCCACTTTAAAGGTTTTGCCTGGCCCCCTTCCTGTCTCATTCTCTACTCAGAGATTTTTCCAGGCTGAGTAGGAACGTTGACCCTGCCTGTCAGGTAGTAAAAATCTGAATGTCTGATCTAGGGGCCTTAGGGGCAGGATGGCTCCTTGTTTTAATCCGTATGGGCTGGAATCCCCACATAGCTGTTATCTGGATGTGGAACCTCAGTAGCCTTCCTATGGGTCTCCTTGATGAAGCCCTTTCTGTAACAGCATCATAGCCCAATAATTGTCTGTAAATGACAAAAAGACTTAAAAGTCACAGTTAAATATTTGACTACAGTGTAATCGATAAAGAACCCTGATTACTAATGTGACAGCATTTTAAGATAACAACTAGAACTCTAGTATTATACCAGGACATATCCAAATTTTAGAAACCTCATATAATTTTTGGAAAATCCATATTAATAATATTCATCCATATAGTATTTTTTCTGAACTTTTAATTTTGCATTGGAGTATAGCTGTTTAATAGTGTTATGCTAGTTTCAGTTGGACAGCAGAGAGACTCAGCTGTGTGTGTACATGTATCCATTCTCCCCCAAACTCCCCTCCCATCCAGGCTGCCACATAACACTGAGCAGAGTTCCTTGTGCTGTACAGAAGGTGCTTGTTGATTGTCCATTTTAAATATAACTATGTGGACATGTCCATCCCAAACTCCCTAACTGTTTCCTCCCCCATTCTTCTCCCGAGCAACCATAAGTTCATTCTCTTAAGTCTGTGAGTCTCTGTTTCCTACAGTGTATTAAGTAGGTTTTTCGCTCCTGTGATAATGCTCTCCGTGTAAGTTAACATACCAAATATAACGCTACTTAAATATTTCTCTGAGATGCCTCAGGGGCCCTTGGAAGCATCCCAAAGTTAGTTGAAAGTCAAATAAGTTGAATAAAATTTGATATTTGGAAAGTTTGTCAAAAATTTTGAAACACTTGATCAAAGACCATGGTCACTTTGAGACAATACTTATTTCTTAACCAAAGTTACAGGACATCTCAAAAGTAAATTCAGATCATGTAAAGGCAAAGAAAGTCCACACAATCTGTTATCAAAAATGGCATTCCAAGAAAACTTTGTTCTCTTACCAGAAAGAAAATCAAACCCAAGTCTTACTTTGGCTTATTCCCAACAGAATCCATTTACCCAACTGAATTCAATCCAGTCTTAGAAAATCCTGATCCAGCAAACTATTTTCAGTATTTTTTCACAGGCAGGGTCTTGTCCCCCACTGCCCACCCTCACCTCTCATTCAGTTCACTTTGTCCAAAAGCTGCAGCCCCATGATGTCCACACTGGGCAGTGTGTTAGCTGGTGAGCTGAGTTCTCATTGCCCTTGCTGGCCAGCCGTCCTGCTGCCCCGGCCAGCAGGGCCTCCATGTGTGAAGTCTTTCTTGATCACCTGAATCAGGAGGAGAGTGAGCTGCCTAGAAGCCCTAGGTCCCTGTAGTCAGCCTGTTGCTGTTGTGTTTATTGCAGGCTATGTGAATTGTGCCTCTCTGTAAATGTCTCCTCTCTGCTCAGTTGTAAACTCCTTGAGGGCACTGCTGTGACAGTGGTGCCTGTAACATCTGGATTTTCAGTAAAGGTGGAACGAGAAAAGCCTGGATGTCCCTGTGAGGCAGTGCAGAGAAGGTACGTGTCTGCTCTCCTGTCTACGTTTGGTGTTTACTGAGTGTTCTAGTAGGGCTTCCCAGGTGACTAGCAGCAGCAGCTAGTAGGGCTTCCCAGGTGACTTAGTGGTAAAGAGCCCGCCTGCCAATGCAGGAGATTCAGGAGATGTGGATTCAACTCCTGGTTTGGAAAGATCCTCTGGAGTAGGAAATGGTAACCCAATCCAATATTCTTGCCTGGAGAATTCCATGGACAGAGGACCCTGGTGGGCCTCAGTCCATGGGGTCACAAAGAGTTGGACACAACTGAGCACACAGGTGTATGCATAACATAAGTGTTCTAGTTCAGAGTTGGTGTGGTGGTGGGATTATTGGCTTACATTCTGTTCAACTCACCACTCTAACCTTGGACAGCCTGGATTGGAGTTTTGTGTTTGAAAAGGTCCTCAAAATTCAGTGTAGAGAAGAGTGAAATAGGTGCTTATTAAAATTGTGGACTCCTGGGCTCTGCCCTCTGAGACTTGTCAGGCTCCAGGGCTGAGCCATGTAAGTACATCCACTTCCCCACCCCATGAACCAGCCCCATGGTCCAGGCTGCATGTGAGATTAACCACTGCACAAGGTGACCTCTGTGGTGTCTGCAGCTCTGTTTTTAAAGGACACTTAGATAGGATGGACAGCTCTGTGAAGTTACTTTCTATCATCGGATGTTTAATTTCCTTTCCCTTTTGTGAGTTGGGTGCAGTCACAAGCACAGATAATGAGCATGTGCCTCATTTAGTAGAAAAGGCATGTTTTTAGATCCTCTGCAAGGAGGGAGCAGGCAGTAGGGTGACCGTTGCAACAAGAGCAAGGAAACCCCATGTAACTTTCAGCCTAAAGGCTTTTTCCCGAGAATTTTACCTTTCAAGAGTTTCCATACTTATCATCTGTTCACTTTATTAACACATTACAGCAAGTCCCCTACCTATGAACCTTCAAGTTGTGAACTTTGAAAGATGCGAATGTGCATTCCATCAGTGTCAGATGTGAGTGAAACTGCAGCTTGCCCTCTGTCACCTGTTGTTGACGACCCTTCAGCTCCACCATCTCCTACCTCCTGTCCCTCCTCCAGTCAGTAACTCTTCTTGCCTGTTCACTGAGTGCCAGCCCCTGTGTGCCAGCTGTTGTACTGTACTCCTGTACTTTTCAAGGTACTGTACTGTAGGACTCAAAATGTTTTATTTTTTGTGTTTGTTTTTTTATTATATATTATTTGTGTGGAAAGTATTATAAACTATTACAGTACTGTACTGTATAGCTGATTATGTTAGTTGGGTACCTAGGCTAACTTTGTTGGACTTAGGATGATTGTGCTTTCAGAATGGAACTCATTCATGTATAGGGGACTTTACAAATATAGCCATGGACCATGGTTTTAATAATTTCACCCCCAAACATATGAGGCAGTCAAGCTCCATGTATAATTTGTCTTGTCCTTCATTTCATTGGGCTGTAAATATTTGATGAATAGAATATATGCACACATTCTAAAAGATTTATATAGTCACCGTTCTTTAAAATGCAATTCTTTTATCACTAGGTTTTTTTCCTCTGGAAAAGAAAGGAAGAAGAAGCCTTATACTTAGAGGCAGAAATGAAACCCTTTCTCAAAGTACCACTTTTTCTTCTGTGTTACGTGGTCATTGTATTAAATGGCACTGATAGAATACTAAAAGGGAAAACCCCACCATCTTACCACTGAAAAGTTGTGTGTGGGGGCTGTAAGGCGATGGGTTGCTGCAAGGAATGTGTGAGATTGTTGTGTCATCTTACACCTCAGTCATGAATCACAAGTTGTCCTGGACTGAGGAGAAAATAGAGGTTGTTTAGTAATATGAACAGTTCAGAGTGACAGAGAACACAGAGGGACGGTCTGCATTCCCCGCATTCTCGGGCATTGTGCACAAGCCTCCCCAAGCCCCGCCCTGAGAGTTGCCCTTGCAGGCTCTCCAGGGCCTCAGGAAGTGGACCCAGCATTCTCTTAAGTCCTCAGGCAAGCCCACCACTTGAAAGAGATTTTTTTTTTTTTTTTTTTTAGATTCCAAGTTGAATTTCTTTGACATTAGTTAGAGGAAGCAGGTAGACTCCCAGTGGGCTGTAGACTGTATTCCACACGCTGGGGTCTCTGCCTCTTAGCATTGGAAGCAGATTTACCAGACTGTCTTTCCCAGCGGGAGCAGAAGTCCTGGAACTCAAGGAGAGGCATGTCTTTTCATTAATTACATCAGTTTTTTCAGAACCATTTTGAAAGAGCTTGAGTGCCTTAGTCATGTGAGCACTCCTCCCACTGAAGCCCTAGGAGTGGCAGCATCAGAAAGCTGAAAGAAGCCCCGACAGCAGTCAGGAGGCATTCCACAGTGATGACGTCGCCCCCGGACAAGGAGGTTGGTCAGATCTTGGGTCTGTTTGCTTTTCCTAGTGACTCAAAATCCCTCCACCAGATTGATCCAACAGGTTTCCTTGTGGTTGGTGTTTTAACCTTTATTGGTCACATGAATTGTACCCGTGATTGTGAATGTGGGGAGGGTGGTTAGGTGGGGAGGGGCTGGGGCGGGGGTGGAACTTTGTGGACGGTTGCTCTTCAGCTTTAATCCACCACCTAAATCTCTTGGGGATTTTGTATTTAAGCCCAGTTACAACTTTAACTGTGGTCCCCCTCCCATCCTCTGTGCCTGATAACCACGTGCCTCTTGGTCACTGTGTGGCCCCTTTCCTGCAGCCTGTTGAATGAGTTGTTACCTAATGATTTAGGATGAATGTCACAGAGTCATCTTGGAAGTCATCTTCCAGGTTTGACCAGGAAGTCTTTTCTTGCTAATGCTGGGGATGGGGGCCTGAGAGTCATGTCATGTTTGAGGTCTGTGCTGTGGTGTATCTGTGAGTCTGCTGACACCTCTTTCCCCTCCTCCAAACCACAACACAGACAGACAGGCAGAGCACATGGTGGGACTTGCCCCGATGCAAGGGTTCACTTCTTGGTCTGTTGGTCGGTGCTTCAGGCTGTGGGCTGAGGCAAGGGTGTCAGACTTTACTATCCAGAAACACTTTTTAAATCTCACTGATTTAGCTGGGAATTACTACTAAATACCCAAAGCTTCCTGAATAGGGGCGAAAGGTATGCAAGCTGTAGGTCAAATCTGCATCTGCTCTCACAACAGGTGATGAACTCTGTCTGGATAAAGCCTTGTAGACGAGATGCAGTGTCTGTCAGTTTGTATCACCGCAGGTGAGCAGAGAAGGAAACCAAGCAGAAAGTCAGTTGCTTGTCGTTGGTTCAGCAGTGATGCTGGAAGGATGTGAGCGCAGGTAATGAAGCTCTAAAGCTTTACCTCGTTACCCACTGCATTGGACTACCTGGCTGCAAAGGATGCAAAAGACCATGGGCAAGGTCATTACTGTTTTTATTATTACAGCTATTATTATTGCTTTGTAATTAGCGACAAAAACCCTGAATATACATACACACAGAGAAATGATTGAATCAGCTGTTGCAATTAATTGCTCCAAGAAAGAAATAGTTGAGAATGTGGTGGAGACGAAAGTAATAAATGTAGTAAAAGCTTGTGTAATTTTGAAATTGACTCTGTATTAGTGAGACGTGATTGTTTTCTTAATACTCAACGTGTTTCAGCGTAGCTCTGTAGTAAAAGCTTGTGTAATTTTGAAATTAACTCTATATTAATGAGAAACAATTGTTTTCTTAAAACAGTACTTAACATGTTTCAGAGTAGCTAACAAGATGAAGGTGTTTGTGATACAGGGGCTGACTTTGTCACTTGGTCTAGATCACACGTGGACATTGGGGTCCTGTCCCTGAAATACCAGTAGGAAGAGGACTGGGGTTGATGCTAGTGACCAGATGGCTTTGCCCAGAGACACATTTCCTAGAACACCAAGATTTAGTTTTAAACCACTGAAAATTGATTGGCCTAATTAAATCATTAATGTAGCATTAGAAATCTGTGGGTGTGCACTCAGCCACTCTGTCATGTCCAACTCTTTGTGACCCTGTTGATTGTAGCCCACCAGCCTCCTCTGTCTGTGAGGTTCTCCAGGCAAAAATACTGGAGAGTGGGTTGCCATTTCCTTCTCCAGGGGATCTTCTTGATCAGAGATTAAACCCATGTCTCCACTGTCTCCTGGGTTGGTAGGCAGATCCTTTACCACTTAGACACCTGGGAAGCCCATGAGAAGTACACACCTAAGGAAAATATTCAAGAGAGGAAAGAAAGGTGGTGGAGAATCTGGCCCCAATGTGTTGGTCCTAGGGGAGGTAGTGAGTCCTGGAGATACCTTGTGGAGGTGGTTGGGGGGTGGTATGCAGCATGAGAGCAGGAGGAGAGACAGGTCAGCCTCAAGGCTTATCTTCCCACCTTTCTGAGATACTGCTCGTCGGCTAACATGGTATTTGTTGTTCTCTTTATCCTGCTGTAACCCTTGTGTAGGAATGTGTCAGGGAGAGGGTGCTGGGAGGCCAGGGCAGTAGTCAACGTGCAGGTCACTTGCTCTGGTGCATGCACGAACCCCCGACCAGCCCTCCTCCCACACCAGTTTCCCTGCTGGCCCAAGCAGAGTAGGAATGTTGTGCAAACAAATGCGGAAACAGAGACATACAAAAGGGAGACTGTTTTTCATTTCAGCCAGTGACATGCGTGATCAGAAATCATTCATGCTGTGGACTCTGTAATTGTGGGGACCTTTCAGAAGATGACTGCAGAGACTTCCTCTAAGTACTCATCTCCGCTCTAAGGACAGGTGGTGGTTGTAGACTCAACTGTGACCTGTTGTCTGAGATGAGAGTGTATCGGAACCATAAGAGCAAAGTACTCATCTGAGCCTCCATCTCAACTCCTTCCAGGAATTCGTGGCTCTGGGCAAGTCTTGGCTGCCCATGGAGATCAAGTTAGTTTACATTGCTCTCAATAAGTCACAATTAACTGGCTATTAAGAAACCATACTTTTAGCTAAAACAGGGACATTTTAATTTAAAAAGTGAAAGGATTTGTTTTTAAAAGAAATGATCTTCCAGTTTTATGTCCTGGAGTCAAATGTGAAGTCACATCCTCTAAAATCTTCTACACCTGTTATTGCTTTACATGAAACAGTAAAAACAGTGAACCTCGATGAACACAAGGTCCTGAGCTAGTTAAGATCAGGGTTGAGTGTGCCACACTGAAGCAGAAGGGGGAATGGATGTACTGTACAGAAAAGCAGCAGAAGGAAGGGATGAGTGAGGTAACCTGAATGAACTGAAACTCCTGCTTTGTGAGTGCACTGGCTCCTTGGGCCTCTGATGTGTTTCTGTCCTCGTAAATGTGTGGGCTCTGCCCCTAGCAGAGTCCTGACCCCTCAGAGCAGGTATGAGGGGTTCTCACATTTGTATCCACAGGTACGCTGGGTGTCAGGATTGTGCTGAGTTCTCTGGAGGCCCAGTTCCCCTGGGCCACACACTTACTGGGCCGGAGTGGAAGGTCGGCTTCAGGTCCACAGTGGTTGCTGGACTTAGATGTGGCACTCCGTGCCCCTTGTGAGGGTCTGCGAGTGCCTGACGGGTGGGCACTTTGGGGGGCATCCACTTTAAGGAAGAGTTTCTTATGTAACAGATCCCTTGAGTCTGGACGAGGTTTTGTGCTGTAGCCCCAGTGAGGAATAGACAGCAGTGAATGCTACTTACCACCAAGAAAGGGAGTGGAAACCCAGCTCCCTTTAATGTCGTTCTCATGGGTGTATTTGCTTTTTGTGATCATGAAATGGTCCTGTTTTATACATATGCATGTCAGAGTCAAGTAGGTAGTACTTTTATATGATGTTTGTGTGTGTGTGTGTATGTAATACATACATACATTGTTAGAAGCAGCAATTACATTAATAGCTGTAATACTGGTGAAAAGCGTTAGCCGCTCAGTTGTGTCCAACTCTTTGTGACCCCATGGACTGTAGCCCTCCCTCTGTGCATCGGGTTCTTCAGGCAAGAATACTGGCGTGGGTTGCCATTTCTGATACAGCAGCTTGTTAAGCAGTCATGTTTAAAAGCCATTCCTCATTTAATAAGGAGCTGAATTGGACTTTTTACCTCAAAAGCTCAACGATCAGGTGTGCCAACAAATAAGAATGATTAATTCTACATTTGTTGAAAAGGATGATTTTACTAGTGTTCACTGGTTTTAGAAAATTTCATTAACTTGGATTTTGAGAGACTGGCCATTCCTGGCCCATTGTAACGCCATTCTGTCAGCTCAGAAAGAGCATAGCCAACAATTTGCTGAGGTTTCTCCTCTTTCATAATTGGGTACATTCCTGCCATGCTCCAGCATTGTCCCTGGCTGCTGCAGGCTGTGTCAGGGCTGCCGACAATTGCGCCCCGTGACTGGGGGTGTGCTGGGGTCACCCTCCTCCCCTCCTGCTCTTCGAGCAGCTTCCAGTGAGCTGAGGGCCTGATTGGTTCCGACAGCGCAGAGTGGGGACTTCGCTGGGCCCTGCAACCCCATCGGTGACACAAGGCCCACCGTCACCCTGCAGGCCCTTCTCACTCATCACCCTCCTTCTCAGAGAGGAGCCAGGACGCAGGCCCCATGTGGCCTCAGAACAGGCCCTTCTTGTTTTATTCATGTGGCTGCACTTCCTCTCTGTCACCGCTGTGATGGTGGTGACACTGAGATGGGGACCTTAGGAGAGCGTGGCCTGTCATCCCTGTCTGTGCACTAAGCTTCGTGAGCAGGACACCCCCATGGGTGGCACACTTTGGGGGAGAGGAGGAGGGTGGGCCGAGGAAAGCTGCCCTCCTTTCTGTCTCTTGTTTTGTTCTGATGTGGACTTTGAGCTTCAGGGGTGGGAGCTTGTCCAGTGCTGCACGCAGCACTGGTATATTTCTGTTCTCAGCAAAACATTCTCTGATGATCAGCAGTTGCATTTACAGTACAGGCTTTCTAGGTTTATCTGGAGCAGCATACCTTTGTGGTCCATCCCCTAGGAAGTGGCCAGGGTCTCGCTAGGCAGGTGGAGTCACCTTTACACCCTGCTGAGAGAAAGGGAGACCCGAGCTTGACATCTGCTCCATGAGAACATGGAGGCGTGACACTGAGGAAGCATGCTAAGCATGGCAAATGTTGTGCACTGAGTCATGTCTGACTCTGCGATCCCATGGACAGCAGCATGCCAGGCTTCCCTGTCTTCCACTGTCTCCCAGAGTTTGCTCACACTCATATCCATTGTGACATCTAACCAACCATCTCATCCTCTGTTGTCATCCCCTTCTCATCCTTCCCTCAGTCTTTCCTAACATCAGTTGGATCTTCATGTCAGGTGGCCAGAACAGTGGAGCTTCAGCTTCAGCATCAGTCCTTCCAATGAATATTCAGGCTTGCTTTCCTTTAGGATTGACTGGCTTGATCTCCTCGCGGTCCACGGCACTAGCAAACATTGCCTTCATCATAAGTGAGCTGTCTTCTATATTCTATGTCTCTAATTTGATTTATTAGATTCTTTGTCTCTAACTTGATTCATTAGATTCTTTACCAGCTGAGCTACCGGGGAAGCCCAATTTGATTCATGAGAGGGGCCAACTCCCCACGTAGAATGGTTTGCTTTCACACAGGGTGGGTGGTGGCCACTGGGCCTGAGAGCAGGATCTACCTGTTTGATCCTCTCCTAGGTGTTTCTAGCTTTAAATTAGGTTTTAACATCAAATGATGTGTCCTTTGAATCTGGGAACCACTAATATCCGCCATTAATGTTTTAAGCCTGAAACACTGAGAAAATGTCACACACGTGTTTAGTATCATTGGCAAAAACACAGTGGGTTGGTTTGTTTGTAAAAGAAATTCCTTTGCCAAATAGACATGAAAAGGAAAGCTCAGAGCTGCCGGAAGTTCCTGGGCTGGGGCCTTGCCCCTCCCCGCCAGGGTCCCCAGTGTGTGCCTGTGGCTTCATGGGCACCTGCTCTTGCACAGTTTTCTTCCAGGCCCCACGCATCCTGTGAGACCTCTTTCAGTTTGAGTAGCAGGAGTGACTTGGCTCACTGGGGGCTCAATTGCTTGTGGAGGGTGAGATACTCCTAGAACCTGACCCAAAGTACCTACTTTCTCCAGCGTCTGAAATGTGTTTTGGTTACTCTATCCTTGAATTGTGCTTTGTTTGTTTTTTCTGTTCTAGTCTGTGCTTTCATCTTTGTTTTCTATTTTAAATCTGAATGTGAGTTTACGGTCCTTCATAATCATCTCTCTTTGAAACATAGTAAGGTGTGAGTCTAAAAAAGAGGTAGAACTCTTGAGAAAGTACAGAAAAAAAAATTTCACCACATAGTTGGACAGTGCAAGCACACTTATGCTCACAGTATAAATTCTTCTCTAACCCTAGAACAGTCCAGAATTTGTAAAAGAAGTAACCAGGAGGGTTGAGGTGTTTCCGCTGGAGAGTTAAGTGTTGTCCTGCACCCGTCAGCTGTGGCCTCCTGGGTCCCCTGTGGTCACTGTCGCGGTCCTCTCAGCCCCCAGCTTTCCTCCCCACATTGGTGCTGCTGTGTGTTCAGACCTGCGCTCTTTCAGAAGACGTCAGAAATAGAGAAGCATTTCTGAGGTCTTCCATTCAAAGAAGCAGTGTAAAAGCACAGTCGTTGCTTATTAACCTGTTTGGTTCACATTTCTCATGTCTTAGAGCATGAAGTCTACTGGGCCTTTCACACCATGGCTACTGTTAGGAACCCACCCTAGACCTTGCTGACTCGTCTCTTATTCTCCTCAGTTCTCCCCAGGGTCTGCCCTGGGCTGGCGGTCAGCTGGGGTTGGGCAGGGCTCCTGTGGACCTGGACTGGGTGTCCACAATGCCTCTAGAGTGCCTGCTGGGCATCGCCCTCTGGGCTGTGCCCCTCTTGAGTGTCACTCTTCCTTCCAGGGCAGGTGCCCCAGAGATGGAAGCTGCCAGGCTTCTTCAGAATTCAGCCTCAGAGGTCATGGGGTTCCACGTCACTGCATGTAACGTGAGAGTATCCCTCTGGGAAGAACGTGGGGGTCGTGTGGGTGTCACCTTTGGAGACTGGCCGCCACAGCCAGAAAACCAGCAGCAGACACTTCCCTATTTCACAGTGCTCCTTATGGTCCTTAGAATCTGCTCATTTTACTGTTACTCTCACAAGACTGGAAGTTCCATCTCTCTCTGACTCCATTTCCTGCATTGAGTTCTTTTTCAGAACTGTCAGAGAAATAGCCCCAGAGCTGGTTAACCTGAGCCTGGAGTCGTGGCTGGATGCTTCAGTTACTAGCTCTGAGTGAGGGCCATGTCCTCTTTGTAGGAGCCACTTTCCTTTCCTTTGTCAAGTGAAGACACTGAGCAGGATTCAGTGGGACCTGCTGGGCACGGCGCCTCCCTGCTGCTGGAGCTACTAGCCCTTGGGTGGCTGGAGAAGGCCCTGCTGTGGGGAGGGGACCTGCCCTGCTGCCCTGAGGTCCCCTGTGACCTGGGGCAGGTGGTCACACACGCACAGCCCTGATTTCCTCCCTTTGTTGTGTTAATTTCCCCATCCTTCCTTGTCCTTTTCCTTGCCCTCAGTGTAAAGTGATCCGTTCTGATCAGCAGGCAGGTATAGATGACCAGTTTCTGGTGGGCAGCAGGCTCTGAGAGAACAGGCTTTTGCTCAGAAGGAGGGTCCCCTTCCTCGTGTCCTGGGGGACAGTCCTGGCTGGGAGTTGATAAGGGCATGTTATGTAAAATCTGGAGGGCAAGCCTTTCCCTTGTAGGTCAGCATTCCGCCGCCAGCTAGGAGGGTTAATCAGCAGCAGCATTTTCTGTGCTCATTCCAGAGAGTTTCCCGGGGCTCGATAAATCTAGCAGCCTGTTTACAGGAACATGGTTATTTAACAAACTCGTCTCCAGAGCTTGAGTCTGTTTTCACCCCCATCTCGCCCAGCCTGCCCCTTGTGTGAGACCGTTACTGTCTACTCATGCTGCTCTGTGTGTTATTGTAACATGGTTTTTCACCCTTAATATAGAAGTTGCTTTACACATCAGTCATGTTAAATTTGTTAGAGAACTATTGGAAAGTTCTTACTTTTTAGCCTTTCCCGTTTCAGTCCTGTCTCTCATCTGCCCACTGTTATTTCCAGCTAGCTAATTTAATTTGCCTTATTGACACGGTCACTCACCTGTTTGTTCATTTATTCAACAAATGTTACTTTGTATGCCTTGTGTGGGCTGTGTAACATTAATCTGAAAGATGGAGTGCCTGGAGCCTGGTGAGCTGTCAGCACAGGGGCGTCCGGGACTGCCGGGGAGGACCCCGACAGTGTCTGCCATCATGGGGCTGAACCTGAGCGCCCGGTGTCGCCAGGGGACAGTCCTGCCGCTGCTGCACCCTTGGCCTTAGAGCAGCTCTCGGAGCGGGGAGTGTGTGTGTAGGGCAGATTCTTTGTGGCCCAGTCATGCTGAGATAGATGTTCTCTGCGTTTGGGTAAACATCGCCGCAGTCCCCAGAAACGCTGCATTTAATATGTACTCCCTCCATGGTGTCTCTCTGCTTCATCCCAGGCCCTCTCCACTGTTTTGCAGTGTGAAGGGTAAAATGAATTGTGTCTCATTATTTGTTTTACTTCTTTAAATATGTGTGAAGTCAAGCATTTTCTGATTTTTGTTTTGTTTTTGAGATGTGTATTTCTCTTCCCATGAATTTTCTGATACCTTCCCCATTATTCTCTTGCTTTATTTATTCTTGTCCATATGAGCACTTTCTAAAATAAGGAAGTTACCCTTTGTGTCTTTTCACTAATGTCTTCCCTGTTTGGTTCTGAGGTTATGTTCCACCCAAAAAGAGACCATTCTTCCGGCCTTGAGATGATGCATATCCTCACTGTTCTCCCAGGCTTCCTCTTACGGCTTCATGTTAGCTTCATTAGAACCTTTGATATGTCTAAGATTAATTGTGGTGTAAAGCACAAAGGAGTCTGGCTTTGTTTTTCCAGGTAGCTTCCTGGTTACATTTAAACGCGTTGATTGAGTGATCTTTTATTTATTTATTTGACTGCATGGGGTCTTAGTTGTGGCATGTGGGTGGTAGTTCCCTGACCAGGGGTCAGCCCAAGCCCCCTGCATTAGGAGTGAGAGTCTTAGCCACTGTACTACCACAGAAGTCCTAAGTGATCTCTTTTCTTGAAATCCTGTATTTATAATGATATACTCTTATCATGGGCTTCCCCAGTGGCTCAGCAGTAAAGAATCTGCCGGTAGTGCAGGAGCCACGGGTTTGACTTCTGGGTCAGGCAGATCCCCTAGAGAAGGACAAGACAACCCACACCAGTATTCTTGGCCTGGAGAATCCCATGGACAGAGGAGTCTGGTGGGCTACAGTCCATGAGGTTGCAAAGAGTTGGACACAACTGAAGCAACTTACGTGCACACATGCACCTTTATCGTAAAATAAATTCTCTTATTAATTTTAATCCTTTTGTGATCTAGTCATCTGTTTTGTTTATTTCTTTTTCAACTCCAAACTGTATTGATATTGAAACTTCGTAATATGTTTCATTATCTGCTAGAGACTAGTTCCTAAAACTAAAAAGCCTCTTGATGAAAGTGAAAGAGGAAAGCGAAAAAGTTGGCTTAAAGCTCAACATTCAGAAAATGAAGATCATGGCATCCGGTCCCATCACTTCATGGAAAATAGATGGGGAAACAGTGGAAACAGTGTCAGACTTTATGTTTTTGGGCTCCAAAATCACTGCAGATGGTGACTGCAGCCATGAAATTAAAAGACGCTTACTCCTTGGAAGAAAAATTATGATCAACCTAGATAGCATATTTAAAAGCAGAGACATTACTTTGCTGACTAAGGTCCGTTTAGTCAAGGCTATGGTTTTTCCAGTAGTCATGTGTGGATGTGAGAGTTGGACTGTGAAGAAGGCTGAGCGCCGAAGAATTGATGCTTTTGAACTGTGGTGCTGGAGAAGACTCTTGAGAGTCCCTTGGACTGCAAGGAGATCCAACCAATCCATTCTGAAGGAGATCAGCCCTGGGATTTCTTTGTAAGGAGTGATGCTAAAGCTGAAACTCTAGTACTTTGGCCACCTCATGTGCAGAGTTGACTCATTGGAAAAGACTCTGATACTGGGAGGGGTTGGGGGCAGGAGGAGAAGGGGACGACAGAGGATGAGATGGCTGGATGGCATCACTGACTTGATGGACGTCAGTCTGAGTGAACTCTGGGAGTTGGTGATGGACAGGGAGGCCTGGCGTGCTGCGATTCATGGGGTCGCAAAGAGTCAGACACGACTGAGCGACTAAACTGAACTGAGAGCTAGTTCCTACTCATTACTTTTTTCCCAAAATTTTGTTTTCCCATTGTGAAAATTTTTCTTTTTGCAAAGTTTGTTAGCAGTAGCAAAATCTTTCTCTTAGGTCTTCAGAACCAGTCTATAAAGAAAGTTTGAAAAAAATTGAATTTGGGCTGTTTACCTTATTAGGGGATTCATTTTTTCAACAAATATTGGGGAAGCTACTGTCTGTTGATGCCAGACTCGATTGGCTGTTTCATTCTCTCGATTTGCTTCCCCTCTTTCCTTCTCTTCTTCGGTGTTTGTAGCGTGATGCTCTGTGGGAACACTGAACTTGGTGGGAGACACAGAGGAGCACCAGCCTACGTTTCACCGATGGCGCCCCTGGAGCTGGGCCTCGACCTCTGGACTGGGCACATGCGGGGCCTGGTCTCCAGGGCTTGTGTAGACTCTAGAACACCAGGAAAGGCAAAGAAGGGAGTGAAGCCTCCCTCAACCATTCCTATGTCCTGTCCTGAGCCTCCATACAGCCCCCCACGCTGGACTAGCAGCCTTATGACTGACCAGTGGTTCTTAGAACTGACCACTGATGCTGAATGCCTAGAAAATCACAGAGAAGCAGCTAGGAGCTGGCACTCAAAAATTCTACTAATTCTACTTGGAAATGTTTTCAAAACACATACTTTACACACTGAGACAATCTCAAGGAGTACACACCCTCTCCTTCTCCTGTGGGAGGAGTGGAGGGCCGGGTTCTGAGCCCACCGTGGGAGGGGAAGGAAGTGCTGTTCTCCTGCCCAAGTATGTGGGCTGAGCGGGTGTGGAGGCAGGCAGGCCCTTTCTCCAGGGACCATGCTTGGACCTCCAACAGGTGCCTTTACAGTTTTGCCCTTGTCCCCTCCTGTGATGGTCGTCATGTAGGTCATTCATTTTTTTCAGTTGGTTTCTTGTTCACTGTTGCCCTTGCCTTTTACACTTAAAGACTGGGTTCTGATATGGGCCAGCCAGTGTGACTGATCTGGGCATTGCTCAGCTTAGATGGCAGAGGTTTCTTGTGTCCAGGACAGCTTTGTTGCCCATCAGGAATCACTCGTTCCACTTCATACGGTTGATGTGGTACATGATTGATTTTGTGTGCATGTGTGTTCAGTTGCTTCAGGCATGTCTGACTCTTTGCGACCCCGTGGTCTGTAGCCTGCCAGACTCCTCTCCTCTGTCCATGGGATTCTCCAGGCAAGAATACTGGAGTGGGTTGCCATTTCCTCCTCCAGAGGATCTGCTGACCCAGGGATCAAACCCACGTCTCCTAAATCTCCTGCATTGCAGGTGGATTCTTTACCGATGAGCCAGGGAAGCCCCACAGAATTGATCTTAAGTGTTCTGAATAAATGTCTTGAGTCTAGTTTGGTTAGTCTTTTGGGAAGGTCTCAGGGAGCACAGACACACGGGCAACTCTGGGTCCCCACACAGACAGGACAGGACCCTAGTGACTTGTCCTCCTTCTCCTCCCTCCTTCCCCCTTTTCTGTTCCTTCCTTGCGAGGCTAGGGGCTCCTGATGCTGGCTCCCTGAGGTCCCATGCCCCCAGCCCACGGCCTCCCAGGCCGGCTCAGCTAGGGTGGCCGCTGGACCACTCCTCCTGACGGCTCACTTCCAACCAGAGGCATCTGTGTTTACTGAAAGTGCCTTTCCCCTTCATCAGTTTATTGTCGTGAAGAACATGCTATAGTCTTCAGTGGATCCAAAGCACTGGAATGCTTTCCAAACATTCCAGGCTATTTTCTGATCTGACATTTGACTTTTTAGAAAGCAGCCTGTTTGTTTTTGTCCCACAGAAAACATACGCTAAGGGCAGCTTTTGTAATATAGTAAATAAGATCCCACACGAATTCCACATAGCCTGCTGTGCGGGGAGTTCACATAATAAGGTGAAGAATGCTGCTCATTTGTGTTCCCACCAGCCTGGACATTTCACCCCCTCCCCTCGCATCTGTCAAAGCTGTGTTGCAGCACACAAATGATGTAGTTAAATGTACTGATGGAAAATGGATGGTTTCTCTTCATAAACAACCAGAACTATTATGGCAACTACCTTGTATGTCTCAGTGAGGGTGAAGATGGGCTCTAAATATAGTCAGTGACTTAAGCTAATGCTCCATTTGTGAGGGAAAAATGTGTTGAAATTCAGGTGGGTGTTACAGAAGGGGCAGGGAAGTAGGGGGCAAGACTTGGGTGCATGGGAGAAAGTCATGCCAGTTATACAGGCAGATTCCACAGAGTAGAGGTAACAGAGAATTAATATGCTGCTATTTTTGAAAAGAAGAAGGTGTCACATCACCGAAAGGAGAAGAAAAAAATCCTTAAAGCTATGTTTACATCAAGTTTATGTCGGCTCTGTGTTTTCTTTCTTCTGAGGGCCTGTGATGGAAGAATGCTTCTGCAGTTGTTATCTGCAGGTTTGTTTCTGTGTCACTAACAGAAAAGGGCAGGGACTTCTCTCAGTGGAGACCGTGTTTCTCCCACTCAGCAGAGCCTGGCCATGAGACTAGATCCCTGTGTGTGTGTGCACACTTGGTGGTGTCCGACTCTGGCAACCCCATGGACTGCAGCCTGCCGTGCTCCCCTGTCCATCAGGTTTCCCAGGCAAGAATACTGGAGTGGGTTTCCGTTGCCTCCTCCAGGGGATCGTCCTGACCCAGGGATCAAACCCATGTCTCCTGCATCAGCAGGTGGGTCTTTACCACTGGGCTACGTGGGAAGGCCCCCTTCAACAAGCTGCTTCTGCCTTTTAGCTTCCCTGTTTGTCTCTCTTGCCTGCTCCCTCACACCTCTTTTCCATTCTACAGCAGCTGTTAAGGCTCTGGAGGGCCAGATCCATTCATTGTCTGGTGTTGGTGATGGTGCCTGGCTCAGGCCTCATGTGAGGTGCTGCCGGGTATGTGTGCATCTTCTCTCGCCCCCCACTCACAGATGCAGACTGGTCTTCCTCTAGGTGTGCAGCGTGGCTCCAGATTCTTCACCATGTCTGTGTACCTTCATTCATTCATTCAAATATCTAGTACAATACTTTTTACAAATACAGATGTACTGCTAAAGATGATCATATTATGAAAGGCCCCCAGTTCTTATGGATATTGCAAGTTTCTTTCCATGTTACAGTCACCCTCAAGCTGAGGGAAGCCACAGCCCACTCTGTGGGGAGAAGTGTGTGTTGAGGCTGCATCAGACCTGGCAGAGTAGAGTCTTCAACAGGATGGAGAAGAGTGAGAGGCAGAGCTCAGGTTAATGTGCACAGCTTGTCCGCCTCATTCCACGGGCACCGGGGCTGTACACAGGTGCTCTTGGTTAGCGTCTTAACATTTGCTGCTGTTGGTAGCTGCAGAAAGAGTGATTCTTATCCTGTCAGGGGGATTGGCACTGACTTATGTAGCTAAAACCAGGAACAGCCGTCTGATCTTGTCCTCAAAGAGTTTCCTGGTCCTGTTACATCTTGCTCATCCTGTTAAAACTCAGTTGCAGATTCTAGCTCAAGTGAATTAGGAAGATCCTGGCGGTGAGCTCTCATGGTTTCCTGAATGTTCACATCAGACCTGGAAGGGCCAGGCGCTCTTATATCTCCTGGAGGAGGAGGAAAAAGGCTTAAATTTAAGCCTTCTAAATTTAGTTAATGTTTGCTTCTTATCATAGAACTTTTGTTTCAATTTTAGAGAAGAGATTTACAAGCAAAATACAGGTCAAAGTTTGTAAAGCAAAAAGTTGAAAGGAATGATAAGTAGCAGATGTGTTTACCACTCAGTGCCCAGTAAGACAAAGAAAAAGGAAGCCAGATGTAAACTGGAGGGAAAGCGCCTATGTGGCCAGCAGATAAGTGCAGTGGGGATGGTGATGATGGAGCAGGGCTCGTTCCAGCCCCTCCAGCTGGAGCTTCAGCCCCTCTGTCCTGGAGACCTCAGGGTCAGATGCTAGGTTGCTTGTCTTTTGTGTCCCCTGATTTGGGTGAAAGCTCTGTTGACTTGAACCTGACCCTGAGGCCTCCAGGCAACTGGAGCGGAAAAGAACTTTGCGGATAACTGTCCTGACAGTTAGTGTCCCCGTGCAGTTCTCAGGGTAGTGACCACGGCCTGAGACTGGGACCTCGCTAAACTCACGACTTAGCGCCTAAGCCGGGTACAGTCCCTCCCCTCAAGGACCTTATGCTCTGAAAGATTTGAAAGAAGGAAGCGGTGAGCAGACTTCAGAAGAGAGCGTCTTCTTATCTTGAGAGAGAAATCTTTGGAGAGCTACCAATTGAAGACAAAGGAAGTGAACGCTGTATCACTGACCAACCCCTGGAATGTCCAGGCAGCCTTGGAAAAGCTGAAGCCTGTGGTTTAAAAAGAGGCTGCGCTGCTCAGGGAATGACAGGTAGGAACTTTCTGCAGTTTTCTGTAATAAACCTTCAGCAGGAAAATAGAAACCACAGTTGCCTCACCATCTTGAAGGACTGGCCATGAAGGCTGGGAGCCAGCAGTGCAGACTGTTGCGAGCAGCAGATCCAACAAAGGCTTTGTCCCCCTCCTGGGAGCAGCAGGCGGTGGGTGAATGGGTTGGGGGACACACCTAGGTCCCGAGGCCAGCCTTGCTCTGCGGTTCTGCACCCCCACAGGCTTGGCAGCAGCTGCTTTGTCCCTTTCCCCCAGAGCCACCTCAGCTTGGTTCTCTCCGGACTAGACCCAGGTGGTGAACTGAAAGGCTCCAGGGCCTGACCAGCTGCATCCTTGATTCTCCTGCCAGGCAGGCCTAAGGAGGGAGCGCTGGCTTCTAGCGCCCCAGGGAGGACTTCTCCTCACCCCTAACCCCCAGCAGGCATTTGAGGTCAAGATGTGTTAAAGGTGCCAAACAGCTCTTCTCTGCCAGCTGCATCAGAAACCTGGGTGTGGGCTGAGGGCTCTGCACTAGGCCCCTGTCAGGAGCTGTTCCAGGGCCTCCTGTTGCCTAGGACCCAGCACTGCTGTTGTCTGGGCCCACCACCCCTTCTCCAGCCGCTGATTCCTGATCTGGTCTGCTGGAGCCTCTTCCGTGTGGACACCCTGTGCTCCACAGCTGCCCGGGCTTTATCATCGTCTGCTCTCAGTCCCTGTCCTGTTGGCCCCGGCTTAAGGCCCCACCTCTCAGGTGACTATGTGTGTGTGCCGTGACAGCCCAGCCTAGTGGTTTCCTCAGTGAGTTTTCTTCTGCTGGATGACCCTCGTCGCATGGTGCACCTTGGTTTACATCACCCGTTAACTCATTCTCTTTGTTGCTGTCCCGTGCCACTATGCCTGTTTCTGTGCTTATTCCTGATTCATTGTATTTATATTCCAATATGGCAATGTTTGTGAAATTCTAAACAGTGGGAACTAGGTTCTCTTTCTTCCTGTAACTTCCTTTATTCCAAATACAGAGCAGTTTTACCTCAGTCTCTCTGGGCCTAAAGTTTCTCATCTATGAACTGAAGGTACTAGAGGTGTCTACCACCACCAGAATTTGGTGGTTCTTGACTGGAGGTACCCATCAAGGTCACCTGGAGTCCCATGTGTGTGCTGGGCAACACATGGACACCCCATGTAGAGTCATGAACCCGGGCCCCTGTTTTGTTCCAGACACTAAAATTGACTCAGAGTGGATCACAGACGTAAATCACGAGAAGAGAACCCAAGGCTAAACCTTTCTGGCATTGGAACAAGGAGTGGATTCTTAGATACGATAACAAAATCACAAGTGACCAAAGAAAAACAGATGTGTTAGATCTCATCAGTGTTACAAACTTCTGTGCTTCAGAGGACGCCATTAGTAAAGTGAAAAAAAAACTCACATGCATGTCACACATCTCCTAAGGGCCCAGTGTCCAGAAAGTATAAAGGACTCTTACAAGTCAGCTATGAAGAAGCAGTGACAGAGACTTGAATAAACAGTTCTCCAAGGAAAGTATTCAAATGGCCAACAAGCATGTGATGCTCAGCATCACTGGTTGTCAGGGAAACACCAATCAGTATCACATTGGATGCCACTTCACACCACTAGGTTGGCTATAATCAAGATAAACAGTCACAAATGTTGACTAGAAGATGGAGAAACTGGAACCCCTGTGGATGCTGGTATGAATGTAACAGTGCAACTGCTATGTAAAAGTTTACAGTTCCTAAAAATGTTAATATAGATCACATGGTATAGTTGCCATTTTTTGTTATTGTTGTTCAGTTGCTAAGTTGTGTCTGAAAACTGTCACTAAATCATGGCAAGAATACTGAAGTGATTTGCCATTCCCTCCTCCAGTGGACCATGTTTTGTCAGAACTCTTTACTGTGACCCGTCTTGCTTGGGTAGCCATGCACGGCTTGGCTCATAGCTTCATTGAATTATATAAGTCCCTTTACCACAACGAAACTGTGATCTGTGAAGGGGATAGTCACCATGTGACCCAACAATTCCATTCCTAAGGGTGTGTACGTAAGAGAGTTGAAAATGTACGTTCACTCAAAAACTTGTACATGAACATGTAGCAACTTTATTTCATAATACCCCCAATGTCCATCAGCTGATATATGGGTAAACAGATTGTGGTGTATCCATACGATAGAATACTAGTCAGACATGAAAGTAAATGGAATACTGACACATGCTGCAACATGGGTGAACCTTGAAAACGTTGTGTGTGAGAGAAAGAAGCCAGTCACAAAAGGCCACATATTCTATCCTTCCATGCATATGAAATACTCAGAGCAGGCAAATTCACAGAGGCAGAAGATAGATTAGTAGTTGCTAGGGACTAGAAGGTTGGGAAGGGGGAGAAGAGCACGGTGTGCCGATTACTTGGAACGAGGTCCTTAACGGGGTCCTAAAAATGTTCAGAAATTAGATACTGGTGATGGTTGCACTTCTTTGTGAATATGCTAAAAACCACTGAGTTTTACACTTTAAAATGGTGTCTTTGTATGTGAATTATACAAATCTCAAGAAAGTTGTTTTGTTCAATCCCTGTGAGAGGTTTTCTAAAGTACACATAGCATCTTCTGTTCTCATGTCCTGGTTCAGCTTCAGCAGGACTGGAACGTGTGTAGGGTCCCCACCCACAAGACTGATAGTAAACAGTAGTCCTGTCTGCAGTGCACACACTTGGGTTACCCTAGAGCAAGTGTGGCATGTTCTCTCAGTAGGTGAGTATAGCTGTGCAAGTCTGACAGCGCCCTGGATGACCTTTAGGACGAGTGAAAAGCAGAGCTTGTGATCCCAGCCTGCTGTCCGGATCCAGGCAACAGGGACAAGAGGAGAGGAGGGCAGTGAACTGAGGGTACGAAGGACTCCTGGGAAGAGTGAGCCCAGAGAGTGGGATGTGATCCCCCAGGGGGGGACACAGTCCCCAGGAGAGGGATGCAGTCCCCAGGGTGGGGACGTGGTGTGAGGTCATCGTCTCCTTGACAGGGGTGTGGAGGCAGGGCAGAGACAGGATGTGTCTGCGGGACACACATGCTTGTGGTGTGGTGGCTAGCATATCTTTGAAGATGGCCTGCAATCAGTTTTTCTCCCGAGATATTTCCTTGTCAAGTTATAAAATCACTGTAGCAAAGGGAAGTGCACTCTGGAAAACCCCATGGACAGAGGAGCCTGTTAGGCTGCAGTCCATGGGGTCTCGAAGAGTTGGACATGACTGAGCAACATCACTTTCACTTTTAACTTTCATGCATTGGAGAAGGAAATGGCAACTCACTCCAGTGTTCTTGCCAGAAGAATCCCAGGGACGGGGGAGCCTGGTGGGCTGCCGTCTGTGGGGTCACACAGAGTCGGACACTACTGAAGCCACTTAGCAGATAAGGAAAAGAATATGGAAAAGAATAGATATAAATGCTGCATGTATATATATGTATGTATACATGTGCATATGTGTGTGTGTGTGTGTGTGTGTGTGTGTATGTATATATATATGAAATTAAAAGACGCTTGCTCCTTGGAAGAAGAGCTATGACAAACCTAGACAGTATATTAAAAAGCAGAGACATTACTTTGCTAACAAAGGTCCATCTAGTCAAAGCTATGCTTTTTCCAGTAGTCATGTATGGATGTGAGAGTTGGACCATAATCAAGGCTGAGTGTTGAAGAACTGATGCCTTCGCCGAACAGTGGTGTTGGAGAAGACTCTTGAGAGTCCCTTGGACTGCAAGATCAAACCAGTTGATCCTAAAGGAAATCAACCCTGAATACTCATTGCAAGGACTGATGCTGAATCTTCAGTCCTTTGGCCATCTGATGTGAAAAGCTGACTCACTGGAAAAGACCCTGATGCTGGGAAACATTGAGGGCAAGAGGAGAAGGGGATGACATAGGATGAGCTGGTTGGATTGCATCATCAGCTCAATAGACAAGAGTTTGAGCAAACTGTAGGAGATAGTGAAAGACAGGGAAGCTTGGCGTGCTGCAGTCCATGCAGTCTCAAAGACTTGGATGCAACTGACTGAACAACAAAAATATATACATGCACACATAACTGAATCACTTTGGTGTACACTGGAAACTAACTCAACTGTACTTCATTTTAAAAAGTCATTAAATGATTGAGGACAGATGTAAAAATAAAAACCAACCAAAAATTAATTTCCACCACACAGAGAAATGTATGGCACAAAACAGTTGACTTTCTAAATAAGATGGCCCTGTGAATAAGACAGACTCACGGACAAGACCATCCAGTAGCAAGCTGGCATGCTTTCAGGTGTGATGTTAGAGCTGACTTCCTGGTTGGACTTCAGGAAGATGACACCGTTGATGTTAAAATTGGAATTTTAATACAGAAACGCTGGGCAAAAACCCAAAGGCGTAAACACTTAGAAGATTTAAAAGCAAATAAGGATTTTTCTGGTGGTCCAGTGGCTAAGACTCCAGTCTCCCATTGCAGAGGGCCCAAGTTTTGATCCCTGGTCAGGGAACTAGACCCCACATGCCATAATTAAGAGTTCACATGTGGCAACTAAAGGTCCTGCGTCCTGTGACTAAGAATCAGCACAGCCAGAAAGAAAATAAAAACAAAAGAAATAAAACCATTGTTTTAATAATAGAACACTTTCTAATAATAATAATATTGGAAATGAGGCAATGTTACAAGCCACTAACTGAAAATACAGTCTTGTTTATTTAAGAGTACCCAGTGTGCGGGCTTCCCTGGTAGTCTAGTGGTTAAGACTCTGTGCTTCCACTTCTGGGGGTGGTTGGAGGTGCGAGTTTGATCCCTGGTTGGAAGTTAAGATCCCACAGGCTTCGTGGTGTGACCAGAGAAAACACCCCCCCAAAATAAAAACCAGTCCTAATTATCTTCCAGCTGCCAAAGGCAGGCTGTATGTTGGCCAGAGGCCCCTGGAGCAGGGCACTTGAACACCGTCCTCTGTCTTTCATTCTGTTTGGCTTCAGAAAGGCCTCCTCTTGTTTTCTTGTCCATGTAGCAGAAAAACACGATCAGGGCCCAAGGGTGGGTCCACGTGTGAAGGAGACAGACCTTCAGGTGTCGACTGCTCTGGCCTTTTAAAACTTTAATTGTAACCACCTCTTTTCAGTCCAACAGTAACCATTCAGGAAGTCTCTTGTGTTGTAAAAGTTTGTAAATTTTATTAACTTAAGTTCATCTATCCTTTAAAATTTCTTTAATCCATGTCATGCTTAGAAGAGTGACCTCTCCCAGTGAAAGATTGTTGAAATATTCTTCTGTTCTTTTATTTTAAAATTTTTGCTCCCGCATTTATTTTGTGATGTGGTTTAAGATAAAAATACAGCTTCATAATACCAGGATGATTCCTTCACTCCAAAAGAACTTCATGGTGGTTGGCAGTCACCCCGAGTTACCCTCTCTTGAGCCTCTGTCATTACCAGTCTATGGATTTGCCTTTTCCTAACGTTTCATACAGATGAGATAATGCAATATGTGGTCTTTCGTGTCAGGCTTCTTTCATTTAACATGATGTCGTCAAGGCTTATTCGTGTGGTAGCCACACGTCACTCCTTAGGGGCTGAGCAGTACTCTGTTATGTGAACAGACCACAATTTGTTCAGTCATCAGTTGGTGGATGTTTGTGCCGTTTCTGCTCTTCAGTTATTGTGATATAATGCTGCTCTAACTGTTCATAAGTTTTTATTAAGGTGTATGTTTGCAGTTCTCTTGGGCTTGGGATTGCTGGTAGCTCTGTATTTAACATTTTGAGGAGCTCCTAGACTATTCTCTAAAGCAGCTGAGCCATTTTACATCCCCATCAGTGATGACATGGAAGTCCAGCTTCTCTGTGTCCTCCCACTCTTGTTTTTATTGGTCTTTTTGATAATAGCCATCCTCGTGGTTGTGAAGCAGTGTCTCATCATGGTTTTCATTTGCATTTTCCTAATGACTGTAGTCCACTAGGCTTCTCTGTTCGTGGAATTCTCCAGGCAAGAATACTGGAGTGAGTTGCCATTTCCTTCTCCAGGGCATCTTCCCGACCCAGGGATCACTCATGTCTGACTATGTCTCCTACACTGGTAGGTGGATTCTTTGCCGCTGAGCCACCCAGGAAGCCCACTCTTTCTGGCTTACTTGTTTAATTTGTCTTCAGTTCCTGTGTAGTTAATTGTCACATACTGTATGATACAAAAATAGGAATCCTTCCCCATGCCCACCCTACCCTACCTGGGTCCAGCCTTTGTCCTTGTAAAGCTTACTGATTTGATACTCTCTTTCCTGTTGCTGGCTTTACCATAGATTAATTCTCTTATATAACAGGATTTATTTCTCTGTTATCTGTTCTGCTCCAGTTAGCTTCTTCCTTATGTTTTATTAGTTATACCTTTATATCATGTCTAGTATCCCAGTAGGTCTTGTTATGATCATATCTGTCAGTTTACCTCAAATCTTTTTTATCACTAGATTTTTACATTGTTTGTACTTTGGGATCATTTACATTCCTTTGAAAAATATATTTGGGATTTTTTTTCTCATTGTATCAAGCAAACTTGAGACTAACTTCCATCTTACAATGTTTAGTCCTTCACTCAGCAACTGGGCATGTCCCACTTCTTGACAAATAAACAACTATAAATAATAATTAAGAAAATAGTAATTAACTTTTTTCTTTGTTTTCATATAGGTCCGTGCATAGTTGGCTAAAGTTATTCCTTGATATTGTGTTTCATATTTTCATACTTTTGGGAGCTGGAGCTCTAAGGTATTCTTTTTTAAAAGTCTGTTTATTTTTTTTCGTCTGTGCTGGGTCTTTGTGCTGTGCAGGCTTTCCTGTGGTTGCAGCGAGCAGGGGTTACTCTCTAGTTGCGGTGTGCTGCCTTCTCACTGAGGTGGCTTTTGTTGTTGCAGAGCACAGGCTCTAGGTGCTCGAGTGTCAGTAGTTGCAGTGCATGGGCTCAGTAGTTGTGACTTCCAGGCTCTAGAGCACAGGCTTAGTACTTGCGGCCCACAGGCTTAGTCACTCCAACGCATGTAGTGTCTTCCCAGACTAGTGATCAAACTCATGTCTCTTTTATTGGCAGGCAGATTCTTCACCACCGAGGAAACCACGCTATGGTATTCTTGAGACTGTTTTATCCTGAATTTGAAAGATTGTGATTTTCATGTTTTCCTCTGGCAGGTATGTGGATTATATTCCTGCTGAAGGGAAACTGCTCTAACAAATTAGCACACAGTCCTGGAGGCTGGAAGTCCAGAACCTGGCAGGGCCACTCTCCCTGCAGGAGGCCAGTAGAGACTGACCCTTGTCCCTTCCAGTCTGGGTGGCTGCCTGGTGTTCCTGGGCAGTGCTGGGTGTGCCGGGCTAGCGGCCTCTGCTCTCCAGCCTCAGGTGGGCTTCACACCCTTCTCCCTGTTTCCCTCACACCTCCTCTGCCTCCCTTGTGAAAGGAAGAGCACTTACTGGATTTATAGCCTCCTGTCTCCGAATCCTTATCTATAAAGACCCATTTTTCCAAACAAGGTCACATTTTCCAGCTCCCTGCGGATCAGGATGTGGACTTGTCTCATGGGCCAGCATCCACCCTACTGTGGACGCCTCTCCCCAGTTGCCAGCACAGAGGCTTGTTTATAGCTTTATAGCTTTTTGGTGCTTCTCTATCTTTTTTGTATCTATGTTAGTGTAGTAGAGTCTGGAGACCCTTCTTCTCGTAGACCTCAGTTCCTGATAAGGACGCAGAGAAGAATGAGGTCTTATCTGTTGCAAGAAAGCTTATTAACAATAACGAAAGAAAGAACAGGTCTCAAAGAGATGGACACAACTGAGCACACAGAAAAGAAGAACAGAGAGGACACCTCAAAGGGAGAGGTGGGCCATGCCAGGAGAGGCAATAGCCCCAGACGGCTGCAGTACAGAATTTTTAAGGCACGGCTATTTGCATAATCCAGGGGTTGTTGATTGACAGCTGCAGGTTATATAACAAGATTCTCTATCCTCTAGTTTTTCTCATAACTCAGTCTATTCTAATTCAGTTCAGTTCAGTCGCTCAGCCGTGTCCGACTCTTTGAGACCCCATGAATCACAGCATGCCAGGCTTCCCTGTTCATTACCATCTCCCAGAGTTCACTCAGACTCACGTCCATCGAGTCCGTGATGCCATCCAGCCATCTCATCCTCGGTTGTTCCCCTTCTCCTCCTGCCCCCAATCCCTCCCAGCATCAGAGTTTTCTCCAGTGAGTCAACTCTTTTCATGAGGTGGCCAAAGTACTGGTGTTTCAGCTTTAGCATCATTCCTTCCAAAGAAATCCCAGGGCTGATCTCCTTCAGAATGGACTGGTTGGATCTCCATGCAGTCCAAGGGACTCTCAAGAGCTTTCTCCAACACCACAGTTCAATAGCATCAATTCTTCAGCGCTCAGTTTTCTTCACAGTCCAACTCTCACATCCATACACGACCACAGGAAAAACCATAGCCTTGACTAGACGGACCTTAGTTGGTAAAGTAATGTCTCTGCTTTTGAATATGCTATCTAGGTTGGTCATAACTTTTCTTCCAAGGAGTAAGCGTCTTTTAATTTCATGGCTGCAGTCACCATCTGCAGTGATTTTGGAGCCCCAAAACATAAAGTCTGACACTGTTTCCACTGTTTCCCCGTCTATTTCCCATGAAGTGATGGGACCAGATGCCATGATCTTCGTTTTCTGAATGTTGAGCTTTAGGCCAACTTTTTCGCTCTCCATTTTCACTTTCATCAAGAGGCTTTTAGTTCCTCTACACTTTCTGCCATAAGGGTGGTGTCATCTGCATATCTGAGGTTATTGATATTTCTCCCAGCAATCTTGATTCCAGGCAGTCCAGCGTTTCTCATGATGTACTCTGCATAGAAGTTAAATAAGCAGGGTGACAATATACAGCCTTGATGTACTCCTTTTCCTATTTGGGACCAGTCTGTTGTTCCATGTCCAGTTCTAACTGCTGCTTCCTGACCTGCATACAGGTTTCTCAAGAGGCAGGTCAGGTGGTCTGGTATTCCCATCTCTTTCAGAATTTTCCACAGTTTCTTGTGATCCACACAGTCAAAGGCTTTGGCATAGTCAATAAAGCAGAAATAGATGTTTTTCTGGAACTCTCTTGCTTTTTCGATGATCCAGTGGATGTTGGCAATTTGATATCTGGTTCCTCTGCCTTTTGTAAAACCAGCTTGAACATCAGGGAGTTCACGGTTCACGTATTGCTGAAGCCTGGCTTGGAGAATTTTGAGCATTACTTTACTAGCATGTGAGATGAGTGCACTTGTGCAGTAGTTTGAACATTCTTTGGCATTGCCTTTCTTTGGAATTAGATGTATATATTCATGGAATATTTATGAGCAGCTAATGAGTCCAGTGACCACCAAATGTTACTTCAGTATAAAACATGTTCCAGAGTAGGGATAGTCCCACCAGTAGACAGAGGATGAGTTGGTTGGATGGCATCACTGACTCAATGGACATGAGTGTGAGTAACTCTGGGAGATGGTGGAAGGACATGGTATGCTGCAGTCCAAGGGGTCACAAAGAGTCAGACATGACCGAGCAACTGAACAGCAAAAAGGCAGTAAGGGGGTTTTTTCCGGCCCCCAGTTTTTGGAGGACTGGTGGGTGTATCATGGGCGGGACTGATAAACTGTTCAGTGGGATTAGGTGGCTATTGGTCGATTGGCTAAAGGGGCCACCTCTCGTTGCTCACCTAACTTCCTGCACATGGTAAATACATATTTGGTGAATACATATTTTTTTCCCGAGTAATTACATGATTTCTTCTGAAAATGTCATGGCGCAAGAATGGGCTGACTGGTCGTGTCTCCATGTGTTATTAGAGGGAGGTACTGAGATGTGTACAATTCCTTCTCCCTGCTACCTGGGAGCCTGGTGGTGATGTGGAGAAAGTGCTGCGACCGCCTGCTGGAGATGCAAATGCACGGTTGCTCCCTCCATGAGGGAGCCTCTCGAGAAAAACCACCGTTGCCTTGGTATTGTTATCATGGCAGAACAGCATTCATCATGAAAGTCAGTCAACAAAGGATATGCATTTCTAGGTTTTGATGTGAGGAAATCACTGTCATGATCCGGAAAACAAGAACATTTAGTAACCTTGTCTGATTACATTTTACAGAGCTTTGAATTTATTTTTAGAATGTACTTGTATTTATTTTAGTTTTGATATGTTGATAAATAACCACAGGGTATCCGTTCCTCTTATTCAGTTTTTATAGCATGGCCATTGTGTTAAATATGAAGTTTGTAGAAAAAAATGGAGCCACTTTGATATGAACA
Organism: Nanger dama; assembly: GCA_917880005.1. Taxonomy (NCBI): domain Eukaryota; kingdom Metazoa; phylum Chordata; class Mammalia; order Artiodactyla; family Bovidae; genus Nanger; species Nanger dama. The sequence continues at coordinate 3,452,237 of CAKJTW010000108.1, read as the reverse complement.
TATCTGTTTATCTAGCCTTTTATATTTTTAATTAAAATTTTATTAAGATAATTGTAATTTCACATGCAGTTATAAAAATCAATACAGATTAGTCCCTTGAATACTTTGTCCAGTTTCCCCATTTATAACACTTTATAGAAGGACAGTTTAATATCACAACCAGGTTATTGACATTGATACAGTCCACTGATCTTACTGATATTTCCTTAGTTTTATTTATCTGTGTGTATTAAGTTCTGTACAGTTTCATCACTTGTGCAACATGTGTAGGTTTCTGTGTATCTCCCACTACAGTCAAGATACTATTTCCAACACCACAATAAGCTCTTATATGTCGCTTTTTATAACCATGTGCAACTTTTTCCCTTCCCCTGGCAGGTCCCTAACTCCTGACAACAGCTAATTCTCTGTTTATAAGATATTATAATTTCAAATGTCATATAAATGGAATCAAGCATTCGGTACAGACTGAACCTTTTGGGATTGGCTTATTTCAGTCGATATGATTTCCTGGAGATTCAGCCAAATTGTTACAGATTTAAATTGGTTTTTCCTTTTGATTTGCAAATAGTATTCCCTGGTATAGCTGAACCCCAGTGTAACTCACCTGCTGAAGAACACCTGGACTGCTTCTAGTCTGGGGCTCTTATAAGTAAAGCTGCTATGAACATTCATGTACAAGTTCTTGTATGCATATCAGTTTTAATTTTGCTGAAACAAATGCCCAAGAATGAAATTTATGGGTGTACTAATTGCATGTTTATATCCATAAGAAACTGCCAAACATTTTTAGAGTGGCTCTACCATACCGTATTTCCACCAGCAATGTATGTGTGTGTACTAACTCACTTCAGTAATGTCCGGCTCTTTGTGACTCTGTGGACTATAGCTTGTCAGGATCCTCTGTGGATTCTCCAGGCAAGAATATGGGAGTGGGTTGCTATGTCCTGCTTCAAGGGATCTTCCAGACCCAGGGATGGAACCTGCGTCTCCTGCATCTGGAGGCAGGTTCTTTACCACTAGCGCCACCTGGGCAGCTCAGCAATGTATGAGTGACCCAGTTTTCCTAGGTCCTTTCTGGGCATTTGGTATTGTCACAAAGCAGGTTTTGACTGATAAATGTGCAGTGGTACCACGCTGCATGTGCATTTCCCTGAGGGCTCAGGATGTTGAACACCTTTTCATGCTAATAACCATCTGAATATTCCCTTCAGTGAAACGTCAGTTCCTTATGTATTTTAATCTCTCTATTAGGTGTGTGCTTTATGGATATTTTCTTTAAGTCTGTGGCTTCTCTTTCCATTTTCTTAAAAGGGTCCTTGGCAGAGCAAAAGGGTTTAAGTTTGATGATGTGCAGTTCTTCACTATTTCCTCTGGTGGATTGTCCTTCTGGTGTTGAGTTTTGGAAATCTTTGTTCTTGTTGTTCACTCACTCAGTTGTGTCCTGCTCTTTTGACCCCATGAATGGTAGCATGCCAGGTTTCCTGTGCTTCACTATCTTCTGGAGTTTGCTCAAGTTCATGTTCGTTGAGTCGGTGATGCCATCCAGCCATCTCATCCTCTGTCGCCCCCTTCTCCTTTTGCCCTCAGTAATTCCCAGCATCAGGGTCTTTCCCAGTGAGTCAGTTCTTTGCATTAGGTGGGCATAGTATTGGAGCTTCAGCTTTAGCATCGGTCCTTCCAATGAAGTTTTACCTAATCTGAGATCCTGAAGATTTTCTTTTTTTCACTAAAGGTTTTGTATTTAAGTGTCTGATCAGTTTTGAATTAGTTTATGTATAAGATATGAGATTTTGGTCCCTATTCATTTTTATTTTTTTGCCAATGAATTTCTGATTGCTATAGCACTGGTTGTTCAAAAGGCTGTCCTTTCTTGGAATTGCACCTTTACTCTTGCCTGGAAAATCCCATGGACAGAGGAGCCTGGTAGGCTGCAGTCCATGGGGTTGCACAGAGTCTGACACAACTGAGTGACTTCCCTTTTACTTTTCACTTTCATGCATTGGAGAAGGAAATGGCAGCCCACTCCAGTGTTCTTGCCTGGAGAATCCCAGGGATGGGGGAGCCTGGTGGGCTGCCATCTATGGGGTCGCACAGAGTCGGACATGACTGAAGCGACTTAGCAGCAGCAGCAAGACGAATCAGGTGTGTCTGTATTGGTTATACCTATCTTTGTCCATAGCACATAGTCTTGTTTACTGTAGATGTGTAATAAACCATATAGACTTGATTCCTGAGGCCACATAGACTTGATTCCTCCCATTTTATTTATTTTTTAAAATTGAATCTACCTACTCTAATTTATTTGCCTTCCTATGTATTCAGTTCACTTCAGTCACTCAGTCATGTCCAACTCTGCAACCCCATGGACTGTAGCGTGCCAGGCTTCCCTGCCCATCACCAACTGCCAGAGCTGGCTCAAACTCATATCTGTTGAGTCGGTGATGCCATCTAACCATCTCATCCTTTGTCGTCCCCTTCCCCTCCTGCCTTCAGTCTTTCCCAGCATCGGGGTCTTTTCCAATGAGCCAGTTCTTTGCATCAGGTGGCCAAAGTATTGGAGCTTTAGCTTCAGCATTAGTCGTTCCAATGAATATTTAGGACTGATTTCCTCTAGCATTGACAGGTTTGATCCCCTTGCAGTCCAAGGGACTCTCAAGAGTCTTCTCCAACACCACAGTTTAAAAGCGTCATTTCTTCGGCACTCAGCTTTCTTTATAGTCCAACTCTCAAATCCATACATGACTACCGGAAAAGCCATAGTTTTGACTAGATAGACCTTTGTGGGCAAAGAAATGTCTCTGTTTTTTAATATGCTGTCTAAATTTGTCATAGTCTTTCTTCCAAGAAGCAAGAGTCCTTTGATTTCATGGCTGCATTAACCATCTGCAGTGATTTTGGAGCCCAGGAAATAAAGTCTGTCACTGCTTCCATTGTTTCTCCATCTATTTGCCATGAAGTGATAGGATCAGATGCCATGATCTTCATTTTTTTGAATGTTGAGTTTTAAGACAGCTTTTTCACTCTCCACTGTCACTTTCATCAAGAGGCTCTTTAGTTCTTTTTCAGTTTCTGCCAGAAGGATGGTGTCATCTGTATATCTGAGGTCACTGATATATCTCCCAGCAGTTTTGATTCCAGCTTGTGCTTCATCCAGCTTAGCATTTCACATGATGTACTCTGCATCTAAGTTAAATAAGCAGGGTGACAATATACAGCCTCGACATACTCTTTTCCCAGTGTGGAACCAGTCTGTTGTTCCTTGTCCAGTTCTAACTGTTGCTTCTTGACCTACATATAGATTTCTCAGGAGGCAGGTAAGGTGGTCTGATATTCCCATCTCTTTCAGAATTCTCCGCAGTTTGTTGTCATCCACATAGCCAAAGGCTTTGGCATAGTCAATAAAGCAGAAGTAGATGTTTTTCTGGAACTCTCTTGCTTTTTGATGACCCTGCAGATGTTGACAGTTTCATCTCTGGTTCCTCTGCCTTTTCTAAATCCAGTTTGAACATCTGGAAGTTCATGGTTGATGTACTGTTGAAGCCTGGCTTGGAGCATTTGGGGCATTATTTTGCTAGTGTGTGAGATGAATGCAATTGTGTGGTAGTTTGAGCATTCTTTGGTATTGCCTTTTTGGGATTGGAATGAAAACTGACTTTTTCTAGTCCTGTGGCCACTGCTGAGTTTTCCAAATTTGCTGGCATATTGAGTGCAGCACTTTCATGGCATCATCTTTCAGGATTTGAAATAGCTCAACTGGAATTCTGTCACCTCCACTAGCTTTGTTTGTAGTTATGCTTCCTAAGGCCCACTTGACTTCATACTCTAGGATGTCTGGCTCTAGGTGAGTGATCTGGGTCACATCATGATTATCTGGGTCTTGAAGATCTTTTTGTATAGTTCTGTGTATTCTTGCACCTCTTCTTAATATATACTTCTTCCTATATATAATTTGAGATAATATTGTGTCAATAAACATCTTGCAGGGATTTTGATTAGTGGTGGTGGTAGTGTTTAGTCACTTAGTCACGGCTGACTCTGTGCTAATCCATGGACTGTAGCCTGCCAGGCTTCTCTGTCCATGAGATTCTCTAGGCGAGAATAGTGGGGAGTGGGTTGCCATTTCCTCCTCCAGGGGATCTGGCTGACCCAGAGGTTGAACCCTTGTCTCTTGCATTGGCAGACGGATTCTTTACTGCTGAAGCCACCAAGGTAGCCCTTGATTGGTGTTAATTCTTACTTAAATGTTTGGTAGAATTCCCCAGTGAATCCTTTTGGCCCTGGAAATTTGTCTTTTGGAAGCTTTAAAGTTAGATTCGCATTTTTAAAAGGTGACAAGACTGTTCAGATTGATTATTTGATCTTGGTTGAGTTTTGGTAGTTTGTGGGGTTTGAGGTATTTAGTCCATTTCTTTTGAGTTTTCAAATTTCTGAAAAGGTTGTTCATGAGATTGCCTTGTTATCTTATCATTGACTATGGGATCTGTACTGATGTCTCTTATTTCATTCCTGATAATGGTCTTTTGTGTTTTCTCTCTTTATGTTTGTCAGTCTCATTAGACTTTTATTGATCCCCCTCCCCCAGGAACCAGCCTTCTGATTTTTGCTTTTCTCTTTTGTTTTTCTGTTTTTAATTTTGCTGGATTTTAGTCTTATCTGTATTACTTCCTTCTGTTCACTTTGGCCTGATTTTGCTCTCCCTACCCCCACCCCCAGTTTCCTGAGGTAGGAAGTTAGGTTATTAGTTGAGACCTTCCAGCATTTTCCATTCAAGTATTCAGTGCTATATACTTTTAATCAGACCTGCTGAGAGGAGCCTGCAGTTCCTAACTGCAAGGAGGGGCTTTTCATCTTTGTCAGTTTTTGCTTCAAGCATTTTGAGGGTCTTTTGGGATATTGTCTGGAATAGATTCCAGGGTCTGATTAAGGTTTTAAGGGAGAGGGAGAGGAAGGAGACACTTTCTGACCAGTGCTGTCTCTTTGTGTTTATAACTTGGTGTCATTTCAGTAAGATTTAGGAAAGGAGATAAACACATCTGTAAATGTCATGTTTAATTATAAGGACTTATTAAAAGATTACAAACTGGTTTAATGTACCTTTTGTGAGGATTTGGTGTGTCCATTTGGTCAGTTCTCATTCTTAGCCAGGTGACAGCATTTGCCACGGTTCACAGTTGATCAGTCCCTCCTCCTTCAAACATCAGCCTCACTTGGCTTCTAAGACACTGTCCTCCGTCTTGTTGGTTCCTCGTTCGTAGTCACCTGGGCTGCTTCTCCCTAACTTCTGACCCTGACATGCTCCATCCTGGGTCACTTCTGTGCATTCACAGCCCCTGCTGTGTGAGCTTACCACCAATGGCTTCAGAGAGAACCTCACACTGATGATCTCTACATTAACCCTGGACCTTAAGTCTAATCACATTTCCCACGCTGACCCTGTGTTTCTCCGTGGACATCCACATGAGCCTCTTGCACAACACGCAAAACTAGCTGCTGACATCAGCCACCAAAACCTGCTTTTCCACACGGTATATGATCTTATTTGCTAGAGGCTCCACACTTTCAGTAGCTTAGATAAAAAAAAATCTTAGTGTTTTCCTTGGCTCCTTTCTTGCCCTGTTCTGGTATCTCTTCTCTTCTCTCAGCATATCCTGTGGGCTCTGCCAGAAGACCCTACATGGAATCCATGGACAGCATCTCCACTGACATGTATGCTATAAATTTACTTAGTCAAAGAAGTAAAGCTATAGCGTATAAATAAATGCGGCCTTTCTCTACTTTGCTGATACTGTGACTCCAGTTCAGTGGTAACCAAGTGCTCCAAAGTATAGGTCCTGGAGGACAGACCTTCTTTTAATGAGCAGTTATGGATCCGTTTTAATCAGCAGGTTGTTTGTACACAGATATAAATTATCTTCAGTGGGTTAAATATTTTTGCTGAAATATTTTCCCCCTGCCCTTCTGCCTGGTCAGCTCTTTGTCATGGACTTGCCAGACCTGACTCCAGTCCAGACTGCATGGAGCATGGGGATCAGTGCCCCTACCGTCCTGTCACGGAGAAACCCAGCCCTCTAGGCTGGCAGGGACACTGCCAGGCTTGCCTCCCCTTCTTGTCAACCACATGTAGTCACGTGTACCCTTGGTGGAGTCTCCTTGCCACTTGTGGGAAATGCCAGCTCCTGCCCTTGAAGTGGTGGCACCCTTTGAAATGTACTCCAAGAACTTTGAAATACAGGGACTTATTCTTGGGGCCACGTTTTTCTGTGTCAGATGTTACCCTCCCACTGACCTGCCTCCTGGGCATGCCTTCCCCCAGCCCCCATCCAAGCAAATCTTGTTCTCTGCTTCCCTTGTCTCCACCTGCTCTCAGCCCTCATTCTCTGGTTCTTTTCTCATATATCGTCTCCTTCTCTAGGAGGAGAGATTCTTTGAGGAGAGAGACATTCTCTCTATTCTTTCTTATATCACAAACATGCAGAATGGTGTGGCATCTAATAGAGAAATATAGTGGATGGTGAAGACCAGTGCTTTGTGTTCATGGCAGGTGCTGCTGCGGGCAGCTCTCCTGTGTGCCTTGAGTAGCGATGTCTGAGGAAGTCTGCACACTGCGCTCCCAGGTTCAGAGCCTGCCCCTCTTCCTTCTGGGGAGTGAGGAGACTGTGGACAGTTATAACTTTTGGTCTAGGTATGAAGTGGGGATGTAGCTGAGAAGGAGGGGTGGGCATGCCCGTTTATCTGCTGTCTGAGCTGTCTCCCTCTGATTGTCCAGAAAGGTTCCACTGCAGCCAGAGTGTGGAGTCATCCTGGCCCAGGGCCCCCTAGAAGGCTCTTCTGTGGTGTCCCTGAGGGATTCACTGACTTCTTTGGCATGCAGTGTCCTCATTCTAGCACTCAATATCCTGTGTCCCAGGAAATCGCACCCTGGGACATAAAACCCTGGCTTCTGGTGATGGGTACTGAAGGTTGGGTGATGGGGAGTACAAAGCCCATAAGATGGTCCCCTCCCCCAAATAGGGACTAGAAACAACACCACTTTAGTGTTTCATGGGTCCTGTGTGGGTTGTTTGCCTTCTGTGCCAGTTGTCACTCTTTTTTGTGCTGACCGCTGGTGGCACCACGATTTGCAGGTCACAGTAAATGCACCATTGTTGCATCACTGAGCCGAGGAGGTTTAAATGTGTAATTAAGGGGTGATGCAACCCAAGCATTAAGAATTCGGTGTTGACTGTTGGTTAACTGTGTGCTTTGTGTTGAGATAGTGCTGGTTAAAGTATTAAGCATTGTGAACATTCTGATCATGCTTTCTAAGGATTCAGATAATTAAAATGAAAACAATTGCAATAGCAGTGGCAGCACCATCCAGACCTCACTGAAAAGACATAATGACCATGAAATTTTAACAACAGATAAAAAGATGCACGGGGACCAGGGGGACTGGATCAGGAAGAGCAGGTGACCCAAACAGAGCCTAGAGTGCAGCACCCAGAATGGAGCAAGGGCAGGGCATGGAGAGGGGGCTGTGGAAGTGCAGAGGGGAGCCCACCAACTGGAGCTGAGATAGACAGGTATTTCCCAGTCAATCAAAAATCCCCCATCTCCGCTAAAGACACCAATATGCAACTGAGACTAGCTGGTGTAGAAGAATCTCTGGCAGGCCACAGGAATGCAATACAACCTTATTGCCCGACTACTCTATGAAAATGAGGAAGGTTACATTTCCCAATCCAGAAGTTGCAATAATATGCCACGTGGGCAAGAAAGAGGAAATCTCCCTGGCAGACGTGTTGAGCCGTGTGGCTTAGATCTGATCCTGTCAGGGCTTGTCCAACATCTGCTTCTGCAGTAGGTCAGGGGTACGTCAGTTCAGGGCAGCAGAAGTGTTCTATCCAGCTGTGAGGTGTTTTGATTTGATTCACATTTCAGATCATCTTCATTTCTGTGGCTCAGACCATAAAGAGTCTGCCTGCAATGCAGGAGACCTGGGTTTGATCCCTATGTCAGGAAGATTCCCTGGAGAAAGAAATGGCAATCCACTCCAGTATTCTTGCCTGGAAAATCCAGATGGAGGAGCCTGGCGGACTATAGTCCATGGGGTTGCAAAGAGTCAGGCATGACTGAGTAACTAATGCTTTCTTTGGTTTCTGTGAAGTTTTAAATGATATCTCAGTAAGCAAACAGTGCAAAGTTGTTGATATCTTGTCCTACTCTGTTTATCTGTCTGTTCAGTAGACAGAGCAAATGTGAATCCCAGTTAGTCTGAGTGAAGAAACTGAAATGGTCTCACATGCTACATGCCTGTACACGTCATACACAACACTCCTAAAAAGATTCACCTGAGATGCTTTCCTAATGCAAGTGTTTGGTTACTTTTCAGCTTCCTCAGAATGTTTAAAAGCACTTAATGCAATGTTTGCATTTATAGAAATGCTTAGAGATTGTCAGCCCAATGGCTGGTGGTGTTCTCAGGCATGATGTGATGTTAAAACTTTGACCTGACATAAAATAGTATTCCCTGCACTCTCACCCCCAAATCCTTTTCCCAAATTGCAGATAAAAGGCATGTTATTCTCTGATTTGGACACACATTGAGGATGAGAATGGAGAAAAGAGGTCTGAATATTTGTAAGCTGTTTTTTCAGAATTGCTTGATGGTCTTTGACGACATGTAAGAAACCAATGAAAAGATAGAGCAATTGCACCCAAGTTGTTTGCTGTTATGTTTAGGCTGAGGCAAAAACTCATATGGTGAGATGACTCATTTTTTAATGGCTGCTTAAAAGTTAAGTCATCAGATAAGGGCAACTTTCTCAACTAAACTAAAACTTTGTTCCCACAAGTTCAAATTATATCTTTGCTTTAAAACTATTTTCTCTGAGAGAGGTGTAACTTATCCATTTGGGTAAAAATGATGATGGGCCTTGGGAAGCATTACTATGAACAAAGCTAGCAGAGGTGATGGAATTCTAGTTGAGTATTTCAGATCCTAAAAGATGATGCTGTTAAAGTGCTGTACTCAATATGCCAGCAAATTTGGAAAACTCAGCAGTGGCCAGAGGACTGGAAAAGGTCAATTTTCATTCCAATCTCAAAGGAAGGCAATGCCAAAGAATGCTCAAACTACTGCACAATTGCACTCATCTTACACGCAAGTAAAGTGATGCTCACCATTCTCTAAGCCAGGCTTCAGCAATACGTGAACCATGAACTTCCAGATGTTCAAGCTGGTTTTAGAAAAGGCAGAGGAACCAGAGATCAAATTGCCAACATTGGTTGGATCATAGAAAAAGCAAGAGAATTCTAGGAAAACATCTGCTTCATTGATTACACTAAAGCTTTTGACTGTGTGGATCACAACAAACTGTGAAAAATTCTTAAAGAGATGGGAATACCAGACCACCTTACCTGTCTCCTGAGAAATCTATATGCAGGTCAAGAAGCAACAGTTAGACTGGACATGGAACAATAGACTGATTCCAAATTGGGAAAAGAGTATGTCAAGGCTGTATGTTGTCACCCTGCTCATTTAACCTATATGCAGAGTACATCATATGAAGTGCCGGGCTGAATGAAGCACAAACTGGAATCAAAATTGCTGGGAAAAAGATCAATAGCCTCATATATGCAGATGATACCACACTTATGGCAGAAGGCAAAGAGGAACTAAAGAGCCTCTTGATGAAAGTGAAAACGGAGATTGAAAAAGCTGTCATAAAACTCAACATTCAAAAAAATGAAGATCATGGCATGTGGTCCCACCATTTCATGTCAAACAGATGGGGAAACAATGGAAACAGTGACAGATTTTATTTTCTTAGGCTCCCAAATCATTGCAGATGTTGATTACATCCATGAAATTGAAAGACGCTTGCTCCTTGGAAGAAAGGCTATGACAAACTTAGACAGCATATTAAAAAGCAGAGAGATTAGTTTGCCCACAAAGTCATGGTTTTTCCAGTAGTCATGTATGGATGTGAGAGTTGGACCATAAAGAAAACTGAGTGCTGAAGATTGTTGCTTTTGAACTGAGGTGTTGGAGAAGACTTGAGAGTCCCTTGGACAGCAAGGAGATCAAACCAGTCAATCCTAAAGGAAATCAGTCCTGAATATTCATTGGAAAGACCGATGCTGAAGCTGAAGCTCCAATGCTTTGGCCAACTAATGTGAAGAACTGACTCATTAGAGAAGACCCCAATGCTGGGAAAGATTGAAGGCAGGAGGAGAAGGGGCAATAGAGGATGAGATGGTTGGATGGCATCACCGACTCAATAGACATGAGTTTGAGCCAGCTCTGGGAGTTGGTGGTGGACCGGGAAGCCTGGTCTGATGCAGTCCATGGGTTCATAAAGAGTCAGACACAACTGAGGGACTGAACTGAACTGAAGAATGATAGACAAGCTTTGCACAGTGGCAGTATTGTAACCAGTGAGGTTTACAAGGTGTGATTATTGCTAATTGGAAAAAAAAAGACAAATGTAAAATGTAAAACTATAGAACTTCTAGAAAACAATGTAAGAGAAGATCTTTAGGACTTAGAACAGGGCTGGGAACTCTTAGACTTGATGCTCAAAGTGTGATTCATAAGAGGGGAAAATTGATAAGTTCTAATTCATCAAACCAGTCTTTGCTCTGGGAAAGTCTTTTGAAAGGATTCGGATAAGCTATTTACTAGAAAAAAAATGTTTGAAACCAGGAATCCAACAAAGTGCTTATATCCAGACTGTTTAAAGAACTCTTAAAATAACAGTAAAGAAAAATTTGTTGGGAAAGTGGGGGAATTTCCTGGCAGTTCAGTGGTTAGGACTTTACATTTTCAGGGCCAAGAGCCTGGGTTCAGTTCCTGGTCAGGAATGAAGATCTTGTGATGTGGCCAAAGGAAAAAAAAAAAAAACTACCCACGCATGACAAGCTGTTCAATATCATTAGCCATTAGGGAAATGCAAACTAAAACCATCTAAGATACCATTACACACTTAGTCATCAGAGTGGCTAAAGGGTAACCTATGGACAATACCGAAGACACAGAGTATCTGGATCCCTCAGTCATTGCTGTGAGGATGTAAAGTGGTACAGCTTCCCTGGAAAATAGGTGGGCAGTTCCTTTCAGAACTAAACATGGACTCACTGTAGGGACTCAGCTTTTGAATTCTTGGGCATTTATCCCAGAGAAGTGAGGAGTTATTTCCACGCTGGGATCGGTACACAGACACTCATAGCAGGTTTGCCCATGACGGTATCCTTCAGTGAGTGATGCTTGAGCAGACTGTGCTCCATCCATACCATGGACACCACTCAGCACCAAGAAGGAACGAGCCACTGGGATGTGCTGCAGCTTGTGGAAATCTCAGGGAAACTGTGCCAAGTGAAAAAAGCCAGTTCTGAAAGCTTACATACCTTGTGATTACATGTATGTAATATTTGTGAACTAACGTAATTACAGAGATGAAGATCAGATCACTAGTTGCCGGGTCAGGGAATGGGAGACAGGATGGGTGTGGTTATGAAGGACTGATAGGAAGGAGCCCTGTGGGAAAGGCTGAGTGTGAGTGAATGCCTTTGGCGGGGGAGCGCGGGGGCGGGGGGTGGGCGGTGGTTGTGGTTAAAACAAGCAGCATAGAGCAGGAACCCATGCACAGACAGCTCATGAAATCCAGACAGTCTCTGGTTGTCCAGTGTGCATTTTTGGTAGCAGCGTTGTCCGGGGGATGTGTTTGGTGTTGACCTCAGTGTGGTCAGGGTGAAGGCAACATGAAACTTCCCTGTACATTGCTTTGCAGTTTCTCCTGAATCTGTAATTGTTTCAAAATGAAGAGTGTTTTTTTTTTATAGAACAGTGGATCTTTTAGATGTAGCTCATTTGATGAATTTATAGATGCACACAACCTGATTAACAAGGCTGTAGATGTGAAGTGGGTGGACATTTTTGGAGAGGTGGAAATGAATTAGTACAAGTCTGAAAACCTGCTCGTTTTTGTTGAGAGGATATTTAGCTTGATGTCCTGTGGGCTTGACAAAGGCAGGCAGGTATTACAGGGAAAGGAAACAGAGTAATGATACTAATACCCTATGGTGTCATGAAGCAGAAAGGAACAGGACATTTGTGTGTGTGTGTGTGTGTGTGTGTGTGTGTGTGTGTGTGTGTGTGTGGTAGTTAAATAGTAGTGGCTCAGATGGTAAAGAATCTGCCTGCAATGCAGGAGACCCAGGTTTGATTCCTGGGTCAGTCAGGAAGATCCCCTGGAGAAGGAAATGGCAACCCACTCCAGTATTCTTACCTGGAGAAGCTCATGGACAGAGGAACCTGGAGGGTTACAGTCCATGGGATTGCAAAGAGCGGGACATGACTGAAGTGACCTAGCATGTAGGAAGATAACTAAAACCAAAAATAGTCCAAAGGTCCATGAAAAAATGAAAATGATACATAACAAAACATCCACTTACTGAAAAACAGGCAATAGAGGAGGAATGGAGGAACAAAACAGAGTTGTCTAGAAAATAAATATCCAGATGGCAGAGATACTTCCAACTAGATAAGTTATAAAACTAAATGTGCATGGATTAAACACTCCAATCAAAATGCATAGACTGTCAGGCTGGATTTTTTAAAAGTCCATTAGATTCAAAGAGGTTAAAAGTAAAAGAATGGGAAAGACATATCATGTGAACAGTGACTGTAAGAGAGCCACAGTAGCATACAAATACAAGACAAAATGTGCTGAAGGAAAAGAAGTTATTAAATGCAGAGGGACTTAACATTTAAAAAAACTAATGTCCATAACTGGGCTTCCCTTGTGGCTCAGCTGGTAAAGAATCCGCCTACAAACTGGGAGACCTGGGTTTGATCCCTGCGTTGGGAAGATCCCCAGGAGAGGGGAAAGGCTACCCATTCCAGCATTATGGGCTGGAGAATTCCATGGACGATAGGGTCCATGGGGTCGCAAGGGGTCGGACACAACTGAGCGACTTTCACTCACTTCACTCACTCACTCAGTGTCCATAGCTAACATTAGAGTTCATTCTTGGTGTTGTACAGTTCTATGTGTTCTGACAAGCTCATAGTCATGTGTGCACTATTACAGTATGACACAGAATAGTTGCCCCATTGTAGTCTACAAAATCTAAATATCTAATAAATGATTTTAAATGAACTAAATTGCTGTATCAGAGGACACAAGAAACATTTAAAAATATTGTTACATATTTCTCATGCATAATTTTTCTCCTGTTAATTACTACTGATTGCCACTCAACAAATTCTATTGTTGTTTTATTTAACTAATAATATTTATATAACAGAATAATGCAGAATAATATAATTTCCATAAGTACCTATTTTTTAGGTTAAAGCAATAATACGTGTATTCAGTTCAGTTCAGTTCAGTCGCTCAGTCGTGTCTTTGCAACCCCATGAATCGCAGCACACCAGGCCTCCCTGTCCATCACCATCTCCCAGAGTTCACTCACACTCACATTCATCGAGTCCGCGATGGAATCCAGCCATCTCATCCTGTGTCATCCCCTTCTTTCCTGCCCCCAATCCTTCCCAGGATCAGAGTCTTTTCAATGAGTCAACTCTTCGCATGAGGTGGCCAAAGTACTGGAGTTTCAGCTTCAGCATCATTCCTTCCAAAGAAATCCCAGGGCTGATCTCCTTCAGAATGGACTGGTTGGATCTCCTTGCAGTCCAAGGGACTCTCAAGAGTCTTCTCCAACACCACAGTTCAAAAGCACCAATTCTTCAGCACTCAGCTTTCTTCACAGTCCAACTCTCACATCCATACATGACTACTGGAAAAACCATAGCCTTGACTAGATGGACCTTAGTCGGCAAAGTAATGTCTTTGCTTTTGAATATACTATCTAGGTTGATCATAACTTTTCTTCCAAGGAGTAAGCGTCTTTTAATTTCATGGCTGCAGTCACCATCTGCAGTGATTTTGGAGCCCCAAAACATAAAGTCTGACACTGTTTCCACTGTTTCCCCATCTATTTCCCATGAAGTGATAGGACCAGATGCCATGATCTTCGTTTTCTGAATGTTGAGCTTTAAGCCAACTTTTTCGCTTTCCTCTTTCACTTTCATCAAGAGGCTTTTAGTTCCTCTTCACTTTCTGCCATAAGGGTGGTGTCATCTGCATATCTGAGGTTATTGATATTTCTCCCAGCCAACTTGATTCCAGCTTGTGTTTCTTCCAGTCCAGCGTTTCTCATGATGTACTCTGCATAGAAGTTAAATGAGCAGGGTGACAATATACAGCCTTGACGTACTCCTTTTCCTATTTGGAACCAGTCTGTTGTTCCATGTCCAGTTCTAACTGTTGCTTCCTGACCTGCATACAGATTTCTCAAGAGGCAGGTTAGGTGGTCTGGTATTCCCATCTCTTTCAGAATTTTCCACAGGTTATTGTAATCCACAGTCAAAGGCTTTGGCATAGTCAATAAAGCAGAAATAGATATTTTTCTGGAACTCTCTTGGTTTTTCCACGATCCAGCAGATGTTGGCAGTTTGATCTCTGGTTCCTCTGCCTTTTCTAAAACCAGCTTGAACATCAGGGAGTTCGCAGTTCATGTATTGCTGAAGCCTGGGTTGGAGAATTTCTCGCATTACTTTACTAGCAGGTGAGATGAGTGCAATTGTGTAGTAGTCTGAGCATTCTTTGGCATTGCCTTTCTTTGGAATTGGAATGAAAACTGACCTTTACTTATTAAATGTTATATTATTATGCTTTTTTGTCTGTTATTGCTGTGTCCTGGATTGACTCTCTAAAAGTTGGTCATTACAAGAATAACTTCTCTTAACAATAGTCGGAGAAGCACAAGTTAAGTCCAGCCGGAACTGTGCTTCCCTTGTGGGGGATGGAGATGGTGAAGAGTAAGAAAGTACTTGGGTATCTCTTTGTTCCTCCTGACACTGCAATGTGAGGGGGTGACCCTGAGGGATGTGTTTCTCCCTTAGTGAGAGAGCATTCTGATTTTAATACCATGTTTTAAAGGTATTCTTTTGAAATTATTTATTTAGCAGAAATTAACACAGTGTTGTAAATCAACTATATTTCAATTTTACAAGTGTGCTTGAGTCATCTGAATATGGCCTCATACCTAACAAAAGCAGGAATATGAAAAAGAAAAACCGGAAAAAAATCAACAGACATTATTTCTGGCACATACTAAGATATATAAATATTTGTAAAAATTAAGTGTTAGTCACTCAGTCGTGCGACCCCATGAACTATAGTCCACCAGGTTCATCTGTCCGTAGGACTTCCCAAGCAAGAATACTGGAATGGGTGGCCATTCCCTTCTCTAGGAGGTCTTCCTGGCCCAGGGATAGAACCTGGGTGGCTCTCCTGCGTTGCAGGCAATTCTTAGTGTCTGAGCCACCAAGGAAGAAATATTTGCTGAGGATTAATGAGTGAATGAGTGAAAAGTATGTGAAGTGTTGCTACATTTTCCAATCCAGCTAATTGTATAGATTATCTCTAAAAGGGAATTAGGAGAATACAGATTAGAAATCTTTTTAAAATCACTGTTCTTAGTTGATTTAAATTGATTATATGTATAGGAATATCCTTTTCTGTGCTATTTTAGGCTCCTGTCCCTTGCTGACTTAGGATATCAGAGAAGTGAATTTGGCTTTGTCAGAATATTTCCAAACAACCGAGCCAGGAAACCACACCCTTTCAAAACATATTTTCACATACAGATTTAAATTAAGTTGGATTTTTATGTGTTTTTAAATTGCCCAGTTGTTATAAAACTTTTCATTTTATATAAATATGTACTCTCTTGTGGAAATATTAATCACATTTAAGATTGAACTGGTCTAATGTTAGCTTTTCATAGAAACAAAGTATATGGTTTTATAATATGTATATTTCTCAAACTTGTAAGACCTGCAAATAACCACATCCCACGGTGGCCTCATGGCCTCAGGAATGAAAAAGATCTTCAGTTTTTGACTGTTCAGATCACTGAAAGTCATGGCTGGAAAGGGTCTTAGCATTAATTCAGCCCTGCCCCACCCACACGATTCCCTCGGAGTCAAGCCCCATCTCCCACCCCCACTGCTGTGTAGATAAGGAAACCTTAGTCCCAGAAGACCCTTTCCAGATATTTCCATCACGTTCTCTTTGATGCTTTCAGCATGTGTGTCCACACTTTGTTAGCCAAAGAGAACATTTGTTTTAGTTTTAAGTAGAAAGATAATGAGTTAATGGCTTTTCCTAGCCCTTTGTGTAGCCCTTTCCAGAAGAGAAGGCAGAGCTGCCAGGAGCTCAAAGCCTCTCCCAGGTGAGGGATATGTCTGGGGCCCTTAGTTCCTGATGTATCTTCAGCTCAGCCTCAGATTTCCATGTGTCCTCTGGAAGTGTAATTTCACAGATAACAAAGCAGCCACCACTTAAAAAAAAATTTTTTTAAAGTCGGTTCTTCCCCAAAATATTGTTAAACCTTGTTGCATAATGTTGATCCAAATCCATAGTCCATAAAAGCTTTTACAGCATTTGAGTGAGTGAGTGAAGTTGCTCAGTCGTGTCTGACTCTTTGCTACCCAATGGACTGTAGCCTACTAGGCTCCTCTGTCCATGGGATTTTGCAGGCAAGAGTACTGGAGTGGGCTGCCATTTCCTTCTCCAGGAGATCTTCCCGACCCAGGAATCGAACCCAGGTCTCCTGCATGGTTTACAGCATTTACTGAATAATAATTTGCTAATTCAAAATAGTATAAAATATGGTTATTTACTTTCAAGATTCTTGTGCTTTAAAAAATGTTCTTATAGGGACCTTCCCTAGCGGCTCAGTGGTAAAGAATTTGCCTGTGAATGCAGGAGACACGGGTTCAATCCCCGATCCAGGAAGATCTCACCTGCCACGGAGCAACTAAGTCTGTGTACCACAGCTGTTGAGCCAGTACTCTGGGGGCCTGGGAACCACAACTGCTGAGCCCAAGTGCCACAACTACTGAAGCCCGTGCATCTAGAGCCTGTGTTCAGCAACAGAAAACCCACTGCAATGAGAAATCTGTGCACTGCAACTAGAGAATAGCTCTGGATAACTGCAACTAGAGAAAAGTCCACCTGGCAACGAAGACCCAACATAGCCAAAAATAAATAAACAAACAAAAAGTGTACTTACAAAAAACCATACTGCACCTTTAAAAATATAAATGAAGAGACTGGATAAATTAGCATGTAAATGTGGTGGCAAGGGTGTGAAAAGTAATTCTAATGTACCGAAAATAGTCATATTCATCACAAATTAAAGGAGCAAATTAACTTTCAAATATTTCCAAATAAATAGCTATCATGGAGAAATATTTAACTATGTTGAAATTTTCTTTTATGAGTACAATATTTCCCTAATGAAATATTAGTGAAAGACTGGAAGACTGTCACTAAGATGAGCTACACAGTCCTTACGAAGATCAATTTAAAGCTGTGTAAATCAGCTAAATTGGTCATAGTTTAAAATCTTTTCATATTTTCTTTTAGTAAAAAAATACCTTAGCTGAAGCATCCCTGTGTACCTCAGTGACTTTGCCTAGTTTATCCTTGATGCCCTGAGCACTCTCTAATTAATCCCATGAATCCATCATCTGCTGGTGAACATCTGTCGTAAAGAGGAGACATGATTTGTTCTTGGGGTTCACATGGTGAAATCTGCCCTGTTGGAAAGTGGCCCAGATGTGTTCCTGGGTGCCAGGCAGCCGCAGCGCGTCCCTAGGGGGAGGGAGGGTCAGCCAGGCTCTCTATAGCACTGGCTAGTTGGCTGTGTCTGAGGAGACAGGCAGGGCCATCCGCCAACCATCCCAAAGGCTTTTGTGTCATGTCTGATCACGGTGACCAGGGTCACAGCCAGACCTTTTAGTCCTGAAAAGAAAAATGTTCCCTTAAGTTTATCTGGCATACTTGCCTTTATCTATGGAGGGACTGATTGGTTTTTAAGCTCTTTTTTATACATACAAAAGGAGGCAGACTACTCAAGCCTGCCCTGTCTCTAGAGCAGTTGCAGTGCATCATTTTCCAGTGCTCTGAAACTCCCATTCAGATACCCTGACAGAGTGTGTGCCTTTGCCCCACAGTACTAAGAAGCTGATGGTGTTTTGCATATGTTTGTGTAGTACTCCTACAGGTTTAGTTTACATATCAGTTTGTCCTTGCTTTGTAACCGGCCACCCCCATACTTAGCATCTTTAAACATAATCATGGTTCTGTGGGCTCAGTTGAGCTGAGTAGTTCCTTTTGCTAGACTCACCTGGGCTCACTCACGCAGATGCCATCAGCCTGTGACTTGGCTGGGACTGTGGATCTAGAATTTCCTTGCTCATATGTCTGGAGGCCGGAAGACCGTCAACCCAGGCATCTCATTTCTTTCCCTTGTGACCACTCCTGCAGGCTAACCTGCGTTCCTTCCTGGGGGTCTCAAAGGTGTCTGTAACGAGAGAGAGCAAGCCAGGTGCTTTACAGGCCTCTGCTTGTGCTGTGTTTGCCCTTTGAAACAAGTCATGCTGCTGCCCAGATTCAAGGGGGAAAAGAAGGACTCTCCCTCATGCCAAGAAGAGCTGCCACGTCACATTGCAGTGGGACATCCAAAGGGGTTTTGCAGGAATTTATGACAGTTATTTGCAATATATCTACCTGTGCTCAAGAGTGTATTTTCATAACAGATTTCAAATGCATACCACCATTTAAACCTACCCTGGAGTAGAAAGAATAACGCATTAAACCTCTTTATATGCCCATCATTTGGATTCAACAATTTTCAGTATTTTGCTGCCTTTTTTTTGGCCTCTGTTTTAAAATTTTCTCTTTGCTAAAGTATTTTCAAGCAAGTCCCATGGTGCTGTTTCAGCTCTGCATGTTTCAATATGCTTCCCCTGAAAAAGAGACCTTGCTCAGGTAGCCGCCAGTGTGGTCATGTCGTGGTATTCTCAGCACTTAGTCCATAATTAAATTTTCCCAGTTGTCTCTTTTGCAGCAGGTAGATTTGGAAAGGATTCTGCCCACATAAAGTCCATAGCAGTCCCAACTTGCCTTTCTTTTCTTTTTGCCTATTGATCTGCTTTGAAGACTGGTCTGTTTTCCTACAAAGAACCTCCCGCATTCTGTATTTGTGTGGCTGCTTTCTTTTGGAATCATTTGACGTGCATCTCTAGCTCCTGTACTTCTGTTTGTGAAAGTTGCCTAGTGGGTGAATTTCATTCAGTGCGTGAATTTCATTCAGTGCCACTCCTGGAGCAGGTGTCCTTTTAAAGAGGACCCCCATGCTTCGAATTGTCTTACTTTCATTGATGCTAACGTTGACAGGTGGGCTGACCCTTTGATGATCATTACATGAATCTGTTATTTCAATTATTATAAGGCAGTGATTTCCTAACTCTGTCATTTCTTCCAGATTTTGTTAGCTGGAGTTTTCTTTTATAAGGAACTTTCCCTCATCAATTAGAGTCACTTAGTTATCTGCAGCGTGTTCGGACAGCTGATCCTTTTAATTGATGGCTTATAGAGTAAGAAGTTGGTGCACTAGTTATATCCAGAGCTACTCAATTCATAGTGGTTTGGGGGTCTCTTTTTCCCCTCGTTTTTGATATTACAGCCAGACTTCAAAGATATGAAAGGTTCTAATCCACACCACTGCAATAAAGTGAATATCATAGTAGAGTCAGACAAATTATTTTATTTCCCAGTGCATACAAGAGATATGTTTACACTATACTGTAGTCTGTGTGCAATAATAGCATTGTGTCTGAAAAAACAATGCATATACCTTAATTAAAAGTAGTTGGTTACTAAAAAATGCTAGCCATCCTTGACAGCCTTCGGTTTACAAAAAATGCAAAGTACAATAACATGAGGTATGCATGTATTATGAACTCATCATGGGTTTTAGATATTCAGTGTGTTTCAATCATTTGCATTTTTTTTGAGGCTCAAATTGTTTCATCTTTGGGCCTTGGGAGCTACTTGTTGGCTTCCGTCTCCTTGGCACCATTACCCCTTGAGAGTGCCCTTGCTTTCCAGCACAGTATATCTCAGGATATCTGGGGGAGTAAGTAAGCGTTAGTCTTTCAGTTGTGTCCGACTCTGCGACCCCATGGACTATCCTGCCAGGCTCCTCTGTCCATGGGATTCTCCAGGCAAGAATACTGTAGTGGCTAGCCACCATCCTCCAGGGGATCTTCTTGACCCAGGGTCTGAACCCACATCTACTGAATTTCAGGTAGATTCTCTACCATCTGTGCCACCAAGGAAGCCCATCTCGTATGTTTCTTGTAATCATCCATTCCTGGCTGGAGTGTAGGCAGTGGTTGGGCTCATTGCTATTGAGTTTTTATTGTTTTTAGTTCTTTCTCTGGCAAGAGCTGGAAGACATATATATAGTCAGCCTTCTGTATCTGTGGGCTCTTCATGTATTCACCCAACTGCAGATGAAAAATACTCAGAAAAAAATTCCAGAAAGTTCCAAAAATCAAAACATGAATTTGCTGCACACTGGCAGTTATTTACATAGCATTTACATTCTATCAGGTATTATAAGCATCTGTTTCTGCTTATTGACTATGCCAAAGCCTTTGACTGTGTGGATCACAATAAACTGGAAAATCTGGAAGAGATGGGAGTACCAGACCACCTGACCTGCTTCTTGAGAAATCTGTATGCAAGTCAGGAAGCAGCAGTTAGAACTGGACATGGAACAACAGACTGGTTCCAAATAGGAAAAGGAGTATGTCAAGGCTGTATATTGTCACCCTGCTTATTTAACTTCTATGAAGAGTACATCATGAGAAATGCTGGGCTGGCTGAAGCACAAGCTGGAATCAAGATTGTCAGAAAAAATATCAATAACCTCAGATATGCAGATGACACCACCCTTATGGCAGGTAGTGAAGAAGAACTAAAGAGCCTCTTGATGAGAGTGAAAGAGAAGAGTGAAAAAGTTGGCTTAAAGTTCAACATTTCAGAAAACTAAGATCATGTCATCTGGTCCCATCACTTCATGGGAAATAGATGGGGAAACAGTGGAAACAGTGTCAGACTTTATTTTTCTGGGCTCCAATATCACTGCAGATGGTGATTGCAGCCATGAAATTAAAAGATGCTTACTCCTTGGAAGAAAAGTTATGACCAACCTAGACAGCATATTAAAAGCAGAGACATTACTTTGTCAACAAAGGTCGGTCTAGTCAAGGCTATGATTTTTCCAGTAGTCATGTATGGATGTGAGAGTTGGACTATAAAGAAAGCTAAGCGCTGGAGAATTGATGCTTTTGAACTGTGGTGTTGGAGAAGACTCTTGAGAGTCCCTTGGACTGCAAGGAGATCCAACCAGTCCATCCTAAAGGAAGTGAGTCTTGGGTGTTCATTGGAAGGACTGATGTTGAAGCTGAAACTCCAATATTTTGGCCACCTGATGCGAACAGGTGACTCATTTGAAAAGATCCTGATTTTGGGAAAGATTGAAGGCAGGAGGAGAAGGGGACAACAGAGGATGAGATGGCTGGATGACATCACCGACTCAATGGACATGAGTTTGGATAAACTCCAGGAGTTGGTGATGGACAGGGAGGCCTAGCATGTTGCCATTCATGGGGTTGCAAAGAGTCGGACACGACTGAGCAACTGAACTGAACTGAGCTGGGAGGTGATATAAAGTGTATTGGAAGATGTGCATCGGTTTATATGCAAATACTGCACTATTTTTTATAAGGGACCTTCATGAATTTTGGTATCTGCAGGGAGTCCTGGTACATATAAATACATATATGTTTCTTTTTCTCTTAAATATATCTTAAAAATCAAGTATAATTGATTTTTAACAAGTTAGAATTGCAAAATTTTTATTTAACTTCTTTGCTTTTTATACTCTTTTCTCTTTTCAATGAAAAGTTTGGGTTAGTGTATGTTAACATACACTATGTATTGATATATTAACTAATGTGTGAAAACATGTAATATTACTATTATTAGCATATACTAATGCTAATAATATATTGTATCAGCGTTATTACTTGAGATTGTTATGTATTTACCTTTAACTTTGAACTATTATATATATAATCCTAATATTATAAATTATTGTAAATAATAACATATATTAAGTATACTTATATATTAGGTAATACACATATAAAACAACTCATTATTATGTATTAGTACACTAGTGAGTTTGTAACAGTTTTAGATTAGCTAATGCACAGACACACACACATAAATAAAAGTTTCGAAATAATAGTGCTGATATTAGTAACAGACTTGTTGTTCATTTGCTAAGCCTTGTCTGACTCTTTGCAACCCCATGAACTGCAGCACACCATGTTTTCCTGTCCTTCACCATCTCCCAGAGCTTGCTCAAACTCATGCCCATGGAGGTGGCGATGCCATCCAACCATCTCACCCTCTTTTGCCCCCTTCTCCTCCTGCCCTCAATCTTTCCCAGCATCAGGGTCTTTTCTGACTGGATGAAATTTAAGTTTTCTCTGTAGTGCCCTTTTCCTTAGAAACTATTCCACTGAGAATTCCATCAAAGTACTTTGGACAAGTCACTGAAAACCATTCTTTTCTTTGTATGGTTAAGGCACCAAATTAATCTATATATTCTCACCCCAGTTGGTTTTCAGTTTTTACAGATGCATTTTTTCTTCTTGATTTCATTTTTAAAAAATACATAAAACATTTTTGTTTCCAAAGTCAAACACAGTATAGAGTCTGCCTAGAAAAGTCTCCTATTACTAGTGTTACCTCCCTCCTCTGAAGGCATGTCCTTTCATTTGTTCTTAATTTTCCTTCCAGTGTTTCTTTTGCAAATATATTTCCTTTTAGAAATTATATTAAATAGAAAAAAAACATCTTTTTCAATGAAGTTCCACTAGCTTTTCTATATTTTTTGGTTATTATGTTTTAAAAGACTAGTATTATAAAGGTTTTATCATACTTACCTGTGTCAAGTGTAAAAGAACAATCCAAACATTCTTTGGCAGATGACACTGTTTAGCTTCTTTTAAGAAATATATCTCTCTCTTCAATGAGTTTGGTACATTCAGGAAACAGACTGCAAACTAAAGTGAAATAGAAAGATTTCTTCTAATTTCCATTTATTGTCTGAGGCTGAGAAAATATCTCACAGAAGCAATTTTACCAAGATGAGTCTGAGAAAAAAGTTCCTTGAATTAAACCATAATGAAAAATAATATGAAACAGAATATGTATGTGTGTGTTTATATATACCTGAATATCTTTGCTGTACAGCAGAAACTAACACAATACTGTAAATTAACTATGTGAAGTGAAAGTCACTCGGTCATGTCCGACTCTTTGCAACCCCATGGACTATACAGTCCATGAAATTCTCCAGGCCACAATACTGGAGTGGGTAGCTATTCCCTTCTCCAGGGGATCTTCTCAACCCAGGGATTGAACCCAGGTATCCCTCATTGCAGGCAGATTCTTTACCTTCTGAGCCAGCAGGGAAGCCCTGGTGTATAGTTGAAGTCAACTATACTTCAATTAAAAAAAAATAGCAAGATGAGAAGGACATTTTTTTAAAAGTTACTAAGAACCATGAAACTCCAGGTGTACCCTGTGTGTTGTCCTCTGTCGACTTAATTCATTCTCTGCCTCCTTCAAAGTCATGCTCATAGACTTGAACTTGAGAAATTCTAGAGCCTCAAAATCAACATGGCCAAAATTGTGTTCATAAGATTTGGGAAGAAGGAGGCTTTGCAAAGTTGGGAGAGTTGAAGTTGGTAGAACTTGATGGACTTTTGTTAGTAATGTTAGAAGATTGTTGTTATTATTTGCTTTTAACACATATACCAGAGTTATATAAAATGTTGACATTGGGGCAACTTGGATGAAGGGTATAAGGGAATATTTTGTACCATCTTTCCAACTCTTCTATAAAGCTAAAATTGTTCCAAAGGAAATTTCATTTCATACACACACACACACACACTTACATACACAGACAGTAAACTAAAAAGACTTAGAATGCATGAAATACAAAGAGATCCTTAGAGAACTTCAACAAAGTGATAAGAGAAGCAACCCAACAGAAAAAAAAGGATTAAATGAAATGCATGCCAAGTAATATACTATTTTTGTTTACCACACAGGCGAAACGTATAAGGTTAATATCAAGTGTTCATATGGCTTAGGGAGACAGGATAGGGTGACCTAGTACTCTTGGTTGGCAAGTTGACGGTATCGGCTTAAAATTTTTATTTTAACTAGGTATGTGCATGTGTGTGCTCAGTCGTGTCCGACTCTTCGACCCCATCGACTGTAGCCCACCAGGCCCCTCCTTCCATGGGATTTCCCAGGCATGAATACTTGAGTGAGTTGTGATTCCCTTCTCTAGAGGATCTTCTTCGCCTGGGGATCAAGCCTGGGTCTCCGCATTGCAAGTGGATTTTTACCCTCTAAGCCACTATGGTACATCCATACTGTGGAATGCTAGACAGCCATTTAAAAATCATGAGGTAGATTTTTATTGTTTGACATCATCTCCAAGACAAAAATATTAAGTGAAAAAATAAACTGTAAGATAATAAATGTAGTCTATCATTTGTTTAAAGAAAACAGGCGTTGCTGTATATCTACATGTTTCTCTTTCTCTTTTTCCATGTATATGCATAAATAAATATGCAGAAGCGATCTGGTATATACTCTCTAGTTAGATTTAAATAGTGTTATTCCTGGGTAGTGGGAATGGGCAATGTGGGCTAGTTGAACTTTGAACATCTGTCTATAGCTCAAGTCTTTTACATAATTGATCACAGAGACACAGGAGTGGGGCAGGGTAGGGAATGTCTCAGGCAGCTTGTCGTGAACAGAGAGAACGCTGTCTAGCAGGGGTCGACTCTGAGCTGCTTGTGTCCCTGTGGGGTCCAGTGCAGAGTGAAAATGTTGGATCCTTTGCTCAAAATGCAGGACAAAGTATCATTAAAGGTGGATATGATTTATCATGTATCTTTGTATTGGGCTGGTTTTAGGTGCAGAGATCAGAACTCGTATGAGGACTTAGCTGAATTACACACTTGATATGTCAGGGCTTGTTTCTGGAGTTGTCTCTTAAGCCAGCAGAAGAGACCAGCCTTGGCCAAGTCAGGACGGTTGAGGAGAAAGAGGACCCCACTCCCCACTCACAGGCACAGGGTGCACCCCTGGGCCTGGGGACAATCACAGTCAGGACAGACCCTCAAGGACCCTGGGGGTCCCATTTGTCTGCTGGGCCTACCAGAATCTCCTCCTCATCAAACGCCTGACTGAAACAGCCGTGCTGGGCACAGAGTCTAGGGGAGCCAAGCTGCCACGTCCACAGTAGACAGCAGTCAGCAAGGATCCTTAAATTTCTAGGCTGGGAAGCCCGGGTACCTGAGTGGGGGCTGATCAAGAGGCTCCCCTCCTACCAAGGTGAAGGATGGCTTTGCTTACCCAGGATGCTGTGATGCTAGCACTTGCCTATCCTGGTCAGGCAGGAAGGCACAGACTGCCTGGGAAGCCCTCCCCAGAGGCCGCAGGGGCCAGGGCCAGCTTGAGCTGAGGCCCCGGGTCTCCAGTGTGCCTTGCATTGTCCAACCTTCAGTTACTAACCACAAATCCAAAAAGGAAAAGTGTTCAGAGTCAGAGCATTAAACCCAGGTGCAGGGCCCCTCCCAGCGCCGGGTTGTATAGCTGCAGTGCTGGCACACCTAGGAAGGTAGCCTGGGTGGGTCAGAGGGTTTTGTTTTTAAGATGGGAGATACTAGGGGAAGCATGAATTCTGAGAGGTAGAGTCCTTTAGCTGAGGGAGGACAAAGGTGATGGCGGGAGAACTGATAAACCCAGTGGGAGGGAGGAGAAAAGCAGGTGTTACAGTGTGTGTGTGTGTGTGCACGCACACACACACACACACACACACCGCATACGCATGCTCAGTCATGTCCAACTCTTTGAGACCCCATGGACTGTAGCTCACCAGGAGTTGGTTGTCATACCCTTCGCCAGAGGATCTTCCCAACCCAGGACTCGAACCCAGGTCTCCTGCATTGTAGGCAAAGTCTTTACCATCTGAGCCACCAGGGAAGCCCAAGAATACTGGAGTGGGTTGCCATTTCCTTCTCGGGGGATCTTCCCTACCCAGGGATTAAACCCACATCTCTTGTGTCTCCTGCATTGGGCAGCAGGGTTTTTACCACATTGCCTCCTGGGAAGCCCGATGTTAGGGTCGCTGTGTCATATTTGGCAGGAAGATAAGGGAGTTTCCATTCCTCTGTTTCTGTTTTCTCTGTGAAATATGTGGTTGGGCTGGGAGGGGCTGGGCCGGGGGCGTTCACTGATCATGATCCTGGGAGTATAGAAGGCGGGGAACTGAGCTGTGGAGAGGAGACTGTAGTCATGGGCTCCATGGGATTATGGAGTGTACAGTAGGCTTGGCTGTGTGACATTCAGGAGCCTAAAGAGAGAGACCCTGCCTTGTCCTGCTCAGAGGAAGTACGGCCCCACTGTTTCTTAGGAGGAGCTCTTCCTAGGAAGGATTGTCTTTTATTCTGAATTGAATTTTGAAAGTCCTCTTTTAGTGTTTCTATATCCTTTTAAAAAATGAAATGATACTGGTGATATCACGTAACGCTCTTTTGGTATTTTTGTTTTACTGTGGCAAAATCTATATAAAACTTAGAATTTTAACCATTTTTAAGTGTACAGTTCATAATGTTTATTTTAAAATGTCTTCACTTTGCAAAATAAAGTAACATTAAAAATTGGTCATCCTATAATGTACCCCAGAGTGGTTTTGTGTGTGTGGGGGTGTGAAGTTTTACTGGTCTGTGAAATGTAGAAATGCTATGAGCCTCACAAAGCATTTCTCTGTTTAAGTGTTACACAACTCTTATTGGTGGAAGAAAACTCTGAAGCGATTTTTAGAATTTTTAAGATACCCTGTAAGAATGAGAGTAGAATTATTTATTTTATATTGCTCTTCTGATGCTCTGATAAAGTTCTCCTAATTCTAGTATTTTGTGTATATATCCTCTTTTGTGACATCAAGACTGTCTCCTTTTCTTCCGCAGTGCTATAATATTTCCCTTTTGTATTTCATGTGTAAACTCACCGCTCATACTATAACACATAACAGTTTTCCAAGGATATTTTTGGTAATAGAAACATAAATACACTTATATAAAATGTGGGTATGGGTATAGTTGTTCACTTGGTCAAAGCCGTTTTAATAAATGGTTCTAAAAGATTAATAAAGATTTTGTACACAGTTTTGTTTTTTTTTTTTTCACTCTGAGCCACAGACACCAAAAATCCCACAGGAAGTTGTCTTTGTAAGTGTTGCGGTTTTTAGTTTCCTGTTCAGTTTGCATTAGATGACCAGAAAGTCTGTGCAGTCAAAAGAGATTCTTGGTTAAAGCTTATTGTAATTCTGAAGGAGACTCTCAAATTTGCTTGTATTTCTTCTCAAATAGTTGATCCAGAGGAGCTATAACAAGATCCATACATAGACATTAAAGTTGTGGTATCATGTGAAACTTTTTATGTTCAGTGGATAAACTTCATTGTTAAAGGGGCAACTATCTGAAATTAGGCTTTATGTTTTCCACTTCTTATCAAAGCATTTTCTAAGAAATAAACTATAGGAGTGGAAATAGGTTTTAAATTGACAACTAGGTTTTACCTTTATTTTTACAAATGACAAAAACTTTCTCTTCATTCTTTAGAGAACTGGAGATAAATTAAAAAAGTTGTACAGCTTAATTTAGATATTATAAATACCACTAGAAAAAAATTTCAAAGCATACAATTATTGAAATGTTATTACTGTAATTCTTAAAGCATAGTATTCTAAAGCTTAAGTTTCTTGTTTAACTTATTTTTAAAACCATGGCAAAAATAAACTTTATATTAGATCTTTGACATATCATGTCATGTAGCATTTAACTTAGGTACAGTAGGCCTGGTGAAAAGTGACAAATGAGGAAAGAGGAAAGGTCTCTGCGTTTGTCTTAAACATTTCCAGGTTTAGGTCTGTTAAAGGAATGGTATCTGGTTCTGGGCAGGTCATGCTGACTGCACATCTTATTAAATGGGTAGATTAATAAAGATAACATGGAAGGTTTTTCCCACAGTCACCTTTGAAAATAAAAAATAACGCCACATTGAAAAAAATATAAGAAAATTTTCATTACAGTTCTGAAGTGAATAAAACAAAAGTCACATCCAACATGACTTTAAAACAAAAGTGACTAATCATTTCTGTTGGAGGAGAGCGGGGAGAGGAAGAGAAAAGAGAAAGGATTTGATTTGCAGAACACTTTTAGTTCTAGAAAAGCAGACCTGGGTTTGATCCCTAGGTTGGGAAGATCCCCTGGAGAAGGGAACGGTTACCCATTGCAGTATTCTAGCCTGGAGAATTCCATGTACTGTATAGTCCATGGGGTCGCAAAGAGTCGGACACGGCTGAACAACTTTCACTTTAGTTCTGTAGCTTCAGGTTGCAAAATGTATGGTATTTTAGTTTGAAATTTTAATTCATTTTTATGTATGATAGGCAGGTATTTCTTGGTTACGTTAGATTTTCCCTACAGTTGAATTCTAAAGAGGAAATCATCGTTTCTGGTTTTTTCCATTTCTTTCTTATGTACCTTTTGCGGCACTGTACTAGGTTCTTTAGGAGGTTACCATTTGAGAGCTTCACGTTTTAGAGTGCAGAACAACAAGGGCGGGAGAGGTTTCTGACATACTCCTTGGTGTCTAGCGAGGCCGTCTGCACCGCGGGCCGGTCCCCTGGACAGTGGACCCAGCATCCTCGCGGCTCTGCCCGGCGCGACCCCTTCCCCTTGCCACTGAGAATCCCAGCATTTTTGATGCCAAAAATATGCGTTTAGGATCCCTGTCTACATAGGCTGTTGAAGGTGGTGCTGGATCTCTATCAAGGCCTCGTGTGGGTGGGCCCTCGGGTGCCCTTGACCCCGTGAGCAGTGTTCGCGGGGCAGTCGGTCCGTCCACTACGACAGCCTAGCAGCACTTCCCAGCGAGGCTCAGGCAGGCGGGCAGCGGGGGTCGTGGCTAGGGCCATCTCTCTCCAAGTCGCAAAGGCTGGGTATGGGGGTGCTCGCTCCTCGGGGGCGCTTTCCGCCGGGCCGTGCAGCGAACAAACAGGAAACTCCGTCTCCAAGTTACTTCGGAAACTGGGCTTTTCCTTCCGCGACAGGGGTCGCATCCGGACAGGAAGCGGACCGGCCGCTCGCCCCGCGCCCTCGTGGCCCCGCCCCTCCTGCTACGGCCCCGCCTCCGTCGATCGTACCGCCCCAGCCCCCACCCCCTAGGCCGGGCATGCTCAGTGGGCCGGGCCGGGCCGGGCCGGCAGGTTTGCGTGGTCGTCCGCGGTTGCCGGCGCCGGCTCAGCCCGCCGACGCCACGTCCCGTTGCTGCGGCTAGTTCCCGGAAAGTTACGTGCTAAAGCGTCCCCCGAAGAGCCGGCGGGCGCACTGCGGGCGGCGGAGGCCCCGAGGCGGCCGAGCGGCTAGCCGACGTGCCCGCGGCTTGGCTGGGGGCGTAGCGCTCGGAAGGAGGCGCCGGCCGGGCGCACCCCGCGGGGAGCCCCGGGCGGGGCGGGCGCGGCGCGGACTTTTGTCCGAGTTCAATCCCCTCCCTGTGGGCTGGGCCTCTCCGGCGCCCCAGCCCCCGCCCCGCTCGCTCCCGGGAGATGTTTATCTGGGCCGCGGCGTGAGGAGCCGGCGGCTGGCGGCGCGGAGTCTCGGGTCCGAGAATCGTTGCGCGGCGCGGGAGAGACAAGATGTCCGGCCAGGCCCGCGGCCGCCAAGGTGAGCACCGCAGGGAGCGTCCGCTGGGGTTCCTTCTCCCTCTGCCCGCGGGCTGCCGGGCGGGCCGTGGAGGGGGCGGGCGGCGGGGCCGGGGCCGGCCGGGCCCCGGGCAGGTGCACTGCGGCGGCGTCACTGCCCGGCCCCGGCCCCAGCTCCGGCCCCGGCCCGCGGCAGGAGGGAGCAGGGCGGGCGGGGACGCGCAACAGGTTCCGCCGGGAAGCCGGGCGCGGGGCGCGGCGGGCGGGCCGGGGCCACCCCGGCGGCTGCAGTCTTCGCGGGAGTGGCTGGTCCCTGGCGAAACCGTGTGGTTTCGGTCTGATGTCACTGTCGCTGGTATGCGCGCGCCCGCGACACGGCTTTGGGACGGCACTCAGCCCCTGTGGAGTAGGTTGGATCTTTTCGCTGTTTTATTTATTTAAGGTGACATTGGAAAAACTAACTTCCTAACATAAGAGTTCAGTTCGAGTTACACTTTCAAAAGTTCCGCACAATGCCCTTAAAAATGGATAGTGAACTTTTAAAAATAAAAATTGGCAAAGACCTGTGGGTTCGTTTAAAACGTAACGTTTTCCTATCAATTTTCATATGCTTTGAAGTACTGTGCCATTTTCTCAGTGCTTTCAAGCCAGTTTGTATGTTACATGAAAAAGTTGAAGTTCCTAAAAATCAGTTAGTATTCTTCTCTCCTTTTGTACAGCTTAATCTTTTCCACCGTAAACGATTGCAGGAACACAGAAATATGAAGAATAAAAATCTCCCTTAAAAATCAATTTATTACTTTAAGTATTATCAAGTGCTTAAGCGGGTGCTGGTTTCATGTTTTTGCTTGTTTTTTCTTTACTGTTTGAGATATTTATTCATAGCATCTTGGACCAGGCATAATTAGGCCTTAAAGTTTCTGAACTCAAGACTTTGTTTTTTGGCTGAAAGTTAGCGGTTACGTTTAGCAGTGACTAAATTCTTGTAAGGAATTTAGTGTTCTCTCCTTAAGAAAACTTTTATGTGTACCTTTATTGCTCTACATTGATAAAGACCAGTCTAAAGGTAAAACTTGATCTAAAGATTTAGAATAAAAGGCAAATTTTCGCATGATTTTTAAAATAGTCTTAAGCTGTATACTTTTCTGGGACTTCTTTCCGGGGGAGGACAGGCTTTGTTTCCATATCATAGAGAATGTCACTGTGTTCCTGTAGTGTGCTCTCTGGCACTTTATATCCAAAACGGATATTTCATTTATGGAGAGAAATAAGTTTTCAGTGGATTGCCATAGTAAAATGATGCTTTAGAAAGAGTCATACTTTTCCTCATGAATTATGGTGTTGAGATTTTATGGCATATTAACAAGTATCACTAGTTAAACATTACATTTTGGGGACGTTTGCATTCTTAAATATTTGGGTAGAATGTCAGTTGAAAACTTATTTTTCTAAAATGCTGTTTTGGGACCATCGTTAAATCATATATAGAGAAAGGCCATAAAAGTTGGGGGAAATGAAATCATAACCAACCAAGTCACATTTAATTTTCTAAGCTGATTAAAATGCTTAATAAGAACCAGGCTGTGTATGTACTCAGTGTTTACATGTGATATTTTGTTTCCCCCACTTCTGTTTAAAAAACAACAACAACATGAATTTGCAGCTTTGCTTTTCTTGCTTTTAGCATAATAGTGTGTAGAACTGTAAGTCAGTATCTTTGATTCTATATTCTTTGTAATGATTGAATATTTTTCCATTCCATGAATAGGCTGCAGGTGGTTATTTAACTTGTTTCCAGGATTTTGTAATAAATAGCCTTATATTTTTCTGCATGTGTGTAGTATTACTGTGTGTCTCCTTGTTAAAAATGGAATTTCTGGATCAAAGGGTATGTCTGTGCATTTAAAATTCTGATATATACCACTAATTCTTTCTCCAAAAACGTTGTTCCTAGGAAAAATACAGCGATTGCTGGTGACTTAACTTTAAAGGACATGAAACTTCAGTAAGTGAGATGAAAAAATACAGTCTCTGAATGGAGAGGGATATCATAGAAAATATCACATTTCCTAGAGTTGGTATATAAATGTTAATACAATTCCAAATAAAATCCCAGCGTGGTATTCTAGAAAACTTAATGTGTTGATGAGAAAGTTTATCTGATAAAATAAATGGATAATAACTGTGAAAGTTCAGAAGAAGAAGCCTTATTAGAAAATCTAATAAATTCAGAGTAATTTGAAGCAGTCTTTTAGTTCAGGAATAGACATTGGAATCGAAGAGTCCAGAAACATCTGTGTGTTTACGAGTTTTTAGTGATTATGGTCATCAGCCTTTAATGTGTGTTAGCTATTGTTCTAAGTGCTTAATATGAATTAACTGATTTAATTCTCATAGTATCCCTATGAAATGAGCACTGCTGTTATCCTTGGTTTATGGATGCAGAAATTGAAACAGATAAGGTAACTTCCCCAAATTCACCTAGCCTACCGGAGAGGAAATTGAGACTGTGATAAAAATAACGTTGTACATTTCTGGAGAAAGGGTGCATTAGTCAGTATAGGGTGCTGGGACTGTTGACTATCCTCTGAAAATACATATGTTGTTTCTGCCCTTAGGCCATCCCCCTCCAAATAAAAAAAAAAATCCATTTGAAAAATATGCAGAGAAGATAAATCATAAAACACTAGAAGAAAGTGTAGGAGGCTTAAAAAAGTCCTCAGTGGAAAAGGCTTCTCTGTGTATATTAACTTCAGTAATAAAGGAAAAGTTTTAATCTGTGCTATATATCTGAATTTGCAAATAGAATCAATAGTGTACCTGATGCAAATGATTCAAAAGTTGAAACCAGGAATTTGAGGGTAGTTCTGTCTCACCAAGGAATTGTTTAATTATGTAAGAAAATGACAGGAATAGTAAGAGATATTTCCATTGGTTAAATCATGGAGAGTCTGAAGGAAGTTCAGCTGCTTGTGGACTCAAGCTGTTCACTCCAGAGGAAACAATAAAATGTAGCATTGTTCTGTTACAGATTTTGCTGCTTAAAAGTTTCCATTTTGTCTCAATTTTTTTCCCACTGATTATTTCTAAAATTTTAGTGTATAGTAGGAAATGATTTATTGTATCCTTAATAGCTGATCATTTGAAAATTAAAAACTGTAGAATATAGCTAAATGAACAAAAATAATTACAAAATTAGTCCTTGTAGATAGGAAATGTCTTGAGTGGCTGTTATGACATAGTTTTAGTTTTGGTACTTTGTGATTGGTGTGTATTTGCTTCAGGGAAGCCCACTTCCTACTTTAAAGGTAAACTGAAAACTCAAGTTGCTTTATGAAAATTCGCTTGATTGTGTCTGTCAGTGTTTATTGAGCTTCACTGTGGTAATATTTTTTGTATCTGTCAAGCTTGTATAATACTTTTTAAAAATTTTCTTTATTTTTATTTGAAAGATAATTGCTTTATAAGATTTTTTTTTAAATCAAATATCAACATGAGTCAGCCATAGGTATACATATGTCCTGTTTTTATAGTATTTAAGACCCGGGTTCGATCCCTGGGTCGGGAAGATCCCCTGGAGAAGGAAATGGCGATCCACTCCAGTATTCTTGCCTGGAGAATCCCATGGACAGAGAAGCCTAGTAGGTGACAATCCACGGGGTCGCAAAGAGTCGGACACGACTGAGCGACTTCACCTCACCTCACCTCAAGGGGAAGCTGTTTAATATTCTGTTAGTGTGTTTAACATTGTAGACGCTTATGGTTAGAATTGTCCTTTATATCCTTGGTTGATAATCCCTGACCACATTTACAGCTCTCCAATTCATTTTGGGACAGTTCCATTAGATGCCCCGCCCCGCCCCCCAGATTGTTCAGTAGCAGAAATTGCTCTGTGCTACTAGGAAAGACCCTTTTTCTTTTGTTTCCTTTTTGAGAACAGTGATGATTTCATTTTAGGGACTTGAAAACTTTTATTTTTTATTTAAGAAAGACCTATGCTGTGTTTTGGTGACTGTCAGTAAGTGACAGAAGTCAGCCATCCACACCTACAAGCCATGCGGTTAAGATCCATCTGCAGTTGTCAAAGCTGTGGGCTAGTAGATGGGGTCCCGTTTCCTGTTTGGTTTGAAGGAAAAAGATTACAGTAGTTTCACTTCTTTTTTCAATCCTATTAACAATGTACTGGCTCTGACGTTTACTTGCTCTTTAATCTTTTTTTCTGTTAGAGACCAAATGTAAACTCAGTGTCATTCTAAGAATAGAACTGAGTATAAACAAGACAGCACTATGCTGCTAAGGAAAATGTCATTAAAAATAATAATTTTGGTGAAAAATTTGGAAATGTAATCCTATTTATTGATGGAACTCTGACATGATAAAAATTCAATCTAATGAAAGACCAGAGTCTGACTGTAAATCTTAAGTGTGGTGCCACTGGTCCTTGGATGCCTAGCCACCGCTCACTGCGGGCCCTGTGCAGTCACCCACTCAATGTCCTACACTTACCTGGCCTCTTGGGGCTGGAGACTAGCTGTGGGACGAGCAGAGTTCTTTTTTATTAGTAGTTTTTGATCAATTGTTAAGATTAAAAGATAGTTTCTAGTATGATGTTTCTGAAATATTTGACTTGAACTTGCTTTGCATCTCTGAATTTTGGAAGGTAATCTTGAAAAATCTCTTTAGCTTAACTTTTAAATCTTGTAGAAAGAGATATTAGAACAGTTCACCAAGTTTTGAGTCTAAGATGGGCCTATTTCAGTACAGTATTTCTAATACAAGTCAGCAATAAAAACAGGCCTTTTGCTATTGGTGACCTAGAGTACTTCCTAATTTATTTATTGCAGACAAGAGTGGGTTCAAGTTGCTCCTTGATGGGCTAGCCAGGTGCTTGATTTTCATGCCTTCTCAAACAGATCCTTGGTAATAAGATGAGAAGCCTGGTGGGCTGCCGTCTGTGGGGTCGCACAGAGTCGGACATGACTGAAGCGACTTAGCAGCAGCAGCAGTGACTACAAGGGTAGGGAATTTTATTTTATATCCTAGAAGTGGATGAAAATAGTGACTCAGAGCAGTGTTTTAACATGATAAAACCAATGTTGCCAAAATTTGAACTGTAAAATACCATTTGAGATGTAATGTGTTAAATACTGAATCTCAGAAAGCCCTTAACTTTGGAATGTATCAGAAGACAGGTTTTTATTTGTGTGTAGGTGCATTTTGGTATATGATAGAACACCCTAACTCACTCACGCTGGTAGCATGCTGGGAAATGAGTTGATTGATGATTGGTCCCAGTCATTCTAGTTTATCGTGCCCAGAGGGAGCTGAAGACTGGAATGAATATTACTTGGATACTGGTTAGGAACATAAGATTAGCATATATCTGGTTTAATTTAAAATTGTTTTTTGATTATCTGAAATGATTTTTGTTTTTAAAATAGTGTACATCCCAAAGAGTGAAAGTTCATTTTATTTCTTGGCTGTTTTAGGAATTTTCACTCTTTTCAAATTGTCATTAGTAATCTTTTGAATTTGTGCACAGTAACTTAATTTATGATTGCTCTCTCAATTCAGTTCAGTTCAGTCACTCAGTCATATCTGACTCTTTGCGACCCTATGAATTGCAGCACACCAGGCCTCCCTGTCCATCACCAACTGCCAGAGTCCACCCAAACCCATGTCCATTAAGTCGGTGATGCCATCCAACCATCTCATCCGTCCCCTTCTCCTCCTCCCAGCATCAGGCTCTTCAGATGAGTCAGCTCTTCGCATCAGGTGGCCAGAGTATTGGAGTTTCAGCATCAGTCCTTCCAGTGAACACCCAGGACTGATCTCCTTTGGGATGGACTGGTTGGATCTCCTTGCAGTCCAAGGGACTCTTAAGAGTCTTCTCCAATTCAGTACACAATGCTAAAATTTAGGAGGCCCTCAGTAATGACGTTCTTTTTGTTAGTTCAGTGAGCATTCGTTGAGCACAATTTGTTTTGGATCCCTGTCCTTTAAAGACTTATCATTTCTAGTTGGTCTATATTGTCATAATCAGTTGTGAAATATGTCATTTTTAAGATCAAAAGAATTTTGCGTTTTCTCTCTAAACACACTTGAGGTCTTCTTACTGATACAATAGCATAGCTCTCTGGTGTGCTTTTTGGTTGGAGAAGATCATGGAGTTCTATTTAGAGCCTGGACTTGGTGTAACACATGAGCTTTTGCATTTTCTTTTGTTAATTAAAAAAAATTTCAGTTGACTCTAGATACATTCGTGTATGTATTGTATGCATGCATTTGGTAAAAGTCTGAATAGGACAAAAAGGTTAAGAATTACAAAGCAACTCTGATTTATTTATGTGTTGAATATACTGAAATGGAAAATGGACAGTAAGCTGTCTGACACTGTTATGTTTAGGGTCTAGCCAGCTCTAACAGTTGGGAGTTTTGAAACTGTTTTCTATATTCAGCAGATATTCTCTGCTAGCCTAGTGTGTACCAGGCACTGTTGTAGGTGGTAGAAGCAGAGCAGTGAACACATGACTATGCTGTACTTATGGGCCGTTTTAATGCTGTAAATGGTGGTGGGCACCAGCATCTCCAGCAGGCCATTTCTGTCATAACCTGCTTTCTCAAGATATCACAAGAATCTTCTATAGTACTTATTTTCTAGTTTTGCTTTATAATTTTACCACTTACGCATTCTGTAAACATTGTGGTTTTGCCTGTGAACTTTATACACCAGAATCTTAAGGTGTGGATTCTGTTGTGTATGGCTTTTCTTGCCCAGCGTGGTGTCTGTTAGTTGATGGGTGTTGAGGGTGACTAGTTCATTAGCTTTCATTGTAGTTGTGGATGAAATTCATAGTGTTCCTTTTGAGGGAGGACTTACTGCCAGATCGGCTTCTGGAAAAAGTAGTTTGAATTAGACTTCTGTGGGATTTTGGAGAAAAATGTGTACTTTCTGAAGGGCAAGAATTAGATAAGTATCTTGGCTAGGCACAATATACTTGCCTATACTTTGGCTAGGACACAAAAGAAAAATAAGCTGCTTTTGGTGTTCACAGGATGTTACTTTGAAAAGTCAATTCTAATTTTGAGGGTATTTTATGACTGAGGTCTTAAAATCTATTAAAGTGTATTTTTGTAAGTATCCATTCATCTGACGCCAATTAGACCAGTAAAAGCCCTGATGGGGAGAAATATGTGCTTTGGCAAAAACAAGTAAACACAAGTGTACTTTTCAAAGTATAATCATAGGAAGTCTTTCCCAGTGGTGTCATGTAAAGGAACTTTGGAAGATTTATGTTTTCTTTTCTAAATAATGATACATGTAGGGATATTTAAACATATACCAACCCATATTTTGATACTGTATTTCGTGTACAGTCAGACAGTGGCCATGGCAAGCAGATTTACATTCTAGGCATAAATATGAGAAATGTGTATTAATAATAAATAAAAGCCTCCTAATACTGAGTGCTGTTTCCATGACAATACTAAGCCAGCTGTTTTATGTATATTGTCTCATCTGATCTTAGCAGTTGTTGTAGGCACTCCTAGGACCTCTGTTTTATAGGTGAGGAGTCTGAGGTTAACTTTACTGCTCTGGCTAATGGCATACTTGATTCTAGGCTTTGTAATTCACACATGCACGTGCTTTTACGTTCCTGTGTTGTAAGGAGTGTCAGGGAGAGGAGGAGGGAATGGTGTTAGGTGCATTGTGACTCATAGGAGTCGGACCAGAGGGTGGAAGAGAGGGTGCAGTGCGGTCAGACAGCAGGAGCTGCTCTGAAGGAAGAGTGTTTACGCAACCCCAGCAGATTGTTGCCTGGAGGAAGGCAGGCCCAAATTGTCTGGCTTTTCAGGACAGGTCGGAAACCCAGATTTTATGTAAATTACTTTAACTTACATGTTGCCAGCTGACTTCAGTTTTCAAAAAAAATACTTCTTTATTGTGAAACTTAATATTTAGTGAAAGCACAGAAAGCATGTGTACATTAGTGAATTACCACAAAGTGAACGCCCATGTAAACACCACCCAGGTCAGGGCATACAACATTGCGGGCTCCTCACTTCCTCCCTCGCCCCTACCTGGCAGCATCCCTACCTGGCAGCATCATCCTGCCAGCAGAGCTGCTGTCCTGACCCTAAGACCCCTATGTTAGGCTCTTCCTGCCAACTGCATTCTTTCCCCAAGACAGGTACTGTTCTCAATTTATGCTTTAAAGATTCGTGTGTTGTGGCATTATGAATTCATTCATCTTCATATCTGTTTAGTATTCTATTGTGTGACTGTACTACAGTTTATTTTACTGTTGATGGACATTTGGGGTATTTTCTAATTTGGACTATTAAGAATAATGCTCCCATGAACACTTGGATAGCTCTCTTGGTGAACATGTGCACGTATTTCTCTAATATGTATTTAGGGATGGAATTGCTCCTGGATTGTTTAGTGTGTCTTCAATTTTAGTAGACAGTGTCTTCTCTAGAGAGATTATACCAGTTTATAGTCATCACCATCAGTGAATGAGACTTTGTGTTGCTTTACATTTTCACAAAGACTTGGTATTATCAGACACTTTTAGTCCTTCTGGCTGGTCTTTAGTAAATCTCACTGAAGTTTTCATTTTCTTTTTATTTTTTGACTAGATGAAGTGGAGCAGCTTTCATGTTAATGACCTGTTTGAGTCTTTTGCCTATTTTTCTTTGGAATTATCTTCTTACTGACTTGCTTCATTTTTTATTTTTGGATAAGAGCTAGTTGATTATATGTGTTGAAGGTGTTTTTTCCAATGTGGTGGTTCTCTTGATTGTCTTTTGATGAAGCTCTTAATTTACATGTGGTCCGAGTGTCGAGGCACAGAGAGAGACCAGCAGGGGACCAGAGATGGATCTGTCTCCAGACCACACCTGCGCAGAGAGATCAGGCAGTGTAAGAACTGAAAAGGTTGTCGTTGAATAACCTTGTGTGTTTGTCCCTGTATCCTGAGTTCAGGCTCTGGAATCTGCATCTTGAGTCCACCAGTTAACACTGTGTTCTCCTCTCATAGGGGAGAACAGCATGGTCCCAGTACGCACAGTCAGGGTGCTGGACACTCCACTTAGTGCCTGAAACAGGGGCACTATCCAGTTAGATGGCATTCTCAGTGGAGCCCGTCTTAATAGCAGGAAAGAAGCGTATGGGAATTGTGATATTTCTGTGT
The DNA here is from genome assembly GCA_917880005.1 of Nanger dama. Taxonomy (NCBI): domain Eukaryota; kingdom Metazoa; phylum Chordata; class Mammalia; order Artiodactyla; family Bovidae; genus Nanger; species Nanger dama. Next base: position 3,413,259 of record CAKJTW010000108.1, on the reverse strand, counting down.
GTGTACACACACCTACTTATTCTGTATGTTCGTGTGTGTATGTACTTACTTATTTAATATGGGTTGGAGGTTGGTTGAGCCCCAGACCTGTAAGATGTGCTGCGGTTCCAGAGGAAGTTCCTGAGTTGCTTTCGAAAATGTTTTTACAATAACGCCGAGGAAGAGTCTCAGTCTTTATTTTGATGAATTAGGGATTAGAGATGAAGGACTATCCCTACTTCAGTGCACCCAGTCCAGTTGGATTACCTGTCCAGTATGGTGAATGACCAGTTAGCAAATTCCTTTTCACCTGAGCACCTCCTATCTCTCCACTGGTTCCATCTGTATTGTCTACCATTTACATCCCGCTCCTTTAACACACAGACATAGACACATGTGAACAACAGATGGCGCTAGTGGTAAAGAACCCATCTGGCAATGCAAGAAACCTCAGAGATGCAGGTTTGATCCCTGGGTCAGGAAGATCCCCTGGAAGAGGGCATGGCAACCCACTTTAATGTTCTTGTCTGGAGAATCCCCATGGACAGAGAAGACTGTTGGGATACAGTCCATAGGGTCACTTAGCACGCACGCACATAGAGTATATATCACACCTCTTCTCCCTTTGTTGTTCTTGTTCACTTGCTAGGTTGTATCCAACTCCCTGCAATTCCATGGACTGCAGTACTCCAGACTGTCCTTCACTGTCTCCCAGAATCTGCTCAGATTTTTGTCCACTGAGTAGGTGATGCCATCCAACCACCTCTTTCTGTCACCCCTTCTTCTTTTGCCGTCAGTCTTTTCCAACATCAGGGTCTTTTCCATGGAGTCTTTTTAAATGGCCCCAGTATATGTGCTCCTCCTAGAACTCCTCTGCATCTTAATTGCCTTTACAAGTAAAGACCAAACTTCATAATAAAAATCAGTAAACTCCTACAGGGCTATTTGGCCCCTGCCTGCTACTCTAGCCTCACCTTGGATCTTCCCCACCCCGCCGCCTTGGACTCCTTCTCATCCTGCGCTGTCCTTTTGAGCAGGTACTGAACTGCCCCCTGTTTGTCTGTAGTGCCTCTCATGGCTCTCATTCTTTCCTTTATGATATTTAAGCCTGTGATAATAGGTTGAGTTGTGACATGTCTTAATCATTCGATTTTCCCATTAGACTTTAAGCTTCATGAGACAGAGGTCACCTTGATGTGTCTCGTTATCACCGAGCTTAACACAGTGTCGAGCATATAATAAATGTAGATATTGTGAAAGTATAATGCGGAAAGTGCTTTTGTTACCCTAGGGCTATTGCACATACTGTTTTCTCCACCTGGAAGGAACGAGGGTCCCTCGTTCACCCAGCATTTGTGCCAATTCTTTTTTCTTTAAAAAACTGATTATCAGCTTATTAAATAAGCCCATTTCAGTGTCTGCAGTGGTGACCTTATCCCTGACTCCTGGTCCAGTCCTGGTGGAGATAGTCTACTTAATTATGGCTCAGAAGGACCTGCTGGTCTGAGTCTCCGGGAGCCTCTTCTGAAAGCCACCTCACATTTTAGGACCTTCGCCACCAGGTTTCCTTGTAGCTATTCTCAGGGTCTTGGTATTCACCCAAACCGGTCCTTCCAGTTTGAGGTGCTTTTCCTTTGTGTGTCTGGTCAGGTCAGTGTTGAGGCTGCTGAAGATGATTGTGATTCGATGAACTGCCACTCCTAGTCTGGCAGGTTCTTCCTGCATTTTAAAAAGCCAGGTCAAAGCTAGGCTTCCAGACCACCTTGTTCCTGTGAGTGTGGCCTCGGCTGGGAGTGGCTGTTTCTCTGCTGGAGTGGACAAAGTCCTGGCCCTGCTCTTCTCCAGGAGAGCCTTGCTCTGAGCCCGGAAAACACCCTGTACTCTCCCTGTCCTGTCCTGCACAACAGTGTGTTACCTCCTTGTCTGCTGCCTATTTGATTAGAATCTAATGCTGCTTCTAGACCAGGGGCACCATTTTCTCTCTGGTGCTCATTACTACTCATAGACCAGGTTACATTAGCCAAGAAACTCGCAGAAGTTGCTGGTGCATCTCCAGAACGTGTACAAAAGAGGAGACAGCTGCTGGAGGAGCCAGCCCGCTGAAACGTGGCTTACCTGCTTGGCATCTTGTCTCAGGATTCTTGGTCAGGCCTTTCCTAGATTCAGTAATTAACTTCTAGTCCCCTCAGTTACGCCTCACCCCATTTATTTTTTAAGTGGAAAAATTTCAAGACCATACAAAAGTAAATGAGTGTAATGAATCCCCACACTAGCATCGCAGGCCTAGTTGTCAGTTATGGCCGTCTTGTTCCGTCTATACTTCTACCCATTGTATTGTCTCTCCTCCATTATTTCAAAGCAAATACCAGACTTTTCTTTTCATCTTCTAATACTTAAATTTGTTCACTTGCTAAGTCCTGTCTGACTCTGCAACCCCATCGACTGTAGCACACCAGGCTTCCCTGTCCTTCACTATCTCCTGGAGTTAGCTCAGACTCGTGTCCATTAAGTTGATGATGCCATCCAACCATCTCATCCAGTTGTCACCTTCTCCTCCTGCCCTCAATCTTTCCGAGCATCAGGGTCTTTTCCAGTGAGTCAGCTCTTTGCATCAGGTGGCCAAAGCATTGAGTATGTATCTCTAAAAGATAACTCTTTCTGTTTAAAGATAGTTTTTTTTTTTAATTATTATCTTTGACTGCACTGGGTCTTCATTGCTGTGTGCACAGGCTTTCTCTCGTGGCAGTGGGCAGGCTACTCTCTAGTCTCGGTGTGCGGCCTTCTCATTGTGGTAGCTTCTCATCACAGAGCACAGGCTCTAGGGCGAATGGGCTTTAGTAGTTGCAGCACTCAGGCTCAGCAGTTGTAAGGTATGGGCTTAGCTGCCCTGAGGCATGTGGGATCTTCCTAGATCAAGGACTGTGTCCCCCATATTGCAGGGAATTCCTGTCCACTGTACCACCAGGAAACTCCAAGAACTCTTTAAAAAAAAATAAATTATATTGTTAACCACACTTTAAGAATAACTTCTGAATGAAAAAAATCCACCATTTAGTCACTGTGCAGTTTTTTGTCTGAAGTATCAATTTCCTCTTGAAACATGTTTTTAAAAATCCAGATCCGAGTAAACACCTCCCACTGTGGTTGGTGGGTCTCCTGTCTCTAAACTGTGAGACCCCCCCATCTGGCTCTGTTCTGCTGGCCTGTGGTGCCGTCTTGCTGGTGAGGAACAGAATTGTTTGTCCTGTAGGATTTCTGGGTCTGCATTTTCCCTGTGGTAGTCACCATCAATTCTTCTGGCACTCAGCCTTCTTTGTGGTCCGACTCTCACAGCAGTACATAATTACTGGAAAAATCATAGCTTTCACTATACAGACTGTACCTTTGTCAGCAAAGTGGTGTTTCTGCTTCTTAATGCCCTGTCTAGGTTTGTCATAGCTTTTCTTTCAAGGAACTAGCGTCTTTTAATTTCATGGCTGCAGTCACCATCCACAGTGATTTGGGATCCCAGGAGAATAAAATCTGTTACTGCCTCTACTTTTTTCCTGTTTGCCTTGAAGTGATTGGACTGGATGCCATGATCTAAGTTTTTGAAGTTGAGTTTTTAAGGAAGCTTTTTCACTCTCCTCTTTCATCCTCATCGAGAGGCTCTTTAGTTTCTCTTCTTTTTCTATCATTAGAATGATATCATCTACATATCTGAGGTTGTTGATATTTCTTCCAGTGACATTGATTTTAGCTTGTGATTCTTGGTGTTATTTTAATTTGCATTTTTCTAATTATGACTGAGTTTGAATAACTTTTCAAACCTTAACATCCATTTTGTGAAATATCTTTTCTCATTTTTAATTGAATTTTTGTTCTTTTCCTTGCAGTTTTGGATTTCTTTATATATTAGATATATTTGCTCATACTGGCTCTCACACTTGGAAGTGTGAGAAGCTACCAGACTTCCAAGTATGAGAGCCAGTGGCTCTAATATATAAAGAAATCCAGAACTGCAGGGAGAAGAACAAAAGTTCAGTTAAAAATGGGAAAAGATATTTCACAAAAAGGATATTAAGGTTTGAAACAATGTTCAGACTCAGTCATAATTAAAGAAATGAAAGTATTCATGTTTCTATTTTGGTCAGGCATACTTTAAAAATTTTTGTGTACTTAAATTTATTTAATATCCCTTACGTATTGAGTTATTCTTAGAAAGCCTTTGCCTACACCATCATTAAAGAGGAATCCACTCAGGTTTTCTTCTAGTATGTCTCTCATTTCATTTTTTTACATTTATATCTCTAAATTCATTGGGAGGTTATTCTTGTGCTTTGTGAAAAAAATGTTTTTCCAAGTGACAGGCCAGATGTTCTGGCAGCGTTTATTAAAAAGCATCTCTATCTCATCGAATTGAGACATTACCTTTTCCACACACTGATTTTCCATTTATTGGAAGGTAGGGCTTCCCAGGTGGCTCAGATGGTAAAGCATCTGCCTGCAATGTAGGAGACCTGGGTTTGATCCCTGAGTTTGATCCCTGAGTCAGGAAGATCTTCTGAAGAAGGAAATGGCAACCCACTCCAGTACTCTTGCCTGGAAATTTCTATGGACGGTGGAGCCTGGTAGGCTCTAGTCCATGGGGTTGCAAAGAGTCAAACACGACTGAGTGATTTCACTTCTGTTTAAGAATTTTTCCATTATTCCACTGGTCTATTTACTCATGCCGCAGTGTCACACCATTAATTGTGGATGCGCCTTATGGTGAGTCTTACTTCAGAGGCCATAAGGGATAGTTTCCCCCAGTAGCTTTTCTTCTGCAGTGTTTGTTTGTTTTTTTAACCCGTTATTAAACTTAAATGGAAGCATGTTCTTTTGTCCAGTATTGAGCAGCATTCATCCATATTTGCTTATGTGTATTAGTCACTCAGTTATGTGTGACTCGCAACCCCATGTACTGTAGCCTGCCAGGCTCCTCTGTTCATGGGATTCTCCAGGCAAGAACACTGGGGTGGGTAGCCATGTCCTTCTCCAGGGAATCTTCCCGGTCCAGGGATAGAACCCAGCTCTCCTGCATTGCAGGCAGATTCTTTACTGTCCAAGCCACCAGGGATTGTGTAGGTTGAATTTATTTGTTTCATGGCTGTAATATTCCATTGACTGAATGTTGCATCATTGGTGGCTGCTGCTAAGTCGCCTCAGTCGTGTCTGACTCTGTGCGACCCCATAGACGGCAGCCCACCAGGCTCCCCCACCCCTGGGATTCTCCAAGCAAGAACACTGGAGTGGGTTGCCATTTCCTTCTCCAGTGCATGAAAGTGAAAAGTGAAAGTGAAGTCGCTCAGTCATGTTCGATTCTTCGAGACCCCATGGACTGCAGCCCACCAGGCTCCTCCATCCATGGGAAGCATCTAGATTATTGTAGATTGTTTCTGGTTTTTAACTGTTAAAAATAATGCTTTTGTGAACATCCTTATACATAAATTCTTGTGCACATATGGACATGTTTTTATTGGTTGATCATCCAGCATGCTTAGTTTTGCCAGTTTCCCAAAGCCGTGATACCAGTTTGTGTTCCCACCAGTGCTGAGTTCTGATTAGAGTGTTCATTACTGTTGTTGTTTTTTTTCTTTTTAAGCTTCTTGTGTGGTTGTGTAGTAGCATTTAGTTGTGTTTTCAATTTGTATTACCCTGTTGAGTAAGGAAGTAGAGCACTTTGTCCACGTGTTTACTGACCATTTTGATATCCTCTTGTTTGAAGTGCTCCCCTCAAGCCCCTAGTCCATCTTCTCTGTTAGGTGCTCTGTCTTTGTTGGTAGAATTCTTTTGTGTTTTCTGGATGTGAATACTATATATATACACACATACACACAGACACATGTATGTATGTGTGTGTGTGTGTGTATATGTTAGATATTTGCAGATTATTTTTCTACATTTAAAACTTGGCTTATTGAGCTCTTATATTTGAAACAAGCTTAGCAAAGCGGGAGAAAAAGGCACTATGCCTTTAAGAGCCCCAGCTGGCTACAGCTAAAAAGTAATATAGATTTGCCCTGGAAATAGGAGCATAAGGTTATGAAAAGATTGTAAGCAGTGGATGAAGCATTTATTGGAATGGAAGTCTGGCTCGATGAATGAGCTTCTTGATGGCAGGATGTTTCTGATAGGGGACCACTGACACAGAAGAGAAGGCCCAGAGAGGCTCCAGAAGCTGTAGCGTCTGAGGTAAAATAAAACTTCGCAGGTTACTTTAAAAGCCCAGTTTTATGTGAAAACAAATATGCTGCTTCTCTGTTGTGTATGGAAGAAGTCTTAAGCTACCCAGTGGCTGTCATTCTAACCCGTACATTTACTTCTCCCTGAACCTGATCTGTTGTGCTTCCACCTGAATTTTAGTGAGATGTCTGGCCCAGGGGGTGAGCCTGCATGAGGCTAAGCAGCTGAGACCTTACCTCAGACACTGTGATTTGTGTAGTTTGAGGATTGAGGTGAAGTAAGGAGGCTGATTTTAAAGACGAGACCTTTTAAAGAAATGTGTAGTGTAATCATTTGTACATATTTGCTATTTATCATTAAGTGCTTTGTTAGAAAAGTAGCATGGTTTTTCATACATTTTGTTATTTAGAAATTGAAAAGATTTTCTGAAATCTTTTTTTTAATCAAATAGTGGTTTAGTGAGGAGAGAATGTATTATAAGAAACTCCACAAAACTGATATATTAATTACCCATTCAGGTTCCTTCAGTGAGTTGATTATTTTCTTTATTTTATCATCTAGAGGAAGAATAATTTTGGTTTTGTTAGGAATTTGATGAATTTGCTTATATATGATAGTTCAGAATGTGATTTCTTAGATCTTCTGCTCAAAGCAGATGTAATCAAGTTGACATTTTTGGTACCAGCAATCTTCAGCTCCTTAACTCTTGTCATTATCATTCCTCTTTCCTCTTTTTTTTTTTTGGCTCTGTGAATATAATATAACTACAATGGTTTATAACATCATGTTTCAAGTGTTTAGCTGCAGATTCTTTTGCACTATAGGTTACTATGAGCTATTGCGGATCCTGCTATTGCAGTTCCCTGTACTATACAGTAGGTCTCTGTTTATTTTATATATAATGGTGTATATCTTTTAATCCCTGTATATATGCCCAAGAGTGGGGTTGCAGGATCATGCGGTAGCTCTATTTTTAGGGTGATGTATGTTTGTTTAATTTTTATTAAGTATAATTGCTTTACAATGTGTTACTTTCTGTTGAATAGCACAGTGACTCAGCTAGGCATGCACATATATCTCTTTTTGGATTTCTTTCCCATTTAAGTCACCACAGAACATTGAGTAGAGTCCCCTGTGCTATAGAATAGGTTCTCATTAGTTATCTACTTTATATCAGTCTACATAGTATCAATAGTATATCTATGTCAGTCCTAATCCCCCAGTTCATCCCACCCCCATCCCCCTTTGCTGTGCATAGGTGTGTTTTCTCTATCTTTGTTTCTATTTCTGCTTTGTGAGTAAATTCATTCATATCATTTTTCTAGATTGGGCATGTAAGTCATACTATATGATACTTGTTTTTCTCTGACCTCACTGTATGACAGTCTGGGTTCATGCAAGTATCTCCCTCTCACAATTATTGTTTGTACATTTTTTTGATGATGGCCATTCTGACAGGTGTGAGGTGATACCTCATTGTAGTTTTGATTTGCATTTCTCTAACAATTAGTGAGGTTGAGCATCTTTTCATGTGTCTTGCCCATCTGTATGTCTTTGGAAAAATGCCTGTTTAGGTCTTCTGCCTGTTTGTTGATTGGATTTTTAAAAAAATACTGAGTTGCACGAGTTGTTTGTATGTTTTAGAAATTAAGCCCTTGTACATTCTTTTTCAGTTTGTAAGTTGTCTCTCTCTGTTTATGGAAAAACTTTTAAATTTGGGGTTAATGTTAGAGAAAAGTTGTAAAAATACTAGAGTTGTATCTTTCATTCTACTCACCCTACATTTCCCATAACTGTAACTGTAGAACATCTATCAAGGATAAGAAGTTTACATCAATCCAATAATAACTAAATGACAGACCACATTTGAACTTTATTAGTTCATCCTTTTTCTCTTCCAGGATTCCACTTTGCGTTTAGTTGTTATTCTTTTTGGTGTCTTTGAATCTGTAGCAGACCCTCAGTTTTCCCTCTGTTAATGACTTTTTGAAAAGAACTGATTATTTTTTAGACTGCCCTTTAGTTTGGTTTTGCTTCCCTGGTAACTCAGTTGGTAAGGAATCCCCCTGCAATGCAGGAGACCCTGGTTCGATTCCTGGGGTGGGAAGATCCCCTGGAGAGGGGATAGTCTACCCACTCCAGTATTCTTGGGCTTCCCTAGTGGCTCAGCTGGTAAAGAAGCCCTCTACAATGTGGGAGACCTGGCTTCAATCTCAGATTGGGAAGATCCCCTGGAAAAGGGAAATGACTACCCTCTCCAGTATTCTGGCCTGGAGAATTCCTTAGACTGTATAGTCCATGGGGTCACAAAGAGTTGGACACAAGTGAGTGACTTTCATGTTCTTTGGTTTCTGTTGTGTTTTCATCACTGGGATGAGATGGTGCATTTTTGGCAAGAATAGTATAAAATACTTGATATCATGTTGTACACCATGTCAAGGAGTTCATAATGTGATATATCTTACTGTTGGTAGTGTTTACTTTGGTTACGATGATGTTTTCTCCTGGAAAGTTATTATATTTCTAATTTATAAATATTTTGGAGGAGAGGATTTGAGGCTGTGCTAATCATGTTAATCCTCAAGCACTCACCCACCAGTTTTATGCTCTCTGGGTGGATCTTCATCTGCAGCAATTGGTGGCGTTTGCTTGAAGGTAATTCTGTAGCCCCCTTTCCTTCCACATTTTTTTTTTTTTTTTTTTTTTTTTTACATTTGTTAATTGAAGTTCCACTATTAACAAAGAGCTGTCCCTTTCCCATTTTCATATTTGATTACATCATATGGATTCATGGGTTATTTTATGGGTTAAAAATCTATTGTTATCATTATTTTGTTATTCAAGTTATTGTAAATTTGTCCTCTAGAAACTCTTTCTTGCTGATTCCTGTGTTGTCTTGACAAATTCCCATAACTTTTTGAGCAGTCCTTTCATTGCTAATGCTGCATGATATCCAGGTTCATCCTGAATTTTCTCTGACCCAACCCTGCAGCCAACCCCTTCTCTGAAAAATTCTAGTTTGTTTTGCTAAAGACCAGTATGTGCTAGCCGTGCTCATTGCTGTTGGGCTTTTTGTGCTGTTAGGTTCTCAGTAGAAGCTGGGAAGTAGGGGTGTGTGTGGATCTACAGGACTCTGTTTCTTCTGTATCTGTCTACATGTGTGTTTAAACCATGGGTTTATACTGATACCTCAGAGTCCGGTCTCACATCATACAGTTCAGTTTATTCTCCCTCCTTTTTTATTTATAACAATAGAAACCCACCTCTCATTATCTTCAGTGCATTTATTCACTCCTAGTGACACAAAGCAGTTTACTTTTTTTACTCATCCCTCCCTCTAGGACTTCAGTGTGTGGAGGATAATGTACCATAAAGAAGGACTGGTACACAGAGAACACTCAGAAATACCACTCCCCCATCTCTGCAGCACCTTTCCCTTCCCTTTCTACCTGGAAAAAGTTTGAAAGGTCTTTTATCCATCTTCAGTCACTAGAAAATGTCAACCTATGAAGTTTTATTGCTAATAACTGGAAAGCACTGGTTTTTTGGGACTGTATCCCTTCGTGTTCCTATAATGGTTAATAGTGACTTACTTAGCTGATATTCTTTCACTTGGATCTCAGGACAGCAGCAAATAGACAGTTTATCTGTAAACTTACTTAAACTTTGATCAACCAAAAAATTCTAGGTTCACTTACATCTTTTTTCTAGCTCTTAATATTTTTTAATCATATCCATCTCATCAGACAGTATCTGATGTCTCCTAAATTCTCAGCCAAGGAGTATACACAGCAAAGTATTAGAAAATTTAGCTGGGGTTGAAATAGCAGAGTGTTGGATGCTTTATTACTTTCAGTTGAGGTTGAGAGGTTCAGTTGAGGTTCAGTTGCTGCTGGGTACTTGGATCGTTATTTTTAGTTCTTACGCTTTAGCGAGGTCCTATCTTGTATTTGTGAGATTTGCTGAATTCTTGATGCTCTTCATTTGACTTCAGATTTATCTTTTTATTATCTCTTGAACAGGACATCTTTGTTTTGAAAGTTTGCATAACAGCCCTTCAGATCAATCCAAATGTATATTTTCCCCACTTTTTAGCACACACTTTTACTTCATTTGTGTAGCAATGATCACATTTGAAATTAAATGCTTAACTGAAGGTCAAAGGGGCTTCCCTGGTGGCTCAGCAGTAAATAACCTGCATACAGGGTAGGAGACACGGGTTCCATCCCTGGTAAGAGAAGATCCCTTGGAGGAGGGCCTGGCTACCCACTCCAGTGTGCTTGCCTGGAGAATTCCAGGGACAGAGGAGCCTGGCAGGCTACAGTCCATGGGGTCACAGAGTTGGACTCGACTGAACAACAAGAAAAGGTCAAAGAGGGATGAGGGCATCTGTTTTATTCACTAAAACTTAGGCTGTACTTCATAAGTTTCTGGCTCACCTTTTCTCAATAGGTGATCTTGCTTTCTATTTTTGTTTTGGATGGAAGGCAAAAAAAAAAAAGAGAGAGAGACAGAAACCCAACACAACGGGAGGAGAATTGCACAGTTGAGTGCAGCAGCTCTGCTCAGAGAAGAAAAAGCCCAGTAGGAGCCACTGGAGCGTGACTGCTCTGCTTACTGCCAGGTTTTCCTAGTGAGGACCACGGTCGTCAGCAGAGACAGCTCAGTGTGCTTTATTTAAGAGATGGCCCTGAATAAGCTATTTTAAATCCATGTTTGATATGGAAAGGTCCAGCAGTTTAAAAATACATGAAAATTGTATTCTTTTATGATATCTTGACTTTGCTATCTTGTCATCTTTTCTGGACAGCTGTTCAGTCTCTCAGCTGTGTCCAACTCTTTGCGACCCAAGGACTGCAGGACTCCAGGCTTCCCTGTCCTTCACTATCAAGTGACATTTTTGTGTGAGTTCCTGCTGGCTGTTCTTCTCAAGTCCCTGTGGTGCTTCCTTTTTCCCCTTAGAGTACTCATGTTGCACAGGGTCAGCTTAGTGCTTTGGTAATTGGAGCTTTCCCCTTGGGTTCAGAACTACTTTGTAGATTACTCCTAGATTCTTATCTACGCCAGATCTCCTGTATCCACCAGCCTACTGCCTATCTCTCTGCTTCAGTATTCCACAGGCACCTCAGCTTAAATCCGACTAAAACTGAATTTGTCATCTCTTCTGCTGGTTTTTTCATGCAGCTGTCCAATTCAGAAGCCTCTCACCATCATCTTCAGCTCCTCTTCCTTCACTTCCACTTTCTGATTGGTCTCCCTGGCTCAACTCTGTCTTCCGCGTCCTTAGTATCTTTCCACTTAGCTCACTGTTGCTAGCCTGACATTACAAGGCCTTTGGTGTACTGCTCCAGTGGCTCTTTTACCCACATGACAGCAGCTCTGTGTGCAGCAGCAGCAGCCTGTTGACATGCTGATTCCTCTCTGGAACCATCTTTTCCCACTTTCTTTGCTGGTCATTCTTCAAGCCTAAACTCAAATGTTGCTTCCTTGGGGACTCAGTCTCCTATCTTCTCAGCAAGCCTTGTCCTCTCCATCTGCTGTGGCACCTCGTATGCACCATTTCTCTAGTGTTCTAAACCTTCTCCTTGAGCCCCTCAGGAAGAGAGGGTTCTATTCTTGACCTCCACAGCACTTAGCATCAAAGTCTGGATTGAGTAAATGAATGGATTGTTTTAAAATGACAGCCATAAGGATGGTAGGTTTTGACTGGTTGTATGTCTAGTTAATGTTAAGGAGTTAAGATTTTTCCTACATTTGGGGAACGCTGACTTTTAATTTAGTCCATCCTGGATTTGGTCTTCTCCCAGATATAGGTCGTCATGATCTGTGGCTCAGATCATGAACTCCTTATTGCAAAATTAAGACTTAAATTGAAGAGAGTAGGGAAAACCAGTGGACCATTCATATATGACCTAAATCAAATCCCTTATGATTATACAAGTGGAAGTGACAAATAGACTCAAGGGATTAGATCTGATAGAGTGCCTAAAGAACTTTGGACAGAGATTTGTGACATTGTATAGAAGGCAGTGATCAAAACCATCCCCAAGAAAAAGAAATGCAAAAAGGCAAAATGGTTGTCTGAGAAGGCCTTACAAATAGCCGAGACGAGATGCAAAGGCAAAGGCGAAAGGGAAAGATATACCCATCTGAATGTAGAGTTCCGTAGAATAGCCAGGAGAGATAAGAAAGCCTTCCTATGTGAACAGTGCAAAGAAAATAGAAGAAAACAATAGAATGGGAAAGAGTAGAGATCTCTCAAGAAAATTAGAGAAACTCGGAACATTTCATGCAACGATGGGCACAATAAAGGATGGAGACGGTATGGACCTAACAAAAGCAGAAGTTATTAAGAAGTGGTGGCAAGAACACATAGAAGAACTATACAAAAAGATCTTAATGACCCAGATAACCACGATGGTGTGCTCACTCACCTAGAACGAGACGTCCTGGAGTATGAAGTCAAGTGGGCCTTAAGAAGCCTCACTATGAATAAAGCGAGTGAAGGTGATGAAATTCCAGCTGAGCTATTTCAGATCCTAAAAGATGATGCTATTAAAGTGCTATACTCAATGTGCCAGCAAATTTGGAAGACTCAACAGTCACAACAGTACTGGAAAAGGTCAGTTTTCTTTCCAGTCCCAAAGAAGGGCAATACCAAAGACTGTTCAAATTACCACACAATTGCACTCATTTCACATGCTAGCAAGGTAAAGTTGAAAATCCTTCAAGCTAGGCTTCAGTAGTACGTGAACCGAGAACTTCCAGATGTACAGGCTGGACTTAGAAAAGGCAGAGGAATCAAACCAGACATCAAATTGCCAACGTCTGTTGGATCATAGAAAAAGCAAGAGAATTCCAGAAAAACATCTACTTCTTTTTCATTGACTATGCTAAAACCTTTGTGTAGATCACAACAAACTGGAAAATTCTTCAAAAGATGGGAATACTAGACCACCTGACCTGCCTCCTGAGAAAACTGTATGCAAGTCAAGAAGCAACAGTTAGAGATGGACAAAGAACTGGTTCCAAATTGGGAAAGGAGTATGTCAAGGCTGTATATTGTCACCCTGCTTATTTGCCTTATAGCAGAGTACATCATGTGAAATGTGAGATTGGATGTAGCTCAGGCTGGAATCAAGATTGCCAGGAGAAATATCAGTAACTTCAGATATGCAGATGACACCACCCTTATGGCAGAAAGCAAAGAGGAACTAAAGAGCCTCTTGATGAAGGTGAAAGAGGGGAGTGAAAAAGCTGGCTTAAAACTTAACATTCAAAAAAACTAACATGGCATCCGGTCCCATCACTTTGTGGCAAATAGATGGGGAAACAATGGAAACAGCAACAGACTTTATTTTCTTGTGCTCTGAAATCACTGCAGACGGTGATTATAGCCATGAAGCTAAAAGACACTTGCTCCTTGGAAGAAAAGCTATGATAAACCCTAGACAGTGTGTTAAAAAGCAGAGACATTACTTTACCAAGAGGTCTGTATAGTCAAAGATACAGGTTTTCCAGTAGTCATGTATGGCTGTGAGAGTTGGACCATAAAGAAGGCTGAGAGCTTAAGAATTGATGCTTTTGAGCTTTGGTGTTGGAGAAGACTCTTGAGAGTACCTTGGATGGCAAGGAGATCAAACCAGTCCATCCTAAAGGAAATCAACTCTGAATATTCATCGGAAGGACTGATTGCTGAAGCTCCAATACTTTGGCTACCTGATGCGAAGAGCTGACTCATTGGAAAAGATCCTGATACTGGGAAGGATTGAAGGCAGAAGGAGAAGGGCCCGACAGAGGATGAGATGGTTGTATGGCATCACTGACTCGATGGACATGAGTTTCAGCATCCTCTGGGAGTTGGTGAAAGACAGGGAAGCCTGGTGTGCTGCAGTCCTTGGGATCACAGAGAGTCAGACACGACTTAGTGATTGACCAACAACAGATACAGGTTCTCCTGTCCATTCTTGTAACTTCCTGTCTTTCCACTACTTGGAATCTGCTGAAAGGACAGTGAAGCCGCCTAAAATTAGGATCTGAAGTTTTGGCAGGAAGCCTTTCACAGTTGGTGATCTGAGTAGTATCTTTGCCAGCTGGAGCTTAGAACAAAGACACCAAACAAACTCTTTGCACTTTCTGAAATGCAGCTTTTTGCTCCTTCAGAAATTGGGATTCTGGTTAAAGTTGTGTGTAGAACTCAGAGCCCAGTGGCCAAGAGTGTCGCTGTTCTTGATGCCCACACTGGTTACCTAATTAATGAATTTGCAGCCTGTTTGGAATTGGAATTACAGCCTAGTAGGATTTTGGAGCTAGACAGGGCTTTCTCCTTGAGTTGATGTATCCCATTCCTTAAATGGGGAACACTAAAGTTACTTACATATTTAATGGCAAACTTGAGCGCTGATCTTGGTGTTCATGGCCTCTTCATTTTCTGTTTAACAGCATGTTTCAGAATTACAGGGGTGATAGTGCTGGAATCATTCTTATTGGAGCAGCACTTTGTTACTTGTGGTCTCCCCACAAGCCTGAATATTTGGGGAATGAGACTCTTTACCAGAAAATCCTTGTGCGACTTCCACAATTATGCGTGTTGGTTTTTTTTTCCCCCAGTAAGAAAAATGATGAGTTGTAAGCAATTTTATAATAAGGATGATGTGTTTAAATTACTTATTTGAGTAAGTAGTAGATGAACTTAGCAGAACACTGTTAAGTGAGAAGTGCTCACAGTGAAAATGAATTTTCCTGCCTGCCTGCCCCAGTTTCTTTTTCCTCTACCCCAGAGGAGAAAATCCTGGAGTGGAGAAAATCCCCTTCTTTCTTTTCTAAAGTATCAAAATTTCTGGAGTACCAAATTTAGTAGTACTAAAAACGCTTTATTTCAGTTTTAGCCTTCATAAAACTGAGTGACTTAACTTTAAGAATCTGCTCTCCCTACCCCTCAGCATTTTATGGTCAAATAGAGCAAAGTTGAAAGAATTACAGCGAGGACTTGAATCTCGTCAACTAAGAGTCTACCGTTGTACTTCACTGCGTTTGTATTCTCACAAATCTGTGTGCTCATCCACTCACCCCTCAGTGCCTCAGAAGTCCTCATTAAATCTTCCTAGTTAGAAAGCAGTGGATAGTTTCGCTGCTTTTGCCAGTGACAGAGGCCAGAGTCCTGAGAGTGCAGAGGCTTGGCCTGGTCTGTGGTTTAAACTAGGATGCTTGTGTGTGCCTCTGTGTGTTTAAAACGATAAGGATGAGCCGGGCATAACCACTTATGTTACAGATTTCATTGGTTTAGTGTGTAGGCTAAGAGCCTAAGTGAACATCCTTTTTCATGTTTCATTCTCTGTTGGCCCCTGTCTTGTTCATTGGTCTCCCTCTGGTGAATTGAGCTAATAAAGCTGTGTTCGGCTTTATCAGAGAAGTGAGCTGCTGTTAACCCATTCTGGAGAACCCACTGAGTTGGTGTGTGCTTTTCTGAAGAAACATACTAATTTTGATTAAAATGCTGAGAACTATTGTTTTAGAATTCTTATTTTTCCCCTTATGTAAAATAATCTAAATTTCTCTTATTGTACTCCTCTAGAAGCTTGTATATTAAGACCTTATTGTATAAATCCCTTTCTAACAGTAATTTTTATAAGTAACATAAAGTAGTAATCTTAAATATTACTTGATTGTTCCTAAAAGCAAAGTTAAAAATAGATACTTGAAGTTCAAAGTGGGATCTAATGAATGTGTCTTAAAATATTTTGGCAATTTATTCTGATTGGGAATGGAGAAAGAAAAGGAAAAAAAAAAACTAATGAAGAGATATCAGTCCCCTCACTTTGAAGATGATCGTGTTAACATTCTGTATATCCTTTTATATATCCTTTGTTTTCCTATTCATGTTTAAACTTTGCTCTGCTTGAAAGTGATCATGTTAAAAATGAAGGTAACAGTATACAAGCTGTTTCAGAATCTACTTTTCCTCCCTTCACATTAAATGAATTTTCTCATTTGATTTATATTCTTTTACAAAATGAAAAGGAATGTGGCCATTCAAACTATACGCAGGACAATAAATTTTCATTTCAAAGGTTATGTTATGGAGGTTCTCTCCTGGTATAAGATCACTTTCAGTTTGCCCTTGTTAGGAAAGGATTTAAAAGCAGTGCTGCTGATTAAAGAAGTGGATCCAGGCATGATGAGCTTAGAGCCATGCAAGCAATTCTTATTTTTCATAAGTCAGCTAAGCTTGGACAAACTGGCAGTTGCAGATTATTTTTATCATGTGTAATTTAGTAGGACTCTTTCTGTTTAGCAGAATTACTCCTATCATCACTGTGTCACATTGATGGAGGAATTTTTAAAAATATATGGATCTTGGTAATTTTAAAAAAAATCAAAACAGCTTTGTTTCCAGTAGAGGTCTCATTAAAAGCAGGTTTTGCTACACTTGACTGCAGGATTGAAACAAAACCGTTAGTGGACAGTTGTTATCTATGGGAGGGGACAGAGGGATCCTTTCTCTCCCTCTCTTGTTCATCTAGCAGGAAAGTTAATCTAGTGGCTCTGAATTTAGGGAAGTGGGCTTTCTATATAGGCATTCATTTTCTCAAGAGGCATTAATGTTCGATTAAATTTGCTGTGGAAAGAAGTGGGCCCATGGCCCCATGGTGGATACCTTCTCATGATGTTCATGCCAGCAGTGTGCTAGGAAAGCTCACCTGTGGCACAGACATTGATAATACTGGGCGACAGCGATGGCCTGGCAGTGTCAAGCTCAGTGTTCTCCCTTCCACCCTACCTTTGGATAACTCTGGAGAGCCTTTAGACAAATTGTAAATGTCTATATATGTTCAGCAACCCCAGCTGCAGAGAATGATAGCATTAAAAGAGATTGAATTACTTTAAACTTCCAAGAGCAATGAACCCAATTTATAAGAAATTTACTCTAAATTCCTTAGTGCCCATCCTGTAGATAGTGATTTATTTCCCTCTTCAGTAAAAGCTCTGACAGAAGAACCTGAATTATACGGACATTTGAGCAGCAGCATCTCTGGGCGTTCGCATCACTTACTTTACCCAGGGATTCTTTGAGAGGGGTGGAATTGTTTGTTCTTTTGGTATGGGCTTGTGTGCATGATATGTATACTAGAAAAGCCCCACCCTTTTTTTTTTTTTCCTTCAGAGTAATAAACAAAACTTGAAGATAATACTGTAGTAAAATGAAACTAGGTTGAGCAGTAAGTAGTGTTTCAGCTGATACTGAAGCAACCATTGACCAAACTTGTCAAATGGTCTTATCTGCTTTCCTGTAATATGTATATTTATAATTACTGAGTTCAGAGGTATATGTTGTTTCCTTTCTTTGCACAATGTAAGGAAAGCTTTTAAATGTTTTATGTTGTTAGATACTTTAAAAATGCTGTTCTAACTTCTGTCACTGTTAAGTTGCAGAATTAGCTTGAATACTGATTTCAGCTGGCCTGAAGTGAGTGTAGAGTGGCGTTTGTCCAAATTAAGTTAAAACAAAGGAAGTTCCTGTGTGTACTTTCCTGTCTTTTATAACAAAAACAGAAGCAAGCAAAAACCTCCTGTAATTATTAAGCGCTCTTCAGAGTACCTAATATTAAAAGTATGGATTTTGGTATTTTACTGTGCTAAATTGTTTGCTAGAGGTTCTCATCTACTTTATGAAAGACATTCTCTTAAAAGATAATTGTTTTTCTTTTCCTCTGTCAGAACACAACAATGGAGGAAACAGCTATATGGGAACAACACACGGTGACACTTCACAGGGTGAGTTCTTTTGAGTAAATAATCTGTGTAACTCAGGATCCTGGCAGTTTCTGAAAACAATAGAGGAAAGCCAGATGTCAGGAAGCCAGAAGAAAGGGGAAGAACTTTTCTATAATCCTTTGTTTAAAATCAGAGTTGCAATAAATTCTTTATTAAGGTCAAAAGTGAGCATGATTACTTTTTCATATATCCTTTTGGTTATTTGTATTTTGCTATTTTCAGTCATGACTTAAAAAATCAAGTGGTTTATATTTTAAGTTTTGAGTGATCAGATAAAAGACACCATATGCTGGTGTAAACTGTTCTAGTGTTTCTGAGTATATAAGTACATATTGTAAGCTTGGGGTTTAAAATTGAACAAGGTCATGCAAGTAATAAAATCTTAAAAGATATTCCTTGTTTTGAAACACGTAGAACCAAGCTGTTGCTTAAGCAATTGCAGATGGTCAGAGAGCAAATTACAGTGATCTGGGTAAGAGTAAGAACTTTGTGGTACTTCCGTAGAGGTTGAGTGGTTAAGACTGCACTTCCACTGCAGAGGGCATGGGTTCACTCCCTGGTCAGGGAACTTAAGATACCACATTGCCATGTGGCTCTAGAAGTAGATGGAAAATGCTGAAATGAAGATTAAGTAAATAATGCTTAAAATACTTACGTAAAAAAAAAAGTAAGAGCTTTGTTTGAAATGAACCTGTTTGGAATTTGCATTCTAGCACTGCCTGCTTCCCTTTAGAAATGAGCACATGTGGTCCAACTCACTTCTAAAACTTTGGTTTCCACAGGTATAAAATGTGGCTGATGCCACCTAATAGTACTTGGCATAAAGTCATGCTGCCCATAGGTCTCCCTTTTCCTCCCTCTGAAGAGAGCTGATTGCTGATTCCCCTTCTCCCTGGAGAATGTGCAAAAAGAGATGAGAGAACAGACAGACATTTTACACATACTGTTTCTACTCGCTGTGTCCATTACTAGCAAGTTAGAGAGAGAGAAAGTCATGTTCCTAAACCGCGATCTTGTGAATCTTTGAATCTGCACATGATAGGCAATGGGTAAATTCAGTTCAGTTCAGTTGCTCAGTCATGTCTGACTCTTTGTGACCCCATGGATTGCAGCACACCAGGCTTCCCTGTCCATCACCAACTCCCGGAGCTTACTCAAACTCATGTCCATCGTGTTGGTGATGCCATCCAACCATTTCATCCTCTGTCAGCACCTTCTCCTCCCGCCTTCAATCTTTCCCAGCATTAGGGTCTTTTCCATTGAGTTGGTTCTTCACATCAGGGGCCAAAATATTGGAGTTTCAGCTTCAGCATCAATCCTTCCAATGAATATTTGGGACTGATTTCCTTTAGAATGGACTGGTTGGATCTCCTTGTAGTCCTAGGGACCCTAACAGTTCAAAAGCATCAATTCTTTGGTCAGCTTTCTTTATAGCCCAAATCTCACACCCATACATGACTACTGGAAAAACTGTAGCTTTGACTATATGGACCTTTGTTGATAAAGTAGTGTCTCTGCTTTTTAATATGCTGTCTAGGATAGTCATAGCTTTTCTTTCCAAGGAGCAAGCGTCTTAATTTCATGGCTACAGTCATTATCTGCAGTGATTTTGGAGCCCAAGAAAATAGTCTCTCCCTGTTTCCATTGTTTCCCCATCTATATGTCATGAAGTGATGGTACCGGATGCCATGATCTTAGTTTTCTGAATGTTCAAACTACCGCACAACTGCACTCATCTCACATGCTAGCAAAGTAATGCTCAAAATTCTCCAAGCCAGGCTTCAGCAGTACGTGAACAATGAACTTCCAGATGTTCAAGCTGGATTTAGAAAAGGCAGAGGAACCAGAGATCAAATTGCCAACATCTACTGGATCATCAGAAAGGCAAGAGAGTTCCAGAAAAACATCTATTTTTGCTTTATTGACTATGCCAAAGCCTTTGACTATGTGGATCACAACAAACTGGAAAATTCTTCAAGATGGGAATATCAGACCACCTGACCTGCTTCCTGAGAAATCTGTATGCGGGTCAAGAAGCAACAGTTAGAACTGGAAATGGAACATCAGACTGGTTCCAAATTGGGAAAGGAGTATGTCAAGGCTGTATATTGTCACCCTGCTTGTTTAACTTCTGTACATCATGGGAAATGCCAGGCTGGATGAAGCATAAGCTGGAATCAAGATTGCCAGGAAAAATATCAATAACCTCATATACACAGATGACATCACCCTTATGACAGAAAGTGAAGAAGAACTAAGGAGCCTCTTGATGAAAGTCAAAAAGGAGAGTGAAAAAGTTGGCTTAAAACTCAAGATTCAGAAAACTAAAATCATGGCATCCGGTTCCATCACTTCACGGGTGAATTAATTTTTGTTTTATCTGATTTCAGATAAAATATACTTGATTTTTGTGTGTCTCCCTAAATAATATAAAAAAAATCATAATACTAACCTTAACTTTATAGAGCTAAGGTATGGCCTGAATTTGTTTGAAATATCCTGATAATGTTTAAATCAGATTAAACATATATCATCATGCCTTATAGTCAGTTGTCTAGTGTTTATAGAATAATTTGATACTATTTCATATTTCATTAATTTTCTTAATACTTTCATTGTTTTTATTGATATTATTTACACATTAAAATTCATCGTTACTGTACAGTTCTGAGTCTGCCAAATGCATTTAGCCCTGTGACAGTCACATAACCACCACTGCAGACCATGTAGAACAGTCGAGTCACCCTGAGGTTCTCCCGCGTGCAACTTGTAGTCAGCCCCAAGCCCTCACCTTCAGTGCTTAGCAACCATGGGTGTTTTCTATTCTGTACACTGGCCTTTCCAGAATGTCATGAGAGGAACTCATATAGTATGTAGTCTTTTGAGACTGGCTTCTTAACACTTAACCTAATGCACTTGAGATTTCTCTGTGATAGACTTGTATCAGTAGTTCCTTCTTATTGCTGAGTAGCATTTCATTGTATGAATATAGAATAATTCGACTTATTCATTGTTCAGCCTGGATACCTTTGGTAATTATGAATAAATCTGCTCTGGTATACAGGTTTTTGTATGCTCATGCCTTTTCCTTTATTCTGGGTAAATTCCTGGGAATGCAGTGTTGGTGGGTTTTATGGTAAGTGAATGTTTAACTTTTATAAGGAGCTGTCATACTTTCTGTACCATTCAGCGTCTCAGCCAGCAGCTCATAAGAGCTCCAGTTCCTTTGTATCCTCACAAACAGTTGCTTGTATCAGGGCTGGAGTGTTGTTTTCCTCCTCCTCATTATCTGTTCTAATAGGTGTGTTGTGTTATGTCATTGTGGTTTTAGTTTGTAGTTCTCTAAAAACTAATGATGTTGAATATCTGTTTATGTGCTTATTTGTCATTTATATGTCTATCTTCTTTAGGGCTTCCCTGATAGCTCAGTTGGTAAAGAATTTGCCTGCAATGCAGGAGACCCCAGCATTCCTGGGTCGGGAAGGTCTGCTAGAGAAGGGGTAGGCTACCCACTCCAGTATTCTTTGGTAAAATGTGTTCACATACTTTGCCTATTTTTAATTAAATTGTTTGTTTTCTTGTACTGACCTTAAACAGATAGAGTAACAGTTATTTCTCCGGCAAAAGTGGGTTTGCTGGGGATCAACAAAGAATTGCAGTTGAGGGTCTGCAACCATGAGGAGACAGTGCAGGACCCCAGCATACAGTGGAAAAGGGCACTCTTTTATGGAGGGGAAAAGGAAGCTGGGAGGGCTGAAGTAAACAGTGCGTCTACCGGAGGAATGGAGAGCCCAGGGTCTTGTGGTTGTTCACTGGCTGAGTTGTGACAGTTTGTTACAGTGGAGCTCCTGGCACGCAGGAAAAGGAAGTCGGTCTTACTCCTGCTGGGCTCTGCTAATAACACAGTGCACAAGCGCATCCCCTGCTGGCCACCTAACTCTATTTTAATTGAGGTTTCTGCATATTAATTTTTATACTTACTGTTTTTTTTAATTGTGGTAGAATACACATAACAGAATTTACCATCTTTTCAGTTCCTTTTTCCCCCAGTTCCTTTGTCCATTTTTTAATTGGGTTTTTATTTGTTGAATTGTAGGAGTTTTTCTATATTCTGGTCATTAATCCCTTATCAGTAGATATATGACTTGTAAATGTTTTTTTCCCATTTCATGGATTACCTTTGCATTCTGTTGACTGTGTCCCTTGGTGCACAGAAGTTGTTACTGAGTTTTGAAAGTTTTAATACCTTCTAGACACAAGTTCTTTACTAGATACCGTTTTGCACATATTTTCTGCTGTGACTTGCCTTTTCCCTGCTCTTAACAGTGTCTTTTGTAGAGCATACGTTTCAATTTTGATAAAATCTAATTTATTAGTTTTTGTTTTTATCACTTTTGCTTTTAGTTTTATATTTGAGAATTCTGCCAAACCTGAGGTCTCGATTATTATTCCTGTTTTCTTCTGGAAGTGTTTTGTTTTTGTTTTTTTAATTTTTTGTATGTATTATAAAGGCAAGGGATTTTTTTTTCTTTTTAAAATACAGATGTCCACTTTTTTGAACAGCCACTTATGAAAAGTTTATTCTTTCTTCATTTAATTGCTTTCTACCTTTGTCAAAAATCGATGACTGGGACTCTCCTCGGGGTGCAGTGTTTGAGACTTGGCCTTCCAGTGCAGAGGTGCTGGTCCAGTCCCTGACTGGGAAGCTAAGACCCCACGTGCCTCACAGCCAAAAAGCCCAAACATAGAACGGTATTGTAACAGATGCAATAAGACTTGAAAAGTTGTCCACATCAAAAACAATCTTTTAAAAAAAAAATCAATCACCATGTATGTGTGGGTCTTTCCCTAGTCTATTGAGCTGTGTGTCTATCCTTTTGCTTATTATTTCTGCCTTGATAATTGTAACTTTATATTTGTGGAAATCAGGTAGTGTGACTCCTCCAAATATGCTATTATTTTTTAATTATTTTAACTAATTCCTTTGCCTCACTATATAAATTTTAGAATGTTAAATTACAAAAAATCTGCTAGGATTCTCATTGGGATTGCATTGAATCTGCAGATCCATTTGGGGAGAATTGGTGTCTTAACAGTATTGAGTATTCCTCAACAGTATAAATTATGGATGTAGTATGTCTCTCCATTTACCTTAGTACTGTTTTGTAGTTTTCAGCATAGAGGTTCTACACACACTTTGTTAAGATTTCTTGACAAGCATATTTTATGTTTCCTCATGCTGTTGTAAATAGTAGTTTTCAAATTTTGATTGCATATTAATATGTAGAAATACAGTGGATTTTTGTTTCTTTTAATAGTGAACTTGAAACTTCTAAACTTAGAAGTTCTAGGAACTTTCATGGTAGATTTCTTTTGCATTTTTCTTTGTGGGCAGTCATTTGTGAATAGAGGCAGTTTTATTTCATCTTTTTTGATCTATAAGCTGTTCATTTCTTTTTCTTGCCTGACTGTACTAGCTAGGACTTCCAGGATATTGTTGAATAGGTACTGTGAGCAGGCATCTTTTTCAGTCTTGTGTGTGGATGTTGGCAGCAAGGTTTTTGTAGATGCCTTTTATGAGGTTAAAGAAGTGGCCTTGTGTTTCTGTTTTGCTATTTAATAGGTTGAGGAAGTGCCTTTTTATACTTACTTTTCTAAAAGCACTTTTTTAAAGTCATAAGTAGATTTTGGATTTTTGCCCATGCTTTTTCCTAAGTATTGATGAAGGTTATCATTAAATTGATTAAAGTTATCACTCTAAAGGTTTCAGTCTGTTGATAGGCCAGTTTCTTGCCTTTTGGAGTTGAACAGTTTTCCACTCCCGGGATAAATTCCGCCTAGTTGTGATGTGTTGCTTATTTTATATATGGCTGGGCTGATTTGCTGATATTCTGTGGAGACACTTGTTGCTGCATTCATACTGGTTAGTACTTTCTCCTTGTGTGTGTACTGGTTTAGGTTATTGGTTAGTACTTTTCTCTCGTGTGTACTGATTTAGGATATTGGTTAGTACTTTCTCCTCATGTGTGTACTGGTTTAGGATATTGGTTAGTACTTTTTTTTTTGTGTGTGTGCTGGTTTAGGAATGAGGAAGGCTGCCTGTCTCCTTGCTGTGCTCCCTGGCAGACTGTGCAGCTGAAGTTCTCTCTGCTCAGTGTAGCTGTCTGGTTCTGGAGTTTTCTTCATGAAAAAGCTTTTAAGTAAACATTTGTTTTCTTTGATTTTTGTATAGGACTCCTCAGGTTATGTGTTTCGTCTTTGTTAGCTTTTGGAGATTTTTTTTTGTAGCTTTGGTAGTTTGTACCTTTCAAAGTATTTGTACCTTTTATCTAAATTATCAAGTTTATAGACATAAAGTTATTCATAACACTCCCATATTTTAATATCTTAGGATCTGTAATATTTTCATTTTTGATATTGGTAATCTGTGCCTTCTCATTTTTTGGTCAGTCTGGCTGTAGGTTTAAATAATTGAATTGATTTTTCAAGATACCTGCTTTTGTTTTTAGTGATATTTTTAAATTTTCTGCTTTGTATTTTACTGGTTTCTGCTCTTATTTTAATGTTTCTTCTACTTATATTGGGTTTAAGTTGCTGTTCTTTTATAATTTCTTAAGGTAGAAGCTAGATCATCTGAGACCATAGGGTGTAATTTAACCACATACCACATTACATTTTTTTTCCCCTAATGCCTTTTTAGTTTTTAAATAAGTAAAATAAAATAAGACACTTAAATTAGCTAAAGTATGTTAATCCTTTTTACTGTTCTGCCAAGTTTTCTTAGTTTTGGGCAAATGCTAGTTTATTTTCTACAGATCTGTCTCATTGGCTTAGGCCAAGTAGGAAAAGATTTTGAATGGTAAAGAAACAAGAGTCTGATTTTCTGAATGTATTCATTTAAAAATGTCTCACCAGCTCTTCATGGAAGTGGTGGTCCTCAGGCAAAGGTCTGAGGACTGGTCTCCCATCTGGAGAGATCAGTGTGGATTCCCTTCTCTCGCTCTTCCTGGGCATCAGGTTTCTTTTGCTTTAAGGAGGATATCAGCCCAGAAAAATGTCATTAAAAGATAACTTGGAGAGAAAGGTGAGTGTGTATAATTCACAATTCTTTGGTTTTCAAAGATGTTTACTGTTGTGCTGGGAACACAGAGCTGTGTGCCTCTGGGCCTCATCAGAGAGAGACTAGGACAGAATGGAAATCCTCAGCAACTATCGCTCCAGGAAGCGTTTTTGAAGGTTTTTAAAAATAGACCTGTCATTGTAAGACTTAACACCAAAGCATAATTCAATTGACTTCATTCTCTGAGGCTGCAGAGCTATCTTCCAGATGTCTTTGCTTTGGTTTTCTGAGTTGATCCAGAATAAAATGGACTATCTAGAGCACTGTCAGCAAACTTTTACTGTGAAGAGCCAGCTGATAAATACTTTAGGCCTTGCAGGCTATGCATCTCTGTCGCAGCTACTTTATGGTTGCAGAAGCAACCATAGAGAGTGGGTTAACCGATGGGTGTCGCTCTGTTCCAGGAGAGCTTTATTTACACAGTGGCAGCTAGCTGGATTTAGTCCACAGGCCGTGGTCTACTGACCACTAATGGAGAGCAATAGCCCTCTAGGTTTATTGTAAAGAAGAGTAACTGGATCATCCCCACTCCTCAAGATCTGGATTCGTTTGGTCTGGGATGGAACCCCTCATATGTATGTTTAAAACCACATGTTTGAAAGGGAAGGCTGTGGCCTCTAGCATCACATGTTTAAGAAACACTGACAAAGGAATGAGACAGTCATTCTCCTAGAGGTGAGCCAAGGGAACTTTTGGAACAGTAGTGTGAAGGAGATAATTTGAGACTGTATGCTTTTGGCAGTAACTGGGAGTTATAGACACTGTGTCTTGACAGATAAAGGCAAATCCATATTCTTTGACATCCAACGTCAGTTATGTGAAAAGCAAAGATAACTTTTTCAAAAGAATAAAAATCCTGTGGATTAAGCTACCATTTTCTGCTGTTTACTGTCCAGAATAATATATGATATGCTTCTGTATTTCCTCATTTTTCTGTTTGCATCTTCAGAGGAAACTCTCTTCTTAGAATACTAGAAACCACTGAAATCCTATTCTTTCTTCAAAGCTGAGTAATTAAGCGCCACTGTATGCCAAGCAGTGTTGTAGTTACGGGAAGTTTATCAGAAAAGAAATAGACAGCATTCCTTGCCTCATGGATTTTTTTATCCTCAGTGATAGATGAATATATACCCCAGGTGGTTGTTTATCCCAACTCCTCTTGCATTACCCTTTTAGTATTTGGTGTACTTAATTACGCCCAATGAAGCTTAATTTCTTAGGAGGCCTATATATTCAACACAATCACTTTTCAGAGATAAAATAGTAGCATTGCCCAGTAGCAATATAATAAAAACCACAATGTAATTATAATTTTCCTAGTCTTAACATTGAAAAAATGTAAACTCTGTGTGAATTGATTTTATAGGAGATCTTTATTTAATTCATTGTATCAAAATATTGTCATTTTCAACATGTAATTAATATTTAAAAATTGATATACTATGCTTTGCTTTTTCTCTTCCATACTGAGTCTTACAAAACCGAAATTATACCTCATGCAATTTCAACACATTTCAGGTAAGAATAGCCACATTTTGGGTGCTTAGTAGTCATGTATATAATGGCTATAGTATTGGCAGGTGCAGGGTCTGTCGCTTGAAATGGTAGTGCATCCAGCGGACCCTCTGTCCCACCCTTCCCTCCCATGACGTACCCAGGGCTTTCTTTACTTCAGATGTTCTCCCTTAGAAAACATGTATATGTGTATAGTTCTTTGAGAAATGAATAAATGCTCCGGAATGAGTTGGTTCTCTCTACTTTTTATTTTCTGAAAAAGTACTATTAATATGTGAAAGATTAAATGATATTTCTATACTAAAGAATTTAAGGGTTAAGAGAACTTTGAGAGAGGCTTGGCCATGATAGCAGAGAAGAAAGACCTTGTGAGCTCACCTCACAAGGGTACACTTGTGGGTACACTAGAATGAACACCTGTTTACAGAGCAATTACTGATGACCAAGATCGGGGATATAAAGATCTACAACTAAAGATTATAAGGAGCCACATGAGACGGGTAGGAGGGTTGGAGTCACGGTCAAGACTCATACCCTTAGGTGGGCGACCAACAAATTGGGAGGATGATCACAATTGCAGAGGTTCTCTGAGGAGTGGAGTGTGAGCTTCACATCAGGCTCCCCAGCCCAGGGGTCCTGCACCAGGAAGTCGAATCCCCAGAAACCCCAGGCCTTGGCTTTGAACACCAGTAGTGCTGTGCAAAGTAGAGACTTCACTCTTAAAGGGGCACAGAACATCTCACACTGTCCAGGACCCAAGGCAGAAGTAGTAATTTGAAAGGAACCTGGATCAGGTCCGCCTTCTTATCTAGGAGAGCCTCCTAGGGAGTCAGGAGGCAACAGCAGGGCTCCCAGGGGATACAGACACTAGCAGTGCCCATTTTGGGGAGCTCATTCTAACTTGCGGCCCCTGGTACTGGCAAGGATCATTTTGGAATCATCCTTCCAGCTCATTAGCACCAGGACCCCCAGGGCCTGCAGCCAGAGACCTGGGGACCTGGCTGCATGCACTTGTGAATTGGCACAGCCCTGTGAGCAGCTTCACACACCAGTGGGCTGGCAGCAGCCCAGCACCCTTTGAGTCTCAGCCCCTCTCACCAGTGGTTCCTGCGTTCCCTGCAGCCAGAGACCCCAGGACCTGCCTCTGCCCACCAGTTGGCTGGTACTAGCCCTAGAACCTTTTTTCACTTCTTCCATAGAGCATGAGCCCTATGGTCCCCTGGACCTCATCCCTACCTGCCAGCAAACCGACACCAGCCCTAGGACCTCTTGGGACCTTGAGAATGGCCATCATCAAAAAGTCTACAGATAACAAGTGTTGGTGAGGATGTGGAAAAATGGGAACCCTAGTACACTGGTGGGAATGTAAATTAGTGCAGCTTCTATGGAAAACAGTACAGAGGTTCCTCAGAAAACCAAAAATAGAACTACTATACAATCTAGCAGTTCCACTTTGGGGTGTATATTCGAAGAAAACAAAGACTAATTTGTAAAGATACGTGCACCTCAGTGCTCACAGCAGCACTAGTTACAATAACCAAGATACTAAAGCAACCTAAGTGTTCATCAACAGGTGAATGGATAAAGAAGATGTGGTACATAAACACAGTGGAATATTGTGCTGTGCATAGTTGCTCATTTGTGTCCGACTCTTTGCGACCCCATGGACTGCAGCCTGCCAGGCTCCTCTGTTCATGGGGATTCTCCAGGCAAGAATACTGGAGTGGGTGGCCGTGCTCTCCTCCCGGGATTTTCCCCACTCAGGGATCAAATCCAGGTCTCTACCACATTGTGGGTGGCAGATTCTTTACTGTCTGAGCCACCAAACAGTATGGAATATTCCTCACCCATAAAGAAGAATGAAATAAAGCCATTTGCAACAACATGGGTGGACCTAAAGAGTATTACACTTATTAGAAAAATGATATGCAGAATCAAAAATAAAACTGGTGAATATAACAAAAAGAAACGGACACAGATAATAGAGAACAAACTAGTGATTGCCAGTGAAGAGAGGAAACGGGAGGTTCAGGATAGGAGTAGAGGGGTTAGGAGATAAGACTACTATTTATAAAATAAGCTATAGTGTTACAGTATATAGGATGGGATTATAGCCAATATTTTTATAGTAACTATGAAAGTATAAGTATAGAAACTTGTATCATGATACTGTATACTTGGAAATAATAATATAAATCAACTCTATGTGAGTAAAAAATTTTTAAGCAGTATGTTGTACACCTGAAACTAAAAAAATTAAATGGGAAAAGTATGTTGAAAGCAAGGAATCTAGTTAAGAGATAGATAATACAAGGTCAAGCAGATAAGTGTTTCAAATAGAGAGATAGTTGAATAAATAACCTTGGAACAAGGGGCTGGGATAATTCAATGAAAAAGGAATAGTCTTAACTAATGGTACTGGGATAACTGGTTGACCACATGAATACTAGTGAATTTTGACTCCTATTTCACACCAAGAACATAATTAACCTATGTGCTCAAAACCTAAATGTAAGTTAGAAGAAAACATAGAAATAAATCTTTATAACCTCAGGTTAGGCAGTGATTTCTTAGATAAGATCTTGAAAATACAAGCAGTTAAAGAGTAAACAGATAAAATGAGGCTGCATCAAAATTAAAATTTTTGTGTTTCAAAGGAAACCAAGAAACTTTCAGTAAGAAAGTGAAGGGATAACCCATAGAATGGGAGAAAGAAAATATTTGCAAATCGGGTATCTGATAGGGGCTTCCCTGGTGGCTCAGCAGTAAAGAATCTGCCTGCAGTATAGAAAGACAAGGGAGATGCAGGTTTGATCCCTGGGTTGGGGAAGATCCTCTGGAAAAGAAAATGGCAACCCGCTTCAGCATTCTTGGCCTGGAGAATTCCATGGACAGGGGACCCTGGAGGGCTGCATTCATGGGATCTCAAAGAGTTGGACACGACTGAGCAACTGAGCACAAAAGATGCATGAGAAGGGACTTGTATCCAGAATACAGAAATTCAGAAGTAAAAAGACAATTCAGTTTTTAAATGGACTGAAGAATTTTAATAAGACATTTCTCCAAAGAAGATACAGAACTATTCAGTAACCATATGAAAAGGTGCTCAGTGGCACTGACCAATCAGGGAACTATGTCAGAAGTGAGAGTGGCACCCTCTGGAATGACTGTGATCACAGAAGCGGACAGTAATAAGTGTTGATGAAGATGTGGATGTTGGCTGGTGGCACCAACTGTAAACTAAGGTATTCAAGAGGTCAACAGAATTACATGTGACCAACAGCTCTACTCCTAGGCATGTACCCAAGAGAAATGAAGACTGATACCAACACAGTAGCTTCAACATCCATGTTCATAGCAACATTATTCACAGTAGCCTGAAACTACAAACAGCCCACATGCCCATTCACTGATGAGGAATACGCAAAGTGTCTTATATATCTGCACAATGGAATATTGCTGAACAAGAAATGAAGTACTGATACGAGCTGTGACATCAATTTATATGTCAATAAAGCTGTTCTAAGAAAAGAGGCTAGGAGAGTGGAATTCTGCATGTTTGTTGAGTAGCTTCCAACCAGTGTGTGATGGGTAGAAGTAAGCATTTACACTGAGGTGAGGATATAAGCTAAGCTAGGCTTGTTTTATCTGGTTGGATGCCATTGTGTATATTTATAGAGTGCATTATGAACATTTCAGAGCCTTTATTTAATTTTCTGTGGTGGTGTTCAGTCACTGAGTCATGTCTGACTCTTCACGAGCCCTTGAACTGCAGCATGCCAAGCTTCCCTGTCCTTCGCTGTCTCCCAGAGATCGCTCAGTATCATGTCCTTTGAGTCAGTGATGCCATTCAACCATCTAATCCTCTGCTGCCCCCAATCTTTCCCAGCATTGCGACAGGTGTCAATAACCACATGGAATAAACTAAGTCTCAGAAAGGTCTAGGGAAATGGTCCCAAAGAGGAGCATCTTGACTGCAGTTCTCTGGAATCAGCATAAGCTCTTCTCACTTACATGTAAAATTTAACTTTATCAGAAATATTTATGGAATATAATACCGAAAATTCAAAACTATTGTAATTCTATTACATAAACTACATGTATATGTAATAAAATGAGTCAAATAAAAAGTAGTAACATTGATAAGAAAGGGGCAAAAGTTTGGCTTTTTTTTTTTTTTTCTTTTAAGAACATTGGTGGTAAGTTCAGTTTTGTGGAGAAAAGGACAGTTTTGCAGGTATCCTGTTCAGTTCAGTCAGTCAGTCATGTCCGACTCTTCGTGACCCCATGAATTGCAGCACGCCAGGCCTCCCTGTCCATCACCAACTCTCAGAGTTCACTCACACCCACGTCTTATCGAGTCAGTGATGCCATCCAGCCATCTCATCCTCTGTCGTCCCCTTCTCCTCCTGTCCCCAATCCCTCCCAGCATCAGAGTCTTTTCCAATGAGTCAACTCTTCACATGAGGTGGCCAGCGTACTGGAGTTTCAGCTTTAGCATCATTCCTTCCAAAGAAATCCCAGGGCTGATCTCCTTCCAGAATGGACTGGTTGGATCTCCTTGCAGTCCAAGGGACTCTCAAGAGTCTTCTCCAACACCACAGTTCAAAAGCATCAATTCTTCTGCACTCAGCCTTCTTCACAGTCCAACTCTCACATCCATACATGACCACAGGAAAAACCATAGCCTTGGCAAAGTAATGTCTCTGCTTTTCAGTATACTATCTAGGTTGGTCATAACTTTTCTTCTAAGGGACTCTTATTAAGTCTTTTCCAATACCACAGTTCAAAAGCATCAGTTCTTCAGTGTTCAGCTTTCTTTATAGTCCAACTCTCAGATCCATACGTGACTACTGGAAAAACCATAGCTTTGACTAGACTGACCTTTGTTGGGAAACTCTCTGCTTTTTAATATGCTGTCTAGTTTGCTCATCTCACATGCTAGTAAAGTAATGCTCAAAATTCTCTAAGCCAGACTTCAGCAATATGTGAACTGAACTTCCAGATGTTCAAGCTGGTTTTAGAAAAGGCAGAGGAACCAGAGATCAAATTGCCAACATTCGCTGGATCATGGAAAAAGCAAGAGAGTTCCAAAAAAACATCTATTTCTGCTTTATTGACTATGCCAAAGCCTTTGACTGTGTGGATCACAATAAACTGTGGAAAATTCTGAAAGAGATGGGAATACCAGACCACCTGACCTGCCTCTTGAGAAACCTGTATGCAGGTCAGGAAGCAGCAGTTAGAACTGGACATGGAACAACAGACTGGTTCCAAATAGGAAAAGGAGTACGTCAAGGCTGTATATTGTCACCCTGCTTATTTACCTTCTATGCAGAGTACATCATGAGAAACGCTGGGCTGGAGGAAGCACAAGCTGGAATCAAGATTGCCGGGAGAAATATCAATAACCTCAGATATGCAGATGACACCACCCTTACGGCAGAAAGTGAAAAAGAACTAAAGAGCCTCTTGATGAAAGTGAAAGAGGAGAGTGAAAAAGTTGGCTTAAAGCTCAACATTCAGAAAACGAAGATCATGTCATCCGGTCCCATCACTTCATGGCAAATAAATGGAGAAACAGTGGCTGACTTTATTTTTTGAGCTCCAGTATCACTGCAGATGGTGATTACAGCCATGGAATTAAAAGACGGTCATTCCTTGGAAGGAAAGTCATGACCAACCTAGACAACATATTAAAAAGCAGAGACATTACTAGACAGACATTACAAATGTGTGTCTAGTCAAGGCTATGGTTCTTCCAAGTAGTCACGTATAGATGTGAGAGTTGGACTGTAAAGAAAGCTGAGCGCCAAAGAATTGATGCTTTTGAACTGTGGTGTTGGAGAATACTCTTGAGAGTCCCTTGGACTGCAAGGAGATCCAACCATTCCATCCTAAAGGAGATCAGTCCTGGGTATTCACTGGAAGGACTAATGTTGAAGCTGAAACTCCAATATTTTGGCCACCTGATGTGAAGAGCTGATTCATTGGAAAAGACCCTGATGCTGGGAAAGTTTTAAAGCAGGAGGAGAAGGGGATGACAGGATGAGATGGTTGGGTGGTATCATCAACTCAATGGACATGAGTTTGAGATTTGGTGATGGACAAGGAGGATTGGTGTGCTGTGGTTCATGGGGTCACAGGGAGTTGGACACGACTGAGTGCCTAAACTGAAGTCATAGCTTTTCTTCCAGGAAGCAAGCATCTTATTAATTTCATTGCTGCAGTCACCATCTGCAGTGATTTTGGAGCCCAACAAAATAAAGGCTCACTATTTCCATTGTTTCTCAATCTATTAGCCATGAAATGATGGGACCGGATGCCATCATCTTAGTTTTCTGAATGTTGAGTTTTAAGCCGGCTTTTCTCTATCCACTTTCATTTTTGTCAAGAGGCTCCTCAGTTTTTCTTTGCTTTCTGCCATAAGGGTGGTGTCATCTGCATATCTGAGGTTATTGATATTTCTCCCGGCAATCTTGTTTCCAGCTCATGCTTCTTCCAGCCTGGCATTTTGCATGATGTACTCTGCATATAAGTTAAATAAGGCAGGGTAACAGTATACAGCTTTGACTTACTCCTTTCCCTGTTTGGAACCAGTTCCTTGTTCCTTGTCTGTTTCTAACTGTTGCTTCTTGAGCTGCATACAGATTTCTCAGGAGGCAGGTAAGATGGTCTGGTATTCCCTTAGGGGGTATTCTGGAGGTGTCCTGTAGGAAGCTGGGAATAGGAAAGTGGAATAGGAATAAAAATGAAAGCTGTAATGTTGGAACCGGATCTGCAGGAGTGAGAGTCTCAGTGTAAGAGTCAGTGGGGACACATGGAGAGTAGCCAGGCGTCTGAAGAAGGATGCAGAAGTCCAAAAGACAAATTTGACCGTCGTAGAGGTTTAAACATTTTGATAACTACCGAGCTTCAGTGGAAAAGCTGTTAGGAGTCTTGAGACTTCTGACCTAATCTGGGCTCACCACTAATTTTGAACAGGTCTTTCAGATCTCTTGGGATCTCACAGAACTGAAGCATATCAGAGTTAGAGAAAGTCCTCATCTCCTCACTAAGTCCACAGAGATCCTACATGTGGTCCACTTATCGGTTAATGAAGTGACTGTAGGACTCCAGGCTTTCTGAATTCATTGGTGAAAAGGAACTTGAGCAAATGATTGCCAAGGATCCATTTAGTCCAAAAATTTTTTTGATCCCATGTTCACTATGAAAACATATAACTGAAACAGTTTCCATGACTGTTGAGGGTAGATTGGAAGAGGAGGAGGAGGCAAACGACAGAAACTGTAGAAGTAAACTGTGTGTAAGGTGAGAAAAGTTAGAATTAAGTTTTAGAATAAATATAGAAATGTAATTGTAGAAATCTGGCATAAAAATAGGAGGGAAAAGAGGCACGAAGAATCTTGAAAGAGTTGAGCATTTTTTTGAAGGAGACAGAAGAGTCTTTGGAGGAGAGTGTGTTCACATTGTGCAATTCTGTTTCGTCAGTCAGCAATTTTCAGAACTCTTTCCCCCCTTTTAAGAAATCTTTTAAGGGATCAAGAAATACTTAGACGGGAGGAGAGGGTGAGATGTATGGAGAGAGTACCATGGAAACTTATATTACCATATGTAAAATAGATAGCCAGTGGGCATTTGCTGTGTCTCAGGGAACTGAAACAGTGTTCCAGTATCAGCCTAGAGGGGTGGGATTGGGAGGGAGGTTCAAGAGGGAAGGGTCATATGTACACCTATAGCTGATTCAAGTTGAAGTTTGACAGAAAACAACAAAATTCTGTAAAGCAATTATCCTTTGACTAAAAAGACAAATTTCAGCAGATGAGTGGACAAACCATTCCTCTTGATACAAAAGGTCAGACAGTAAATTGTTTCAACTTTGTGGTGGGCATGTCTAGTGTCCAGTGAAATTGGAAAGTAACTGAACAGATTGTAGGTCTCCTGTTTACCATCAGATTAGTTTCACTACCAGGCAAAGGTAGAAGTACAGGTTAGTGTTGCTTGTGGCTGCCTGTGGTCTTGAAAGAATTCTTCTCGTGCTTTTAATTCATCCAAAAACTATAGCCATGTATGTGTGTGTGCATACAAATAAATGAGGTCATATTATACTGTTGTAAACCAGTTCTCCCATCACCATAATAAAAAAATCATTATCTTGCACATTTTCTCATGTAAAGATATGAAAATCAACTACATTTTGATGCATCTAAATTTTTTATGGTTAACATATGTGAGAAAAGTGGATTCTTTGCCATTTCTTTTGAAAATCCCTCTGAAAAGCACCATGCTAGTCTTTTTGTAAATCCAATACAGAGTATACAATTGCTTTGGGATAATAATAATTATACTACTGTCGATTTTGATTATTGGAAACAGTATTAAAAGGTTTTTAGCAAATGCTCACACTGTTCCTCTCCCCATTTAAATAAATGGTTTTACAACTATCTTGATCATAGTTATTATAAAAGTTAACCCTTTCATCCTTTAATCCTCATTTAATCTTAGTATTATAAGTAGGTGTATATTTATCACCAGTCCTTTTCATGTGATGCTTGTCATTTTGATTGTCAGAACGTTATTTTCTATTAGGAAAGGATCATGAAAACCGATATTCCCTAAGTTTTTTTACGTTTAGCAGCTTATCTCTGCCCTTTTATACTTGAAGATTAGCTTTACTGGACATAAAACCCCGTAACTCACTGTTTCCCTTGAGTACTTTTGACATAATGGGTCACTACCCTAATGGGAATATGATTTTTATTTCTGTTCAAATTTCGCATAGATACGAATGAGTCTTCCTTCAAATCTAGTCAGTTTACTTGAATATATTTTCGTGCTTCCTCTGAATTGGTATTCTCAGATACCTATAGGGATTTGTGTCCTTTGAGTATGTACAGTTTTTTAATCTATGTATATAATGTATATAGGAAAGGAATATTATTTAATTCTAGTTTTACTGTTTTATTTTTTCTTTTATTTTGGTTTTGTTCTTTGGGAACTCCTTTTATTTATATGTTGTATTTCTTTTGCCTGTCCTCATTATTTGTCATTTCCTCTCAAATCCTTTTTAAAAACGTCCCTGAGTCATTTCTGTTTTAAAAATGATTTCTCTGTTTTGTTTCTTTCATGGTAGTATATTTGTGTCCCTATATAAAATTGCTTTTAAAATTTTCTAATTACCATGAATTCTTTCAGCCTCATTTTTAGTTTTTAAAATTCTTGTTTGTATTGTTATGTCCTATAAGTTTTCTTTATGTCTTTTCACTTGTTTCATAAAAGTCGCAGTTTTGATCCTTTATTTTTCTTTCTTTTGAGCACTCTTTTTGCTATGCTTTCATTTTCCTTAGGGATATTCTGCTACTCACCATCTTCTATAGCAGTTTTGCTGGGGATTTTATCACAACCCCTTTTTTGTTCATTTTTATGGGAAATTAGCCTTCTTGAGCTTTTAGAAATTGGCTTGATGGTCTTGTATGTGTATGCTCGGGCTCAAGAAATATAGCTGCTGTTTTTGTATGCTTTCTAGGCCTGTGCCCTCTGTACCTTGTATGCTGTGCTCTCCTGACCCCAGGAGTCTGAACCCGCAGTCTTCACAGGGCCTGGCAGGTCCATGTGGAAAAATCCTGGGGTGACACTGCTCCCACCATTCAGGCTTTCTGCAGGCTCATGCTCTCATTGATGACTGATTTCAGCTACTGTTATGTCAGTTATTTGGGGGTTCCTCTGGTTTTGGGGATGTCAGCTGCCTGTGGCTCTCTTCTCAAGTTGGGAGCTCGCAAATCTAACAGGTGTTGCTCGTCTCCACCTGCATCCTCAATGGGGTGTATTGGTTACTTGGTTTTGTTGTGAGTGTGGGTTTTTGTTGTATAGTTGCCCTGCTTGATTTTATTTGGAGATGCAGAAAATTCTAAATCCTTGGAACTGCTATGGCTGCTAATGATTATTTAGTGCTCAGATTCGTGCGAGTTGAAAAAAGGCAACTCTGTAACGGGAAATGGAGTTAAGTTGAATAGTCAGTCAGATACTAATAGTGCACTAAAGCACTAACATTTTTCAGCCACTTTGTGTTAGACCAGTGCAGGGTTGGGCTTAGCTGGGACTGGGGAAGCATGTGTAGCTCCCTCCCAAGTGGAGCTCTGACATCCAGGCTACTTGTTGTGCTGGTGTGGGGTCGCACTGGGTGTGGGTGCTCAGGGAGCATACAAGATAGGACTGCTGCCTGTGGAGGGCTGGGATGGTTTTAGGAAGGAGACAGCAGTGAGCCTGAATGTCGAATGGTGAGGAGCCATAGGAATCCCAAGCAGAGAAGAATGTGAAAGCCCAGAGCTTGATGTGCATGGACTGCTGAAATGGGAGCAGGGTGACGAGTGTCAGAGCCAGGACCAGTGCTGGGAAGCGCATTGGCCATGCCTTTCAGGATACTGCCAGTGTGGAGGGTAGTGGAACAGCAATGTCAGATTTGCACTAGAATAATAATCCTTGCAGCCAATGGAGAGTAGACTGTGGTGCAGTGGAGGAGAGGCCAGATGAAACAGTGGTGACAGGGTCAGTCTGCACAGGTTTCAGAGGGGTTCTTCCCTGGGAGGGAGGGAATGTGGGGGTCACTGAGCCTTGTGGAGTTGTGACGGTCACTCACGTCTGATGTTCACAGTGTTTAAGACTGAGACTTTTAGCCCTGACTACCCATTAGAATCACTTTGTTGCTGTTAGCACGCCAGGCTTCCCTATCTCCCAGTATCTCCCAGTTTGCTCAAACTCATATCCGTTGAGTCATTGATGGCATCCAACCATCTATCCTCTGTCATCCCCTTCTCCTCCTCCTGCCCTCAGTCTTTCCCAGCATCATGGTCTTTTCCAGTGAGTTGGCTCTTTGAATTAGGTGGCCAAAGGATTGGAGCTTCAGCATCAGTCCTTCCAGTGAATGTTCAGGATTGATTTCCTTTAAGATTGACTGATTTGATCTCCTTACAGTCCAAGGGACTCTCAGAGTCTTCTCCAGCACCACAGTTTGAAAACATCAATTCTTCGGTGCTCAGCTTCTTTATGTTCCACCTCTCACATCCATACATGACCACTGGAAAAAGCATTGCTTTGACTATGCGGAATTTTGTCAGGAATGTGATGTCTTTGCTTTTTAATATGTCTAGGTTTGTCATGACTTTCCTTCCAAAGAGCAGGCGTCTTTTACTTTTGTGGCTACAGTCACCATCTGCAGTGATTTTGGAGTCTAGGAATATAAAATCACTGTTTCCACTTTTCCCCTATCTGTCTGCTGTGAAGTGTTGGGACCAGATGCCATGATCTTAGTTTTTGAATGTTGAGTTTTGAGCCAGCTTTTTCACTCTCTCACCTTCATCAGCAGGCTTTTTATTTCCTCTTTACTTTCTGTCACTGCTGCTGCTGCTGCTAAGTCACTTCAGTCGTGTCTGACTCTGTGCGACTCCATAGATGGCAGCCCATCAGGCTCCCCCGTCCCTGGGATTCTCCAGGCAAGAACACTGGAATGGGTTGCCATTTCCTTCTCCAGTGCAGGAAAGTGAAAAGTGAAAGTGAAGTTGCTCAGTTGTGTCCGACTCATAGTGATCCCATAGACTGTAGCCCACCAGGCTCCTCCATCCATGGGATTTTTCAGGCAAGAGTACTGGAGTGGGGGTGTCATTGCCTTCTCTGCTTTCTGTCATTCAGTTCAATTCAGTCTCTCAGTCGTGTCCGACTCTTTGCGACCCCATGAATCGCAGCACGCCAGCCCTCCCTGTTGATTAAAGTGGTTTTATCTTAATATCTGAAGTTGTTGATATTTTTCCCAGCAATCTTGATTCCAGCTGGGGAATCATCCAGCCTGGCATTTTGCATGATATGAGAATTTTAAAAGAATACCTGCCATCACCCTTATCTAGTATTATTTAATTTGTATCAATTGAGGGTCTGGAAATCGTCAAGCACTATTGACACTGATCCCAAGTGAGTCTCATCTGTAGCCAGGGCTCAGCATCAAAGACCTCCTGGTTAGTCATGAAGGTAGTGTACGGAGTGTCTGACGCAGGAGGATGACGCCCGCAGTGTGTGGTCCGCTGGCTTTGAGGACCTGTCTCCTGCAGCCAGAACTACACTCACTGTTCACAAGCAAATCCTCAGAAATAGCTAGTCATCTCTCCTCTCCATGAGAGTTCCTGACATTTTCACATGGGGCATTTCTTTAATATTTTTGTGTTACATTTTAAATAAAAGAATTATCAAGCAAGATATAAATGTAAACATTAAAGCATACAGAATAAAGATTAGTCCTCCCAAGGAGGAAAAAGAGCCAAAGAATAACACATCCCTCAAGATTGCCAGGAGAAATATCAACCTCAGATATGCAGATGACACCACTGTTATGGCAGAAAGTGAAGAAGAACTAAAGAGCCCCTTAATGAAAGTGAAAGAGGAGAGTAAAAAAGTTGGCTTAAAGCTCAACATTCAGAAAACTAAGATCATGGCATCTGGTCCCATTGCTTCATGGCAAATAGATGGGGAAACAGTAGAAACAGTGGTTGACCGTATTTTTCTGGGCTCCAAAATCACTGCAGATGGTGATTAGAGCCATGAAATTAAAAGAAGCTTACTTCTAGGAAGGAAAGTTTTGACCAACCTAGACAGCATATTAAAAATCAGAGACATTACTTTGCCAACAAAGGTCTGCCTAGTCAAGGCTATGGTTTTTCTAGTGGTCATGTATGGATGTGAGAGTTGGACTAAAGAAAGCTGAGCACTGAAGAATTGACGCTTTTGAACTGTGGTGTTGGAGAAGACTCTTGAATGGTAAAGAGATCCAGCCAGTCCATCCTAAAGGAAATCAGTCCTGAATATTCATTAGAAGGACTGATGCTGAAGCTGAAACTCCAATACTTTGGCCACCTGATGTGAAGAAGTGACTCATTGGAAAAGATCCTGATGCTAGGAAAGATTGAAGGCGGGAGAAGGGGATGACAGAGAATTGAGATGGTTGGATGACACCACCAACTTAATGGACATGAGTTTGAGTAAACTCCAGGAGTTGGTGACAGACAGGGAGGCCTGGTGTGCTGCAGTCCATGGGGTTGCAAGTAGAATTGAACTGAACTGAATACATCCCTCCCCACCCTGCCCTGGAGGTAACCCTTGGGCATTAGTTTTTTCCAGTATTTGCAGGTAACAGTCTGCAGTGAATGACTGTGCACATGTATGTTTTCTTACTGTTGTGTGAGTAAACAGTTTGTGATTTTGTTAGGATTGCCAGGTTCCTCCCCACAGAGCTGCAGCACTTTGCATGCCCATTAGCAGTGGGGCCTCTTTTGCTGTAGCTTCCTCAACAAAATGTGCTGTTATACTTTGGATTATCTGCCACCATGAGATGAGCTCAATACTTTGCTGTACTTAAAGACTGTAATTGCATCGGTGGTGATATTTATTAAAGCATAACTTTAAAAAAATATTACATAGTGGTGAAATGTGTCATCATTTGAAGTATTTTCCAAATGACTAAAGACATCTATTATAGGGCTTCCCTGATAGATCAGTTGGTAAAGAATCCACTTGCAATTCAAGAGACCCTGGTTCGATTCCTGGGTTGGGAAGATGGAGAAGTGATAGGCTACCCACTCCAGTATTCTTGGTCTTCCCTTGTGGCTCAGCTGGTAAAAAAACTGTCTGCAATGCCGGAGACCTGGGTTCGATCCCTGGGTTGGGAAGATCCTCTGGAGAAGGGAAAGGCTACCTACTCCAGTGTTCTGGCCTAGAGAATTCCATGGACTGTATAGTCCATGGGTTTGCAGAGAGTCAGACACAAGTAAATGACTTTCACTTTCATGCTATTATAAAATCACAATGGATAAAATATCCATTCAAAGTCCAGAATGGACCAGTGGATGGGTGTTCGTGTAACAACAAATACAGAAGGTCCTCTGTTAATTTCAGATTGTACCCTACAGCCTCCTATTAAGAAACTGTCACTGATATAAAATGAAATGTGAATATCCATCATTACCTTAAAGACTTTCTAAAGTAACGCCAGTCCATTCTGAAGGAGGTCAGCCCTGGGTGTTCTTTGGAAGGAATGATGCTAAAGCTGAAACTCCAGTACTTTGGCCATCTCACGCGAAGAGTTGACTCATTGAAAAGACCCTGATGCTGGGAGGGATTGGGGGCAGGAGGAGAAGGGGACGACAGAGGATGAGATGGCTGGATGGCATCACGGACTCGATGGACGTGAGTCTGAGTGAACTCCGGGAGTTGGTGATGGACAGGGAGGCCTGGCGTGCTGCGATTCATGGGGTCTCAAAGAGTCGGACACGACTAAGCAACTGAACTGAACTGAAAGTAACTCCTCTCCTTTTCAAATAATGTGTGGGGGGAAAAAAATGTTAAAATAGATTGAAAGTGTCTTCTTGATTCACACCCCCCCACCCCCACCCCACCCCTTGGTCGTGAAAGGCCTTTTCAAGGTCTATGAATTTAATCTCTGAATCTCCCCGTGCCCCCCCGCCCCCCCGCTAGTTTTACTAGTATAGAACTCTTATTTAATGGCTTTCCTAATACACCAGTTTTTGAAATAAACCACTTTTCATGGTATTTTTATGTGATATAGGCCTTTAAAAATGGTGTTAGGCTGTACTATTTGGAGGAGGCCCTGTCTTGGTCATGGGGAGTCAGTATCACATGTAGATAAGAGTTCAGAAATCTCCCTTTAATGTTAGAATGCCCTGGAGTGACTCATGGAGTACCAAGGCTCTCTCTGGACATCGATGTCTTGGTGGACTTCCCCTGTGAAATATCTGTGCCTGGGATTTTTTGTGAGATAATTCCCTCATAACTATCTCTGTTTCCTCTCCAGAAACTGGGTTGTTTAAACTTAATTTCTAATAGAGTCAGTTTCAATAATCTATATTTCCTTACAAAATTTTCCATTATCTAAGTTATCCCATTTATTTGAATTTGTTCTGTAGTCTCTTATGTTTTCTAATTGTGTGCTAATAGTTGCTTTCTTTATAATCATTTCCTATTTTATTTATTTTTGAAATTTGAGCCCTGTGTCTAGCTGTTTTGAAATTTGGATATTCTCTTTTTCTGAATTATACCAAAGGTATGGTTTTGCATAGTTATTTGCTTTGTGTTATTTTGGAGCCATAGATTCAGGCAGTTGCCTTTACTTTGGCCACCCAAATGTTTTTCTGTTTGTTTTTCTCATTAGCCTTTTTTGGAGGTGGGGGGAGGGCAGTAGCTTTACTGCAGTGTAATTCACATACTCTACAATTCACCCTTTAAAATGTATAATTTAGTGACTTTTTAGTTTAGTCACAGAGCTGTAGGACCATCACCAGTCACTTTATTTAAACATTTCATTACCCTAAAAAGAAATAATGTACTCATAAGCCATTCCTCCCGTATCTCTCCATCCCTCTCCACCACCCTGGCCCTCAGCAGATCACCAGTCTGCTTTGTCTTGTACATGTTGGTCGTTTCTGAAAATCTCGTATAAGAGGCATTGTCTGTGTGTGTGTGGTCTTTTGTAGCTGGCTTCCTTTAGATAGCGTTGTTTTCCAGGTTCCCCATCTTGTAGCACATAACAACACTATGCTCCTTTCTGTTGCAGATAAGAGTTCACTTTATGGATAGACCATGTCCATCAGTGATGGACATTTGGGTTGTTTCCTTTTCTGGCTGTTATAGATGCTGCTGTGTGGGGGTGTGAATTTCTCTGCATGCACGGATTTTCATTTCTCTTGGGAGTACACCTAGGAGTGGAATTGCTGGTGTTTATTTTCTTTGAAGAAGAGTTTTCCCCTTCTTCCTCCTCCTCGGCTATTTCAGTAGACTTGGGGATGCAAAGAGAGGTCATGATGGACCCCTCTCTGGTAGACATGGTCTTTTCATGGACTGACTTGTGGGGCACAGAAGAATATTATGTGAACACGTGGCCCCTGACTTACTGATTCTGGAGCCGTAGGAAAATGCTGGGTGTTTGCTTAGACGACTCTGAGTACTTAGCTCATTTCCTTTCTAGCAAATGTGTGGCTTTTTTGGAAATTAGGCAGTTTTTAAATAACTTGGAACTATTTTGACTTTTCTCTGTGCTGGACCATCTTTAGTCATTATGGTAAAGATTTTCAGCTTATTTAGAAATTATTAATTTATTATAATTTTCTTTAATTAGAAATATAAGTAAGTAAACTTGCTTGATATGGTTAATGGACTTTCTGTTGAAGACAGTGTACAAAGACATGATAGTGTATTACTTCAATAAGAGATTCTTAGTGTAAGTGAAGGAAGTTGATTTTCACAGCTACTGATATTTTATTATATAAAGTAGCTTCTGATGTATATGTCATTCTATGAATTGTTTGCCAG
The DNA here is from genome assembly GCA_917880005.1 of Nanger dama. Lineage (NCBI taxonomy): Eukaryota > Metazoa > Chordata > Mammalia > Artiodactyla > Bovidae > Nanger > Nanger dama. Next base: position 3,370,301 of record CAKJTW010000108.1, on the reverse strand, counting down.
TGTTTGTGGTGATCATACTGGGGCACTGCCAGTTCCCTCAAGAAACCTTCTGTTAAGCAAAAGGAACTGAGAATTTCAGTGTTAAGAATTTTTAAGTGTGTTGTAGTTCTTAACATTGGCGTGGTTGGCAGTTTTCAGTTTTCTGTTCCACCCAGCATTACATTTATTAGAGCTGTGTTCCCATACCAGGATCTCTCATCCTCATGCGAGAGATGAGGAGTGTTTTATGTAGGACTGACTGTAGAGGATGACCTGATAATGACGTTCTACTCTCATTGTTACTTCAGGCTCCTGGATTTGGATTTGGAATTGCTATATCTGGTGGAAGAGATAATCCACATTTCCAGAGCGGGGAAACCTCCATCGTGATTTCAGATGTGCTGAAGGGGGCCCTGCGGAAGGACAGCTGCAGTAAGTGTGCTTCTTTCTCCTCGTGGGCACCAGGCCACGGGTACTCTCCTGCCCTCTGCCACCAACACGTCATGCTAGTGATTCCTGTAAAATATGTGTTTATGCTTATCTGTCATAAATGGAAAGCTGGTTTCACTTACCTTAAGTAGGTCACTGTAAAAAATAAAAATAGTGAAAATAAAACTTGTTACTCACTTTGGAGTAGAATCTAGTCTTCTGGAGCTGCTCACCAAGAGTTTTACCATTTCTTGTTAAGCAGGGAGATTAGCAAGATTGAAGAGAGGCAAAAAATGCACTTGCAAAAACATGAGTATGATTAGGAGGACTGAAAGAAAACTGGAAGGAGAAAGGCTTTATCTTTAAAGATTGAGTAACGTTTTCCAGGCTTATGACCTAGTATCATTGAATGCATGTAACTGTACCAGCAGAAGTCATTTTGTGTGCTTTAGTACCTGATCAGGGTATCATTGGTGGATCAAGTGGTAAAGATTCTGCCTGCAAATGCAGGAGACCCAGGTTCGATCCGTGAGTCAGGAAGATCCCCTGGAGATGGGAATGGCATCCCACTCCAGTATTCTTGCCTGGGAAATCCCATGGACAGAGGAGCCTGGCGTGCTACAGTCCAGTGGATTGCAGAGAGTTGGACATGACTTGGCCACTGACCAACAACAGCGGTATACTTGTTCAGTCCTTTCAAGAACCTTTGTATTAATAGGTAAATAATAAATGACCTGTGGTTAGTTACTTGGTAAACATTTCTTGTGGGCGATCTGAAAGAAAATAGTTGTACATTTTTATAATTATTGATCTGAAGATAGATTAATTAGCCCATAATGGGAATATTTTTTTTTTAATCCTATCTTGAAAACACCTTTATAAACTTATCTGTGTGATTTTGTCTAACATGTTGTTTTGATCATTTATTTTCTTTAGGGAAAATGACCGGGTAGCAATGGTTAATGGAGTCTCCATGGATAATGTTGAGCATGCGTTTGCTGTTCAGCAACTAAGGAAAAGTGGGAAAAATGCAAAAATTGTAAGTGTTTTTACCTCTAACTTTATGAAGGTACCAGCTGTACTGTTGATATGTTTTCCGTATTTGATTTCATTCTTCCCATTAAAGAAAATAAAATCTGGGATAGTAGTTCAAGTTATTTACATACACAGCACCTCTTCTGATACTGGTGGTATGTTTTATTACTAGTGTGTATTTTCTCAAAGCTCAGATTCCAGGTTTTTTGATTGTAGAGAAAGGAAGGAATTCCTGGTTAAATAATTACTTCTTTATGGCTTAATATTTCCTTTTTAAAAAAACACTTAAATTAGGTGGAGTTTAAAGTCTATAGCGCTATTTTTCTGTTACAGGATTTGTTTAATGGGTAAATTTTATGTCATGCCTTAAACACATACAGTGTTGCTACCTTGTTACTGTGATACAGTTTGAGGGAAGAGAAAGTGGTAAGGGTTGTTTTGTTAGAGTTGTTCAGGGTACGTTTGTTGTTTTTTTGTATGTTTGCTAGGCTCTTACTTCATATTTAAGAAGATTTTTCCCCCATTTTTCTTGTTTTTAGTAAGAGATAAAGTTCAGTAATCTCTCAGTAACGGGCTTTAAATCACAGTTAAAACTAGGCAGTTGTGACAGAGAATGGATTTAATGTTAAAATCCTACTTAAAAAAAAATTATATCTACATAGAGACTTTCCTGGCTGTTCAGTGGTTAGCACTCTGTGCTTCCACTGCAGGGCATGGGTTCAGTCGCTGGTCTGAGAACTAGGTGCCCTCACGCATGTGGCCAAAAAAAAAATATACATATACATGTATATTTCTACATAGAGGAGCACCTTAGCCACTTCGCTGCCCTGTTCTTCTTCATCTAAACTCTGAAATGCCTGACTGAGGTTCTGTGAGGCCTTGGCTCCTGTGTATGGAGCAGAAGGCAGAGACTGTCCTGTCCTGTCCCTTGAGAACCTTCTGCTTTGCAGCAGACTGGCTGAACCACAGTGGACCCAGCAGAGAGGAGAGAGCTGGAGTGAGGAGGCCTGCCTTGGTATGACCTCCAGGAGTGTGCTGAGAGCCAGAGGGGGGCTTCCTGAGACTGCCCTCATCCCCAGTTGGAGGTGCGGACACTCTGCAGCAGTGTCCCTGCTTTTCTCACGGTAGCGCTCCCAGTATTCAGTTACCACATTCCAAATGACAGGCAGCTTCTAACGTGCGGGTGTTTTCACAGCTTCCATTGTACTTGTGTCTTTATAGCTGTAACTCTGATGTTGTCTTAAAGGGTGGTTCATGTGCAGACTGGCTAGTTGATGGTAGAGTTTTTTCATAGTTTCTATAACATGATATTCTAGTGTTTACAGAAGCAAATGGCTAATTTTTATAATTGTTGATTTTTATAAATTGAGTAAGTGTTCTTTGGTTAAGTTTGCTGCATATTCCAGTTGAGTACCTTAGATAAATTGAATTTTCCTCCTGTACCTGAAGTTATGGGCTTTAGCTCCAACTTCATTCTTCTGGAATATGGAACTGTTTTGTTTTTTTCATGCAGAATGTTTAGTACATATGCCCCACATCAGTAATATATCCAAGAAAATTGTTATCTGTACTCCAGACTTTCTCACCCTAACAGTGATTTGTAAGAAGCAATGATTTTCTGTTATGTATTTAAAACAGCACATGTACGAAGCAACCTGAGTTCTCCTCTCACTGTGCTTGTTTCTGTCATTTGGGAAGGTGGAACTCAGGCTGGGCAAGTATTTTTGCTCTTCAGGGAGAAGCTGTAGAGGGTTGGGTGGAATTCTGTTCAGTCACCAAAGGGTAGTTGTTCAGTTCTGCATCTAAAGAGAGTGGATCATGTCATCTGTTGATGCCAAGTTTTTCATCACTGTTTGAGGATAAAACCATAGTATCTTAGAATGTGGCCTTTCATTGTAGGATGTCTTTACTTCCAGCCATAACGAGAACCTCAGATCTTATATTTACTCCCCACGCTTGCCCAGTTCTGAGTAACTAGCTCCTTTCTTCCTGCTTTCTGATCTACTAGTCTTCCTTCTTCTCTGTTCTGTTACATATTTATGGTTGTCAATTTATATATTTTCATAAACTAAGACCCCTCCCTGGATATTAGGCTCAGTAAATTTCTTTTCCATTGAATTGAAATCTTAGAACTTCTCTGACAATATAACGACCATAAATATGCTTAATTTTAACAGTAGGTGAAGAGAAGATAGAAAAAGTGTTTATAGTGTACTGAACATGTATAATTTCTATTAAAATTCTGAACATAACAAAAAAAGCATTATGAAGTGAGTGGGCAGCAACTTTCCAGAGATGAGCTATGTGAACGCTCAAGTGTGTGAATGCATAGCTGTGTAGTGTCTAGTGTATGCATACCTCACTCTTCCTCCCCTGCTTGCTCATGGGCATTTAAGTGTCCAGCTCCCACAGGTATTGTTAAAAAGTTGTGTTGAGGATCGTCATTTTGTACCTGCTTATTTCAGTTCCTTTTCTTGGGAGTGGCTTTTTGGAGTCAGATGGCATGAATGACTTGAGGTACACGAGTTGCTCTTTTGCCAGTCAGAGAACCAGTAAGGTTTTGAGAGAGTCCAATTTCATCAGCCCTTGACGTTTCTGCCAAACTGATGGACTAAACGTATGTCAGATGAGGTGTCTTCCCGTCTTTTTGGCTGTGAATTGCTGTGCGGGCTTTTCCCTGGTCAGGGCGAGCGGAAGCTACTCTCTGGTTGTGGTGTGCAGGTTTCTCGTTGCAGTGGCTTCTCTTGTTGTGTCAAATGAGGATTTTTAAATTACAGGTGGATCTGGTTATCATGTGGTGTGTCTACTTCCCACGATGCTTCTTGGCCTGTTCCTATCCTTTGCCCTTCCATCCTAATGCTGTCACACGAGTGTTTCTATTTAAGGTGATCAGCCTTTTGTTGTATATACAGCATACATTGTTTTTCCAATTATTTTTTGAGTGTGTGTTAAGTTTATGGTATTTTTGGTTTGTTTTTCTGTCACCTTGTTTCATCATGGAAATGTTTTCATTTTTACCCCTTCATATCTGTCAGACTTTTACTTGACTCTGCCTTTGGTGCTTACAGTAAGTCTAAGCGTTTGGTGCTTAGCAGAGTTATGAGTGTATATCTTTTGTTTTATTCTGGTACCTATGTAATTTCATTATCTTATCTTATATTTGAATCTTTTATTCAGCTAAGCTGTTTTGAAGTAAATATTTTCCCCCAATTTTTGTGTCAAAATTTTCAGAATTGCGACTTACTGGCAGTTCAGTGATTAAGGCTTGTTAGCCTTCCAGTGCAGGGGTGAGGAAGGGGTCAGTCCTTGGTCAGGGAGCTAAGATGCCAGATGCCTTGAAGCCATGAAACCAAGTCATAAAATAGAAACAAGACTGTAACAAATTCAATAAAGATTTTTAAAGTGGTCCTCATCAAAAAAAACCAAAAACTGAGAAAATATTTGTGTTAAAAATCAGGCATGATCAGCAAGCCTTTGTGGGTTTATTCATAGTATAAATGGAGAATCATAGCAGGATTGGATATTTTTCAGGGAGTTAAACATTTACTGGGTGCAAATACTTCTCAGGAAACTTCAATTTCAGCAGGCTCCATGAGGAGGTACACACAGTCATCAGCATAATGCGCATAACCAGAGATGGAGAGGGCTTCAGGCGCAGATTTCAGAGGAGTGGTGTACACTCACTCTCCTGGGGAAATGATAGGGAAAGCTTTGAGGACTCCATTGGATACTTTGTTTTTGTTTGTCCTGTGTGTGTGCGCGTGTGTGTGTGCTCGCGTGCTCTGTAACTTCAGTCCTGTCCAACTCTTTATGACCCTTTGGACTGTAGCCCACCAGGTTCCTCTGTCCATGGGATTCTCCGAGCATGCATACTAATGTGGTTGCCATGCCCTCCTCCAGGGGGTCTGTCTGACCTACGGTTTGAACCTGCATCTCCTGCGTTGCAGGCAGATTCTTTACCCACTGAGCACCTGGGAAGCCCTGTTTATATCTTGTTGTAGTTGTTCAGTTGCTAAGTTGTGTCTGACTCTTTGCTACCCCATGGACTGTAGCACACTAGGCTTTCCTGTCCTTCACCATCTCCCAGAGTTTGCTCAAACTCATGTCCATCCAGTCAGTAATGCCATCCAACCATCTCATCCTCTGCCGCCTTCTTTTCCTCCTGCCTTCAGTCTTTCCCAGCATCACAGTGTTTTCTAGCGAGTCAACTCCTCACATCAGGTAGCAAAAGTATGGGAGTTTCAGTATCACTCCTTTCAGTGAATATTAAGGGTTGATTTCCTTTAGGATTGACTGGTTGATCTCCTTGGTTTCCAAGGGACTCTTGAGTCTTCTCCAGTACCACAGTGTAAAAGCATCAGTTCTTCGGTGCTCAGCCTTCTTTATGGTCCAACTTGCACATCCACACATGACTACTGGAAAAACCATAGCTTTGACAATATGGACCTTTGTCCGCAAGGTGACATCTCTGCTTTTTAATAATGCTATCTAGGTTTTCCATAGCTTTTCTTCCAAGGAGCAAACGTTTTTAAATTTCAAGGCTGCAGTCACCATCTACAGTGATTTTGGAGCCCAAGAAAATAAAATCTGTTACTATTTCCATTTTTCCCCATCTATTTGCATGAAATGATGGGACTGAATGCCATGATCTTAGTCTTTTGAATGTTGAGTTTTAAGCCAACTCTTTCCTCTCCTCATCAAGAGGCTCTTCAGTTCTTCACTTTGTGTCATTAATGCGGTGTCATCTGCATATCTAAGGTTGTTGATATTTCTCCCAGCAATCTTGATTCTAGCTTGTGATTCATCCACAAGCTGATGGATATGATTATACCTTACTAGGGAGCAGTTGAAGATGAAAGTGCTAACAGAATAGCTTCTAATACCACACGTAGGAGATGGAAATAGAGGTGAAACTCAGGGAGGCATTTAGGGGTGCCTTATAGGGAATGTGGCTGAGAAGGGCTCAGCAGAGTGGTACTGGGAGCAGCAGCGCTGGCAGCCTTTCCTGTGTTCAGCACAGGCCTCGGCTGCCTGTCCTTTCCACATGCTAGTGTCTTGCTCCTTGCTGACCTTCAGCTTCAATGTTATTCCCTCCAAGAGGCCTTCTCTGATCATTCTTAGTGGTCAGAAGGTATGGTATTAAGTGTGGAGCAGCCCTTGAACAAAGTCACAAAAAGAAGAGAAAAGATGACTTGGAAATGAGTAGCGCATGCATATGCCAGTTAGTAGGCAGAGGACAGGCTGGAGGTGAATAGGGTGGTATGTGGGGCACGGGGTGGTAAATGATGAGGAAAGGTCATGCAGGAGGGGAGGGACAAGAATAAGCTCCTCTGAAAGGGTGTTGCTCATGAGGAGGAGGATGGACTTGTCTTTGAGACCAGGAAGGAAGACTAAATAAATGAGATACTGAAAACTTGTAGGAGTGGAGGGGATGTGAAGTGACTGATCTCTGCAAATCAGCCCAGATGAATGACGTCTCAGAGAACAGTTTGGGGCACCCTTGTTCGTCGATTCCACAGAATCTAAGGCAGCCAGAGGTAGATGAGAGGATTGCCGAAGAAATGAAAGGATTCTTTGAAGTAAGATGAATTTGTAGAGGATGACGTTATCATAGAGTCAGGGGATGCGGCCACCCAAAGGGTACCTAGCACAGGATCAGGGTTTGTCCTGGCACATGACCAGCCTTATTGAGACACAGATGACAGCCAGCACTGTTCAGGTTGAAGGGGTGCAGCAGGCTGATGTGGCTTCATGGAACGATGACGATGGTATGTGTAGTGAGCATCCATCACCTCATAGAGATACAAAATTAAAGGAATAGAAAAAAATTTTTTCTTTGAAGTGAAACTCTTACGATTTAGTCTTATCAACTTTAATTATATTTGTTATGTTGTCCATGACACCCCTACTACTCATTTATCTTATAAGGGGAAGCTTAACACTTTCTGATTTTCTTCATCCAGTCCCCCATCCCCGCTGCCTCTAAAACCACAAGTATGACCTCTATTTCTATAAATTTGTTTTTGGAGTATAATTGACCTACAACACTGTGTTAGTCCCTGTTTTAACAACACAGTGATTCTGTATTTCTCTATGTTTCAAAGTCACCAGGATAAGTCTAGCTGCATTATGTCTACACAAAGGTATTGCACAGTTACTGTGTTTCCCACAACATACATTTCACACCCACAGCCCATTTATTTTGCAACTGGAAGTCTGTACCTCTTGGTTTCTCTCCTCCTCTGGCAACCACCCATTTCTTCTTTGTATCTGTAACTCCATCTTTATCTTGTTAGGTTTGTTCATCTGTTTTTTAGATTCCAGGTATTATTTCACTTAACATAATGCCCTCCAGGTCCATTCATGTTGTTGCAAATGGCACATTATTCTTTTTCATGGCTGAGTAGTATTCGTGTGTGTGTGTGTGTGTGTGTGTGTGCGCGCGCATGCATGTGTGTGTGTATATCAAATCTTTATCAATTAATCTATTGATGGACACTTGCATTGCCTCTGTTTCTTAGATATTATAAATGCTGCAGTGAACATAGGAGTGCAAATGTGTTCTCTCTTTTCTTATTTTTTTTGGCCTTGTGGCGTGTGGGATCTTAGTTACCCAGCCAGGGATTGAACTTGAGCCTCCTGGTGTGGAAGGTGGGGCCCTAACCACTGGACCACTAGGGGGTTTCCATAAATGTCTTTTCTGTTCAGTCGTTTTGTTTTCTTTGGATAAATAGGAGTGAAATTTGCTGGATCATATGGTGGTTCTATTTTTAATTTTTTGAGATGGGCTATGCTATTTTCGTGTCGTGGCTGCACCAGGTTACATTCCCACTAGCAGACCATAAGTATTTCCCTTTTCTCCACACTCAGCACATCTCCCTCGTCAACGCTTGTCATTTGCCCTTGTTTTTTTAATAATCACTATTCTAACAGGTGGGAGGTGATATCTCATTGTGGTTTTGATTGGCATTTCCCTGAATATTAGTAATATCGAGCATATTTTTGTGTGCCTGTTAGCCATTTGTATGTCTTCTTCGGAAAGATGTCTATTCAGATCCTTTGCCCAGTTTTCAGTCAAGTTACTGATTTATGTATTTGTTGATACTGAGTTTTGTAAGTTCTTGGTATATTTTGGATATTAACCCCTTGTGGGTCATGTCATTTGCAAATATCTTCTCCCATTTCGTTAGCAGCCGTTTCGTTTTGATGATTATTAACTTCACTGTGTAAAAGCTTTTAGTTGGATGTAGTTCCATTTGTTTATTTTTGTTTTTCTTTCTCTTGCCTGATCCGTGTACTGCCTGTGTTTTCTTCTAGGACTTTAATGGGTTCAGATCTTACAGTTAAATCTTACATCCATTTTGAGTTTATTTTTTGTGTGAGGTGTGAAAGAGTAGTCCAGTGGAATTCTTGTACGTGTAGCTGTCCTGTTTTCCCAGCACCATTTATTGAGGAGGCTATATATTCTTGCCTCCTTTGTCAAGGATGAATCACCTGTGTAAGTCTGGATTCATCTTCTGGGCTTCCTGTTCTGTTCTAGTGATTTTATGTGCCTGTTTTGGTGGTAATACCATGCTGTTTTGATGGCTGTAACCATGTAGTGTAGTTTGAGATCTGGATATATACATGTTGCCTCTAGCTTTATTCTTCATTTTCAGGATTATTTCTGGATTTGTTTGTTTTTCTATTCAGTCTTTTGTTTTTCCATACACATTTTAGAGTTACTTGTTCTGTGGAAAATGCCACTGGTATTTTGAGAGGGATTGCATTGGATATGTAGATTGCTTTGGGTGGTGTGGTTGTGTTAACATTTCTTCCAGCCCATGAACTTGGGGCTTTCCATCTTTGCCTCTTGTCTTCAGTTTCTTGCATCTGTGTCTTTTTATTTTCCAAATATAGGTCTTTTATCTCCATAGTTAGATTGTCTCCCAGGAATTTTATTTTCTGATGTAATTTATAAATGGGATTGTTTTCTTAATTTCTCTTTCTGATGGTTTGTTGTTAGTGTATAGAAATGCAACAGATTTCTGTGTATTAGTTTTTATTCTGCAACTTTGCTGAAATTATTGATGAGCTCTGCTAGTTTGTTGATGATGTCATTAGGATTTTCTTTGTGGTATCATGTCATCCTCACACATCGACAGTTGTCCTTCCTTTCTAGTTTGGATTTCTTTTTCTTGTCTGATTGCTGGAGCTAGGACTTCCAATAGTAATTTGAGTGAGAGTGACAGTGGGGATCCTTGTCTTAGAGAAAATTCAACTTTACACCACTGAATATGATGTTAGCTGTGAGCTTATATATGACCTACCTTTTTCATATGTGAGCTATGTTCCCTCTATATGCACTTAGTTTTTTGTGTTTTTTTTTCAATCATACATGGATGTCAAATTTTATTAAAAAGCTCCATGGCCTGGGTTCCTGGTGTCAGCCTGCTCGTGGGTAGAACTGGGTGGCTGGCTGTGTGGCCAGGGGTCCTGGAGCTGGCCTGCTGGTGGACGGAGTCAGGATCCTGTGTGTCCAGGACTAGTGCCCATGGTAGGCAGGCTGGTCCTGGGGTCTCTGGCCACAGGGCCCTGGAGGTACAGGGATTGGTGCTGGCCTTCTGGGGCAGCTAGGTCCTGACTCAGCAGGCTCAGGGCTGTGGGGTCCTGGGGCTGCAGAAAATCATTTAAATACCCAAACCTGACATCTCGTCAAACTTGGGAAGAAGGCTGTTGAAACTAGGAGGGAGTTGATGGATTTAGGAGAACAGGAGGGCATGGAGGAGTCAGAAACAAGATGGATAGTTAAGAGTTTTATTAGATGATGGTGTCAGAAGTAGAAGACAAGGAGTGGTCCCCAAGGAGATCTTGCAGATCTCTGATGAAAGCAAGTGTACATAGTGTGGGGAGACAGGCCAGGGAGGAGGCGGCCCCTTTGTGAGCAGACAGTGCACACAGACCTTGATCTTCAGAAAGTGAGGGAAAGAAATAGACAGGAAAACTTAATCAGCACCAGAGCCAGCCAGGAGAAAAAGCCAAAAGATGTTCATACTTGGACCAGAAGTTACACATTTTGGAGAGAGAATCTGAGAGCAGTTTATTTTGATAAAGTATCATGAAGTTATTAGCTCCAGCATACTCATCCAGTGTTAGTGTGGAGGTGCAGTGAATTTGCCTCTTCGAGTTCCCACAGGACACTTGTGGTCCTTGGTACTGATGGATTCTGAATCTTGGAAGGAATGGAGTTGAGCCTGCAGTGGTTTGGAAGCTCTGCAGGATGCTCAGTGATAAGGGTACAGCACTCCCGCCTTTATTCAGACCACTGCCAGTTACTAGTTGCCCTTTAAGCTCGTGATTATTACATGTAGATGTTCTGAATTAAGTAAAAACTTTATTAGCCCTCGGTTCCAATGTGCTTCTTAACCAGATCCTTTACCAGTAAAGCAGGAAAGATAACCTGTATGGAAATGCATTTCTTAGTAATTGGTTATATTTACCTATTATGTTTGTTATTCATAATTAATATGAAACTGAAAAAATGTGGTTTTCCTCTCTGAAGAACTGAAGGTGTATCCGTCAACTCATACTGTCTCCTTTCTTATTTGTAGACCATTCGAAGGAAGAAGAAAGTTCAGATCCCAGTGAGTCGTCCTGATCCTGAACCTGTGTCTGAGAACGAAGAGGACAGTTATGGCGAGGCGGCGCACGGCCCGAGAAGTGGCCGTGGTCCCCTGGCCAGCAGGCGGAGCGAGAGGAGCTGGGCCCGAGGCGGGAGCGCCAGTCGGGAGAGGAGCCTCTCGCCGCGGTCTGACGGGCGGTCTGTGGCCTCCAGTCAGCCTGCCCGACCCACCAAAGTCACCCTGGTGAAGTCTCGGAAGAATGAAGGTATTGCTGCCAACCTGGCCTTTTCACGTGAGAATTTTAGAGAAGTAAATTTGCGGTCTCTTGATATCTTTGCTCTGTTGTCCTTTGTCACCTTTGTTGCTGTGTCCTTTTGCTTAACAGCACATCCTGTTACTGCAGGCCTCGGGGGCCGTCGGTCTCCTCCTCCTTTTTGTTGTGGCAGATGGCATGTCCAGTCGGAGTGCTAGGTTGGCTCTGTGAGTAGGAGGCGCCCTGCCACCCCTGATCGGTTGCAGTGCAGTGTCGACTTCGTGGTCAGGCTCGGGTTGGGCTTAGTCGTGGCTGCGTCCGCATCCCGGCAGAGAGCCCTGGCTGTGAAGGGAGGGCAGCTTGCTGCCCCAGATGGAGAGCTGGGATGCTACTCCAAAGAAGAACACTGTTGTCAAAACTGTGGCTGCAGCCTGGCCGCCTGCCCTCAGGTAGTCACAGTCCATTTCGGATGAGTCTGGTGGTGGCCTCGCAGCCCTGTTGTGGGTGTGTCTCCCACACAGGAAAGCACTGGTGATGACAGCTTTGACGAAAAGGCGCAATAGTATCTCCAGCTTGGTTTTGATTTGCTTTCCTGAAACCTGATGCATCCCCTCCTCACAGCTCCCGCCCCCTTGTCCACGGGACTCCTTAGTCAGATGGTCTGTGTTCAGAATTGCTGCTTCTCGTTCACCACCCACGCTTCACCCCCTCTCTGTACCTGCTCCCAGAACTAGTCACTGCCCCCGACTTCAGTCTCTGGTGGGTGCTCTGGTGTCTGCTCCTGGATCTGGTCACACTGAATCCAGTAGGAATTTCCAGTCTGTATCTTGTCTCTTCAGCACCTTTTCACAGTTCCCCCACTTCGTTTTTCATGCTTTCTCTTGGCTTCTGCAATGCTGCGGGTGCCAGGGCTTCCCCCACCTTCTGTATCCTTGGCAAGCTCATTATACTCATCTTACCTTCCAGTGTTCTGTGAATTCTTTCCTGGGGTGTTGAGGAGCTCTCATGATGGTGCGGCTCCTTCCCCCATGCCTCTGTGCACCCCAGGGTCCCGGCTGGCTCAGACCTGTTCACTGAAGTGTCCTCCGTGGCCCTCAGACTCAGCACATCTCCAGCGAAACTCCCGTGTCCCTCTTGGAATGTTTCCTCATGTTTGTTACATGGCACCGCATCGACTGGCCTTCTGCACCTGGTGTCTCAGGCCAGCCATGCTCACTGTGGCGTGATTACCTGCACCGACGTCTCCGCTCGGCTTCCCTGTGTCTGCTGAATGCACAGCCGCCCTGCTGTCTGCTCCTCCCTTCTCCACCCCCGCCCCTCATCCAGGCCACCAGCACCTTCTCTTCTCTCATTGTTGCTGACGTGTGGTAAACAGTATGTGTTAGTGTGTATATCTGAGGTGTGCAGTGTGATGCCTGAGGTGCTTACACACTAGAGAAGGACCACTGCTGTCAAGTTAACCCACATGGGTTTTGGCGGCAGGGTGGTGGGGCTCGCTGAGGAGCACCACACCGCCCTTTCTTAACTGGACTGGCTCACCCTCGTGAGCTCATCTCTGGGGCTCCTGTGGGTTCTGCTCCTTGGGTCACAGGGCCTCTGGGGCGCTGCTGTGTCTGACTATTCCTACGCTTAGGCTTCATCAAATCTGCCTCGTCTTCCTTCATGCCTTCTGCTGTGTCTGTTTCTAGCCATTCTGTCTGTGCCACTGCCCCACCACACAACCTCACTTTGCAGCTTTAGTGGCAGTGTTTGACGGAGCGTCAACTTAGTATTTGCTTCTTGGGGCTGAGGGGGAGGTGCCCTCTGTGACGGCCCCCCACCTCATCCCCCTACCCCGCCACCCCAGGCACAGAGTGCTCTACTGCCCACTCTGAGCTCCACTGAAGCTGGACTGCGGTGACGTCCTTTCCCTGCTGCCAGAGCGCGGGGCTGCCTCTTGCTTGCTGCTTTTCTCTGTAGAGCCTGCCACCTCGTTCATATTTACCAGAGAAATACTTGGGATAAATGATACTTTCATATACAGGAAATATTTCAGAGTCATCTCTGTATTGGCCATTTATAATTTTTAAACCCTAAATAAGGACAGGCTTTTAATCAACACTTTATTTCTGAGAGATACGATGACTGTTTCTGAAACACTGAGTGGACTGCGTAGATTCTGTAAAGTCTTTTTTTTTTGTCCCAGTTATTTCTGTTTGTCAACATTCTTTGTATATTTACCTTAAGTTAAACTATGACTTTGATGTAGCTTCTAAAAGCTTGAGTAGCAGGTCTTAGCCCACCTTAAAAATAACACTTATTTCCGTTCTATTTTTCTTGCTCCCAGTTAGATTCCTAACACAACCAGGAGCAATCCTGTTCCTGTAGACATTATTACTGATTGTATATTGTTCTAATTTTTAAAAAAATAGTCCATCGCTCTGCAGGCCCCTGGATGGGTTTTGGACTCTGCCGGTAATATCTTTAGTTCTGACTGTTCCCCTGCCCACAGGTCCTGTTCCTGCTGCTGCATCCTTGGTGCTCTGCTGGCTGTTGGAAGGACTGGCATCCTTAACTGCTCCCCTCTCCGCTTGGCTCCTTCCAGGCCCTAGTTCTAGTGGCTCATGCTGATGTTCTGTGTTTGCCTCTCAGAGTTGGACAGGTTTAGGACCCAAAATCCTCTTCTGTAGGAATTGGGGGAAACAAAAATAGTATACAGGTGGTAATACAAGTCATCACGAAAATCATTGAGCTTCCCAGGGTATTTGTTTTCAGAATTATTATCATTAAACCTTCTAAGAACCTGGTGCATCAGCCTGACAGGTCAGAGGGGATGGTCTTCTCTTTAGTCCTCTCTCTCTGCACAGTGAGGGTATGAGTGTCAGTCTGCTGTTGGACCACAGACTTGGCCTGTGCTTTCACACTGACGGTGACAACTTCTGATGACACGAGGAAATGTCTTCTTTGCAGGAAGGCCAAGAAGAACGTATTGATTGTACTTAAAAACTTTATGTGGTGATTATTCGTTTCATATTTTTAAACTCTATTTAAGTGTCTTGGGATTTTACACTAAAGACATTTAAATATATTATTTCAGAATATGGTCTTCGATTGGCCAGCCATATATTTGTGAAGGAAATTTCACAAGATAGTTTGGCAGCAAGAGATGGCAATATTCAAGAAGGCGATGTTGTATTGAAGGTATAGTCATGTTCTTAACATTTTGATGAACTGCAATAGAAAACAACTTCTAGTGTGACCACGTAGCTCCTTTTCATATTTGAATGGATTTTTCCAAGAAGAATTAGAAATCAGTATTTGGGGGACTGTATAGCCTGCCATGACTGTTACTCCATGTCAACACTGATGCTTTTCTTTGGGTGTCATGTTGTCCTGGAGAATTAATAGCTCCAGATGCATATTATTCACTAACAGGAGTTACTTTGTAGACAGATTTGCCTGTTGTTCCACTTTAAGTGGTTTTGATGACTCCTCTAGATGTTACTGAAATGTCAGCTTTATTGGTTTGCTCATAAGTCACAGGAAGAGGTAGAGGGTGTGATGTGGGCTCCTCTGGCAGAGCAGCTGTGTAGTGAGTATAGTGAAGGTTTATCATTTTGGGAAGGAGGAGTACTTTGATAGTTAAGGAAAGTGTAAAGGGAATATTTTAGCTCTCAGAGCAAGCCTGGGAGCAGCTGAGATATTTCTGTCCATGTCTCACTAAGTTAATGCTTGTATTTTTGTCATTTAGCTTCAAACTATAGTCTCTTTTCTGTTGCAGATAAATGGTACCGTGACGGAAAACATGTCACTGACAGATGCGAAGACGCTGATCGAGAGGTCTAAGGGCAAGTTAAAGATGGTGGTTCAGAGAGATGAGCGGGCTACCCTGCTGAATGTCCCTGACCTTTCCGACAGCATCCACTCTGCTGACGCCTCCGAGAGGGATGGTGAGTGTGGTTCTGTTTCTAGAGACCCTCAAGGTGGTCTGTTGCTTAAAGTGGGAAGGTCAGACGTGTTTGAGTTTAAGTTAATGCTTAAATCCACCATTGTATGGGAAATTATATTTAGTAACTTATTTCCTTTATCATAGTGCCTTATATTTTACTATAATCTTGGGAAAATAAACAGCACCCTTTTGTTTAACAGATATTTCAGAAATCCAGTCACTGGCATCAGATCATTCAGGTCGATCCCATGACCGGCCTCCCCGTCACAGCCGCTCTCGGTCTCCTGACCAGCGGTCCGAGCCTTCTGACCATTCTAGACACTCTCCACAGCAGCCCAGCAGTGGCAGGTAATCACTCTCTGTTGTGTAAAGTAAAACAGTGGTGTGTGTGCTTGGTGCATGTTTCTGGTTTTGCTTAGAAATAAAACTAGAAGATAGAATTTTTTTTTTTTTGATTACTTAAATTTACTTTTTGTTTCTCTATTAGTTTATGTATTTCTTACCTAGAATAACAGAGGTCAAGCTGTTTCATAAAAGGCCAAATAGTAAATGTTTTAGGTATGTGATCCAAATCTTGTCACCTCAGCTCTGTCTTAGTGGCTCAAAACTACTGTAGACAGTATGTAAATGAATAGACATGGCTGTTTTCCTGTAAAACATGGCTGTAGTTTGCTGATCCATTGCATTAGAAGATGCTAACAAGCTTTAGGACAAATTAAATATGTATCATAGTGTCTTTTAGTGGAGATTAACCTGGACTTTTGTTTTTCCCTTTAAAGTACACTGTGTGGTATTTATTTATGTCAAAGGGTCTGCCATGCTAGTATTATGTGACTTACCTGAATTTATGTTCTGAGGCGGTCACATGCACATTTGAGAATCTGAAAAAAAATGATGATCTTTCTCTCCAGAAATATGCATGTTCACAGATACATGTAGCATTTTACGTGAGATTTCTGGACGTGCTCAGGGCTCTGTTGGCCAACAGTGGGCCTAAGTTTTAGCAGCAGTCCACGTGGAGCTCTTCTGTAAGCACTTAGTCAAGTCCAGAGCTGACCAGTTTAAGATTGACTGTGATTGTTTGTGACTGACTTGCATGAGGGTGGTGGTCACCTAAGCCATGAAGTCACTAAAATTGCCAAGAGAAACAAAAGAGATAGAATGCCCAGAAGTGGATATGGCGAGTGTTTCCCAAGGATGCTGAGAAAGAAGAGAGCTTTCCTGAAGACTATCAGAAATCACCCTGACACAGTTGTTGCACACTGCTGATTTTAGCTGTTTGTGAAGCTGATTGTCTCTGAATTTCAGATTTTAGATTTATAAATTGTATTAACCCTGATCTTTGTAATTAACGTTATAATAATTTTTTAAGGAATATTATAGTACGTCACATGCAAAACTGACTAATAACTGATTACTAGTTTTAACTGCTATACGTTAACATCTTAATTCTGAAAGTCTTGCTGACACGTGCACCCTTCCCTGCAAAAGGACAGCTGCCCGCAGCGCACACACAGCAGTGGAGCTGACGCCCAGATGAGCCCTGGGGCGTGATGCATCCCTAACACAGTTCTCTCCCCCAGAAGCCAGACTAGCTGCAAGCAGTTTGCACATGATTTTCCTTTAAAAAGAAAGAAAAACTCATCAAAATTTTGGCCATTTGTATCTATTGTAACCAAATTCTAAACTTTAGGTAGGTCTTTTTAAGACCTACATTTTTTCATTTAGATTTCCTAAATATTCGGCATCTGTAACTTTAAATGTTGAGAGTTTAAAAAAGTTTTTAGGTGTCTTCCTATTATATTGGAGTGTTTTACCCCTCTTGGGAGCCTCAAGTATTCTTTATAGGTGACACCAATTATATGACATCTTTGAAAAATATAGAATCTTGAGCCTGCTTCTGAGTTCATCTGGGATGGAGGCAGGGAATAATACTCTAAGTTTCTAATATAATAGCATTCTCTTCTGCATGTTACCACATAGCAGATCCTAAGGAGAAGACAGTACTTTGGCTACAGAAGACAAAATGTCTGCAGATTTATTTTCAAATGTTTGTGCTGATAATATAATTCCTGAAAATTTAAGTAGCCTGCCTCAAGGCAGGATGAAAAATAGTACCAGTTGCTTAAAGGTTTTATTTTCTCCATAAAGTTACTATTAAAATCCAGACAACTGTGCAGTTTTAATTTAGAGGGTCCTTGCATTTTGAGAAACACTTTGACTCTTTGCGACCCCATGGATTGCAGCACTCCAGGCTTCCCTGTCCATCACCAGCTCCCAGAGTTTGCTCAGACTCATGTCCGTCAGTCAGTGATACCATCCAACCATCTCATCCTCTGTCGGCCCCTTCTCGTGCCTTCAATCTTTCCCAGCATCTTTTCCAATGAGTCTGTTCATGCATTTGGTGGCCAAAGTATTGGGAGTTTCAGCTTCAGCATCAGTCCTTCTGATGAATATTCAGGACAGATAGGATGGACTGGTTGGATCTCTTTGCAGTCCAAGGGACTCTCAAGAGTCTTCTCCAACACCACAGTTCAAAAGCATCATTTCTTCGGTCCTCAGCTTTCTTTATAGTCCAGCTCTCACATCCATACATGACTATTGGAAAAACCATAGCTTTGTCTAGACGGACCTTTGTTGGCAAAGTAATGTCTCTGCATTTTAATATGCTGTCTAGGTTGGTCATAACTTTTCTTCCAAGGAGCAAGCGTCTTTTAATTTCATGGCTGCAGTCACCATCTGCAGTGATTTTGGAGCCCCTCAAAATAAAGTCTGACACTATTTCCATTGTTTCCTCATCTATTTACCATGAAGTGATGGGACCGGATGCCATGATCCTAGTTTTCTGATTGTTGCGTTTTAAGCCAATTTTTTAATTCTCCTCTTTCACTTTCATCAAGAGGCTCTTAGTTCCTGTTTGCTTTCTGACATAATGGTGGTATCATCTGCATATATGAGATTATTGATGTCTCTCTTGGCAGTCTTGATTCCAGCATGTGTTTCATCCTACAGAGTAAAATCCTAGTATAAAAACACCATGGAACATCCTTGTGTTGTTTGTTTGAACAAACAGATGATTTTGTTTTACAAATATTATAATTCTGCGATTTAAAAAGTGATAGAAAAGACGAGTGGAAAAAGTTTCAGTTTAGTGTGTAAAATACTACTGCCCTCCCCCTGGATTTCTGAATATCTGTGTGTGTAAGACTGCAGTTACCTGCAGAGATTAGTAACCTTCATTTTGTCAGAAATGGAGTAACCTTCTGTTGTCAGAAGCAACAGAATGCAGTCGTCTCTTTGGACTTTGAAGCCAGTTTTCTTGAGTTTGAGCCCCAGCCTGTTGTTGGTTGCTTGTACCACCTTGAATCCCTCTCTGAGCTTTAGTTTCCTCATTTGATGTAAAGAAGGCATCATACACCACAAAGTTGTGAAAGGTGGTTGGAACACCTGGCACAGATATTGGCGGCTTCCTTTATTACAGTGATTGGTAGTAGGAGCAGTTCATGCTGTAGGCTGTCCACAGGTGCTTTCTCATGTGCTCACGTTGACCATTTCTAAGATGATTTCCTCATTCAGTAGGCTAGTCAGTTTAAGCTAAGGATAAAGTCCAGGGTTATGTTGTTGGCAAGAGAATTAAGGCCTCTTGGCCTTTTGACTCAAGTGTTTGCCCTTCCTGGAGTAGAGAAAGAAGGAGAAGGTTACTCAAGGGAACAGAAACCTTCAGAGCCTTCCCTTGTTGTGACCTACGTAGGTTCCTCTACGTGATGTGATGTTCTTAGAGAGTGGAGTTCCGAGCGCAACACACTTTCTCACTTCTTCCTTATAATCAAATGAACAGTGTACCCTTCTTGTTGTCTTGAACAGCAGCTGGCAGACTGCAGCTTGTGGGCCACATCCAGCCTGCTGCCTGGTTTTGCAAATAAAGTTTTGTTGGAACCCATCCTACAGTGTCATAATTATGAAAAGTTGGCAGAGAGTGCCTGGCCCACAGAGCCATGTACAGAAAAAGTCTGCCAGTCCCTCCCTGGTCTAGGATGTTAAAATAGTTTTGTTTGTAAATTAAAAAATAATATGTGTATAGAGAGTATTGTTACAGTGATTTTGTTAAATCACTTGATGTTGTTGCTAAGTTCTGTATATTTTATTCAGTGTCGTTCCACTGCCTGCTCTGGACTGTAACTCTGCTCAGGATGGAGCTGGGGGTCCTCACTGGGGCACTGCCTTGTGCTGATTGACAGGACTGTCAGTAAGGGTACTCATCATTATAGAGTATTTGAGGTGCAGAGTGAGTTCCAAGCCTCTGCCTGGTTATACTGCACTCTCCCTAGTCGTTAGTTATTTAACAGGCTCATTTTGTGAGTTTTCTCTGTAAAAGAGCAACATATTGTTTACGCTTTGGTTCTGTTCTATAAACTGTTCTAATGTGACTCTTGTGCTACTGATTTATCATAAGTGGGTACACTGTTGAAAAACGCTATTGCAGTAAAAGTTCAAACTAATCAGGATATAGTTCATATGTAAAAATTTTGAACTGTAAAGGTTATATTTTGTATTACTTAGTCAGGATACCAAAAGAGGAACTGCCCAGGTCATTAGATGCCCAATATGCTACTGGAGATCAGTGGAGAAATAATTCCAGAAAGAACGAAGGGATGGAGCCAAAGTAAAAACAGTACCCAGTTGTGCATGTGACTGGTGATAGAAGCAAGATCCGATGCTGTAAAGTGCAATATTGCATAGGAACCTGGAATGTCAGGTCCATGAATCAAGGCAAATTGGAAGTGGTCAAACAAGAGATGGCAAGGGTGAACGTCGACATTCTAGGAATCAGTGAACTAAAATGGACTGAAATGGGTGAATTTAACTCAGATGACCATTATATCTACTACTGCGGGCAGGAATCCCTCTGAAGAGTCTGGAATGCAATACTTGGATGCAATCTCAAAAACAACAGAATGATCTCTGTTCATCTCCAAGGCAAACCATTCAATATCACAGTTATCCAAGTCTATGCCCCAACCAGTAACACTGAAGAAGCTGAAGTTGAACGGTTTTATGAAGACCTACAAGACCTTTTAGAACTAACACCCAAAAAAGATGTCCTTTTCATTATAGGGGACTGGAATGCTAAAGTAGGAAGTCAAGAAACACCTGGAGTAACAGGCAAATTTGGCCTTGGAATGCAGAATGAAGCAGGGCAAATACTAAAATAGAGTTTTGCCAAGAAAATGCACTGGTCATAGCAAACACCCTCTTCCAACAACACAAGAGAAGACTCTATACATGGACATCACCCGATGGTCAACACCAAAATCAAATTGATTATATTTTATGCAGCCAAAGATGGAGAAGCTCTATACAGTCAACAAAAATAAGACCAGGAGGTGACTGTGGCTCAGATCATGAACTCCTTATTGCCAAATTCAGACTGAAATTGAAGAAAGTAGGGAAAACCGCCAGACCATTCAGGTATGACCTAAATCAAATCCCTTATGATAATACAGTGGAAGTGAGAAATAGATTTAAGGGACTAGATCTGATAGATAGAGTACCTGATGAACTATGGAATGAGGTTCGTGACATTGTACAGGAGACAGGGATCAAGACCATCCCCATGGAAAAGAAATGCAAAAAAGCAACATGGCTGTCTGGGGAGGCCTTACAAATAGCTGTGAAAAGAAGAGAGGTGAAAAGCAAAGGAGAAAAGGAAGGATATAAGCATCTGAATGCAGAGTTCCAAAGAATAGCAAGAAGAGATAAGAAAGCCTTCTTCAGCGATCAATGCAGAGAAATAGAGGAAAAGAACAGAATGGGAAAGACTAGAGATCTCTTTAAGAAAATTAGAGATACCAAGGGAACATTTCATGCAAAGATGGGCTCGATAAAGGACAGAAATGGTGTGGACCTAACAGAAGCAGAAGATATTAAGAAGAGGTGGCAAGAATACACGGAAGAACTGTACAAAAAAATCTTCATGACCCAGATAATCATGATGATGTGATTACTGATCTAGAGCCAGACATCTTGGAATGTGACGTCAAGTGGGCCTTAGAAAGCATCACTACGAACAAAGCTAGTGGAGATGATGGAATTCCAGTGGAGCTATTTCAAATCCTGAAAGATGATGCTGTGAAAGTGCTGCACTCAATATGCCAGCAAATTTGGAAAACTCAGCAGTGGCCACAGGACTGGAAAAGGTCAGTTTTCATTCCAGTTCCAAAGAAAGGCAATGCCAAAGAATGCTCAAACTTGCACTCATCTCACATGCTAGTAAAGTAATGCTCAAAATTCTCCAAGCCAGGCTTCAGCAATACGTGAACCGTGAACTCCCTGATGTTTAAGCTGGTTTTAGAAAAGGCAGAGGAACCAGAGATCAAATTGCCAACATCCGCTGGATCGTGGAATAGGCAAGAGAGTTCCAGAAAAATATCTATTTCTGCTTTATTGACTATGCCAAAGCCTTTGACTGTGTGGATCACAATAAACTGTGGAAAGTTCTGAAAGAGATGGGAATACCAGACCACCTAACCTGCCTCTTGAGAAATCTGTATGCAGGTCAGGAAGCAACAGTCAGAACTGGACATGGAACAACAGACTGGTTCCAAATAGGAAAAGGAGTACGTCAAGGCTGTATATTGTCACCTTGCTTATTTAACTTATATGCAGAGTACATAATGAGAAATGCTGGGTTGGAAAAAGCACAAGCTGGAATCAAGATTGCTGGGAGAAATATCAATAACCTCAGATACCCAGATGACACCACTCTTATGGCAGAAAGTGAAGAGGAGCTAAAAAGCCTTTTGATGAAAGTGAAAGAGGAGAGTGAAAAAGTTGGCTTAAAGCTCAACATTCAGAAAATGAAGATCATGGCATCTGGTCCCATCACTTCATGGGAAATAGATGGGGAAACAGTGGAAACAGTGTCAGACTTTATATTTTGGGGCTCCAAAATCACTGCAGATGGTGACTGCAGCCATGAAATTAGAAGACGCTTACTCCTTGAAAGAAAAATTATGACCAACCTAGATAGTATATTGAAAAGCAGAGACATTACTTTGCCGACTAAGGTCCGTCTAGTCAAGGCTATGGTTTTTCCTGTGGTCATGTATGGATGTGAGAGTTGGACTGTGAAGAAGGCTGAGCACCAGAGAATTGGTGCTTTTGAACTGTGGTGTTGGAGAAGACTCTTGAGAGTCCCTTGGACTGCAAGGAGATCCAAGCAGTCCATTATGAAGGAGATCAGCCCTGGGATTTTTTGGAGGGAATGATGCTGAAGTTGAAACTCCAGTATTTCGGCCACTTCATGTGAAGAGTTGACTCACTGGAAAAGACTCTGATGCTGGGAAGGATTGGGGGCAGGAGGAGAAGGGGACGACCAAGGATGAGATGGCTGGATGGCATCACGGACTCGATGGACGTGAGTCTGAGTGAACTCCGAGAGATGGTAATGAACTGGGAGGCCTGGCGTGCTGCGATTCATGGGGTCGCAAAGAGTTGGATGGGACTGAGCAACTGAACTGAACTGAACTGGTCATTTCTTATATACATATGTATACATATGTATATATGGCTCCCTTCAGGGGAGCCAGTGAGAAGGAGCCACAGTTTTGCACGGGTCTGAGTAAGAGAGAGAGGACAGCTCTCAGCTTGTTGGGAGAGCAGCATGGCAACCAGTGGGGTGGACCACAGAAGCAGAGGAGCCAGTGCCTTGTAGTTCTTGGAAATTTTTCTCTTTTTCCGGTTTTAGAAAATTGGTTGGGGAGAATGTGAAACTTTAAAACAGTTGTTTCTAAGTTGAATTGTTTCTGAAGGGTTTTTTTGGTAAGATTCTTTGTGTAATGTTGGAAAGTGAGTGGAATGTTGATGACCCATCCGGAACTACTGTTATTGAGGGTAAGCACTGACTGTTATTATTTTCAATCCTTGGGAATTTTAGGTAACCAGATTAGAACTCCAGAGTGACCTTTTGTCTTTTATACTCTTCGTAAGGGACCAGGCTGAAGGGAGAGTCACAGTTAATAATGTTTCTCTAGTTAATGGAGACCCCTGTCTAGTGATGTTGTGGATATTGTGTAGTGATGGATTTTAACCTCTAAGCAGAGACTGTGGGCCCAGTGGCACCAAAGCAAGCTTAAATACTATACTTTATTGTCACTTTTAAAGTAAAAAGTATACATTCTATTTATTCCATCAGCTGGGAATTATTTTCTTATACAAGTACAGTATAAAACATAACATAGTTAAAAACAGACCACTCCACTTACATATGAAAGTAGTAAGTATGTGAACTTTTATTTCCGCTTTTAAATAATGTAGGGCAGTTCTTTATTCCCTTTGAGAGAATGTTAATAAAAATGAAGAGTGTGGTAACTTAACACTGGTCTTGTTATAAGATCGGCCAAACATTCTGCACAGTCAAGGGTTGTTTTACTCAAAACATTACTCCAAGTGCCTAACAATCATCGAACCAGTGAGGCCCTGGCAAGGAAGCCCTTCCTTCTTAGTTTTTCTCCAGTTATTCCTTACTAAAAGTTGTTCATTTCTTCAAAAATTACACTTGCAGAATGATGGGTCTGTTTTCTTTCTAATTCCGGTGGCTAGGTTACAATGTTGTCACCATCGAAACAAACAAACACGCAGGATAATCTCTGTGCAGACTGATAGGCGTCATGAAAGCCCTTTGTCACAGTGAGCAGTACAGTCATTATTTCTTCAAAAGCATACACCACATGTATTTTTAGAAAATGTTGCAGTGTGTAAAGAACAGATTTTAAATTGTGAGAGTTTAGCTTGCAAATACAGTTCAGTGAATGTATGGTGGTCATTCCTTGCTCTCAGCACGTTCAGGGGCAGCTCTCGCTTCTCTGCCTGAGCACCTACCCAGAATCTCCATAGCGCTCACTCTGCCTTGCTCACCCTCTAATCCACTGTGCCGTGCTGTAATTTTTGAGTTGCTGTCGAGGAGAAACTGCAGTGTGTAATATCTGTGTGTTGGCATATATAACTTAGGGGATTAACTAGTGGGAGCATTCTTAGTTACTAGACTTGAGTGCACCTTGGTGTTCTTCCTCATATGTGTTAGCAGCCCACTGTGCTGAACTCTGTCAGTGGAGAAAAACTTGGGAGCCTGGTTTAAGTTACTTTCTGAGTTTCTGTTTTTTACTATTAGGGGTGAGATACTCCAGTGGTCTTTAAAGGGCACCTAGTTTTTGTTTTCATTTTAAACTACGTAGTTCTTGCCAGTCTGTATGCAATAAATGTTCTGAAAAGAAAGTATAAAGTTGCTTTCATAGGATGAGTCATTTCTTAGATAACAGGAAATGGGGTTTATAAAAGGATATTTTATTACAGTGAACATTCAGCCTCAGTTTATTTCCTATATTCAGATTATTTTCAAATAAGATATAACCAGTCCATTGGGAGCTGTTTGAGAGCTAGAAATCAGAAATAAAACTTGAAGAGTTGGGAGGCTGCTATATTTCATCAGGGTCCAAGAAACAGCACAGTTTCAGCAGAACAGGTTTAATATAGAGAGGTTAAATATAACAAGATTGAAGCGACAGAGGATTAGCCAGTAGGAAATGAAAGAGAACTCTGGAGAATGTGAGGATCACACGTGAGGAGGCCAGCAGCAGTGCCGTTGTGCTGAGGTGGAGCCCTCCCCATGCACCCGAGGCTCACTGTGGGGTGTCGCTAGGTGGACTTAGAGGGAACCTGCCCTCCGAGGGCCCAGCGAAAGCAGTGCTTGAGGACCTGTCTTGTCAGAGACCGAGTGCCTGAGCACCCTTGGAAGTGTCGGAAGTTGCGGCCTGCCTGCTAAGGGGACCCGGAGGAGAAAACCCCTTCCCCTGTCCCTGTCTCTCCAGGCCCCTCTGATCCAGCTGCCTGCCCTCTGCCTGCACACCTGAAGTCTTGCTCTTAAAGCCATCTGTTACTGATCTGGTTGAGTGTGTGTGAATCTGCTATTCTCACACAGAGTTGATGGGATAAGACTTAAGGCTCTGTTCCCATTGAGTTTGTTTATGTGACTAAAAACTCTCTCAGAGACTTTGTCTTACCAGTTGTCTTCTACAGAACTTCGGGGCTTCCCCGGTGGTGCTAGTGTAAAGAACCTGCCTGCCAGTGTAGGAGACATGATTCTCATCCCTGATCAGGAAGAGCCTCTGGAGGAGGGCATGGCAACCCACTCCAGCATTCTTGCCTGGAGAGCCCAATGGACAGAGGAGCCAGGTGGGCTACACTCCATAGGGTCACAGAGAGTCAGACATGACTGAGCAGCTAACACTTTCAAATACACACGGGCATTTGATGGCTGAGTACACCAAAAAACAATGTGTGAAGTGAAGTGTAGTCGCTCAGTCATGTCCGACTCTTTGCGACCTCATGGGCTATAACCTATCAGTTTCCTCCGTCCCTGGGATTCTCCAGGCAGGAATACTGGAGTGGTTCGCCATTTCCTTCTCCAGGAGATCTTCCCAACCCAGGGATCGAACCTGGGTCTCCCGCATTGCAGGCAGATGCTTTACCATCTGAGCCACCAGGGAAGCTCCTAATTTATGATTACTTACTGATTTATTGTAATTGATTATGATTACTTTATGATTCTTAATATTCTAAGTATATTGAGTTAAATGTATTATTTGATTTCACCTCATTTATTTAATATGAGTTAGAAAATTTCAAGCTACATAAATGATTTTCTTCATGATCCTGTTAGCAGCATGGCTCTAGATCTATATGTATTGAATAATGCCTCCACCTTTTGGTAGATAATGGAAATGCACTAAAAAGAATAATGATTTTTAAAATACTGATCATGTGAACAGTTTAATAGAATGATGTGAGTTCCACTGATATGCAGTGTTAAGGTGTAGTAATTACGTTAATGAAAGGTGGTAGTCAGAAAAGAATGAAAATTAGCCAAAAATGAAATATTTGTGGGATTTTTGTGTGCCATATGGAGCAGGAGCCCTATTGCAAGGCCTGGATACCACTGGGGAGGATGGTCACATTAAAATATTATCTTTGATTCTTAGTTATCATCAGTGTTACTTAGTCACGTTATAGATTCAGGAAGTTTCTTTTTCAGTTACAGGAAAGGAAGAAAATCAATTGGAATTGGAAATTATTTTTTCAACTTACAACTTAAAAAAAATCTGTTAGTGTGTGTGAGCTTTCTCTGGTTAGAGAGAGTGCGAGCTACTCTCTAGTCATGGTGTATGGGCTTCTCAATGCAGTTTTCTCTGGTTGTGGAGCACAGGCTTCAGTAGTTGTGGTACAGGGCTTATTTGCCCTGTGGCACGTCGGATCTTCCCAGACCAAGGATCAAACCCTGCATTGGTAGGCAGATTCTTAACCACTAGACCACCAGGAAAGTCCAGAAAGGTGATCTTGATTAAGCCAGTTGCAAAGCAACAGAATTCTGTAGAACTATTAAAATTATGTAGTTCTTTAACCTTGATCTCTTCAAAATGTTCATATATACATTTGTATTTTTAGAGCAAAGAATGCAAGAAGAATTTACTATTTTGTATTGCCCTTTTATTATGAATCACCTAGAATAGTTTGCAGATAGCTTAATTGTATTTATTTATACTTAGACTAATTGTATGTGAGATATTAATACATAGTGTCAGTTCCTCAGCCGTGTCTGCATCTTTGCAACCCCATGAACTGTAGCCCACCAGGCTCCTCTGTTCGTAGAGTTCTCCAGGTAAGAATAGTGAGTAGTCATTGCCTTCTCCATGGAATCTTCCCAACTGAGGGACTGAACCTAGGTTTCCCGTATTGTGAGCACATTCTTTACCATCTGAGCCATCAAGGAAGCCCTCCCCATTATTACATAAGCAGTGGCAAAAAAGTTTAACCTTCTGTGGTTTAAAAGTAGTTCATTCTGGTTTGAGCTAGAAAATATCTTGGCATACTTGTGTGTGTGTTTTACTAAAAGACTGTTTTACTTACATGCAGCTCTTTCAATATATATTATTTAAAACTGGAATACACCCTCCTGAGTAGTTAAACTAACTTAAAAATAGAACTCTGAAAACTTTTCTTATAAAAAAGCGTATGTTTTATTCTTTCAGGAGGACATCAGTAAGAAATTTTTTTTCTAGTAAGGGACTGCTAATAATATGCACTGTGGAATTAAATTCTTTAAAGTTAGACTTAATTTCATCTTTAAATAATTATTATTTTAAAATACTTAAAAACTTTTTAGTCTTCTATAAGATGTGATCTTTTGGACTGTAGCCCACCAGTCTCCTCTGTCCATGAGATTTGCAGGCAGGAATCCTGCCATGCCTCCTCCAGGACGTCCTCCCCACCCAGGGACTGAACCCATGTCTCCTGTGTCTGCTGCACTGCAGGCAGATTCTTTACTGTCAGGTTGAAACAGTCAAGATAAATCTAAGGTTTCTCTGGGCTGCTCTTGTCTCTGCTTCCCCCTTTGTGAACCACTGTCACCTCCATCAGGTAATTCTGCACATGGGGTGTGTGTGTGTGCACACATGCTCACGCATGCACAGCTGTGGGAAAAAGTGGTCTTTAATGCCTCTGTGGTATCTCACCACATGTATTCTGCATTTGTTCTTCACATTTTGTTTTGGGGCTATTTTCATATCTCTAGTTACAACACTGTTTCATTGTAAGTTTAAGATTTTAATTTTTTATCTTCAGTTATGAAAGCATTGTGTGCTCATTAGAACAAATGACACAGGCCACAGCTACCAACTCCACTGCATCTGGGTCTCAGACTTGAAGTAAGCTTTTCTCTGTACTCATGTCGATGTTTAGCATCATATATAGAGTTTCTGTGTGTTTTACAAAGAATTTTAAATATCAGGCTCTACACGTTATTCCCCAGCTGTTAGCTTATTTCACATAACACAAGGTAAGCATCCTTTTAGCTTTTTCATTTCATCAGAAATTTTCCATATTATGGAAAGTCTGTTTCTAGGTCTTTTTCATTTTTGTCCATGGGTTAATATATTGGCTTTTTTAACTGTTAAAATACTTAAAGCATGTGTTGGCATTTAAAATTTTTCATGCTTAGTGACAGATTACTTTCCAAGAGTATCTTTCCAAGAGTATCTTGCTCTTAAAATTGAAGTATATTTAATTTACAATGTTAGTTTCAAGTGTGTAGGAAAGTGATTCATTGATACATAAGTGGCAGTGCTTTCATTTGTTTCTCAGAATTCCATGTGTACCAATCTGATGGCTGCAAAATGGTAACTAGTAACTATCTTTTTGTGATATTATCCATGTTGAATTTCTTCTTTAGTATATTTCTGGTCCATTTCTGTTGCTCATTTTTCTGGGGTGTTATTTTTTCATGGCTTTTGAATTTTTATCTTGCTTTTTAGGAGATCTCCCTAATTTAGGTTTGTATAGATTTATAATTTTTAACGCTATTGTTGTAGAGATATTTTTACCCTTTCATTTCCATCTGATTGTTGAGGATATTTAATTCTCAGTGTAATTACTTTAATTAAAATAATTTTCAACATTCTTTTATATTCACTAAAGTGTTCTACCAGTATTTCCAGGCACTTGATGGCATGATTCTGTCATCCGAGTCTTCAGATAGTGATAAATAACACTAATGTTGCCAGGTGTCACTGTGCTGTTACTGATTTTAGAGCAAATAGATTCAGTGTTTCGCTACATAATATGATAATAGCTCTTGGTTTTGGAAAATAATTTCATTATTATGTTGCCTGATCTCTGCTTTATTTGTGACTTTTATTAGGAATGGCTGTTGATTGTTTTCACATGCTCATTTGACCAGTATTAACTTTTTCTGTAATGTTTGAATAGAATTATGTGGTAAACTTCTAATGCTGAACTAGTCTTGCACTCTTGAAACAGCCCTGCTGTGACCACTGTATCAATATAATAATCCTCTAATACAGTGTTATTTTCCCTTAGTATTTTATTTGGAATTTTTCCCCCCATTTATCTTTTAAAATATTTTTGACTTCTCATTTGGTACTGTTAATTGTCAAGATTTGGGTGTTAAGCTTCTGTCAGCCTAAGGTTGAATTGCTAATCACCAGAAAGTTGAAAAATACTAAAGATAGGTACATGAGATTTTTATTTTACTGTTCTCTGTATGTATGTATGGGATTTTCTACAATAAAAAGTCTTTAAAAAGTGAGTTAGGGAGCTTTCTATATTTTTCTGCTGTCTAGGATGATTAAAGAAAAATATTATTGGGTTTTTCAGAGTTGGGAGAACTCAGCCATAAAATCTACCAATAGGTTAAGTGGTAGATCTTGATTTATCTTTTTTATGTGAAGCATATGTATTGGTCTTTTTATTTATATATATATATATAAAGTTCACTTTTTATAGTTTGTATTTTTCTGGGGGAACTGTTGATGGGCACTGAGTTTTGCTTATTGCTAGTTGAGCTGCCATCAGAATAAATATTCTTAAAATCTTCTTGGACATGTATGTGTGTGTTTCTTCAGGATAAATCTAAGGGTAGGATTCCAGGTTTTTGTGTACGTGCATTTTTTTTTTGTTGTTTTGATAAATAAGTTTTTGCTCAAGTAGCTGCACACTCTTTTTTGTGTTTACACTTATTTCTACTGTCCTTTTCCAAATGTCTGTACCTCCATGTCCTTCTTACAGCTTGATATGATTAGAGAACTCTAATGCGTAGTAAGAGCTCTAGTTTTCTGTATTTGCATTTTCCTCGTTACTAGTGAGGTTGAATATTTTTTGTTTATTGTCTGTGTTTATTCACTCTGAATTGGTGAATTTCTTCTTCCTAGTAGTCATTTTTTTCCTGAATTGTCTCTCTTAAACTGATGTATAGTTCTTACATAGTCTAAACATCAAATCCTTATTATATGTATTGTTGGATCAATGTGTAGTTTTAAATTGAACTTCTGTTACATTTTGTTTGGTCAAATTGCTAATATTCAGTTGTTTGGACTTAAAATTCATTTGGTTCTACATATGACATTTTTTCCAATTATTTTCACACCTTTTAAAGCTTTTTATGTATTTACCTGATATATTATGGCTTTTGTTAATTGAGATTTACTTTAAAAGTATTTTTGATAATAAAAAATTTTTAATGTATTTTATGTTTAGGACTTTATCTGAAATTGATTTACTTTTATGTCACTGATACATGTAGTCAGCTTGGGTTTCTAGATTAGTGAACATTCCGACACTGCTTATTACACACTGTTTGGTCCTGCAGAAGTATCTCTCCATTTTCTGTTTTTCTACGTGAATCTGTGGCAGTGCTACTCTAGTTTTAATTAATGAGTTTTTTACAGTATTTTGATATCTTTTAGAGCAAGTCCTTTGTCATCCTTTCTTGACATTGTCTTGGCTGTTCTTTTACTCTTTACAAATGATTTTCACCGTGTGCTCATAACTTTATTTTACTGATGTACAGTCTCCGGAGCAGAGAGGAAGAGAGAATTTCTAAACCTGGGGCTGTCTCAACTCCAGTAAAGCATGCAGATGATCACACACCTAAAACAGTGGAAGAAGTTGTAGTTGAGCGAAATGAGAAGCAAGCACCGAATCTTCCAGGTAAGCCTCGCCTATCAAATACAAAGTGCAGAAAACATTTAGTCAGACTAAACTGTTGCACAATTTACAGAATTATATTTACAGGAAATACAAAGATACAGTTTTTACTACTGCTACTATTGCTGTTACCTACCACCCATGTAGGTAACTACCCATGGAATTTTTCTGTATTTACAGCATTTTCTGTGTGGATAGGAGGTCACTGTAGATGAGTAGGCATTCTTGAATGTTTTTCAAATTTTCTACATAGAAATTATTCGTTGTTCACAGCTGTTCACAGCAAATGAGGTGGTTTTTCAAACACTGCTCATTAAAGGGAAACATTAGATTGACTTCAGACACTTAAAAGTTATCTTGCCAGTAGACAGTGTTTTCAGAAACTCTTTATGAAGTGTACCTTGCTGAGCTGGATACGAGACCACACGTGAAAACCTGCAGGGTTCCGAGATTCTGCAGGGTTGCTTGAAAGGCCTAGGGGTTCCGATTCTGTTGTCCCTCAGGTCCTGCTCCCAAAACCTCTTTCTGCTCTGCTTGCTTAGTTGCAGGAATGTGTATATTTAAAAATAAATTTTACAATAGTTAAGAAAGTGACAGTCCCAGCAGAGAAATGTAGGGATTCTCTCTTCATACGTTCTTCTGTTACTCTTCCCTAAAAAGTAGATTTTTTTTCAGACTTTAACAGCTGGAGCTATGGAAAGCACAGGTGATCATGTGATGTGCATATATGTTATGAAGATGTCAGAATATATGACTATAAAATGTACCCTGATAGACGCATATGTAGTATATATGTCCCTGATGGGGTTCTCTGAACTTCCATTTTCACTGTATTTTGCAGACTTCTTATTGTTTGGTTATGCAGTAGGTGCTTGCACTGTTACTCCATTTTGTACAGTGTTTCCTGCACAGTTTAGATTTTCTCTTCTTTCAGAACCAAAGCCTGTGTATGCCCAGGTAGGACAGCCAGACGTGGATTTACCTGTCAGTCCATCTGATGGCGTCCT
Source organism: Nanger dama (assembly GCA_917880005.1). Classification (NCBI taxonomy): domain Eukaryota; kingdom Metazoa; phylum Chordata; class Mammalia; order Artiodactyla; family Bovidae; genus Nanger; species Nanger dama. The sequence continues at coordinate 3,338,513 of CAKJTW010000108.1, read as the reverse complement.
GCCCAATTCAACTCATGAAGATGGCATTCTTCGGTAATGTGGCTTTAAATTTGTGTTGATTTCTCTGCATGTTTCTGATCATGGTTTAGAGTGAGTGTTCAGTTGTGACCTGTATTACAAATGCTTTTGATACATAGTGTGTGCTGCATAATGCTCTGATTAGACTTTTGTTTGTTTAGTTTTTAAATTGTTTATATGATAGAATCAGAGATTAGAGGAAAACATACTTCTTTGGAAGTTTAATTCTTTCTCACCACTATTTTCTACCTAGTTTTTGGATCAGAAATTAGAAAATTGTTTTCTGGACTTACGTAGTGGTCCAGTGGTTAAGAGTCTGCACTCCCAATTCAAGGAGCATGAGTTTAACCCCTGGTTAGCAAAGCTCACACATGCTATGCAGTATGACCAAAAAGAAGAAAACTTTCTAGTTAAACATGAGAATTAGCACAGGCATTCTCAATCCCTTGCTAAAAAGAAAAAAAAAAGCATTTCTTCTCAATCCCTTGCTAAAAGAAAAAAAAAAAGCATTTCTCCATCTCAGCACCTTGACTGAGGCCAGATAACTGTTTATCATGTGAGTGTCCTATACATTGTGGGTGCTGAGCAGCATCCTTAGCCAGCAGTGGTCAGTAGTATGCACGCACAACACACACACACCATGGTTGTGACAACTAAAAACACCCGCAGATGCTGCCAGATGTTCCCAGATGCAGGATCACCCTGACTGAGAACCTGCTGTAGATCAGTCAGCACCTCAGAAGTCAGTGTTTGATTTCCAAACATTGCATTACGTTGTATCTTATATGCTGAGACTGAGATGTAGATTTTATACCCAGATTTCAAACAGTCGTGATCATCTAGTTTTTCGATGCCTCTCTGGTAAAAGAGAGGTGACAGGATGTGAATAATAGAAAATTACCAAATCTCCTAAAGTAGGTTAGATCTAGACCCCTGCTCTCATCTGTTCTCTGTGCTGAAGGAAATTAGGTTGTTACCCTAAGACCCAGCATGGTCTTGAAATAGGTGGGAGTGTCACAAGTTTAAAATTATACTTTATAATATTAGGTAACTGATAATTCAAAATTTTATAAATTGGAAAGGAATTGTCTTCTTGTTTTTCCTTTCTTAAGACCTGCCTGAACACTTTCGTGACTCTTTAAGGTTTACCAAAACTTTGTTAGATTCCAGAGACTTGTTTGCCAGAGGAGCCCTCAAGGACAGATATGGAGAGAACTAAGGAGTGGGCAGGGTTTGTATTTGGGGTTGTTCACTCACACTCTGTGGATGTGTGGATGTGTTTGAGGCAGAGGCTTCTGCTGCTGTGTGCAGTCAATACAACTGAGGGCCAAGAATAAAGGACCCTGTCTCGGTCACATGACCCTGAGATGGAGCCTGGAGCTGTTCTCGAATGGTAGTTGGTGGTTTTTAAAAGCCAGGTCTTCTTGAAGGACCCAGACAGGAGTCCACTGTTGTTACCTTTTGAGATGCTCTAGGTTGGTCAGTGTTAGGAGAAGACTTAGGGCCCTGGAATCTTAAGGACTTTAAGGGGGTGCTTAAAAGAGCTCTCTGGATAGTTGACTTTGGGAGAGGAGGCTCTTGATGCAGGTGGAAAAGTAGATTCCACCACGAGCAAGGGGCTCACTGTCCATAATCCATAGATTGAGGGACCTCCTGTGCCACCAGCCCCGGCAGTAAGTGACCTTGTCTGATCTACATGCTCTCAGGTTTCTGCCCAGTTCATGGTTAGCTCATGTGAAGAAAGCAGATCTAGTGGGACTGCGTTATAAGTCCTAAAAGCCAATGTGGTCTTTAGTTGGCTTAAAGAAGTAGGAATCCGTCTCTGTCCCCTCAGCTCATTCATTCATTGCTTGATTTGTGTTTTTAGTTACTACTAACTTCTACTTATTTGTTCACTGTTACTTTAAAAGAACTTTTCTACATTTCATGTCCAGATAGGTGTAAAAGACCTGTGTCTTCTTGTCTCTGAATGTGGGATGGCTATGGAAACCAGAAGGGTAATTTGTAATTGTGTATGTAATTTGTTATTAATTACCCAAAAGGACCCAAAAGGGTAATCTGTAGTTACTAGTAGCCATTCTTCTGTGGCATTCTTAGTATTTGTTTCAGGAGTGTCAGTTTTGACCCTGCGCTGATAGTAGAGGAATGTGTCTTCATTAGTTCTCCATTCTTTCCAGCATGAAGAGATTAACATGGGCTCCTCCAGAAAGGCTGGATGGTGAGCGTTTTGGTTTAAAGTTCAGAGGGGCCTCAGAGCAAGTAATTTGTGTGAGCTACTGCAAGAGTCCCTGGCTGCAGAGTTTGAAAAGCACTGTCTGTCGGGCACAGTGCCTAGAGCTTGATTTTGACTCCTGGTATTAGGGAAATTTGTCAGTTTACACTTCAGTTTCTACCTTTGTACGATAGGACTTCTCAGTTATTCGGTAGAGATGATACGGTATGAACTGGGATGGGAAAAATGGAAGAGTTCTTAGCCATTGTTAAAATCAAAGAGTTAGGAGTTGGGAAAACATGTTTTCATGGAGTAATTTTACAGTAGTTATGTAAATCAGTACTAACATACTACATTTGGATATTTCAGAACTTATTTTTGTTCATTAGAAATGAAAAGAAAGTGCTATTAAATCTGATTTTGAGTTCTAATGCTAAATTTTATTAAGTAAATTAGTGATGTGGGGGAAATTTCAGATATGATGGTCCTTTGTTTTATTCTAAATATGGTTTTCGTTATAGCAGTTTGCTGTAACTGTTTAAGCTTCTCTTAACTCGTTCAAATGAAATACTTATTTTAACAGGCCCAGCATGAAGTTAGTAAAATTCAGGAAAGGAGATAGTGTGGGTCTTCGGCTAGCTGGTGGAAACGATGTTGGCATATTTGTAGCCGGTGTTCTCGAAGACAGCCCTGCTGCCAAAGAAGGCTTGGAGGAGGGCGACCAGATCCTCAGGGTATGTCCATGATCAGCTCACATGGCTTCAGATACTTAGGTCTCCAGAGCAAGGCCTCAGACATAGCAGATCTGTTACGATGAGCTTGTAATCTATGTTAAAGAATGTGGGGCTCCATCAGGTCTCCCCTTCCTGCCTCTGCTCTGCTCACGTCCATGTTCGGTGTAACTGCACAGTATGTGGCTTTGGTTTCATTTTAATCACTCATATTTGTAGAATGTGGAAAAACCAGGTCTTGGAGCTCACAATGTCTCCCAGTTATCTCCAGTTCAGCTGAGCATTCCTGCTGGCTGGACTCTGCTGTGGGCCCCAGCCTGCCAGCAGGGCAGCACAGGTATGCAACCTGTGGGGCCCCTTTACCCAGTGATGGCTCAGGTGTGCCAAGACGGGTGTCCATCAGGTACATGTGTAAGCCGCTCTTGTTCTGAAGCTTCACATCCACAAGGATGATAGTCCAGGAAAGCCCAGCTTAGATGCAGTGTGCCAGTGGGCTCTTTGTGTTTTTGTTTCTTTTCCATAAGCAGTGTTACCTAGTAACATAGTGCCATCTTTATTCATCTCCTCTCTCTTTAAAATATCCAAACCTCCTGCTGGATATACTACATCCCATTCTAGTTGGAGGACCAGCTCTCAAGTGGGAGTTTGCGCCTCACCTCTGCTCTGCTCTCTTCTTGCTTCCTCCTGCCCCAGAGTCTGACTGCTTTGTTCTTCCTTCCTCCTGCCCCAGAGTCTGACTTTGTTCTGAATTCTCTTTCCCTGCCTGTTGGCTCCTCATCTGCCTTCTGTTGTCTTTCTCCTCTGGCTGTTGCACTTGCAGATGAGGTGGCGCCCTTCCCCTGCCTGCTTGTGTCATGAGGCCGTGCAGCCTGCCTTCCACCTTCAGCATGGCTCAGGGTGGATTTCCATGAGGCGCCACCAACCTCATGGCATCTTCAGCCCTCGTTTTTCTGTATTTCTTACTCGTGTTTTAACCTTAAGTAATTACTTTCTTCTTTGGAGTCCATAACACTCACTCTGGCCCTCCTACTGGATAAATGTTTCCGTTCTTTTCCCGCCACCTTTTTTAATCATTCTTCGAAAACCTGGCGCATGTTCAGCAGCCCCCTTCTGTTGCTTCCCTGTCTTCACGCTGGGCTTGGTCACTTGAGGCAGCAGCTCGCAGTCAGAAACCGCCCTCTGAGCGTGGGGTGAGCTCCTCTCAGGCCGTGGCGGCCGCCCTGTCCCCCTTCCTCTTCACACTCGCGTGGAAGGAGGTCAGGGCATTCATTGGCTCTGCCTGGCTGATTTCCACTTGATGTTGTATTGACAATGTTTCTGTTTTCTCAGATACAACATTGATAACTAAGTAGACCTGTTCTCTTACCCACTCCATATGCTGTTTGAAGTAATCATGTTTCATTTAAAAATATTTTCTCATAATTTATTTTTGTCTTGTATCATTAAGGTCGTACCTTAATGATATTGAAAACATTTTCTCTTAATGTAGAAAATATCCAGAAGATGAATAGAAGGAAGTCTTCCTGTTACCCTGCATACAGTCACGTGACATTTACGTCAGGTCCTCAGGGGTGTCTCACACGAGTGAGCCCTGGCCTGGCAGACTCTGAGCCCGTGGTGTACACATGCTCTCACTGAGGTGGCACAGCGCACACATGGTTTCCTTCTGATTGCTTCTCAGAGTCCTAAGAAGTTGGGCTCTGTTACACAGTCTGGACTTTAATTTCAAAGTTTAAATCATGAGATTTTATAATAATAAGTCATTGGAAGTAGATGTTGGCTTTCTTGGTCTGAGCTGGTTGGAATTTGCAGTGTATGATCTCTAACATTGTGTGGCATTGTCACTGTTTAAATGAATATGTACTTTAACTCACTTTATTTACTGGGTTTCTGCTTATTACAAACTAGGGTCTTTTCTCCAAAAATAAATATTTTCACTTTTGGAGATGTGATATTTCTAGAGTAGATAAACTCTAGAAATACTTGTTTCCTGTGCAGTTAAATGTTTTTATCGTCTTAAAATATGGCCAGTAGTAATTTGTGAAACATTATTTTAACAGGTAAACAATGTAGACTTCACAAATATCATAAGAGAAGAAGCTGTCCTCTTCCTGCTTGACCTCCCGAAAGGAGAAGAAGTGACCATATTGGCTCAGAAGAAGAAAGATGGTGAGTTACTCTCAGGAAATTGAGAAAATAAACCTGGAGATGCTGGACTACTTAAAAGGAATTTTAATGTTAATGTTTTTAATAAATTACTCAAAGCCGAGTGATAAATGACTTTGTTAATGGCACGGATTTTGTCATTTAGGGGCACACAGCCTTTACAATGTGGGGCTTCTGTGGTGGGTCAGTAGTAAAGAATTCTGGCAATTTGGGAGATGCAGGTTCGATCACTGGGTCAGGAAGATTGCTTGGGGGAAGAAATGGCAACCCCCTCCAGTATTGTCGCCTGGAGAATCCCATGGATGGAAGAGCCTGGTGGTCTACAGTCCATGTAGTCGCAGAGAGTCAGACACAATTTAGTGACTAAACAGCGTCAACAGTGTTACACTGTGCTTGTGAGCATAGCACAGTAATGGGGCCAGCCAGAGTCTCTGGGCTTCAGCTTAAGTTAGAGTGCCATCTGTGGGAAAATTGTATACTCTTCAGCAAAGAACTGTACATGGGCAGCTTCTGAGTTTTGTATTGATATTTTCTAAGCAGTATGCTCTGATGTTTGTTGGCATTAGTTTCAAGAGAATGACTAATTTTCTGTGATTAAGAAGATGCACTTTTCGTTCAGAACAGACAAGGTCTCTCATGCTTGGCACTGTTGATGTTTTGAACCAAGTAATACGGTGAAGGCCATCCCGTGTATCAACACTTCAGGCTGTTGGAGGTGTCCTCCCTCTGCTGACTAGGTGTCTGAATACACACCTTCTTCCAGCACATGGTTGCTGCTATCAGAAACGTCTCCATGCATGCCAGCCCTCTCACCTGACGGGGACAGGGTTGCCCTCATTTGAGAGCCATAGTTAGAGAGCGGGAGCATCCATGCAGGGCTGAGGCGGGACTGGTAGGTGTGGTTCTGGACGAGTTGCCTGCTGGGTGTCTGCAGCAGTTTCCTCATCCAGGAGGGGGCTGCCGATAGTCACCCATGTCATGAGCTCACGGTGATGCCTACGAGACAGAATATTTAGGAAGGAGCTATTGTTAGTTGGATACGGTTGTTTTTGTCATTGCTAACGTTATCAATAGAATCTTCACCTAATGTACTCTATTCATATTAATTTCTTTCTCCACTCAGTATTGATTATATTTTGTTTCCGTTTAGTTTATCGTCGCATTGTAGAATCCGATGTGGGTGATTCTTTCTATATTAGAACCCATTTTGAATATGAGAAGGAATCTCCCTATGGACTCAGTTTTAACAAAGGAGAGGTGTTCCGTGTTGTGGACACTCTGTACAATGGGAAGCTGGGCTCCTGGCTCGCCATTCGGATTGGCAAAAACCATAAGGAGGTGGAACGTGGCATCATCCCAAACAAGAACAGGTATGAGCGCTCCACTGTGTCTCGCAGAGCAGGTTAGGGAATGAGGAAAAGGTTTCAGCCCCACAGGGAGTCTTCACTGTACTCACCATGTCTAAGACTGACCTAGTTTTATAAACTCCTTTATTTTAATTTAAGCATTAAGGTTTACATTCCATGTGAAGTTCTGTCCAGGGTTTTGACATTGTGTTCCACCACAAGTCTTTGTGCATTTTGTTCTGTGTTCTCTTGTATAGAGCTGAGCAGTTAGCCAGTGTGCAGTATACACTTCCCAAGACAGCAGGGGGAGACCGCGCCGACTTCTGGAGGTTCCGTGGCCTGCGCAGCTCCAAGAGAAACCTGCGCAAGAGCCGAGAAGACCTCTCGGCCCAGCCAGTCCAGACCAAGTTCCCGGCATATGAGAGGGTGGTTCTTCGAGAAGGTAGTCTCTTTCCTGCCAACCAGCCTATATTAATGTCGGTTTGCCTAAGACAGAAAAAGCATAAACTGTGATTCTTTTTATCTGAATCTTCTCAGCTGGATTCCTGAGGCCTGTAACCATCTTTGGACCAATAGCTGATGTTGCCAGGGAGAAGCTGGCAAGAGAGGAGCCAGATATTTACCAGATCGCAAGTAAGTGATCTCAATGCAGACTTTCAGTGGGGTTGAGGGTGCTTCTTTACTAGTTACTCCTCTAAAGGTAGATCTGACCCATTCACCTAATAGAAGTAACACTTTTGTAAGTGAGAATTTGCCGCTGACCCCACGTGTTTAATTGGAGGGAAACCTGAGGGATGGTATCTGTACTATGCCAGGTCACTGTCCCCCAGCCCACAGTCACGTTTAATCCTGACAGTATCCCGGGGCAGTTGTTGAATTTTCACCCTGAGCGAGGCAAGCTGGGTGCACTGCCCACCTCCACAGTTGGGGCGTCGCGAGGACTACCGGTTAAGTCACTCACTCGGCTCTGAACCCAGCTCTTTCTGGCTCCAGCCCAGCTTTTTCAGTCATTAAGCAAATAGAGAACTCAAATATCAATGTCAGAAGGTAATAGAAGAATGGTTATGCTGTTGGTCACTGCAGACATTTGTAGTGTTTTGGTGTTATGTGTAGATACTACCTGTAGGTACTGAGGAAGTAGTGCTCTAAATGCCTTAGAGGGTTTGCTTGCAGATTCTTTCAGTTTTCTTATTTTAACTACCATGGTAGTTTAAATCCACAGACTTAGTTGCAACCCCTTAGGCCTGCTTTAATTTACATGTAAAAACTTTAAGAACATTTTTTTCTAATTAGAAATACACCATTTTGTATTTGGAAAAAATTAGGAAATTAGTTTTGACGTATTCATCATCACCCTCAATTTTTACCCTATTGAATTTTCCTCCACCCTCCCCACCCTTCATACTTTTATGAGGTTTCATACTGTTTAGAAAAGTGTATATTCCATTTTCCTTCTTGGTGGATAACTCATGTTTTCATTTTATTATCTATTCTATAAAAATCTTTGGTTTGATTACCCTTTGTTTTTATAGTTTGTTTCAAACTTACATTTTACTAGTGCAGAGGGTGCGTAAATCTGTGCAGTTTGTTTGCTGGGTGTAAACACTCCAGTACATAGCTTCGTGGATGTGTGTGTGCTGGGTTCATTAGAATTCCTGGAGACGGGTGCGCTTCCTGCTGCTGCTGTAGCGCTCTGACTGCCCCTGTGGTGCTGTGAGCTCCAGGGGCTAGTTTACGTGAGCAGGGTGTTGCCTTTGTATTTGTGTTGTATACATTACTTTTCATTTGCTTGCTGGTGAAGCTGAATGAAGACATGTGTGTCCTAAAACTCAGAAGATGCAGACAAATGATAGTAAAATTTGAGCAATTTAGAAAATGTTCACTTCTTATTCTCCACTCAGTTTGTTAGTCTTTTCAGAAGAGATCTTTTTTTGGTTGTGCTTATAGATAGCACTTTGCCTAAAGAAGTTGGTGGTTATAGATACCAAGCTTAAGTCCTTTAAATTTAGGAAGAACAAGTGTGAAGACCTACAGAGTTCTGTCTTAAGGACTAATTAATGGTCACTTTAATTGGGTTTATTCTACAACCAGGGTCTTAACAAAAGGGGTTCAGATCACTTAGTTATATACCCTCTTTGAATCAAATGCGAGTCTTTGAATTTAGAAACTGGTAGCATTTTCTCCAGCCAGAATTTCAGGTGGTCTCCCCGTCATTGCCTGTGTCCAGCGGACTGGAAGCTAGCCCTCTGTCTTATGAGAGCCTCGTCCCCCTTATTACTCAGCCTGACCTCCACACTTCTACATCTCTGCCTCACAATAGCTGGAACATTTTTTAAAACATGCATCTTAAAAAACTCACATCACTTTAAACTTAAATATTTGGACCAAACATATAATTTCACTTGGTTGACTTTAATGGAGGCAAGTTCATGGATATTAGTTTTTAAAGCTGATTTTCAATTGAGAGAATTGCTATTTTGGCGATTTCTCTTGACCAGTCGACAATTTATGCTGAAGTTCTGCTTCCTATTAAATACTTCATTGTGAAGTATTACTTTGGTGTTGTGAGCACACTGCATGCAGTGTTGCTCAGCTGCTGGGTGGCGGCACCCCTGGGATCGTGGGTGAGCGCCCACCCGCCTTCTGATGGTATGAAGCACTGATGTCACCAGGTGCTCTCAGCCAGGGCAGCCCTAGAGAGGACATGTGGCTGCAGTTTTATCACCGTGGCTTGGGAGAGACACGGGACTGCTGCTGACACCCAGCAGGTGGAGCCCAAGGTGTCGTTAGTGCCCAGAAGTCGAGGGCCTGGTCTCACCAGTGGAAATCTGATGTTTTGTTTCTCTCCGGACTTCCTGACTAGAAAGTGAACCTCGGGATGCAGGAACCGACCAGCGCAGCTCTGGCATTATTCGCCTCCACACAATAAAGCAGATAATAGATCAGGTACGTTCCTGAAAGCTGACCTGTTCATTATAAGCTGTGGGATGAGTCTGGCTAAATTGAAAGTAGGACGTAGTTTTTCTCAAGTTGTTACTGGCATACTGTGAGAAAATTAAGCCAGACACTAACGGCTGGTGTCAGGGAGGGTAAGCAATACTTGCCTCAGAGGATGAGCTGTCATCACCACAGGAAGGCATCCAGTGTCCTCATGTGGGCAGTCTGCGGCTGTCACAGGGGGCACACTTCAGGTTGCCCTTGGTGCTCAGATGATAGGAATGTGTGTTAGTCACAGGGTATGTCAGGACCATTACAATGTTACACGTATTTTCACTCTCTGCTCGCAAGTATTGGGGCTGTCTTAGAAGTGAGCTGCCAGGAGAGGTGGTGTAAAATATAAAAATGATAAAGAATAATCTTTCTAAATTTAATGTATTTCCTGCTGTATGTGGTTTTAAATATCTTTGTGCAACTCAATTAAACATTGTGAGTAAGCAAAAAAAAAAAAGTGAGCCCCTTTCTGCCTTATATTGAGCTAGAAAGTATATAGCATTAACTTGAGAGTACACCTTTTCCTGACACGCTCCTGAGACAATTTGGAGTTAAACATCTGTTCCTGTTGGAACATGGTCTCGAGTAGGACTTCTGAAGGTGATGGTTCTCAGTTACCTGCGTCTGCTTTCTCCTTCTGTCTTTAGGACAAACATGCCTTACTGGATGTAACACCCAATGCAGTAGACCGTCTGAACTATGCCCAGTGGTATCCAATCGTGGTGTTCCTTAACCCGGACTCGAAGCAGGGTGTGAAAACAATGCGGATGAGGTTATGTCCAGAATCTCGGAAAAGTGCCAGGAAGTTATATGAGCGATCTCATAAACTTCGTAAAAATAATCACCATCTATTTACAAGTGAGTACGTTAAAGCCCTTCTTTTATCTTACAGTTTCTGTGCAGTAATATGTGGGCAAAAATGTTGTGTTATTTAAATATTAAAACTCATATAACCTTTGCCTGTTTTGCTTGCTCTTGTGTTAATGGCTGCTGTTGATGGAAAGAAATGGTTTGGTGCCAAAACAGACATTTCCAGAGGTGTGTCCTCAGATATCGTCTGTAAGAGAACTCAGTGGTGGAGGCTGAGCTCTAAGCAGTGTTGAGTGAATTCTTATTTGGTGGCAGTGTTCTAACCAGAGAACAATGTGTTGTCTGTTTTCAGCTACAATTAACTTAAATTCAATGAATGATGGCTGGTATGGTGCATTGAAAGAAGCAATCCAACAACAACAGAACCAGTTGGTATGGGTTTCTGAGGGAAAGGTAAGATGTTTCCTATTGTTAACCCATTTGACAACTTATGTAAGAGATGCCTTTGAGACACTGTTTTCTACTTGGATCAACGTATTAGAGGAACCGTGGGCTTCAGTGTCTAGGCCTTCACAATTTGCATGTGGGGTTATGGAGTTCATTTTGGTAGTAAAGGATTTGGAAGTTTCTTGCCCACTGAGCTACCATCCGGCGGTGTTCTCTGTCTCAGAATGATGTGGAAGAGCAGGGCTGAGCTCCAACTCCTCCCACCTGACCGAGAATGAGTGTGAACCTGGCTTCCTTCCTCCTCTGGAAATAAGAGGCTGAGTGGGCTCGGTGAGGGTCCCCAAAGTGCTGTCCTCTGCGTGTGAGATCCAGGACTTGTCTGGAGGAAAAGGCAGGGAATGGGCAGGGCCCACTGTCCCTAGACCCGGCCCTGGGGCAGCACGGACACACAGCCGCGTGGTGGGGGCCGGAGGGGCTTCAGTGAGGGGTGTGGCCCTGCGTCCCTCCCTGAGGGATTTCTGCATCAGTACCTGTTAACTAACATCCCTGAGATACACTGGAAAAGTCAGGTTATGCAGCCCAGACTTTTGGCTTTGCGTTCTGGTATTCTGTACAGTAGCATGCATTACCTTTTGCTGTTGGCCTGTCTGGGCTTCTAGCAGTTCTTAATGGCACAGGATGTTGATTTTGTTGGGAGTTAATACTTTTCTGAGAATACACAGTTAAAGAAGCTTTTGTTATAAATGTGTTTTGCCTTCAGATGAATACATTGTTAGTGTGTTTCCGCTGCTAGGGAAAGTTGAGAATGTCTCTTCTATTCTGTTCCGGTGTTTCCCGGTTGGCTTGTTCCTGCTGTGTCTTCCCCTGCACGCCCCCCTTCCCCTGCCTGGCTGTGGCCCCGAGGCCAGTGCAGTGCATGCTGCATGCTCAGGACCCCTGCTTCCTACCTGGAAGGCACCACCTTTGCTAGAAGAGATGTCCTAACGCTGACATCTGGAGGTGGTGTTGGCTGCTCCCACCCATAGTCACGTGTCAGTACCACTCACATGCGATCATGAGACCCCCTGACCACTGATGTGTCAGCCAGGAACTTGATAGACAGATAGAGATGGATAAACTCACTGCAGCACTTCCCACAACACACTTACTAACTTACTGACTCTGTGGCCTTGGGTGAGTATGATCACTTCCACTCCATACTGACCATCCAGGACAACACAATTCTGCTAGCAGCCTTTGTCAGCTAGACTGTTAGCAAGAAAGCTATTAGTTTATAAACGCACAAAATATACTTGCCTACCTATCTGAGAGGTTTTTTATTCCACAAATCTTAGATTTATTTCTCTGATATTACTGTGTGCTTCCTTTGCTTGGATTTTAAAATGAAGGTCTAACTCCCCAACTATTTTTGTATGTGAGGAAAGCTAATAACAATTAATTAAAATGACCTATATTAATAGGTCTCATAAGTCATTTACTATTAGAATAATAGGTTGATGCTCTAAATCAGAAAAGGTGTTATAATTTAAATCAAGTTTGACTTATAGTATATTTTTTCCAAATAGGTTCTTAAACTAAGAGATTCTATTTAGTTAAGAGATTCTTAAACTAAGTAGATTCTCATCATTTCCACACTGAATTCCCCTGAGTTAACTACTTCCACCTGGTTTCCAGGAAGAGTTCCTCTCTGCAGTTCTGATGGTCTTATATGTTCCCTACTGAACCAAGAAAAGTCATCCTGGGGCTTTCTTAACAGGAGGCATATGTCATCTCTGGCTCTAAGCGCTTGGTTCTTGCTCCTTCTGCATTTCATACCCTGAAGCAGATCAGAGAGTTCTGAGTTGCTTGTCCCTAGGGCCGTAAGTACTGCCCCGTCTGGCCCCTGAGTTATAGTCTTGTAGGCTCTGCAAGTGGAGATTAGAGTGGAGAGAGCAGGCAGATTTTTGCAGTGGGAGAGACGCCACCCATCATCCCTGGCTTTCCAAACTGCTGGTCAGGGACAGCTGGTTTTTGCCACCTGGAAGAGGCATTCAGGATCAGGCTCCGGCAGAGCCAGGATCAAGACTGAGGGAAGTGCCATTCAGGCGGCTCAGGCCTTGTCTGTCCATCAGTCTGTGCTGGTAGAATTCTGGGTTTCACATCTTTCGGGTCTCGAGCCATACCCCACCTCTGGGTCTTCCAGGGCAGGGAGCGGCTATTGTGTGTGGTCCAGGCAGTAGCGTCACATCAGTGTGCACTGATGGCCTGTTGGGCCCGTTCCCTCAGATACTTGTGTGTTCTCTCTCACTGGCTCAGGAGACACTCGGTGGAGCCTGGAGCCGACTCAGCTCTTAATCCTGCATAGAGCATCGTTCGTGCATCTTCCCCCCACCCCACCTCTGCTTCCACTGGACACTGACTGCATCTGTGCACTGTTATGTTTTAACAGCAGTTCCTAGTGAGCAGCCAGCACTTAGCTGATGCTTTTCCATGTGTTTATAAAAACTCCAGGGCCAAATACCAACTTTTAATCTTCATGTATAGACTTTATATATACATAAGGTCTTTCACTCAGCTTGAACTGTGGCGTTTATCTCCTAGTCAGTCTCATGCACGATGTTCTGTCAGTCGGTGTCTTTGTTTCTGTGAGCTTGGCCTGACCACATCCCCCTCTTGACCCTGCTCTGGGCTGACAGGCTAGCAAGCGACTAGGTTCCACGAGCCAGAGGAGGGCCAGGGCTCCTTGGCTGTCCTCTGGGGCTGGGCATCTGGGGCCAGTGCTGTCATGGCTGGCCAGCCCACCTCCCTCATCCAAGCCCTTCAGATATCCGAGGGTGCTTTGTGTGTCCGCGTGTGTGCTTGTGAAGTCTTCTTGACCTTTCCTCAAGCCTCCTAGACATAGCTGTGATTTCTCCGAGGACAAGTATCCTTTTCAGTCCCCTTGTGAAATAAAGGCCATCTCTTACAAAACTACTGAATAAAATTTTTAATTTACTTTTATTTGACCCAGGCGGATGGTGCTGCAAGTGATGACCTTGATTTGCATGATGATCGTCTGTCCTACCTGTCAGCCCCAGGTAGTGAATACTCAATGTATAGCACGGACAGTAGACACACTTCTGACTATGAAGACACAGATACAGAAGGCGGGGCCTACACTGATCAAGAACTAGATGAGACCCTAAATGATGAGGTGGGGACTCCCCCGGAGTCTGCCATTACCCGGTCCTCTGAGCCTGTCAGGAGAGGAGGACTCTGGAATGCATCCTGACCACCAGGCATATCCTCCCTACTCACCACAAGCGCAGCCACAGCCAGGCCATAGAATAGACTCCCTGGATTTAAAACAGCCTCTCAACAGGTAAGCAGCAGCATCAATGTTGTGCAGGTGGAGGTACTTTATCAAAGTCTAGATGTGGTGACTGACTTAAAGAATGTGGTGTCCTTTCTCGCAGGTTAAGATTTAATCTCTAATTTCAACTTGAGAATACCAAGGACTTAATTCTAAACTTTGTGTGTTTAGAATCTCACAGCAGTATACTGAAATTAAAAAATTCAGAACACGAGGTCACAGTTTTTTTACTCAGCACACTTAAAATGTATGTCTATCAACCACTATAAATGGAAGTGGGGAGTTAGCAGTGAACAGAAGCATTATATTTAAAATATTTTAAACACTTCACAGAAAGCAGAAGCCTCATCTCCAGGCCCTTACCTTTCGCCTGAAACAAACCTGGCACCATCAGCCTCTGCTGTTAATCCTCACGTAGACTTAACTAATGTCAGACTGGAGGAGCCAAGCCCAGCTCCCCCCTCCTCTGACTCACCACACGCCGACTCTTTACGAGCTCCAGGCACTGAGGCCGCTCACGTGCAGCTCAGAGGTCCAGAGCCGTCCCTGTCGTCGCATGTGGGCCCAGCAAAGGTACCTGTGCCGCGGGGCTGCCCTCACCCGCCGCTCCCCATCAGCCTGCCACACGAGCACGTCTGCTTTCCCTCGAGTGTCCTCTGCTTTTACTGTGGGCTCGACACCATGTTCTCAAATCACTACAAGTCATCTGGTTCTGCAGTCTGCATGGCTTCCAGTGGTGCCTGATTCTTTAAATAAGCCTTTTAATTGGGATTGGTACCTAATACTTTAATAGGTTTTTAATGTTTGGCTTTAGAATCTTCCAGAATTTCTTAATATATTGTTCAGGTCCTTTGTAAACTGCTTTACGTTTTCTAAACTATTATGTCCATAAATTTTCTTTATGATTTTCATTTTCAGTGTCCAAATCAAGTGGAATCAACAGCTGAATGCATTAATTTTCTACTAAACTTCATTTAGTGTCGTTACATGCTGAAACAAAAGCCCCTACTTGCAATATAAATTTTGAGCTTTCACTTAAACTTGCTTTCTCCACTAATCTCTTTCTGTCCTGGTAATAAAGGGTAGAACATGTCATTTCTGTCTCTTACTAGACTAGGAATTGAAGCCAGCCTGTGTCCTTACGCATGGCTGTTTACACAGGTGTACAGGAAGGACCCCTACCCTGAGGAGACGAGACAGAACCACGTCCTGAAGCAGCCGGCTGCGGCTCACTCCTGGGCAGAGGCCAGACAAGGAGCAAGGCCTGAGCTACGAGCCACAGCCTCCGTATACAGAGCGACAGGCTGGCAGGGAGTTGGAGCAGCCCGCATACAGATATGATGCCTCTGGCTACCCAGAGCAGTTTGCTCGGAACTATGACCACCGTCTGCGCTATGACGACCGCCTCCTCACCTACGAGGAGCAGTGGCCCTACTACGATGACAAGCAGCCTTACCAGCCCCGGCCTCTTGATGGCCAGCCTCCCGCGGAGCCAACAGAACGAGGGTATTTCCCCGTTTTGAGGAGCCAGTGTCCCTGTCCTATGAAGGCCGAGCGCACTATGACCCACTGCCCAGAACCTCCACCTTGCGGCACGAAGAGCCGCCCGCCCCTGCCCCTGGGTACGATGTGCACGGAAGGTACCGGCCTGATGCACAGCCCTACTCCACCACTGGCCCCAAGGTGGCCCCTGAGCCCAAGCCGTACTTGGACCAGTACCCTCGGAGTTACGAGCCAGTGCCAGCCCAGGGCTTCCCCTCCAGGGCAGGCCCGGGCCACTATGAGCCTCTTCACAGCACCACGCTTGCTCCGCCACTTGGCCCCTCGTCCCAGCACAAGCCCGAAGTCCCGCCCACAGGCACCAAACCCCTGCCTCCAGCCCCAGCTCCGGCCGAGGAGGAGGAAGACCCAGCCATGAAGCCACAATCCGTGCTCACCAGAGTGAAGATGTTTGAGAACAAGAGGTCTGCTTCCATGGAGAACAGGAAGGATGAGGGCCATTCCACTAGTTTCAAGGTAAAGATGTAATCACTGTTTCCCTGCCTTGTGTGCAGAACACATTCAGTGATGAGCGTGCAACATGCCTAAGCAACACCTGTTTTCTCTTGATCTCTGCCTAAGGAAGTGTATCTTGTTTCTCTGCAGCCCCCAGAAGTCACGTCAAAACCGGCAGGTGCTCCTGCCCCAGGTCCCAAAGCCCCTGCTCTGAGTCAGCTCGGTGAACACGACAGAGCAGCACATAGGTGGGTGCTCTGCAGCCTCGTGCGTGGGGAACAAGCCCCAGCTGGGGAGGAGGGGGTTTGTGGGTCTTCACCTGAAATCTGCCATGTATCCTCTGCAGCACATCTTTGTTATCCTTTCCATAAACAAACCTGAAAACAATTTTCTAGCAGATTTCTAACATATGCTAATATACAATTTTAGAGCCCTAACTTCTGAAGGATGCTTTTAGTTTAATAGGGCTGTTGGCACATAGGCTGTTAGTTTTTAGCTACAAGGAAGCAGATAGCTGTGATAGCTGTGAACTAAACTTCATCTTTTTAAATTTTTGTCTGTACTGTGCAGCATGTGGGATCTTAGTTCCCTGAGGAGGGACGGAGTCCATGCCCGCTGCAGTGGAACTCTTGAGTCCTAACCTGCATCCTGGGAAGCCCAAACATAATCTGTTAGTGAGCATGTAGCCTGTGTGACATGTGCCTGCCGTGGTCAGGAGCACGGTCAGCACCAGGATGACTGGGCGGAACGAGGCTTTGGGGACCTGCTGCGCACGCTCCTCACTGTGGCTGCCCCTGCTGTTGCTGAGTGATGGGCTGCGTCTGAACAGTTCTGTGGCTTAATGTTTCATTTGGTTATATTTGTGCTTGTAATAAAGAGGAATTACTGTCTAATTTCTTCTGGTTTTCTTGATGCCTAGTGCTTGTCATGCAAATGTAAACTACTGCGGTGTCTCCTTTAGCTGGGATCATCAGCAGATAAGCTCCTCTACACGGAGTAAATGTGTAATAACTGAAAGCTTAGCCCTCCTTCTTGGTGTGAAACCTAGTTTATCTGTTTTTGATGCTGAGTTTCTGAATTACCCAGCAGGGCCTAAGTAACAGTACCTCACTTTGCTGACAGTTGACTTCCTTTGCCTTTCATCATTGTCTAGCTCCTTCCTTACTTGAGGATCGTCTATTGATCCGGGCATCAAGGTCTTGAATTCTCAGTTGTTGTTCTGACAGTGGTGCACATGCTGGAGCTCCCCACTGTCTGCCTTCCCTTCTGTTTCTGCCTCTAACCAGCTGGTTGTCAAGCTCAGTAGACAGGTTGTGTTAGGAGAAGGCTGCCCTCTGAGTGTGACGTGTGTGCACGTAGGGCCCAAGTTTCGGCCTTGGTGGCTGCCCCGCTCAGCTAGGTCATGAGTAGTCAGGGTGTCAATGGAAGGTCAGAGGTACCTATTCTGTTCTCTTTGCCAGGTTAACATCTCAAAAGTTGTTCCATTTATCACTCGTTGTCAGGATCCCTGAACCACAGAGGCCTCATGTGAAGCCACCTGAAGACATCGTTCGGGCAAATCACTATGACCCTGAGGAAGATGAGGAATACTACCGGAAGCAGCTCTCCTACTTCGATCGGAGAAGCTTTGAGGCCAAAGCCCCCACCCACGTCCCCGCTAGCCACCTCTCTGAGCCCACCAGGCCGGCTCACCCCCAATCTCAGCCACAGTTTGCCGGTTACTCTTCCAAGTGAGTCACTTCATTTCAGACACAGATTTTCAAAGTTAAGATGAAACAAAGGATCACTTGCATCAAATGGAGTCAGTCACACAAAGTTCAGTGTGTTCTGAAGGGAAATAGTAGCTGTGTCATACTTAACTTGATTTCTGTGGGTGGTAAGCAGTTCAGCATGCATGCTATCCAGCCTGGGGTGTGTAGCTTTGTTCTTAGACCCTGGTGTCATCTGCGTGAGCTTCTTACATTAGAAAAGATGTTAAATGTCAAAGGGTTCTAAGGGTCCAAGTGCTTTGACAAAGGTAAGAGGGTGAGCACTTAAGAGACTGACCTTGAAGTCCCTCCTTCCCATGTGGCACACTCAGTGCTGCTTCTCGTCATTCTTCTTGGTTTTTGTTCTTTAAATATAAAAGCAGGCTATGCTAGGGAGTGAAGAGTTGTTTGGTGTTTTCCCAAGGCAAGAACAAACTTGCCTGCTATCACTGTTTGAGCTTGAGGGGACGTAGTGACTTCTGGTCCACTTGTCAACGTGGGGCACTGTGAAGGGGGCAGCACGGGGACTGAGCTCTGAGGTCCTGCCCATCATCTTCCTGTTCCGTGCTGCACCCTTCTGTTTGCTTGTCCACTGGGCCTCTGGTTGCTTTTCTTTTTTTTTGTGGATTTTGCTGGGTTACAAGCTACAAGCTCACCTGTGCCTGTGTGGGTTCCTATGTTGTGTGTATTCTGGTTCTGCCTCTGGTTGAGCCCTGACTGGGGGCGAACTTGGTTCTGAGAATGGAGTGTAATCGCACGCAGGCACAGGTGGGCCCGTACCTGAGCAGAACAGCCTCACAGTAATGAAGACAGATGTGGATGTGTTACAACAAAGTCGTTTACACAGTGTTGGTAAGCAAGTCCTAAGTCAGTAGGAAAGGGAAATTTGGAGCCGTGTCTGAGCTCAGAGAGGCTTTTATGTCCTCTTAAAAAGCTTCCATCTAGATAGTCTATTTGGGGACCTCTGCAGTAGTAGTGTTTGAATCAGTAACTAGGACTATTAACTACCAAGACTGGTTCATTGTAGCCAGGTTGAGACATTGACATAACATGAGGCAGAAACATAGTTCTGTTTGTGGCAGACTTAGATTGACTGTTTTCTTTGACTTTGCTCTTGTGCTGGCTTTGCCATCACCTAAATTTCTTGGCTCTTAGACTAGCTCTGACTGCTGGTCCAGGAGCATCCGTGTAAGACACTAGTGTGAGCTATGCCGTGCGGGCCCCTCGCAGCACACACATGGCAGACTTCCTGTCCTCCTAAGGGTGTAGTTTTTTGAGCTGACATGCGACTGGACCATGACCAGAATCTGTGACCACTCCAAGTTGTGTGCTACTGTGTGTGCACATAAAGCAGGTGCAGCAGGGCTCTGCAGAGCTCAGGTTGCAGCACTGCGATTCTGGATCCTGTTGTAAAGGTGTCTTCTTTGTGAATTTTATGTGCTCCTATATGAACAGTTGGCAATCTGAAAAAAAAAAAAAAGCATACATGGCACAGTTTGATTTAGATGAGTCTTAAAGTCAAGCAGTGTTTGCTCCTCTAGGAATTGCTAAACAGAGAATGGATCTGGTAAATCAAGGGCAGATTTAAAGACCACAGTGTCCATGTAAGTCCTGTCCCTTAAATGCTGCTTTTGGGCAGAGTTTGAAGAGCTGTGACAGAAACTGTGTGGACCAAGAAGCCGAAACATTTCCTGCCCAGCCCTTAGCAAAAACGCCTGCTAGCTCCTGCCTCATCCTCTAGTGCCCAGCTGGTGCCTTAGATGCAAAAGCAGATGGGAATCTAAGGAGGATTTGAGCCAATAAATGTTTCTTCAAAATACTTACCAACCATTGCAATTTTTTGTGAACAACCATCTTCAGTATTCCGAGTGTACCCGAAATTTCATCTGCCTTTTGGTTGCCATCTTCTGGATGTCTTACTAATATTCTTGCTATATCTGTAGTGTCTTCACCACTCTGGTGCTGATGATGGCTTAACTTAGTTTGTGTATTTTGGTAGAGTACCCATACTCATAGGGAATAAATTGTGAAATTCCCAGTTGAAAGCCAGCAACTTGGGGATGCCTAGAAGGATGGGAGCTCCCTTGGCAGCGTGCGTCATCTTCAGGTGCTGATGTGTCCTCATTTTTCACAGGGGGAAGCCTGCTGAGGCTGAAGCTGTGGACAGGTCGTTCGGGGAGAAGCGCTATGACCCACTGCAGGCGACCCCCCACCTCCGCCGCTGCCTGCTCAGTACAGCCAGGGTGCTCAGCCCAGCCCCAACACGGCTCTCGGCCTCCACGCACACACCAAGGGGCCGCACGGGGAAGGTAGACTGCTCAGGAGTGGATAGAGCGACTGTTAAAGTCAGACTTAGGAGGCTAACGTTAGACTCGTGCTTTCTAAGTAAAAGTGGGTTTATGTAAGAAAGACACACTTGAATCCTATGGGCTTAGGACAGTGAAAAATAAGGATTTTGTTAAAAGTACATCTTTTTCATGACTGTTGCCTTTTAGCTAGATAGATTTTATTCTGCCTAACACAGCTCAATTTCTGTACGTGGAGTTTACCAGTATGTCCAAAACTAAATGAAGGGTGGTTTGTAAAAGTCATAGTGACATCCCTCCTCACACGAGGTCTCTCAGCAGGGCCATCTTGGGACGGTCCCTGTGTGTCTGCCTGTGTCTTGTCCTCCACAGCTGTGATCAGTAAACTGTCTCCCTCACCCAAGGCGCTACCCGCCCCCCCGCTTCCTGCTTCCTTCAGCTTCCTCCTGCGTCTCAGCAAGTACACCTCTCCTGAGCTCCACGCCATCTTTCCAGCCCGCAGCCCAGACACCCTGGGATCGCCTGTAGCCCCACCCCCCATCCCCACCGGCACCTTCACAGGACACCCACAGCGCACGTCTCCGGCTCACGTCCCACTGCTGCAGATGGTGCGGCTCTAGTCACAGGAGTCCACTCCCCAGGGCTGTGATTTGATGTCACTGTATGCTAGGATTTTCTTTGCACACTGTCATGTCTGCAAAGTTTAACTTTTACTCTCCAAACCTTATGCCTTTTTGTTTTTGTTTTTTGCTGGTTTTCTTTTTGGCCTCTGCAGTGGCTGGGATGTGCAGTGCCGTGTGAATAGAAGCGATAATAGCACACCTCTTTTGCTCCAGCTCCCACTTTGGGAGAGCATATGGGCAGAGTGTGACATCTCTGGGTGCCCTTCCTTCTAGTTTGCTGAAAACATTCTATCAACTGACTTTATGTGCAATTGTCCTTGGTATCCGCAGGACGCCCCTACTCTGCACGCATACTGAATGAAATCCATGGAGCAGAAGTCCCTGGTGGGACTGGTGCAGTACAGCACCCACCCCCGCTTGGGCTGCACATCTGAGGATACAGAAGGCCAAACGCACTGTAGAGGATCCTATGATTTATTTCCTTTATTCTGTTCTGTGATATTACTATGCTCACAAAAAATTTCTTTTCCTTGTCTGGTTTTGGTATCAAAGTTGTACTGGTCTCTTGAGAGCTGGGACAGGTTTCTTTCTCTCATTTCTGGAAGAGTGTGTCAAACACTGATATTAACATAGAATGCAGTTGGTGTTATTTTTCACTGCCACCAGCCATATAGAAGGTTCCTGACTTAATGACACTTTCACTTTACTGCAGTGCAGAAGCAAAACACACTCAGTAGAAACTGTACTTTAAATTTCAGTCTTTTCCCAGGTTAGTGAGTAGTACAACCCTTGTGATGCTGAGCAGCGGCAGTGAGCAGAGCCCCAGTCAGCTGCCCCATCACAGGGGTGAACAACCGAAACCGTTACAGCTGTCCTGCACCCAAACAGCCAGTTTGGTTTTTACTCTCGGGACAGCATTCAGTAAATCACATGAGATACTCACCATGCTGCTGTAACACTCCCAGGGGAATCGAAGGTCTGTACATGGAAACTCGTTAGTCCACATCTTTGCCAGGACTTAGCATCACCACACTTTCAACGTTTTACAAATTCAATAGATGTGAAATCGTATTGTTTTGGTTTTTAATTTTCCTAATTAATAGTGATGTTGCTATGATTACTGGTTTAGTCTCGTTTTCACTTGTATTATTGCCTGTTCAGTTTTTTGCTTGTTCCTATTGGCTGATTCTTTCTTATGGACATATAGGGTTTTTTCCTCCTAATTTTTATCAATTACGCATGTTATAAGTAGCTCCTCTCACTCTGACTTTTCTTTTTGACTTTAATTATGGTGAGTTTTGTAGTACTGATTTAACATAGACACATTTGTCATTCTGCTTTAGTTTTGTTACGGACACTGGAGTGGGGTTCCTCCGATGCCAGTCTCCGGAGGCACGGCCCGACTCCAGGTGCATCAGCGCTGTCCCAGGTATCACACCATGCTTTCTCCTGCTTCCTCAGGATCACACACAGCCACCAGGGTCTCAGACTGGCAGTCAGCTCCGGCACTGCCTCTTGAGGCCAGTGGGAGAGACAAGCAGGTGGTGGTGGTGAAGCTTGTTTCAGGAAGGAAAGGCATTTTGGTTTCTGTTTTCTGTTGGATGAAAAACTGTTTCAAGATTTATTCCTAGAGGCCAAGTTTAGAATCACAGATACCATAGTTTCCGCAGAACATTACTTGTCGATACTTTGATGAGCAAATTATTCATCCAGGTGGATTTATGCTTGGCCTGTTATAACATCTTTTCCATCTCACCAAGCATTATAGTTGGTAAGAGATGGATTTCTAATTCTGTTTTTATTCACGCTACTGAATATACTTTTTACTTTTTCCTTACTGAAGTATAGTTGACTTTATACTAGTTTCAGATGTACAGCATGGTAATTCAGTATTCACAGATTAAATTATTTTCAGAAGTTTTTGAAATACTACTCTACTTTTTTTTCAGGTAATGCCATGTCATTGGATTTTCAGAACTCGTTAGTGTCCAAACCGGACCCACCTCCATCTCAGAATAAGCCAACAGCTTACAGACCAGCCCCCGAGAGGACGCTGTCCAGTCTGCCTTCTACCCCCAAAAGAGTTTCCCAGAGAAAGCCCCAGCTAATGGGGTTGAGCAGACACAGAAAACCATCACGCCAGCATACAATCGATTCACACCAAAACCATACACAAGCTCTGCACGGCCATTTGAACGCAAGTTTGAAAGTCCTAAATTCAACCACAATCTTCTGCCGAATGAAACCGCACACAAACCTGACCTGTCCTCCAAAGCCCCTGCTTCTCCAAAAACCCTCCTGAAGTCTGCACAGCCTCCTGAGTTTGACAGTGGCGTGGAGACCTTCTCTGTCCACACAGACAACAAGCTGAAATACCAAGTAAACAGTGTTAGCACAGGGCCAAGAGCAGTGCCCGTGAGGTAAGAGTCTTGTCTTTGCCCGGCCTCATGTGAGTCAGGTGTAGCTGGGGTACTTGCCTGATGATCTCAGCTCAGACTTGAAGGTGAGTGGTTCCATGCCAAACGCTGGAACCACTGCCATAGCAGGGATTCTGCAGAAATGATATTAGTGCTGTTCTGAAGCTACTGCTCATGTGGCTCAGCTATCCTCACTCACTGTCCCTGCTGTGTAAGAACCAGGTTGAGGGACACTGCAGCTCATTCAGCATGACACGACCCTGGTCTGACCTCCAGCTGGGGAGGCACATCTGGAAAGTGTCTCGAAAAGAGTTTATTTCCTCACCCACTGTTCATTTGCAGTGAGGGTAAAAGAAAAGCTTTCTTAACAGTTGTGGTCAGATGGTGAGCAGATGAAAAGAGGCCAGCCTGCCTGGGGCCATCTCCTGAACCCCTCCCTTGTCTGCACCATGACAGCCTCCCTCAGCTGCTGATACAAAGGGACAGTCAGGTCCGCCTGCAGGCTGCCCCTGGGGCAGAGGGACAGTCAGGGTCCTGAAGGAGCAGGCCCACCCCTTCATCTGGCCCCGCTCAGGAGTGAGGCTGCAGGCCTTCACACTTAGCTTCATTTTGTCCAGAAGCTATCTTGCTGCTCACCTTTTGTCCTGGCTCAGAACTTAACTCTGGGAGATCCCCAAAGCCCCCACTTTTGAAGGAGAATTGGTACCGCATCCTCTGCACTTTGTGTGACCATGCACACAGGCTGGCCCCTCTCCACGTGTTTGCCTGCACCAGGGTCTTCATGACTTAATGGAGCTGGATGTCTGTGCTCTGGGTGGGAAGGGAAATATATGCACACCAGAAATCCTCAGTGGAGAGAGAGGAGGCCTAGTGAGTATATATTCTATCATGTCTAAGATGCCACTGTTGCCTTACTTATCACTAAGAAGGAAAAAACACATCAAAGCATGATGTGCCATCAATTTTAAAACACCAATTTCATGGATGTAAGATGTAGAGTGAGCAGTGTATCAGGCTTTGCGTGTTCTGGTCCCAAAACTTGTCCCGGAAGTGCATGTGTAGTTATTCCAGTGAGTAGGATCTGTCACTGAAACTTTACTTACTAAAATACCTTAATGATGTGGAGAAATATGCTTGATTAACACAGCCGTGGGAGCTTCTATGTGTCACTAGCAGTGTACTTCATTGGCTGTTTCTGAACTCAGTCCCTCAGCTGTGGAGGAGGACGAAGATGAAGATGGTCACACAGTGGTGGCTACTGCCCGTGGTGTGTTTAACAGCAATGGTGGGGTGCTGAGCTCCATTGAGACCGGTGTCAGCATCATCATCCCCCAGGGAGCCATTCCCGAGGGGGTGGAACAGGAGATCTACTTCAAGGTCTGCCGGGACAACAGCATCCTGCCGCCTTTGGACAAAGAGAAGGGTGGGTGCGCGCTTCAAGCAGCCTGCATGCTCTTGCAGGCATATCAGGCCATGAGACAGGATACCTGGCTGCCCTCAGGTTCCTTCTGCTGGGGAGGGGCCTGCCAGCCAGTCCTGGCTGCCCTCCCCCAGATTCATCTGTGAGTCCTTATCCTTGGCAGCTCTAGAGATGGATTAGGTAATAGGTAACACCCACTCCAGAGGCCTCACTCGGAGCAGCCGCCTGCTGGAGCAGGTAAGCTGTTGGATCAGCCCCCATCACCCCCAGACCCCCGCACAGGGAGGATGTATCCTCACTGGCTGCCACAGCTTGTGCCTCAGCTGTTTCAGGAACCTGGGAATGCTCTTTGTGTTACAGTCTTCCTGGGTCAATCAGGATGACACAATAATGAACCATGTTACAACTTCTTTTAGAATATTCTAGCACTGTTTGCTTGTTTCCTTAAATAGATCGTTTTCACTCACTTAACTCTGTAGCAAATACAACAGTAAAAACATAAGGTACAAGTGACCTCTGTAAAACATTTACGAGAGTCTCATACCATGAGGACCCTGCGGCCACCAGCAGTGTGCTGCTCTTCAGCACTTGACACATGGCTGCTTTAAAACTGAGACGGGCTAGACATTCAGAGATGTAGTAAATTGCTCACTTTTTGAAATAATGTTTTGGATACATTAGGTTATATAAAATACTAAAATTGACATCACCTGTTTCTTTTTGCTTTGTAACATGGCTACAGGAAAATGTTAAATTATGTCTGGAGTCTGTTAGGTTTCCCTTGGTCAGCACCATTCAGAGAACTAACCCCCTTTTGGCTTTAAGGCCTGTGGTTAGGAGAAGGGTGAGAAGAACTGTGTCCAGAAGGAGGTAGCTGTCTAACCTCTTCTCCCTGCTCTCCCCTCCCCCAGGTGAGACCCTGCTGAGCCCCTTAGTGATGTGTGGGCCCCATGGCCTCAAGTTCCTGAAGCCGGTGGAGCTGCGCCTGCCACACTGTGCGTCCATGACTCCTGACGGTTGGTCTTTTGCTCTAAAATCATCCGACTCCTCGTCGGGTACGCTGTCTTCTCTCTGTCCTTTGGGGCTTTGGGTGCTGTCATTGATTGAGCCTGGGCTGATGGCGCTACTCACGCTGATCATGAGCCAATTGCCCTCCATTCCTCTGGCCTTGTAGGCATCACCGGTGTTGTGGAGTTTCCTTGTGACGCATCTGTTGTAAATGAGCAGGGCAAGGTGGGGGAAGCCTCTGCCTTTTAACATGGATGATTTGGCCAAAAGTGGACAGTTTCATGGTGGTCAACTAAATTATCTGTCAAAATTTCTAAGATGTGGTGGGAGAATTGATACTGTCCTGCATACATAGGGATTTTCATCTTCTTACAAAAGGACTTGATTTATGTAATAACTTGTTTTTGGTTACTTTAATTTCTCAATATACAAAGTGTATATACTTTGTAGAGTGTGTGTGTGTATACACATACACTAGAGGAACTTGCAAGATAAAAGACCTTCCATTGTGATCATACTTGGCCATGGTTTTTCCATGTAAAACCCTAAATACTTCTGTAATACACTATTTTAAAATGGCTTTTTGCTGTCAAGATCATGAATTTCAAGGCTTCCATTGCATTTTCACATTTCTCACTTCCTTGGGTGACTAAGTCAGTTAGAACTTTCTATATTTTTGGTATAGATCACTTTAGAATTTAAAAGTCCTTCTGAATTTTTGATAAATCAGATGATCCAATTATGCACTTTTAATTTGGAACAGAATGAGTAAAAGTTTTATGGTGTAAAGAGCATATTTTAATACTCCCAAACATAAAGTACTACATATATTCACACATTCCCTGTTTTCTGGGGAAAGTTAGTTTTTACATAGTAAATATTAAAGCTGTTTCTTCAGGGCCTCCACTGAGAACATAGTATTAGCCTAGTTTGAAGTAGTGAATTGACATTAGTAATAAAATTAAACTTAAAACATATATCCTTCAAGTCAGGTCTTAGTATGGGCTGTGACCATCCTTGAATCCAAAACAGGTTGAGAGCCCTAACTGTAAGTGAAAATCAGTATGCTTCAAATAGTTTGCCTTGTGCCATAAAACACATAGTTTTTTTTAAGGTTGAAACTTTTTCCTGTGTTAAATTTGAGTACTTAACACCTGGAAGAGAAATGTGTTCTGTGTAATTCTGTATGACTTTGGAATGCTTTTGCTGCTATAAATTTCTTTTTAAAAAACTCAAGGGTAGATTTCCATAGCTACTGACTTAATCCAAGAAAAACGAATGTACTGAAAAGCATTTTGAACCTAAAGATACTTATGACAACTCTGAGGAAAACCTTATCTCAGTGCCTGAACAATTTGTTGTCTGCAGTATTACATAAACCTACAAGTATCTTTAAATTGAACCCTCTGAACTCACGTGATCCATGACATTGCTGGGGTAATGGACAGCCTACTGTCTGAAGGTTCTGTCGGGTGTTTGAGAGTCTCCTGGCTTCTAGATGCCAGCTGGGACCCCAGAATCGCCTCTGGACACCATCCTCTGGGGGTACAACTGCTCCTGGTGAAGAACTGTTGGTGCGCTCAGCATCAACTTTTGACAGTAACTTACTGTAGGCCCCTACATCAGGAGATCCCCTGGAGAAGGGGATGGCAACCCACTCCAGTATTTTTGCCTGGAGAATCCCATAGACAGTGGGCTACAGTCCATGGGGTCACAAAGAGTCGGACACAACTTGAGTGATTAACACCAACACTACCATGGACACAGGAGACAACAGGCCATCCCAAGTCATCTTCATGCCGAATCCACTGCCAGGGCTGCTTAGCTGTAACTGTGAATGTCAAATCACCTGGTTAAGGGCCAGGCCTGGCTTCAGTCTCACACAGCTCACTGACTTGGAAACTTCATGATGGTTTTTCTGTACAGCCAGAGCAGGCTGAAAAACTCTAGCTCACTCTCACTTTTTTAATTTTGGGTAGAGGGAAAGAGGGTCTTTTGGTGGGGTGTGTGGAGGAGGGTAGCGGGGGCTCCCTGTGGGATCTAGTTCTCTGACCAGGGATGGAATCCATACTTCCTGCAGTAGGAGCAGAGTCTCAACCACTTGGACCACCCCAGAATTCCCAGGGAAGACAGTCTTTCAAATTCTGTAGAATGTTGAGAGTTTCATTTGGTGTGAGAAATGTGTTCTTACACTCAGCTCAAACGGAATGACCATACAATTAATTCAGACTTTTGAAAGTGAAAGCAGAGTACTTTTAATGAGTGTTTTTGGACTTGGGCAAACTGGAACTGTCCCAGGCATATAATCACCCTGACTTGTAGTTATTTTTTAAAAGGCATGAACTTAAAGAACAGAAATCTGCAACAGCTTTTGGATCATTCAATTCCAGTAGGTCTGCAATGAAATAAAAGGCACTAAGAGGTTTGGTGCAAGTGCAGTATGCTAAAGGAATAGAGGAAAATTGTGTCTAAATAAATGTTTTATTTGCCCCATGATTGCAAGCAGTTTAAGAACCAGAAATGACATGGACTTTTTTTCTCTTGTAGGTGATCCTAAAACCTGGCAAAACAAGTGTCTTCCTGGAGATCCAAATTATCTTGTTGGAGCAAACTGTGTTTCTGTCCTGATTGACCACTTTTAATCCTTAAAATATACGAACTTGATTAAATAATGTGAAACTGGGTTAAACTTACTAAATCTAAAATGGAACCACTCTATCAAGTAGTACCTTTTCCTGGAGTTGATCCTGCAGTGTGTTAGTCTTACGCGCTGTGTTTGGATGGGGGAGGCTGAGTCTGCGTGCCTGGGAACATGCTGCCCACTGCCCATTTGGGGCTGATGTGGGCTGGAGGCTTAGAGACGCGATGCTTTGTAATGACTTTTGTACTTTTATATGGTCACTTACTTAACATTGATTTCCGTTAAAATACCAGCCAGTAAATGGGGTGCATTTGAGTTCTAGTCTTTCCAAAGTACACTGTTTCAGACTTTCTTATGGCCCTGGCCTGAACACACACATTTTATTATGCATGAAGTAATATGCACACGTTTTTTAAATGCACCTCGAATATATAACCAGTGTAGTGGATTTAACAGCAATGTACAGCAAGGGGAATTTGTGGTGTGTCTTGGTGGGGAGGTGCGGGTCAAGTGAAGACAATGACTTACTGTATACGAAAACTCGCTTTTCTTAGGGAAGGACACCAAAGCATGAGACTGGTTCCGTGGCCTCTTCTGGATCTATAAATTAACCATATCACCACAGACATACTGACCAGCAGGAATGCCTTACCCTCATGTTTTTGTTAGATCATTCTGTCTGTGTATCACTTAAGTTTTATGGCTTTGTGTGTATCTAGATACTGTATCATGAAAAAGATGGAGTAAATTGTGGATTTGGTGGTTTCAGAAATGTGTGATCACCCAGAAGAAAATAATGGTGTGATTTTGGGTGGTAGTTTTTTTTTCCGGCAAGAGGCAGTGGTTGTTTTTCTTTTGGCAATGCATTTGATAAATTTTGATGTTTTAATGATGCTTGTACATAAAGCGTGCATACCACTTTGTTCTTGGTTTGTAAATTAACTTTTATAAACTTTACCTTTTTATACATAAACAAAACCAAGTTTCTTAAGGCTACCTTTGTATTCTCTCCTGTACCTCTTGAGCCTTGAACTTTGACTTCTGCAGCAATAAAGCAGCATTTCTATGACACCCACAAGGTCATTTTTTAAGAAAAAAGAATGCACAGAGTTGTTACATTTTTAAGTGCTGCATTCAGAAGACACAGTTACTCAGAATTCTCTAGTTTGAATAAATTCTTGCAAAGTATCCCTACTGTAATTTGTGATACGATGCTGTGCCCTAAAGTGTATTTTTTTACTAATAGACAATTTATTATGGCACATCAGCACGATTTCTGTTTAGATAATACACCACTACATTCTGTTAATCATTAGGTGTGACTGAATTTCTTTTACAGTTATTAAAAACTCTCAAATTTCTAAATCTGCAGAATAAAACTTTTTAAAATAAGGTGTGTGTTTGTCTGTTTGCCCACTGGTTCTAGTGTCCTGCAACTTCACAACCTAATATAAAATCCTGCAGACCAATCGTCATCACTGTCATCACTTGCTGCCATGTTGGGCCTTGTTTGTGGGGGGGCAGGGGGCGGGAATTCCCTGCAGCCTGGCAGAGAACAGGCCATCTTAATACTGTGCCCATAAGTCTACATGGGTTATGTTTATTCATATTCCTGAGGGCCAGCTGGTATATAATCAGTCTCCTCTCTTTAACAGTTTCCCAAAAACATAACATGGACATTTTCTGATGTTGCTGTATTTGGGGGAGATAAGGTACAGCTTGCATCTATAATTGCTTTTGTGCCAGTACCATACTGTCATGATTACTATAGCTTTGTAGTACATTATCAAGTTGGGGGAGCCTGATACCTTCAGCTCTCATTTTCCTTCTCAAGATTGCTTTGGCTATTTGGGATCTTTTGTGTTTCCATACAAATTGTAAAATTTTCTGTTCTAATTCTGTGAAAAATGCCATTGGTAATTTGATAGGAATAGCATTGAATCTGTAGATTGCTTTGGGTGGTGTACACATTTGTCTGACTTCTTTCATTGGTGTCTTAAAGGTTTTCTGCATACAGGTCTTTTGCCTCCTTTTTCAGTTGCTCAGTGGCATCCGACTCTTTCTGACCCCATGTAGATTTATTCCTATTTTGTTCTTTTTGTTGCAGTGGTAAATGAGATGCTTTCCTTAATTTCTGTTCCTTTTGTTTGTATATAGGAATGGTACTGGTAAAAAAGCAAACACAGACAAACTGAACAGTGCAGAAAGCCCAGAGATAAACCCATGCACTCATCTATGTATGATACCTCGTATAGTAATGAAAACAAAAACAAGTGGGACCTAATTAAACTCAGCTTTTGCACAGCCAAAGGAAACTATAAACAAGGTGAAAAGACAACCCTCAGAATGGGAGAGAAAATAGCAAATCAAATAACTGACAAAGGATTAATCTCCAAAATACATAAAGCAGCTCAATATCAGAAAAATAACCCAATCAAGAAGTGGGCAAAAGACCTAAACAAAGAAGACATACAGATGTCTAATAAACAATGAATACTGAGCATCTTCTCATGTATTAGATGCACATCAAAACTAGTGAAGTCTATCACCTCACACCAGTCAGATGGCCATCATCAGAAAATCTGCAAACGCTGGAGAGAATGTGAAGAAAAGAGAGCCCTCTTGCAGCCTTTGTGGGAATGCAAACTGAAAACAGCCACTGTGGAGATTCCTTAAGAAAACTAGGGATAAAACTACCGTATGGACAGCACAATCCCAGGGCATTCACCCCTGGGGAAAACCATAACTGAAAAGTCGCATGTGCCCCAGTGTTCACTGCAGCACTGTTTTCAATAGCCAGGACATGGAAGCAACCTGGATGTCCATCAACAAATGAATGCATAAAGAGATTGTGGTACATATTATGGAATATTAGTTCTAAAAAAGAATGAAGTTGGGTTATTTGTAGGGATGTGGATGAACCTAGAGTCTGTCATACAGAGTGGAGTAAGAGAATAATAATGCTTATATGTGCAATTTGTAAAAATTGGTTCCGCTGAACCTATTTGAAGAAATAGAGTGGACATGGTGGAAGGGGAAGGTGGGACAAGTTGGGAGATTAGGACTGACACATATACACTACCATGTGTAAAACAGCTAGCTAGTGGGAATGCTGTATAGCTCTGGGAGCTCAGCTTGGTGTTCTGTGATGACCTAGACGGGGTGGGTGGGAAGGAGGTCCAAGAGGAAGGGAGTGTATACATAGTGCTAATCCACTTCTTTGTACAGCAGAAACTAGCAAAATATTCTAAAGCAATTATATTCCAACACAACACCACTACCAAAAAAAAAGAAATGACAGTATAAAATACCTGGGACAACATTAAGCAAAGCAACAATTATATTACAGGGGTTCAGGAAGGAGGAGAAAAAGAGCTTGAGAAAATACATGAAGAGATGCTAACTGAAAACTTCACTAACATGGAAAAAGAAATATTCAAGTCCAGGTAGTTCAGAGTCATACTGAATAAATCAAGGAGGAACATGCCATAACACATACTAATCAAATTGACAGAAAAACAGCATTACAAGCAAGAAAAGAAAGACAAATACATAAAGAATCCCCGTAAGGTTGTCAGCTGATTTTTCAGTGGCAACTGCAGACCAGAAGAAGTATGTGGCACATTAAAGTCATGAAAAACCTACAACCAAGAATACCCAGCAATGCACTCAAATGAAAAGCTTTATGGACAAGCAAAAGCTAAGAGAATTCAGCAGCACCAAATCAGCTTTATAATAAATGCTATCAGAACTTGGCTAGGTGGAAAAGAAAAACCAGTATCTACAAACTAGAAAATTACAAATGGGAAAGCTCACTGGTAAATGCAATCAAATAGAAAACAACAGCAAATGAAACAACTGACAAACAACTAATCTCAAAGATATATAAGCAACTTATGCAGCTCAACTCCAGAAAAATAAATGATCCAATTAAAAAATGGGCCAAAGAACTAAATAGGAATTTCTCCAAAGAAGACATACGGATGGCTAACAAACACATGAAAAGATGCTCAACATCACTCATTATCAGAGAAATGCAAATCAAGACCACAATGAGGTATCATTTCACACCAGTCAGAATGGCTGCGATCCAAAAGTCTACAAGCAATAAATGCTGGAGAGGGTGTGGAGAAAAGGGAACCCTCTTACACTGCTGGTGGGAATGCAAACTAGTACAGCCATTATGGAAAACAGTGTGGAGATTCCTTAAAAAATTGCAAATAGAACTGCCTTATGACCCAGCAATCCCACTGCTGGGCATACACACCGAGGAAACCAGAATTGAAAGAGACACATATACCCCAATGTTCATTGCAGCGCTGTTTATAATAGCCAGGACATGGAAGCAACCTAGATGTCCATCAGCAGATGAATGGATAAGAAAGCTGTGGTTCATATACACTATGGAATACTACTCAGCCCTTAAAAAGAATAAATTTGACTCAGTTCTAATGAGATGGATGAAATTGGAACCGATTATACAGAGTGAAGTAAGCCAGAAAGAAAAACACCAATACAGTATACTGACACATATATATGGAATTTAGAAGACAGTAATGATGACCCTATATGTGAGACAACAAGAGACACAGAGGTATAGAATGGACTTTTGGACTCTGAGGGAGAGGGAAAGGGTGGGATGGTTTGGGAGAATGACAGTGAAGCATGTGTATTTTCCTGTAAGAAACGAAGTGCTAATCTATGTTTGGTGTAGGATGCAGGATGCATGGGGCTGATGCACAGGATGATTCAGGTAGAGGATGTGGGGTGGGAGGTGGGAGGGGGCTTCGGCATTGGGCGATTGTGTTCACCTATGGCTGATTCGTGTCAATGTATGGCAAAACAAATACAGTATTGTAATTAAAAAAAATAAATAAATTTAATTTTAAAAAAAAAGTAAATGTAGGAAATCATCCATACACAAATGCGGTATCAAAACCAGCAATTTTAAGAAAAGTAGAGTAAAAATGCAGGATGTTGGAAACACACTAGAAATAAATCAGCAATTTAAACCAATCTTGTACATATATAGACTGCTATACCAAAACCTCATGCTTACCATAAACCAAGTATCTACAACAGATGTGCACACACAAAAGAAAAAGCAATTGAAACAAAATGCTAAAGAAAGAGCAAAACAGGAAGGGAAGTAAAAAGACCTGCAAAACCAAATTTGAAAGAATGCAATAAGAACATAACATACTGATAACTACCTTAAATGTATATGGATTAAATGCACCAATCAAAAGACACAGACTGGCTGAATGGATACAAATAACAAGACCCCTATATTTGCTGTCTGTAAGAGACCCACTTCAGATAAAGGGACACATACAGGCTGAAAGTGAAGGGATGGAAAAGGGTATTCCATGTGAATGGAAATCAAAAGAAAGCTGGAGTAGCAATAGTTAGACAAAATAGACTTTAAAATGAAGACTTGATTATAAGACACAAACAAGGACACTATATAATGATCAAGGGACCAATCCAAGGAAAGAAAACAATTGTAAATACATATGCACCTAACACAGGAGCACCTCAATATCAATATATAAGGCAAATGCTAACAGCCATAAAAGAAGAAAGTGAAAGCCACACAATAATAGTAGGGGACTTGACCACCCTACTAGTATCACCAGACAGATCACCCAGACAGAAAATCAATAAGGAAACACAGGCCTTAAATGACTCATCAGACCAGATGGACTTGACATTTATAGAGCATTCCATCTAAAAGCAGCAGACTACACGTTCTTCTCAAGCACATATGGAACATCCTCCATAGGTCATATGATGGGCCACAAAGCCAGCCTCAGTAAATTTAAGAAAATAGAAATCCTATCAAGCATCTTTTCTGACCACAATGCCGTAAGACTGGAAATCGAGTATAAGAAGAAAGATGTGAAAAAGAGAATTACATGGAGGCTAAACAATATGTCACTAAACAACATGTCACTAAAGAAATCAAATAGGGAACAAAAAATTAACTACAAAGAAGTGAAAACAAAAGCATGACTATCCAAAACCAACGGAAAGAAGCAAAAGCCGTTCAAAGAGGA
Source organism: Nanger dama (assembly GCA_917880005.1). Lineage (NCBI taxonomy): Eukaryota > Metazoa > Chordata > Mammalia > Artiodactyla > Bovidae > Nanger > Nanger dama. Next base: position 3,304,244 of record CAKJTW010000108.1, on the reverse strand, counting down.
AAGTTATAGCATAGCAATACAGTCTTACCTCAGGAAACAAGAAATATCTCAAGTAATCTAACCTCACACCTAAAGCAACTAGAGGAAGAACAAACAAAACCCAATCTAGTAGAAGGAAAGAAATCATAAAGAGCAGAGCAGAAATAGAGACATCAACAAAACTAAAAGCTGGTTCTCTGAAAAGATAAAATAGAAAAATTTTCAGCCAGATGCATCCCATTAAAAAGAGGGAGAGTGTTCAAATCAAAATTAGAATGAAAAAAAGTTTACAATGGGTACCCCAGAAATACAAAGGGTTATAAGAGACTACTATAAGAAACTATATGCCAATTAACTGCACAACTTAGAAAAAACTGACAAATTCTTAGAAAGGTACACACTTCTAAGACTGAACCAGGAAGAAACAGAAAACAGGAACAAACCAATCTTAAGTTTCTGTGATTGAAAAACTCCCAACAAACAAAAGTCCAGGACCAGATGGCTTCACAGGCAAACTCTATCAAACATTGAGAGAAGAGCTAACACCTATCCTTTTGAAACTATTCCAAAAAACTGCAGAGAAGGAATCACTGTGAAATTCATTCTATGAAACAGCCATCACTGATACCAAAACCAACAAAGACACCATAAAAATTATAGACTAATATCACTGAAGAACACAAATGTAAAAATCCTCAACAAAATAACAGCAAACTGAATCCAGCAAGACATTAAAAGGATCGTACACCATGATGCACTGGGATTTATCCCAGGGATGCAAGGTTTTTCAATATCTGCAAATCAAATCTGTGTTAACACATCATCAAATTGGAGAATAAAAACCATATGATCATTGCAATAGATGCAGAAAAGGCTTTTAACAAAATTTGACACCCATTTATGAAAAAAATAAAGAAAGGCATAGAGGGAACTTAAAGAAGGCATATAAAAATTGCAAACCACAACTAATGATCATTACTCAGTGGTGAAAAACTGAAAGCATTCCCTCTAAGATCAGGAACAAGTCAAGGATGTCCACTCTAGCCAGTTTTATTCAACATAGTTTTGGTAGTCCTAGCCTCAGCAATCAGAAGAAATAAAAGGAATTCACACTGGAAAAGAAGTAGTAAAACTGTCACTGTAGATGACATTTGCAAGCAATAGGACCAAATGATTAATCTCCAACTAATGCAGGTCAATAGTTTAAAAAATGGACAGAAGATCTAAATAGACATTTCTCCAAAGAAGACATACAGATGACTAATAAACACATGAAAAGATGCTTAACATCGCTCATTTTGAGAGAAATATAAATCAGAACTACAGTGAAGTATGTGAGGTATCACTTTACACTGTTCGGAATGGCCATCATCAAAATATCTATAAGCAATAGATGCTGGAATGGATGTAGACAAAAGGGAACCTTCTGACATTGTAGGCAAGAATATAAATTGACACAGCCACTATGGAGAACAGTATGCAGATTCCTTATAAAACTAGGAATAAAACTACCATGTGATCCTGCAAAGTATAATTCGAAAAGATACATGCACCTCTGTGTTCACAGCAGCACTATTTACAATAGCCAAGACATGGAAGCAATCTAAGTGTCCATCAACAGTAGAATGGATATAGAAGAGGTGGTACATGTAAGAGCCAGACATTCCTGTAATGTGAAGTGAAGTAGGCCTCAGAAAGCATTACTACCAAGCTAGTGGAGGTGATGGAACTCCAGCTGAACTATTTCAAATCTTAAAAGATGCTACTGCTGAAGTGCTGCACTCAATATACCAGCAAATCTGGAAAACAGCAATGGCCACAGGAATGGAAGAGGTCAGTTTTCATCCCAATCCCAAAGAAAGGCAATGCCAGAGAAAGTTCAGACTACTGCACAACTACGCTCATTTCACATGCTAACAAAGTAATACTCAAAATCCTTCAAGCTAGGCTTCAACAGTATGTGAACTGAGAACTTCCAGATGTTCAAGCTGGATTTACAAAAGGCAGAGGAACCAGAGATCAAACTGCCAACATCTGCTGTATCATAGAAAAAGCAAGAGAATTCCAGAAAAACATTTACTTCATTGACTGTGCTAAAGCCTTTGACTGTGTGGATCACAACAAGCTGTGGAAAATTCTCAAAGAGATGGGAATACCAGACCACCTGACCTGCCTCCTGAGAAACCTATATGTAGGTCAAGAAGCAACAGTTAGAACCGGACATGGAACAGGCTGGTTTAAAATTGGGAAAGGAGTATGTCAAAACTGTATATTGTCACCCTGCTTATTTAACTTGTATGCAGAGTACATCATGAGAAATGCTGGGCTGGATGAAGCACAAGCTGGAATCAAGATTGCCAAGAGAAATATCAATAACCTCAGATATGCAGATGACACCACCCTTAGGCAGAAAGCAAAGAACTAAAGAGCCTTTTGATGAAGGTGAAAGAGGAGAGTGACAAACCTGGCTTAAAATTCAACATTCAAAAAACTAAAATTATGGCATCCATTCCAGTAGTCACATATAGATGTGACAATAGGACCATAAAGAAGGCTGAGTGCCAAAGAAATGCTTTTGAACTGTGATGCTGGACAAGACTCTTGAGAGTCCTTTGGACTGACTGAAAATGGGAGCCAACTCATTGGAAAAGAGCCTGATGCTAGGAAATATTGAGAGCAGAAGGGGATGACAGAGGATGAGATGGTTGGACGGCATCATTGAGTCAATGGACATGAGTTTGAGCAAACTCTGGGAGATAGAGAAGGACAGGGAAGGCTGGTGTCCCGCAGTCCAAGAGGTTACAGAGTTGGACATGACTGAGGGACTGAACAACAACATATATATATATATATATATATATATATATATATATATGAATATTACTCAGCCATTAAAAATAATGAAATAATGCCATTTGCAGTAATATGGATGGGCCTAGAGATAATCATACTGAGTGAGGTAACTCAGTGAAAGGCAATTACCATACACTATCACTTATATGTGTAGTCTAAAAAAAAGTTACAAAATAAATTATTTTAAAAACAGAAACAGACTCACACACTTTGGAAACAAACCTATGGTTACCAAAGTGAAAAGGGGTGAGGGATAAATTACTTGTTTGGGATTAACATATACACACTACTATATGTAAAACAGATCATCAAAAGAGACCTACCTTATAGCACAAGGAACTCTACTCAATATTCTGTAATAAACTATATGGGAAAAGAATCTGAAAAAGAATGGATATATGTGTGTCTATATAAAATATATAACTGAATCACTCTGCTGTCCACCTGAAAATAACACAGCATAGTAAATCTACTACACTCAATATAAAAAAAAAAGAATGACTAAAATTTTTCTTCCATATAGTTGTTCTCTGTCATCTATTTTTGCTTAATTATCTCCTATTATAAAGTATAAATAAAAACATTTAAATATATTTTATTCTCTGGGAAAAAATCTTTAATCACTCTCATGCAAGCCCCATGTGCTAATATACCACATTGGAGGTTATGCATTCAACATATAAACTGACGGGGAGGGAGAAGACACACAGACACACAGGTTATTTTTCCTGAGTCATCTGAACACAGGTTGCAGGTGTGGTGCGTATTTCCTGAGAACAAACTATTCTACATAACTGCAGTACACTCACCAAACTCAGAAAACATGTAAAATAATCAATTTTGATCTATTTCACTGAATTTTCTCTATCAGCTGTTTCTCATTGAATGGGTTTCTGCTCTAGTTTTTATTCTTTCCTTCTGCTTAGCTGGGTTCAGTTTGTTCTTTTTGGGCCTTTGAAGATAGAAGTTCATCAATTTGAGGTCTTTTCTAATATAAGCATTTAAAAACTATAAATTCCCTCTATACAGGGCTTTAGCTTTATTCCTTAAATTTTGATATGTTGTATTTTATTTACATTCAGTTGATCTAACCAGTCCATCCTAAAGGAGATCAGTCCTGGGTGTTCATTGGAAGGACTGATGTTGAAGCTGAAACTCCAATACTTTGGCCACCTGATGCAAAGAGCTGACTCATTTGGAAAGACCCTGACACTGGGAAAGATGGAGGGCAGGAGGAGAAGGGGATGACAGAGGATGAGATGGTTGGATGGCATCACTGACTCAATGGACATGAGTTTGGGTAAACTCCGGGAGTTGGTGACGGATAGGGAGGCCTGGCGCGCTACAGTCCATGGGGTCGCAAAGAGTTGGACAGAACTGAGCAACTGAACTGACTGAAAATATTTTCTAATTTTCCATGATTTAACCCTGGAGTTATTTTAAAATGTATTCTTTTTATTTCAAAAAAAATTTTTACTGAAGTATAGTTGATTTACAATATTGTGCCAATCTCTGCTGTATAGCAACATGACTCATATAACATATACAGTTGTCATCTTTAACTTCTAAATATCTGGGGTTTTCCCCAATCACTTTGTTTTACTGATTTCTAACGTAATCCCATTCTGACCAAAGAATATTTTGTGCAATTTGAACTTAACATTTTTGTCTTATTTTATGGTCTCTCTGGCTTCCATGGTGGCTCAAAGGGTAAAGAATCTGCCTGTAATTCAGAAGACCTGGGTTCAGTCCCTGGGTGGGGAAGATCCCCTGGAGGAGGAATGGCTATCCATTCCAGTATTCTTGTCAGGAGAATCCCATGGACAGAGGAGCCTGGTGGGCTACAGTCTATGGGTCACAAAGAGTCAGACACGACTGAGCAACTAACACTTTCAGGGGCTTCCCTAGTGGCTCACACATTAAAGAGTGTGCCTGCATGCAGGGGACTTGGGATCATTCCCTGGGTGAAGAAGATCCTGGAGAAGGGAATGGCAACCCACTCTAGTATTCTTGTCTGCAAAATCCCTTGGATGGAGGAGCCTGGCAAACTACAGCCCATGGGGTCATGTAGAGTCAGACACGACTGAGCGACTTCACTTTCACTTTCCAGTATTCTTGCCGGGAGAATCCTGTGGACAGAGGAGCCTGGTGGGCTATAGTCCATGGGGTGGCAAAGAGTTGGATACACTGACCAACTAACACTAACACACAAGGGCATTATGAAATGTCCTTCTTTGTCTTTAGCAATTTTATTTGGTCTGAAAATCTATTTTGACCAACATTAGTATAGCCACTCCAGCTCTCTTCTGCTTATTATTCGTGTGACATCTCTTGTTCCATCCTTACTTTGAATCTGTTTGTGTCTTTGAATCCAAACGGCATGTCTCATAGAATCCATATAGTAGGATCTTACTTTTTTGAGGGGGGCGGGAGGGATGTGCCAGGTTTTCCGTGCTGTAACGGGCCCTTCCTTGTGGCACGAGGGCGTTCTCTAGTTTAGGTGTGCAGGCTGCTCCTGCTGTGAAGCATGGGCTCTGGAGCCTGTGGGCTCACTCGTTGCACCACACGGGCTTCTCTCTAGTTCTGTCTATCTGAGCAGAACTTAGAACTAAAAAAACCCTAATCTTTGCTCTTTAATTTTTTCTCCTAATTTTCTGTTTAATTCTTTTTTCTACTTCCTTGATGTGTAAAGACTAGTTGTTTTCTTTGGAAACTCTTTTTTTTTAAATGTAAACACATAAGAACTACTGTTGATGTACTCTCCTAAATTGTGGTATTTTGTATTTTTATTTCTCTCAAAATACTAATTACTTTCATTTTTACTTTCACCCATTGGTTATTCAGGAGTGTGTTAATTTCCATGTATTTATAAAATGTTACCATTTTTCTCCTACTGAATTCTAGTTCCATATTATTGTAGAGGGAAAGCAATCATGGGATTTTAATCTTAAATGTGTTAAGGTTGGCTTTGTGGCCCAAGAATGATATATCCTCGGGAATGGTTTTTTTGCCCTTAAGAAGAATGTGTTTTCTGTTGTCTTTAGATGAAATGTTCTGTGTATATCCATTAGGTCTACTTTTAAAAATCTTTAAAAAATAATTTTTAAATTTTATTTATTTTTGACTGGGCTGGGTCTTTGTTGCAGAGTGGACTTTCTCTAATTGCAGCAAACAGGAGCTACTAACATAGTAAGAAACTAGAAAACAAGAGTTAAAAATCAAGCTAAGAGTTGGTGTTTTAAAAAATGAAGCAAACTGATAAACTTTCAGCTAGACTAACAAAGGGAAAAAAGGAGAAATCAAAATATCTGGTAAATGAGAGAGGAGACAAAGAGATACAAGGGACCATAAAAGGCTCCTCTGTCCATGGGATTCTCCAGGCAAGAATACGGAGTGGGTTCCCATGCCCTCCTCCAGAGGATCTTCTCACCCTGAGGACTGAACCCATGTCTCTTATGTCTCCTGCACTGGTAGGTGGGTTCTTTACTACTAGTGCCATCTGGGAACCCATATTTTAACAATTACCAAGAAATTAGATAAGTTATAATAAATAAATTCCCAGAACTGGTAGGCATGATACCTACCAAGACTGAATCATGAATAGAAAGTCTGAATAGACCAATAATAAATGAATACATTGAAACAATAAAGACAAACTTCCTGACAAAGAAACGCCTCAATCCAGGATTCACTGGTGAATTCTACCAAATGTTAAAAATAATCAACACCCAACATTCTCAAAGTCTTTCCCAAAAACTGAGAAGGGATCACTCCCAAGCTCTTTTTGATGATGACAGAATTACTCTGACACCAAAGTGAGATAAGGAACACTACGAGAAAATAAATCTATAGGTTGATATGTCTGAAGACTATAAATGCAAAAAGTCTCAGCAAAAGTCTAACCAAATGTAACAGCAAATTAAAAAGTACATACACCATAATCAAGTGGAATTTCTCTCTATCATGGAAGAATGATGACAATATTTATGTATGTATCTATCTGAATCTACCCCTATCTATTGATGAGAGTGATACACAATGATAGTAGAAGAATAAATATATGATCCTTTCAATAGATGTAGAAAAAAATGGTACAGAATGAAATACAAATACATGATCTTCTCAATAGATGCAGAAAAGGCAACTAACAAAACTCAATACCTTCTTCTGACAGAAGCTTTCAAGAAAGTGGGAATGGAAGGAGCATACCTCAAGATAAGACAATATAATACATACCTACAAGTAACCTTGTCCTAGTGGTGAAAAACTGAAAACTTTTTCTTTTAAAATCAGGAACAAGATATGGGTATTTCTCACCACTCCAAATAAAGACAGTAATGAAGTCTGAGTTAGAGTAATCTGACATGAAAATAGGATATAGAAAGGCATTGAAAAGAGAGAGGAAGAAGTAAAATTTTATTTTCAGAAAATATGATCTTATGTATGACTCCCCACCAAATATATTTTGGCACTTTCCAAAATATATAAAAACTGGTACAACTCAATAATTTTTTTAAAAAAGCAATCCTGCTTTTAAAAAAAAGAAAACTATAGACCAATATCACTGATGAACATAGATGCAAAAATCCTTAACAAAATTCTAGCAATCAGAATCCAACAACACATTAAAAAGATCATACACCATCACCAAGTGGGCTTTATCCCAGGGATGCAAGGTTTCTTCAATATCTGCAAATCAATTAATGTAATACACCACATTAACAAATTGAAAAATAAAAGCCATGTGATTATCTCAATAGATGCAGAAAAAGCCTCTGACAAAATTCAACATCCATTTATGATAAAAACTCTCCAGAAAGTAGGAATAGAAGGAACATACTTCAACATAATAAAAGCTATATATGACAAACCCACAGCAAACATTATCCTCAATGGTGAAAAATTGAAAGCATTTCCCCTAAAGTCAGGAACAAGACAAGGGTGCCCACTTTCACCACTACTGTTCAACATAGTTTTGGAAATTTTGGCCACAGCAATCAGAGCAGAAAAAGAAATAAAGGGAATCCAAATTGGAAAAGAAGTAAAACTCTCACTGTTTTCAGATGACATGATCCTCTACATAAAAACCCTAAAGACTTCACCAGAAAATTACTAGAGCTGATCGATGAATATAGTAAAGTTGCAGGATATAAAATCAACACACAGAAATCCCTTGCATTCCTATACACTAATAATGAGAAAATAGAACAAGAAATTAAGGAAACAATTACATTCACCATTGCAACGAAAAGAATAAAATGCTTAGGAATATATCTACCTAAAGAAACTAAAGACCTATATATAGAAAACTATAAAACATTGGTGAAAGAAATCAAAGAGGACACTAATAGATGGAGAAATATACCATGTTCATGAATTGGAAGAATCAATATAGTGAAAATGAGTATACTACCCAAGCAATCTATAGATTCAATGCAATCCCTATCAAGCTACCAACGGTTATTTTTCACAGAGCTAGAACAAATAATTTCTCAGTTTGTATGGAAATACAGAAAACCTCGACTAGCCAAAGCAATCTTGAGAAAGAAGAATGGAACTGGAGGAATCAACCTGCCTGACTTCAGGCTCTACTACAAATCCGCAGTCAACAAGACAGTATGGTACTGGCACAAAGACAGAAATATAAATCAATTGAACAAAACAGAAAGCCCAGAGATAAATCCACACAGCTATGGACACCTTATCTTTGACAAAGGAGGCAAGAATATACAATGGAGAAGAGACAATCTCTTTAACAAGTGGTGCTGGGAAAATTGGTCAACCACTTGTAAAAGAATGAAACTAGAACACTTTCCAACACCATACACAAAAATAAACTCAAAATGGATTAAAGATCTAAACGTAAGACCAGAAACTATAAAACTCCTAGAGGAGAACATAGGCAAAACACTCTCTGACATAATTCACAGCAGGATCCTCTATAACGCACCTCCCAGAATATTGGAAATAAAAGCAAAAATAAACAAATGGGACCTAATTAAACTTAAAAGCTTCTGCACAACAAAGGAAACTATAAGCAAGGTGAAAAGATAGCCTTCAGAATGGGAGAAAATAATAGCAAATGAAGCAACTGATGAACAACTAATCTTAAAAATATACAAGCAACTCCTGCAGCTCAATTCCAGAAAAATAAATGACCCAATCAAACAATGGGCCAAAGAACTAAAGAGACATTTCTCCAGAGAAGACATACAGATGGCTAACAAACACGTGAAAAGATGCTCGACATCACTCATTATCAGAGAAATGCAAGTCAAAACCACAATGAGGTACCATTTCATGCCAGTCAGAATGGCTGTGATCCAGAAGTCTACAAGCAATAAATGCTGGAGAGGGTGTGGAGAAAAAGGAACCCTCTTACACTGTTGGTGGGAATGCAAACTAGTAGCGCCACTATGGAGAATAGTGTGGAGATTCCTTTAAAAACTGGAAATAGAACTGCCTTATGACCCAGCAATCCCACTGCTGGACATACACACCAAGGAAACCAGAATTGAAAGAGACACATGTACCCCAATGTTCATTGCAGCACTGTTTATAATAGCCAGGACATGGAAGCAACTTAGATGTCCAGCAGCAGATGAATGGATAAGGAAGCTGTGGTACATATACACAATGGAGCCATTAAAAGAATATATTTGAATCAGTTCTAATGAGGTGGATGAAACTGGAGCCTATTATACAGAGTGAAGTAAGCCAGAAAGAAAAATACCAATACAGTATACTAATACATATATATGGAATTTAAAAAGAAGATAACGATAACCCTGTATGTGAGACAGCAACAGAGACACAGATGTATGGAACAGTCTTATGGACTCTGTGGGAGAGGGCGAGGGTGGGATGGTTTGGGAGAATGGCATTGAAACAAGTATATTATCATATGTGAAACAGATCTCCAGTCTAGGTTCAATGCATGATACAGGATGCTCGGGGCTGGTACACTGGGATGACCCAGAGGGATGGTATGGGGAGGGAGGTGGGCAGGGGGTTCAGGATGGGGAACACGTGTACACCCGTGGCGGATTTATGTTGATGTATGGCAAAACCAATACAATATTGTGAAGTAATTAGCCTCCAATTAAAATAAATAAATCTATATTAAAAAAGATGCTTACTCCTTGGGAAGAAAGTTTTGACCAATCTAGACAGCATATTAAAAGCAGACATTGCTTTGTCAACAAAGGTCTGTCTAGTCAAGGCTATGGTTTTTCCAGTAGTCATGTATAGATGTGAAAGTTGGACTATAAAGAAAGCTGAGCACAGAAGAATTGATGCTTTTGAATTGTGATGTTGGAGAAGACTCTTGAGAATCCCTTGGACTGCAAGGAGATCCAACCAGTCCATCCTAAAGGAGATCAGTCCTGGGTGTTCACTGGAAGGACTGATGTTGAAGCTGAAACTCCAATACTTTGGCCACCTGATGTGAAGAGTTGACTCATTGGAAAAGACCCTGATGCTGGGAAAGACTGAGAGCAGGAGGAGAAGGGGACGACAGAGGATGAGATGGCTGAATGATATCACCAACTCAATGGACACGAGTTTGGGTAAACTCTGGCAGTTGGTGGTGGACAGGGAGGCCTGGTGTGCTGTGGTTCACGGGGTCACAAAGAGTCGGACACGACTTAGTGACTGATCTGATGATAGGGTCAGGGGAAATGGATGCAGGGTCACAAAGAAACCTTGATACCTGATGGATGGAACATTGAGCACTGGACATACAGTACAACATGAGAAATGGGTGGAAATCACTGGAGTGTGGGGAGAATAAAGGGCAAGGGAAAAGGAAGACATGAAGGATGAAGGGTATGGAATGGAGGAGGGCTGGGCTTAGAGCTCTGGAATGAGGAGGATGGAGGTTTCAATGGGATGGAGGTCTAAAATGCACAGGATGGATATGGGATAACAATAAAGAAGCCTAGGTGGGGAAGAATTAGTTCTAGAGATAAATGTCACACAGGTGAGGACATTGAGGTCACACTGGGGAATAGAGAATGATGGAGGAGAGGGATGGAGGAGAGGTGATGGCAGTTGCAGAGGTGGCGTGAGGGACACTCATTTTTCTCCTCTTCACTAATTCCATGATTTGCATTCAAATCATAACCCAATAGTGAACAGTTTCTAATTTGAGTCCTTAAGGCAAATTACATACCTACATAACAAATTACCTTATTCACCTAAAATCCTTGTGACCATCCCTTCAACTGAATACACAGTAAAGGATCTGAGGAAAAAAAGAGTAAAACAATGACACACTATATTTCTTCTCTTTCTTGGGGATACAGGATGTAAGATGTGAGCATGAGGGCTCGAATGGAAGCCACCAGGATGTAATGGGCTCTGCCTAGCACCTGAACGGTCCCGGCAGTAGACTGTCCCCTGGAAGTTGCAGATAAGAACCTAGGCCTTATGGCACCCTGAGTTTTGACCTTGAAAACCTTGACAGCAAGTTCAGCCAAAACAACAGGGTTTCTAACTTATGACCCATAGAAATTTTTTAAACTGCTAATTGTGTGGTCTTATGTTACAGCAGTGATTAAAAAAAAACTACTACATATAGGATCAAATTATAAAATAATAAACATTATAAAAGATAAAAGTATTTAATATTTAAACAATAAAAGTCAAGTAAAAATGCCCACTTATCAAAATGCCCACTTATCAACCTCTGGAGGCAATTAAAGCTTTATTTCTAGATGTAACATCCTCAGTTCTAAGTATATCCTCCTTGCTATGAAATGTGTCATTTAAATTACATTTGAACTTGTATATTACACATGCACACATACACAAGCACTAAAATATTATGTTGTTGTTGTTCGGTCACTAAGCCGTGCCTGATTCTTTGTGACTCTATGGACTGTAGCCTGTCAGGCTCCTCTGTCCATGTGATTTTCAAGGGAAGAATACTGGAGTGGGTTGCCATTTCCTCCTTCAGGGGATCTTCCCAACCCAGGGATTGGACCCACATCTCCTGCATTGGCAGGTGGATTCTTTACTGCAGAGCCAGCAGGGAAGCCCAAAATATGATGTACATGGTTCAATATTGACATACATATTGTTAAATCAAACTTTCTATCAATCAACTTGCCATCCGTAACCAATGATATAGGAAGGTGGTATTTTCCACACCTGCAGAAATGAATCTCTTGCATTCCAGCAGACATCAGCATATGCTATTTCATGATACTTATGAATAAAATGACTTTATGGAAACATTTCCTAGTTATGCATTTCCATGTTTGCGTGTGCTCTTCTCCTGCTATCACAGACTGGATCTGCAGTCTGTACACATGTGGATTACCTGGTGGACTGGGGCATGACTGTTGCTCCCACCTGACTGGATTTCTACATTAACCGAACAATTGTTGACTTACCTTGCAAATGGATGAAAAGTACAATATCCCCTCTACTGCATTTCCAGTGTTAAAGTAACTAAACAAGGAAGTCATTAGACTGAGGTTGGGCTTCAAAGGTAGCATTAGTGGTAAAGAACCTGCCTGCCAATGCAGGAGACAAGAGACTCCGGTTTGATCCCTGGGTCAGGAAAATTCCCTGATTGAGGGCATGGCAACCCACTCCAGTATTCTTGCCTGGAGAATCCCATGGACAGAGGAGCCTGGTGGGCTCTGGTCCATGGAGTTGCAAAGAGCTGGACTCGACTGAAGTGACTTAGCATGTACGTTGATGTTAAGTCACTTCAGTCATGTTCCGACTCTGTGCGGCCCCATAGACGGCAGCCCACCAGGCTCTCCCATCCCTGGGATTCTCCAGGCAAAAACACTGGAGTGGGTTGCCATTTCCTTCTCCAATGCATGAAAGTGAAAAGTGAAAGTGAAGTCGCTCGGTCGTATAATGCACACAGGACTCCGCCCACACCAGCCCCTCTCAGGGCCAGGACCCGCAGCCCCTGGCTCCTCCCTCCACCGTCCCGAGGCTCCAGACCACCAGGCTCAATCCCATTGTAATGATGCCCACTCACCTAAGTTCCAAGTTCAGGCAAGCTGGGAGCTGGCACTGCAACCGTAGCACAGACCAGCTCTCCCTCCTTCCCCTGTCCTTACCCAATCAGGGTTTTGACAACCTTCCCTTTTCTGTCCTTTCCTTCAGCCCAGAACTTCACACAGGCACAAAGGGAATGCAGGAGAGACTCACTAGCACCTGAACCCAGTTCCTCTAATGGTGCAGCACATGACCCAAGAGCAGCTTGGATCAAGGAGTGGCCACCAGAACCACCCAAGAAACATAAATGCAACAGGCACTCATCAACCACTGATAGCATGGCTTAAACTGCTCCAGCAGCCTCACACTGAACAGTCCCTCTTCCAATATCAGACTCGTAGAGCCAACAGCTAATGTCAGTTCAGATAATATCTAAAGCAACAACAAAGCCCTGCCACCCCTACTCCCTGCTCATCCTTTTCAGAAGATGCACCTCTGTGACGCAGGAGATGTAAACCTTGATAAATAAATTCTCAAAGTAATTTCCACTGAAGCAGAGCTTCTCAACCCTCATTTAAAAACTAAGCTTCCTTCCCCCTCTTTGAATTCACACCTGTGCCACGTGCTTCATTCATTCCCACCTACCTGGGTGATGACTGCTGTCTCTTTTGCTCAGAAAAGGTGATCAGGTTCAGCTTCCAGATGTCAAGACCTATTTTAAAAGGAATAGGAATCACCCTGGGGATTCTACAATTTCCAACCCTGAACTGTGTTCACAGAAGAGAGGACACTGTATGTTATAGAAAATTATTCCACCATATACCATTTCCTGACAGATACTTTAAAATACGCAGGAAGCATTTCTAATTCATAGATCCTTAACTCTATTTCCAAAATAAGGAACTCTATAAAATTAAGGAATGACTATTGACTTTAAGATATGGGCAACAGTATTTTATGAGTCTCTAGAATGAAAGATGAGGTCAACTCATGAGACGAGAAGGATGAGATGAAACACTGTGAAGATTTTCTTTGCATCCATAAACCCCTAGTTCCTTAAAATGATCTCATTTCTCTTTTGTGCTGGTTGTATTGTGGCATTTTAAGATACCTGAACACATACTATAGGACTCTTGTTTTCTTTTCTTGAAGATACAAAAAGTAATAAAGAGGAGAAAAACTGTGACATGACTGTGGAATAAGAAATTTACAGAATGTTTACCGACAAAAGACTGAACAAAACCTAGAGGTGTCATTTCCTACAGCAATCTACTGGTAAAGGGACATGAACTAGACGGGGAACTTTTCAGATTAAACGCGATGGTTCATGCACATCTCTCAGTAAATCCCACCAGCACTCTATTAGTGATAATTGTAAAATTCTTAGCTTTTCGAGGAATCTGGCAGACAGGCTTCTAAGCCAAATACACAAAATGAACATCAGTTATGATGGACGAAATTGATATCACCTGCCCCATGTACTCAGAGCTCATCACTGCTGCATTGGTTTTACAAAAAAGCAAGCAAACAAAAAACAAGTTAAAAAAAAACATTAATTTAGTCATGAGATCAAGGTTAAGCACAATTAAAGCCTCATATTAACTCTTGTATCCTGTACCCTTGTGTATTTTAAATAGGAAATCTTTCCTTGAGGCAACTGAGAGCTGTTTCTTTTTCAGAACTCTAGGTTCTGGACAGCATAGTCATCTGCTTTATTGGTGCATTTTCATAATTCTTGTCTACACAGATCCATGCTGCCTCTAGACAGAACTTAAACTACATATCGTCCTTCATCAGTGACATCCCAGGACCCAACCGCACATTCAGTGGGAATTTTGTATATCAACACATCCCCACATTGATTTGAAAGACAAAAAAGAACTTTTTTAAAAAAGAAATTTTATAATCTATTATTCTTTTTGGGGTGGATGGAGTCTAATTGCTTTACAATGTTTTGTTAGTTTCTGCTGTACAAGTGTGATATAAAACACACACACATATATCCCCTCCCTCTTGAGTCTCCCCTCCAACTCTTTTACGTCATCCCAGAGCACCGAGCTGAGCTCCCTATGCTATACAGCAGCTTCCTACTAGCTAGCTATTTTGCATAATAGTATATATTTGAGCATCTGAGAAAACTCCGGGAGACAGTAAAGGAAAAGGAAGCCTAGAGAGCTGCAGCCCGTGGGATCCCAAAAGTCGTACATGACTTAGTAACTGAACAACTCTGCACGCACACACGCACACGCACACGCACACACACACACACACACACACACACACACACATCAATGGTAATTTCCCAACTCGTCACATCCTCTCCTTCCCTCACATCCACCCGTCGTTCTCTACATCTGCGTCCCTATTCCTGACCTGAAAACAGGTTCATCTGTAACAAAAAGGGAACAGTTTTAACATCTGCACATCATGGCAGGAATCCTTCATATCATATAGGGAGCCTGAATGGAGAGAAGGTGGTGGATAAGAGAGAAATGTTGAAAAGATCTAACCTTGGCTATTACTAGGAAGAAAAGTACTGAAAACAAATCTGATGGGCAGGCCCACTGGATTTACAGAAGTAAGTGTTTGCAAGTTCTAAACAGATGGGATTTCTGCAATAAAAGGTGATAGAGCCACCAACCTGGGTCACAATACTTACGGGAGACCCTGGCGTTTCTTCCTCTTCCTCGTCCATTCCGAAGGTTCTTTCTCCAGAGATATTATGTAGAGAAATCACACCTGCGTATTTCTAATGGCATCAGCACAGCCCGTTCACAGGATTCCCCCAGACTCAGAGGCAGAAAGACCTTGAAATGCAGGCAAGGCCACCTGACAGAGTCAGGACAACACAAGTGCCTCTATGGAGACCAGAACACGATTTTCTCCTGCCTGTTTATACACACTCAACCACTCACCCTGCAGCATCAGAAGGCAGCTTGGGCTGCATGGACTTGCCTGCATGGACTTGCCTGCATGGACTTGCCCTGCCCACACAGACTACTGTTGCTGTCCAGCAGCTCAGTCTTGTTTGACTCTTGCTGACCCCATGGAATGGACTGCAGGCCGCCAGGCTCCTCTGTCCATGGGGTTCTCCAGGCAAGAATACTGGAGTGGGTTGCCATTTCCTTCTCCAGAGGATCTTCCCCACCCAGGGATCAACCACGTATCCTGTACTGAAAGGCAGATTCTCTACTACTGAGTCACCTGGGAAGCCCACACAGACTATTACCTTTTCTTCAACTAAAGACTGAACTCAATTCACCACAAAAATTTCTGACAGCCCTCTTGAGTAAGCTGGTTTCACCCTGGAGCTGCCCAGAGCAGCTAATTAAAACAAATTTAATTGTAATTTGTGTAAATCATGTTCAACTGAAACTACACTGCACACCTGAATCAAATACAATACCTACGGTCAACTCTACTTCATTGCAGAAAAACAGCCTCCCGCCCAGGCCAATAGGATCTGGGAAAGGGGACACAGGTTATAGTTATTAAATCTCACCACATCATTTTCACTGAAAACCTAGAGTGATAAGCACTTATGTAAATCTTTCCTCTCAAATTTAAACATGCAGACAAAGCATTCCAGGACCTGTAAAAGAAACTGACTTTGCAGGTCTGGAGAGGGACCTATGATCTGGCATCTTTATCCAGTTTCTTCTTTGTGCCAATGCAGCCCCCAGACCCATTTTTAGTGTCACTGCATGCAAACAAGCAGGCAGAACACACCCAAACCCCTCACACCAACTCCCTTATCTCAGCACAACTACTGTGAGTTCCACTAATGACCACCATCGTGGCCTTGAAAGATCACATGTTTGGCTGGCATTTTACAGTTTATAGAAGGCTGATAAAGGCTATAACATGAGTCTCTAATAGGACAACATATGTACATAGTCACTACAGCAACAATTACTGAGCATCTGCTCTGTGTTTGAAAATAGGTTACTGTGCACTGTTTAATACTGTGTGCCCAGCAGCTCAGTTCTATCCGACTTTTCGACTCCATAAGACTGTACTCTACTAGGCTCCTTGGCCCATGGAATTTCCCAGGAAAGAACACTGGAGTGGTTGCTACTTCCTTCTCCAGGGGATCTTTCTGACCCTGAGATCAAACCCTCACCTCCCGCGTTTCCTGTATTGGCAGGCAGATTTCTTTACCACTAGCACCACCAGGGAAGCCCCTCATATATTACTGGAGTTTATCTTCACAACACCCTGGGATATGGGCAGTAGGCGTCTCAGAATAACCCTGAGATTCACCAGTTTCCTTATCTTTGACTTAAAAACAATATTTGCATACAATAGAAGATAACCATAGATGGCTGGAGGAATTCAGAGAGAAGGGGTATCTTAAAAGTTCAGAATTTTCATTGTTTTGTGTTTACTTTTTTTCCTTAAATGGGTAGGTAAAATTTTATAAGTAAAAGCCTTTAGTTTTCCTATCTGGATATATTTTTATACTCCCATCAGCAATATAGGGTAATTTCAATTCTTTTATCACCACTTATGTAAATATACTTTTTATTTAAGCATCTAGAAATTTGAGGTGATATCTCACTATTGTTGCCCTGGTGTCTAGCATAAACAGATTTAAACATGTGATATATATGAATGAATACTATTCAACCTGATAAAAGAACATCCTTCCATTTGGACATCACGAATGAACCCGAAGGGCACTATGCTAAGTGAAATAAGCTAACATAGAAAGGAAAACACTGTATTATCTCAATTATATGTGGAAACTACTAAAGTCCAAATCACAAAACAGGACAGAATAGTGATTGTCAGGAATTTGCTGTGAGGCAGATGGGGAATATTGTTCAAATGATACAAAAATTCAGTTCTGCAGGATGAAGACATGTAGAGATATAAGTACAGCCTGGTGAAATGGTTATAGAGTATGTTGCACTTTGCTAGGAAAGTGTATTTGAAGTGTTCTCACCAGAGGGGGAAAAACATGCAAAAAAGTGACATGACAGATGTGTTAATTAGCTTGAATGTGGTCATCATTTCACAACATACATGTTTATTACATTTTTTAAACTGAACAACTATTGGATCTAAAGGAATGGAAAGCAGGGTGCTAAATGAGATGGCTCTTGAAATGCAAATTTTAATGAGAAATTAAGTCTCCAAAACATACAGCATTTGCTGGCTTAAAACTGAACATTCAAAAAATTAAAATCATGGCATCCAGTCCATCACTTCATGGCAAATAGATGGGGAAACAATGGAAACTGTGACAGACTTTTATTTTCTTGGGCTCCAAAATCACTGCAGATGGGGACTGCAGCCATGAAATCAAAAGATGCATGCTCCTTGGAAAAAAAGCTATGACAAACCTAGATAGCATATCAAAAAAGCAGACACATTACTGTACCGACAAAGGTCTGCCTAGTCAAACCTATGGTTTTTCCAGCAGTCATGTATGGATATGAGAGCTGGATCACAAAGGAAGCTGACCAATGAAGAATTGATGCTTTTGAACTGTGGTGTTGAAGAAGACTCTTGAGAGTCCCTTGGACGACAAGAAGATCTAACCAGTCAATCCTAAAGGAAATCAGTTCTGAATATTCATTGGAAGGATTGATACTGAAGCAGAAGCTCCAATACTTTGGCCATCTGATGCAAAGAACTGACTCACTGGAAAAGATCCTGATGCTGGGAAAGACTGAAGGCAGGAGGATGCTGGGAAAGATTGAAGACAGAGGATGAGATGGTTGGATGATATCACCGACTCAATGGCTGTGAGTGTGAGCAAGCTCCAGGAGTTGGTGATGGGCAGGGAAGCCTGGTGTGCTGCAGTCCATGGGGTTGAAAACAGATAGACTCGACTGAACTGACTGATCTGCCTTTGGGTTTCAGTGACATGTGAGCATTGGCCACTGATATGTGGGAGGGGTGACTGAGCAAACATTCAATTCCTGTAATTGGTGATTTGGGGGGGTACCAGGTGAGGACAGACATAGACATACCAAGGGTACAGATGAACCTATTTTCCAACAGAAACAGTCTTACAGACTTGGAGAACGAACTTACGATTTCCAGGGGACATGGGTGGGAGAGGGAGAGATTTAAAATAATGATAGATAACCAACAAGGACCTACACTACAGTAGAGAACTCTACTCAATATTCTGTAATAACCTAAATGGGAAACATGTTAAAAAAAGAATAGATACATATTTATGTAGAACTGAATCACTTTCCTGTACACCTGAAACTAATACAACATTGTCACATTAACTATACTCCAACAGAACATTTTAAAGAAATTTTAAATAAATGATGTATCCAGGGTATAGTTAAAACTTTTATGGCTCATCAACAACAACCAACAAGACTTCAAGAGACTTTCCTTCACACAAGACATGTAAGTGGACACCAAGCAGATGAAGACAGGATGGAAATGCAAGTTAAAAACCACAGTGCAACTAGAGGGGTGGGATGAGAGGGTGCAAGGGAGGCTCAAGAGGGAGGAGATATATGTATACATGTAGCTGATTCACTTCATTATACAGCAGAAACTAACACAATATTTTAAAGCAAGTATATTCCAATTTGAAGAAGAAAAACGCTTAACAAGGTAAATTTTAGGAACTTTTACCACAATAAAAAAATACAAATTTTTTACTGAAAAGATAAAACAAAAACCCACAATTCTTCCACACTCAACTCAGAATCAAGAAAATTAAATGTAACCAATGTTGGCAACAATGCATAGAAGCTGGAACCTTTAAACATTACTTGTGGGAAAACGGTGCAACCTATGTTTACTATGTTGTTGTTGCTCAGCCATTTCTGACTCTTTGGGACCCCATGGACTGTAGCCCACCAGGCTCCCGTGTCCATGGGATTCTTCCGGCAAGAACTCTTAAGTGGATTGCCATTTCCTTCTCCAGGAAATCTTCCCGAACCAGGGACTGAATTCCGGTCTCCTGTGTCTCCTGCATTAGAAGGCAGGTTTTTTTTTTTTTTACCACTGAGCCACCTAAGAAGCCCCGATATTTACTACAACTACCCTCCTAGAGAGAGACCTGTGGAATCCTGTCCCAAGGGCACAGGTGGGAGCCCAGAACTAAGGTCATTGCGGAACCGCCTGAGTCCCACTGTAACCGCCCCCGATCCTTACTTACCAGCTCCCTGACCCCCAAATTAGGCAAAAATGCTCATCCTGGGGCTCACTCTACAGCACTCTACCCAATGACCTAAAATGCCACCCTTTGAGCAGAAATTTTGTCCCCAGGCTATAAAAATTGGCTACTAACCCAGAAAAAAAAGCTCTGGCTCCCCCTCGAGCTGCCCCTGTTCTAACAACACCCTGCGGTCTCTCCCTCACCTGCTGAATCTGCAGAATCCACATCATCGCTGCTCCTCATTCTTAATACACTCGCTCCTTTTGAAGTGCTCTGCATCAGGAAATCCTTTTCCAACCCGCGCTCAGGCTGCCAGGACAAGAACCTAAAGAACTGAACACAGCACACACACGTTCTAATAGTGACTCTGTTCACAACGGCCGAAAGTAACAATGCAAACGTCCACCGCGTGTAAGCGGATAAACAAAGCCGGCTGATCCACAAACTACTCAATATTCTGTCATAAAGGAACCGGGTGAACCGGTGCAGTCCGTGAGGAAGACAGCACGGCAGCTCCACGACAAACAGCGCTGGCAGGCCTGACACCATGTGCCACAGGCCCTCTAAACCCACAAAGAACTGACTAAAAACTCAGCTTTCCACACCACACCCTTCCCACATCCTCAGAAGAGTGACACCTCCAGCTGTTAGTCGCCCGCAGGAAGCTTCGCCCCACTTCCTCCTCACCTTGTCCTCCCGGGATCACCTGGGTGGGCAGGAAACCTAGCTCCTGTCAGCGTGGACGCAGCCTTGTGTTGTCCTGAAGCCAAATCTAGCAAGTAGCAAGGAGATTGAGCTCCCAACTGCAGAGACGCTGAGCCGGACAGTTCGGCCAAAGACCAGCGCTGGCTGACGACTGGTCAGCAGCACTCAGAGCCTAATCCACGTAGAACGTGCATGACGTAAACGTGCTTGACGGGACGCAAATGACGTGAATGTGCATGACTCAAAGCATGCGTAAAACGTGCGCGCTTTGCGAACGTGCGTGACGTAAATGGGCATGACGTAATGTGTGACGGATGCACGCATGACGTAAAAAGTGTACGACGTGAAAGTGCATGGAGTTAACGTGCATGACGTAAAATGTGTGTGACGCAAACGCCAATGATGTAAATCGTGCGTGACGTAAAACGTGGATCACGTGAATCACGTGAACGTACACGAAGTGAAACGTGCATGATGTACGTGGGACACGCATGATGTGGATCTTTAAAGTGGTGTGTGGGTTTAGAGAGGCGTTCAGAACCACCGTGTGGTCAGTGTGAGAAGTGCAGAACCTGCCTGCCTCACAGTTCATTGGACATAGCGCTCCTTGCCAGCTGAACTGGTGAATCCATTTAACTTTGGCCATTCACACTGAAATGGAGCCCCCGTGCAGGCCAACCCAGGCCACCACTCTGATCCCACCCGGGTAGCCTCAATGTCCCTTACCTGGCTGTGTGGGGGTGGGGGTTTCTGTGCTGTGGATCGGCGTCCAGCAAGAGCAGGCTGGTGGTGGGTGAGAAGCCTGGCGGGCATTTGGTGTCCACACTCCTGGTCCGAGCTGGCTGGACAGGATAGAAACCAGGCAGCGCCGTTCTGCCTGTGGCTTACCCCAAGCCCTCTAGGCAGATCTGAGCAGACACGGGTCTGGGCCTGATCTGGGAGCAGAAGGTCGCCACAGTGGTCATGGCCGGGTGGGGCTCTGATGCCTCTGGGCCAGGCCGGGCTGCAGAGCCCACATGGAGAGAATCGAGGAGGTGATTGACGGGGACACCTGATCCATCTCCCTGAGTGAGGGGCTGGGACGCCACACTGACCAAAGGGCCAACGCACCCCAGCACCTGCTGCTGCAGACAACCCAGAGCCGGGTCAGGACCCACAGCTCCTGCAGGAGAACCCACATCTGCTCCTACAGGAGACCCAGAGCGAGGATCAGATCCACAAACCCCTCAGGGAGCATCAACACCCGTTCCTCCCAGAGCCCAGTGAGGAACTACCACCCCTGCCGGAGACCCAGAGCTGTCTCAGGAAGCACCAGCCCCACGGGCAGGTCCGGCTGTGCAACCAGCATCCCATCAGCTCCGGATCCTCATCATCAACCTACTCCCACGCCTGAACTTTACTTCCTTTCCTCTGTCATTTCTTCTGTTTTTACTTATTTACTTTTTTACATTAAAAAAAATCACATTCTATGATTTTATGTTTCAAGTTTAAAATAATAAAATGTTAAAACTTATATGCAGAGTACATCATGAGAATTGCTGGGTTGGAAGAAGCACAAGCTAGAATCAAGATTGCCAGGAGAAATAGCAATAACCTCAGATATGCAGATGACACCACCCTTATGGCAGAAAATGAAGAGGAACTAAAAGCCTCTTGATGAAAGTGAAAGAGCAGAGTGGAAAAGTTGGCTTTAAGCTCAACATTCAGAAAACGAAGATCATGGCACCTGGTCCCATCACTTCATGGGAAATAGATGGGGAAACAATGGAAACAGTGGCTGACTTTATTTTGGGGGGCTCCAAAAGCACTGCAGATGGTGATTGCAGCCATGAAATTAAAAGATGCTTACTCTTTGGAAGGAAAGTTATGACCAACCTAGACAGCATATTAAAAGGCAGAGACACTACTTTGCCAACAAAGGTCCATCTAGTCAAGGCTGTGGTTTTTCCAGTGGTCATGTATGGATGTAAGAGTTGGACTGTGAAAACAGCTGAGCGCCAAAGAATTGATGCTTTTGAACTGTGGTGTTGGAGAAGACTCTTGACAGTCCTTTGGACTGCAAGGAGATTCAACCAGTCCATTCTAAAGGAGATCAGTTCTGGGTGTTCTTTGGAAAGAATGATGCTAAAGCTGAAACTCCAGTACTTTGGCCACCTCATGTGAAGAGTTGACTCATTGGAAAAGACCCTGATGCTGGGAGGGATTGGGGGCAGGAGGAGAAGAGGATGACAGAGGATGAGATGGCTGGATGGCATCACTGACTTGATGAACGTGAGTTTGAGTGAACTCCAGGAGTTGGTGATGGACAGGGAGGCCTGGCATGCTGCAATTCATGGGGTTGCAAAGAGTCAGACACGACTGAGCCACTGAACTGAACTGAACTGAAGCATTTTCCATTTTAAATTGCACAGTTGAGCATTTAGTACATTCCCAATGTTGTGTAACCATCACCACTGCAGTTCAGACTGTTCATTCCCCCAAATAAAACCCTGTATCCAAAGCAGGCTCTCCTCATTTCTCCCACTCCCAGCCCCTGACAGCCCCTAATTCTCTTTCTTCCTCAGTGTGTTTACCTATTCTGGATGTCTCCTACAAAAACAGAACAAAACAAAACAAAACCCATACAAAGGGGGCTTTTTGTCTCTGCAGGAAAATCTTGAGAGGGTCCAGGTAAGTTTTTGTCTTTGCTTTTATTTGAAATAGCAGTTTCGCTATTTGAAAGGGAAATTAGATGGGTTAAAGCTGAGATGTATTAATACAAAATGAAGCCCTTTTAGTAAATATGTGTATATTTAACCTTGGGGTAGACACTGTTGTTCTAAGTGTGACACCTGAGCCAGAAGACAGAAGGGAAATGCTGGGCTCTTCCTGCAGCAAAACTAAACAAACATCACAAACTAAAAACAAGAGAGGCAGCTGGAACCTCAAGGTCAAAGAAAGGCTTAAAATCCCTGGGGTGCAAAAACCTCTGGAAAACCAATGTTCTAACAAGAAGCGGAGCAAACACATGCAATTCCAACGAGAGGCCATGCATACAGCCAGTGTGTTAGGGAAATTAAATAGTCTTGTTTAGGCTTTAGCGATACAGCAGAGCAGGCTTCTGACTCTGCTTCTAACTTGCCTGGACACTGCCCTGCCGGTGAGTGACTGCCTGCCGTGAGCACAAGACTCATGGCAACACAGACAAAGTGGGGGACGGATCTTGAGATTGTTGGAGCCCCTGGAGGGGGCCTGGCCAACCAAGCCCCAGGCTTAGCAACATTCAGAGTTTTACATGACAAAACAAACAGCATTAACATGAAACCAGACTGATGATACGTTTGCATCCTGGGATTACAAGTGGGATGATATCAGTTTGTATCCTGGAATTATAAGTAGGAACCCCAAACTGCAATTTTTGACTTCTCACCACAGAGCTGATGTGATGCCTGGGACATTTTCCCAAATGGGACTCCAGATGTGGGACATGGGACTTCCCAGTGCTGTTTGAGTCTGGATGTTGCTCAAAACCCAATTTGGTGATGTATCCTCTGCTGTTTCTATTTATCTTTTCTTTTAATGTTGGTATATTAAAAGTAAGCTAGATAATTCTCAAATTGGTATTTATTTGTATATATGAGTGGTTTATTTTGTTAACAAATCCTTTGCACCTGAGACGAAAGTGAAAACTTTCGCCAAAATGATATACTAGAGATGCTGGGGGGGAGCAGAATGTGATTAGTGTGGGGTGTACGGAGGGGCTTGGGGGCAGTGGGCAAAGTTCTGCCTTGTCCAAGGTTGTGCTCACCATATAACAATTCATTAAACCCTATATTTGATTTGTGTGGTTTTCTGTATCTGTTTTACTTAAAACAATTTTTAAAATGAGTCAGATCTAGATCTACATATGAGTCAATCTGCAAAAGTAATGGTCAAGGGAAAGAAGCATGGCCTAGAAGAGTGTGTATAGCATGACACATACAGTATGTGTCTGGGTGAGTTACATACCTGTCCCTGGGAAGACATGCAGACAAGGGCGTGGAGGGGCCAGGACGTGGGCATGAAAGGCCACACTGCTTCCACTGTGTACATTCTGCACTTTCACAATGTCCACGGTTATCACTCAAATAAATAAACTCCTACTGTACAGCACGGAGTATCACATTCGGTGATAAATCCTAATGGAAAAGAATATGAATAGGGATTGTATATGTAGGATTGAATCACTTTGCTGTACACTAGAAACTAACACACGGAGAAGGCAATGGCACCCCCACTCCAGTACTCTTGCCTGGAAAATCTCATGGACGGAGGAGCCTGGTAGGCTGCAGTCCATGGGGTCATTAAGAGTCGGACACGACTGAGCGACTTCACTTTCACTTTTCACTTTCATGCATTGGAGAAGGAAATGGCAACCCACTCCAGTGTTCTTGCCTAGAGAATCCCAGGGACAGTGGAGCCTGATGGGTTGCTATCTATGGGGTCGCACAGAGTTGGACACGACTGAAGCAACTTAGCAGCAGCAGCAGCAGAAACTAACACAACATTTCAAATCAACTATACTTCAGTAAAATTTTAAAAGCAATTAATTAACTATCAATTTTAAATGATGAAAAGATACTCAGCATCACTGGTTGTCAGGGAAACACAAGTTAAAATCACGTTGAGATACCAGCTCATACCCACGAGGTTGACTATAATTAAGAGGAACAGGGGACTTCCTGGGGGTCCACTAGTTAAGCATCTGCCTGTCAATGCAGGGGACACGACTTCTATCCCCGGTCCAGAAAGATCCCACATGCTTTGGAACAACTAAGCCTGTGCTCCACAACAAAAGCTGCCACTGCAGTGAGAAGCCCGTGAAGAGTACTCCCCACTCTCTGCAACTAAGAAAGCCCGTGCACGGCAATGAAGACCCAGCACAGCCATTGATAAATAAATAAAAAGTAGTATTCCCATCTGCCTTTCACAGTTTGGTCTCTAATTTGTTCACTGAGGATACACATACGGATTGAGAATAGCTGGCTCAGGAGGTGGCCCTTCAGGGACATTCAAACTTTATTTAACTACAGGCTGCTTTTCAATTTAAACATTCTCTATCTGTACATTTCTGGGAGTGATTGGGGTCTGCCTGCCTGTGAATACCCCTATCAACACTGTGGTGCGTGTCCCCTGTGTAGTGAGCCCAAGTCACAGGGCACAGCCAGTGCCTGCCTTTCTTTTAGATGTTTTTAAGTTCTGGCCACACCCCATGTTATGTGGGATCTTAATTCCCTAACCAGGGATCAGACCTGAGTCCCCTACATTGGAAGGCAGAGTCTTAACCACTGGACCACCAGGGAAGTCCTCACTACCTGTCTTTCTCACCTGCTAGTGAGGACTGTCTCATCTCCTATCCAGGACTCCCTCTACTGCACCCACCACACTCCTATCTTTCCTCTAGTAGGCTTCTTTAGGATGGACTGGATTTAATCCGGGACAAAAGCTTTTCTTTCTTCCCCTAGGGAAACAGCTCTCTGCTGTGACGCCAAAAGAAATAAAAATACTCAGTTTAAATTCCACACTGAATTTCAAAGTAAAATATCTAAAATGTTCTGAGCAGGTTACTCCATTTCAATACTCTTTGTTATTTCTATATGGCAGAATTCCTTGGATAAGACATATGACCTTGGGATCTATAACACAATTACTCTGAAAGTAAGCTGAGAATGACTTGACATAATATGTTATGAATAAGAAGGTACCTGCATAGAAATTACCTGCATAAACTAATCATTGATTTCTTTAAAAAATATTGTGGCATGTGTCTCATGGAAATTCCTCCCTTTTCTCCCCTAGTTCACAGAGAAAGTGCATGCTTAAGTTTTAAGACATACTACCAAAAACTACCAGAACCAAAAACTGCCAATTTGCAGTCTCACCAATAGTGCAGAATGTGTCCACACACACAATTTTCTGAAATTCTGATCCTGGATATTATCAGCCCTAAAAATTCTTTTTTTTTTTTTTTGCTGTCAGAGGGCAGGAAGAGCTACCCTGTTGCTGTGATGGTAATTCCTTTGTTACTGACATGATCTCTCCATTAGGGATCAGCCAATATTTCTTCTCTCTGAAATGCCCACTCACATCCTCAATCTAGTTTTCTATTAAGTTTTCTCTTTGGGCTCTTTTCATGTTAAGGAGAGTGACCTGTTGGAACTTCCCTGGTGGTCCAGTGGCTAAAACTGCGCTGCCAATGCAGGGGGTCTGGGCTTGATCCCTGGTCAGGAAGAAACTGCATGCCGAAACTAAGACCTGGTGCAGACAAAAAGAAGAAAAAAGGAGGATAGTGGCTTTCCCCCTCTACTGTAAATGTTACAAGTGCATTCTTTCCTGTTGCTCATCTTAATTTTTGGTGAGATATTTTGCCATATATAAATACTTAATTTTTTGGTTGCCAATCATGACCTTCACAAAATAAGCAGAGTTTCACGTGAATCCAAGTTGTATTCTTATGGCTGATTCACATCAGGGTACAGCAGAACTATCCTCCAATTAAAAACAAATTTTAAAAATTGGATCTCCTTTTAAAAATTTATTTAATTGGAGGATAATTACTTTACAATATTGTGATGGTTTTTGCCAAACATCAGTATGAATTGGCCATAGGTATACGTGTGTCCCTTCCATCCTGAATTCCCCACCCACCTCCCCTCCCCGCCCTGTCCCTCTAGGTTGTCACAGAGCACCGGCTTTGGGTGCCCTGCTTCATGTATCAAACTCGAGCTGGTCATCTATTTTACATATGGTAATATATATGTTCCAATGCTATTCTCTTAAATCATCCTGCCCTTGCCTTCTCACACTGAGTCCAAAAGTCTGTTATTTACATCTATGTCTCTTTTGTTGCCCTGTACATAGGATCATTGGTACCATCTGTCTAGATTCCATATATATGTTTAATATACAGTATTTGGCTTTCTATTTCTGACTTATTTCACTCTGTATAATAGGCTCTAGTTTCATCCACCTTATTATGTATTCCGTTTTATAGCTGAGTAATATTCCATTGTGTACATGTACCACAACTTTCTTATCCATTCATCCACCAATGGACATCTTACAACTCTTTCCCCTGTGGTCTTTGGACCATCCTTGGACACTCTCCATATCCTTCTGCACTCCCTGCTTCTCTGCATCTTGGTTTTGGTATTTAGGACATGCCTCGCTCCTTGTCTCAGGGCCTTTGCACATGCTGTTGAAATAGTCGTTCAGTCGTGTCTGACTTTTTGTGACTCTATGGACTGTAGCCCACCAGGCTCCTCTGTCCATGGGATTTCCAGGCAAGAATGCCAGAGTGGGTTGCCATTCCCTCCTCCAGGGGATCTTCCTGACCCAGGCATTGAAGCCTTGGCTCCTGCATTGCAGGTAGATTCTTTCCCATCTGAACCATGGTGTAAATGGTTACCTCTGTTACCTCTGCCTAGAAACCCCTTCCTTTGCCTGTATGGTGTATGGTATCTGATCACTTCGGTGAGATGTAAATTTGAATCACATTTTACTTTTAGGCTGGTCTATGGATCCAATCATTTGGCCCCTGCACAGACAGCAAAGTGTGCAGCTGGGGTGCCTCCTTGCTTCTCAGCGATAAGCCCACATGGCACTTTATGACACTGGGTGATCAAAAGAAAGAGCTGGCCAACAAAGATGAGAATGCAACAAAGGAACAAAAGTGATAAAGATGGAAGTGAAATTTGAGCTGAACTTATCTGCAGGGCAGGAATAGACACAGATGTAGAGAATGGAGTTGTAGACACGGGAATGGGGGAGGGAAAGAGAGGATGGGACGAATTGAGAGACTGGCGTGGAAACACATACATTATCATATGTAAAACAAAGAGCTTCTATATAGCACAGGGAGCTCAACCCGGTGCTCTGTGACAACTTGGAGGGGGTAGGATAGGGTGGGAGGTGGGAGGGAGGTTCAAGAGGGAGGGGACATACATTTACCTGTGGCTGATTCATATTGTATGTCAGAAACCAACACAATATTGTAAAGCAATTATCTTTCAATTAAAAATAAACAAAAAATAAGGTCACATTCATAGGTACCAAGGTTTAGGATGTCAACATACCCTCTCGGTTATTTTGTTTTTGTTTGTTTGGGCCATAATTCCCCAACCAGGGATCAAACCTGAGCCCCCTGATTTGGAAGCTCAGAATCTTAACCACTGGACCACCAGAGAGATCCCAACATACCCTCTTGGGAGACATAATTCAATGCACAGCAGCTGAAAGGGGCACTATTGTCCTATGGGTAATCCGGTCCACTCGTTGATCAGGTAAGTTACTCCTCTCTTATGGGGAGGAACAGGGAGGGGTAGACAGACATGAACTGTGGGTGTCATACAGTGCCTTCTGGGGCACGAAAGAGGGAAAACCTCCCCTTACAAGAGTCTTCCAAAATTAAGTGACTCCTTTAAGAGAAGATTGCAAAACGACGTAGGCACTGGTTTCGAGAAAACTAATTCTTTTCAGAGGAATCTACTTGCCATGACATCTGTTAGCAAAGACAGATTTTCCTCAAATCTCTTACTATGTTATACCGTTTTTGAAGGATGTAAGAAAAAAGGGATGTTGTTTAAGAAAAAGGAAATGAGAAGTTGTATTTAATAATGACTGAGGGAAGACTGGCAGAAGAAAGACAGTAACATTTGAAGGTTTAATTGTGTAAGATTAATAGAGAAAGTAGTCATAGCTAATTGACGCAGCAGTTTGCTAAACTTCTGAGAGGATCACATTACAGGTCCTCTGGGGCATTATTTGCATATTAATTAGGATTTATGTTAGAGCGTTTATAAAGCACAGTCATCCTTATCAGCGTGTTTATGAATATCTGGATCTCTTAAAACCTTTTGCATCACGTCTTTAAATATTCTATGATATCAGTCATAAAAATTTTCCTTTCCTTCCTTCTTTCCTCCCTCCAAGTTAATTTTTCCTGGAAGTTGTGAGGCTGTGTAGAGGTCAGCACCCTGGGTCCATTCTGGAGACATTTACACGTGCAGTTCATGTGCCTTGAGCTATCTTCCTTAAAGAACACAAGGGCCCCTTGGACCTCCAAGTACCCTTGGTTTCTCCCTTCTCTGTGAATTAAAATTAAACTGCATTTTTTTTTTCCCAAGATGGACGTTTTCTCCTTTGGGGTTTCCCAGGTGGCTCAGTGGTAAAGATTCTGCCTGCCAGTTCAGGAGATCCCTGGGTTGGGAAGATCCCCTGGAGCAGGAAATGTCTACCCACTCCAGTATTCTTGCCTGGAGATTCCTATGAACAGAGGAACCTAGTGGGCTAGAGTCCATGGGGTCACAAAAAAGGGACTGAACACTCATCTGGAAGGACCACTAAGGATTTTAGGTCACTTGGACACCGCTCTGTGCAGTAAATGATTCCACCACCCTGAAACACTAATTCACCAAAGAGTAGCCTACTTTTCCTAAATTATAACAGTAATTTACCAAATTTTACTGAGGAAGTAATTTCCTGAATGGCACCCTAGTGGTCTGCACAAGCAATTACAGTTTCTAGTCCTACTGATGGTACTTGGAGGACACATGGAAAAATGATCTGGCTTCTCTATTCTATTGACATGTTTCATCAAAAACTCACCTGTCTGCACACCATCCATCAGTTGCAGGCTGGATACAAGGACACCTTTTCAAGGGGTTCGAGGAGAGAAGCCATGGCACACAGAGTTGGTCACTCTAGTGGCCAGGGCTGAGACCAGCACACACAGCATCAAGGTGCCAAGCAGAGGATGGGAACAGTATATGATCCAAGCCAGGATGCTTGGCCTGGTGAGTGGGGGGTGAGTTAGACCCACCTGGTTCACCTAGCCCCCTTGATAAGGGTCCTTGGCCAGAGCAGAGCCAGCCATCCCAGGTGGCCCAGATGCCATTTCCGATTCTGGTTCATGAAGCCAAGAGCGAGCCTTGAGGCACTGTGGAGAGGGGGCCCAGTGGGAAGGACGCTGCCCTGCAACCCGGAAGAACTACATTCTGCCTGAGGTTGTGCCTGTCTCCCGTGAAAGATGCTGGACGAGCCTCTGACCTTTCCTAGATCTTTATTATTGTTGCTGTTCAGTCACTCAGTCGTGTCCAACTCTGCCACCCCAAGGACCGTAGCCCGCCAGCCTCCTCCGTCCATGGGATTCTCCAGGCAAGAATACTGGAGTAGGTTGCCATGTCCTCCCTCCAGGGGATCTTCCTGACCCAGGGAGCTGACCCAGGTCTCCTGCATCGCAGGTGGATTCTTGATCATCTGAGCCACTTGGGAAGCCTCATAGCTGAGGTTACAAGTGGCTTTTCTGTTCATCTCCTCATTGAAGCCCCACAGCCACCCTCCCCCGACCTCGAGCCACACACATTCCAGATGAGGAAACCGAGGCTGAATAGCCCATGGGGTGGCCATGGTCATAGAGCTGGTAGGGGGCGGGCAGCCAGCTGGGCCAGGGGTTTGATTCCAAGCTTACTGCTTTTCCCACTTCACAGCCACCTGTTTTGATGAATCTGCTGTAGATTAAGTCTGGGAGGAATAAGGAATTGACATCCAGATCACAGACAAGAGAGAATAGACTTGTGGGGACTTCCCCGGCAGTCCAGTGGTTAAGACTCTGTGCTCCCAATGCAGCGGCACAGGTTTGATCCCTGGTTGGGGAACTAAGATCTCACACGCTGCGCAGCCAAAACACACACACACACACACACACACACACACACACACACACACACACACACATATAAAGCAGAGAACAGACTTGTGGTTCCCAAGGGTTAAAGAGGTTAGGGAGGGATGAATTGGGAGCTTGGGATTAGCAAATGCACACTATTATATGTAGGATGGATAAACAAAAAGGTCCTACTGTAAAGCACAGGGAACTCTATTCAATACCTGTGATCATAATGGACAAGAAAATGAAAAATAATATATATGTGTGTATAACTGAGTCCCTTAGCTGTAGAGAAAAAATTAATCCAAAATTGTAAATCAACTATACTTCAATAAAATAACTTTAAAAAGAGTCGACATCTGAAGAGCCATAAAACACAACATAGCAGACAGCATATGTGAGTATCCACAGGGCTGCAGAGGTGGGGGGATTGAGCGGAGCTGAATGGGGTGCCTGCTTGTCAGGCAGCATCTGGCAGGTGACATGCCACTCCTTGCCTGGGATGAAAGAGGATGCGCCGAGGAACACTGCAGGGGATGAAAGACACAAAATGAAGTTTTCAAAATTTACTCTCTGATCCAGGCACAAAAGTCATGGGACAGGAAGGTCATGATGAACTTGATAAGTTCAGAGTGTGAGGTTTTCCATCTTCTGTAAATAAACATTCTCTGGGGTAGAAGGGAATGGAAGAGCAACACCGAAATCCACGCACATCAAGTGTAGATCTGGGCGAATTACTGTAAGATCGGTGGCCTTGTAATCATGCCCCCAGGCTAAGAAATTAACCACAAGAGGGGCTTCCCTGGTGGTCCAGTGGCAAAGACTCTACATTCCCAATACAGGGGGCCTGGGTTCCATCCCTGCCCAGGGAATTAGATCCCATATGCCAAAACTAAAATGAGAGCGGCCAAATAAAATAAATAAAAACAAATATTTTTAAAAAGAAATTAACCACCAGAAACACTGGAGTTTCCCCTAACAGCTGCATCACCATGACAAACCCTTACTCCTCCCCTAAAGTATCAGTGACTGCTCTCTGATATCTAGTCCTCACTTCCTCTCACTTCTTTGCAATTTGATCACTCTAGTATCTCTCCCTAGAGCCTCCCCAGTGGCTCAGTGGTAAAGAATCCATCTGCCAAATAGGAGATGTGGGTTTGATACCTGGGTCGGGAAGATCCCCTGGAGAAGGAAATGGCAACTCATTCTAGTACTGTTGCCTGGGAAACCCATGGGCAGAGGAGCCTGGTGGGCTACAGTCCATGGGGTCACAAAGAGTGGGACATGACTTAGTGACTAAAGAAAAAACAACCATCTCTCTCTAGATATTACAGACTAGCCTTGCCCACTAAACTTTAAAAATGTCTTTCAAGTCCGTTTGAATTTCCAGATTTCATTCCATCCCTCTCTTTTCCCTACAGTTTATCTGTGGAGGAAGCAGGCTGTCCGGTAGTCTAGCGTTCGCTGAGTGCATTCTCCTGATTCAGTTCAGTGTGTTTCTTTGCCTGTGGGTGTCCTGCCACTTGGCAGCTGGATCCAGAGATGGGATTGGAGTCAAGCTTAATCCCTTTCACAGGATAAAAATGATGCATCGTTCCATCAGGAGGCCTGTCAGGGTCTAGTTTTCACCCTTTTTTGATGTCAGCAACTGTCAGTGCTCAATTTCTATGTGTTAATTCATTGTGGGCTGCAAAGTGGTAACATCTTAATTCAATATTTCTTTTCAACTGTCTCTTATAATAGTAATTGATATTACTATAAAACTATACTTCCCCTCACCTACTATCTGATTACCCAAATGTACACTTTATGTAGGAAAGACAAGATAAATGCCTGCTTATTTTCTTGTCATTTGCCAGTTTTTAAGATTATGAATTATTTCCCTATCATCGACTGGGAGCAACCAATGAGTTCTTTAAAAACATTATCATGAAAAAAAAATAAAAACATTATCATGACTGTATGAATTTAAACATATATGGTAAGTTTAAAGGCACTGAAATGAGTGTCCTTACTAATACAGTTATACAAAGTTGTTATTTCCAATTCAAATTCAAGACTACAGGAATTTTATGTAACATCTATACTGCATCTCTAACTCCCTGTCTCTACGCTGAAAACCCAGGTTCTCAAGGACACAAAAAATGATAGAACGTCCCCAAATTCCTCATTTGCTTAATCTGTTATTATCTGCAGTCTCATCATAATAATGCAAACCCTATCACAACCAATTAACTACTGGACGCAGTTAAAGCTTTTGCATTTGTTCTTCCCTTTCAATCCTAGTTGAAAAATGGTCGTTATAGCTACATTGTCAGAGCATGTCTCAGTCTGTTCAGGCTGCCACAGTCAGAAGACCATGGACTCAGTGGCTAATAAACACAGACATATATTCCTCAAAGTACCGGAGGCTGGGAAGTCCAAGGTCAAGGTGCAGGCAGACTCAGTGTATGCTCACGGTTTGCTACCTAGCTCACAGATGACCGTCTTCCTGCTGTGTTGTCATCTGGCAGAAGAGGCAAGGGAGCTCTCTGGGGTCTTTTAATATTATTATTACAGCACTAGTCTCATACACTTTGCTGACAAAAGTCCGTCTAGTCAAAGCTATGGTTTTTCCAGTAGTCATGTACAGATGTGAGTGTTGGACCATAAAGAAGGTTGAGTGCTGGAGAAATGATGCTTCTGAACTGGTGTTGGAGAAGGCTCTTGACAGTCCCTTGGACAGCAAAGAAATCAAACTAGTCAATCCTAAAGGAAATCAGTCCTGAATATTCGTTGGAAGGACTAATGCTGAAGGTGAAGCTCCAAAACTTTGGCCGCTTGATGTGAATAGCACAGATGTTGGGAAAGAGCTGACTGATTGGAAAAGACTCTGATGATGGGAAAGATTGTAGGCAGGAGGACAAGGGGGTGACAGATAAGATAGTTGGATGGTATCACTGACTAGATGGACATGAGTTTGAGCAAACTCTGGGAGATAGTGAAGGACAGCGGAACCTGGTGTGCTGCAGTTCATGGGGTTGCAAAGATTCAGACACGACTGAGTGAACAACAACAGTGTTTCTCTGGATGAGAGGGCTTGGAATGCACTGGGGAGAGCAGAGAGAGAGTGGGATTTGCAGGATGGTCAAGGTTGTCACTGAGCGCACAGCTGACCTACACAAAAAGGCCAACAGATCCCCTAAATTACATCTCTTCTGTGAAAAGTGGGGCCAATCATGTAATTGACGCTGAAGATCAGTGATGTTTATTTTTCCAGAGACTACCTACTTATCCATGAGCAAAGTGTTTTACTTTTGTTTCATACTTAAAAATAAAAAAGCTGTTCAAGGAGTTCTGGTTGAAGGTGACTCTCATGCTTCAAAATCAGATGATAAATTCAACTCCATTATTTTCTGTTCAGTTGATGGATGAGAATTATCAAATCTCATGTGGCTTGACTCATAATTTTGATACATTTTCCCTGAAGGCAAAACATTTCTTTCATGCATAATTTTGTTTGAGTCAGTGTGTGTGAATATGAATAACTGCTTATTCTAATGAAATCATGACAATATATGTTTCTAATAACCTGACTTAATGGTGCTAGTTGAGTTAATTTAAGTGGAACCTACTTCTTAGCCTCACTGCCCTTCCTGAGTAATCCAACCTCATTTATTTCTCAGGGGCTTCACACAAAATCCTAGTCAGTAACTCAGAAGTCTTAAAAACTTAATTTTGGATTTATCTTTTCTTTCTTGTTCCCTGCAGCATGTGGGATCTTAGTTCCCTGACCAGGGATTGGACCTTCACCCCTTGCAGTAGAAGCACAGAGTCTTAATCACTGGACCACCAGGAAAGTCCCTATAATTTTTTTCATTTTTTAAATTGATGTATAGCTGATTTACAGTGTTGTGTTAATATGTACTGTACAGTGACTCAGTTATACACATATTCTTTTTAGTATTCTTTTCCATTATGGTTTATTATAGAACATTTTTGTTTGTTTGTTTTGTAATTAATTAAATACTTTTTGGTCTTTGTTGCTGTGCATGGGCTTTTCTCTAGCTTCGGCAAGCAGGGTCTATACCCTAGTTGTGGTATGTGGGCTTCTCACCGTGGTGGTTTCTCTTATTGCAGAGCATGGGCTTCAATAGTTGAAGCATAAGAGCTCGGCAGTTGTGGCGCATGGACCCAGTTGCTCTGAGGCATGCGGGATCCTCCCAGACCAGAAACTGAACCTATGTCTCCCCGTTGGCAGGCGAACTCTTCACCACTGAACCACCAGGGAAGCCCTGACCATTTTTAAGTGTGTAATTCTGTGACATTAAGTATATGCAAATTGTTGTACAACCATCACCACCATCTATCTGCAGAATTTTTCCATCTTCCCTAATTGAAATTCTGCCCCCATTAAATACTAATTTCTCATTTCTCTTCCTCCCATTTCCTGGCAACCACTGTTTCACTTTTTGTCTCTGTAAATCTGACTACTCTAGGCACCTCATATAACTGGAGTCATGGAATATTTGTGTCTTTGTTGACTGGCTTATTTCACTCAGCATGATGTCCTCAAGGTTCAGGAAACAGTTGGATGGATATCTCTTTAAGTCTCTGCGTTCAATTCTTTTGGTGTATACTTGGAATTGCTAGGTACAGTAACTTTACAATTAATTTTTTTTACATATCTCCATACTGTTTTCTGCAGTGGCTGTACCATTTTACATTTCTATCAGCAGTGCACAATGATTTCAATTTCTCCATATTCTCACCAATGCTTGGCTATTTTATTTTTGTTTTGTTTTGGATAATAGCCATCCTAACACATGCTGAGTGGTACCACATTGTGGTTTTGATTTGAATTTTTCTAATTAGTGATGTTGAACATCTTTTCATGTGATAATTGGCCACTTATACATTTTCTTTGGAGAAATACTTAGTTTGGTCATTTCTCCATTTAAAATTGAGTTGTCTTTTTGCTTTTGAATTGTGGGAGTTCTTTATATATCCTGGATATTAAATCCTTATTGGCTATATATTAATCATTTCCAAATATTTTCTCCCATTCTATAGCTTGTCTTTTTACTTCCTTGAAAATATCCTTTGATGAACGAAACTTTTGAAGTACAATTTAATCTAGTTTTTCTTTGTTCCTCACAGTTTTGGTGTCATAGCTAGGAATTTAGACCCAAATCCAAGGTCATAAATATTTATACTTA
This sequence comes from Nanger dama, assembly GCA_917880005.1. Taxonomy (NCBI): domain Eukaryota; kingdom Metazoa; phylum Chordata; class Mammalia; order Artiodactyla; family Bovidae; genus Nanger; species Nanger dama. The sequence goes on along the minus strand of CAKJTW010000108.1, from coordinate 3,267,721 downwards.
CATTTTCTTCTTAGAGTTTTATGACTTTCACTCTTATATTTAGGTCTTTGATCCATTTTGTGTTAATTTTCATATATGGTATGAGACTGGGGTCCAACTTCTTTCTTTTGCATATGAAAATCCAGTTGTCTCAGCCCCATCTGTTGAAGAGACTATTTATACACTGGATGACGGTCCTGTCAAAACTCAACTGCTATTAGGTGGATGGAATATATTTCTGGACCCTCAATTCTATTCCAATGGTCTGTCTATCCTTATGCACCTACCACACTGCTTTGATTACTGTAGCTTTGTAATAAGTTTTGAAATCTGAAAGTGTGAGTCTTCCAACTCCATTCTTCTTTTTCAAGACTGCTTGGCTATTTGAGACCCACTGCAATTCCAGAAGAATTTGAGGATTGGCTTTCCCATTTTTGCAAAAAGTCTGTCTGAGTTTTCACAGGGATCACACTGAATTTGTAGAGTGTTTGGGGTACTTATATCTTGATATTAAGACTTCCTATCCACAAACATGGTGCCTTTCCATTTATTCAGGTATACTTTATCTTCTTTCAGCAATTTTCTATAATTTCTGGTGTACAAATCTTTCACTTCTTTGGTTAAATTTATTCCCAGGTGTGTTAATCTTTTAGCTGTATTGTAAATGGAATTGCTTTATTAATTTTCTTTTCAGGTTATTCTTTGCTGGCAACTAAAAGTGATTAACAGTCATGTGTTGATCTTGTATCCTGCAACTTTGCAGAATTTATCATCTCTAGTAGCTTTCCTGTGGATCCTCTGAGGATTTCCTGTAAACATATGATAATATCACCTGTGAACAGATAAAGTTTTAATTTGTCCTTTCCAGTTTGTATGTCTCTTCTTTATTTTTCTTGTCTGATTGCTCTGGCCAGAATTTCTAGTACAATGTTGAATAGGTGAGGTGAAGTTGCTCAGTCGTGTCCGACTCTTTGAGACTCCAGGGACTGTAACCTACTAGGCTTCTCTGTCCATGGGATTCTCCAGGCAAGAATACTGGAGTGGATTACCATTTTCTTCTCCAGGGGATCTTCCTGACCCAGGGATCAAACCCAGGTCTCCGGCATTGGAGGCAGATGCTTTAACCTCTGAGCCACCAGGGAAGCATATCCACAATATTGAATAGCAGCAGGGAATATGAACATCATTATCTCATGCCTGATCTTGTGAGAAAGTAGCCAGTCTTTCACCACTGAGTATAATGCTATGTGTGGGTTTTTCATAAATGTCCTTTATCATAGTAAGGAAGTTAAAGGAAAGTGAGTCTTTAACATGCTATTTTTAGAAATAATTTGAGGCTTAGGATGATGTAGTTATTGGTGTTATTTTTCTCCAGAGATGATTTTCAATGGCTTTTGTCAGCTCCTAGAGGCCTGAGAAATGCAAGAGTACCTTAAGTCCAAACTTCAGGTTTGGGATTTCTGGGCACCTGCAACCAGAGATAAGGTAGGCTTACTCCCTTATTATTCAGGCACAGCCATCTGAGAGGCCATCCTAAATCAGGGTACTGGATTCCTGGATTCCCCACTCTCCCACCCCAGCCCTCTTGTAGGGACCTGGATTCAAAACTCCTTGTTCTAACTCTCCATGGTTGCCAGAGGCAGAATACAAGGGCTCAGGGCAGAGGCTGCCCAAGTGCTGCATTCACTCTCTGGATTCCTCCTAGGTCTTGGCCTGGTATTATTATCTCCCTAATTCTTGCATGTTTTTAAAAAGATATTTTTAAAAATATTTCATTTGTCTTCTTAGTTGACTTTGGCAGGAGAATCTGCTAGCCTGCTGTTCCTGGAAGTGGAGTCTCTACTGATTATTACTTTTCCAGAGACAGGGACTATGAGATCCAAGTATAACTTTCTTACATCTTATAGGAGATATAAAGGAACAAGTTCATTCCTTATCCATTTATGCAGAGGTATATTTTGAAAAGAGCAGGAATCTGCAACAAGGGGCCTGTAAAGGAGGCATTAGTGTTACTTATCTACCCTTGGCGCAAGCAGGTATGACTGCATTTCACAAAAGCTCCTTCACCTTCTTCACTTATGAGCAATGGTCTCACAATACTATAAAGCTACAATACTCAAATCATCATGGCACTGGCACAAAAACAGATGTGTGGATCAATGGAACAGAATAGAGAGTCCAGAAATAAAGCCACATACCTATGGTCAACTATTAATTAATTTATTTTTTGGTCATGCTATGCTGCATGTGGGATATTAATTCTCCAATCAGGGATTGAACCCATGCTCCTTGCATTGGGAGTGTGGAGTCTAGACCACTGGACCTCCAGGGAAGTCCTCCTATGGTCAATTAATCTTCAGCAAAGGAGGCAAGACTATACAGTGGAGAAAAGACATTCTTGATGAAGTCAGATCACACCTTCCTGCCATACACAAAAACAAACTCAAAATGGTTTAAAGACTTAAGTATAGGACAAGACACCACAAAACTCCTAGAAGAGAACGCAGGCAAAGCAGTCTCTGACATAAACCATACCAGTGTTTTCTTAGGTCAGTCTTCCAAAGCAACAAAAATAAAAGCAAAAGTAAACAAATGAGACCTAATCAAACAAAGATTTTACATAGTAAAAGAAACCATAAACAAAAAAGACAACCTATGGGCTGTGGGAAAATATTTGCAAATTATGCAACCAATAAGGGCTAAATTTCCAAAATATACAAACAGCTCATAGAACTCAAAAAAACATCAAACAACCCAATTGAAAAAATGAGCAGAAGACCTAAACATACATTTCTCCAAAGAAGACATACAGATGGCCAATAGGCATATGAACAAATATTCAACATCATGAATTATTAGCAAAATACAAATCAAAACTACAATGAGGTACCATCTCACTCTGGTCAGAATGGCCATTGTTAAAAGTGTACAAATAATAAATGCTGGAGAGAGTGTGGAGAAGAGGAAACCTTCCTAAACTGTTGATGGGAATGCCAACTGGTGCTGCCACTGTGGAAAACAGTAGGAAGGATCCTCAGAAAACTAAAAATAGGGTTGCATATGATCTAGCAACCCTATTCCTGGGCATATACCCAGAAAAAATTATAATTCAGAGACAGATGCATCTCTATGTTCATAGCAACACTACTGACAATAGCAAAGACATGGATGCAACCTAAATGTCCACCGACAGATGAATGGATAAAGAAGATGTGGTGCACATATATAATGGAATATTACTCAGCCATTAAAAAGAACGCAATAATGTCATTTTCAGCAACAAGAATGAACGAACCTAGAGATATCATACTAAATGAAGTAAATCAGAAAGAAAAAAGACAAATACCATATAATATCACTTTTATATGGAACCTAAAATATGACACAAATCAATATATCTATGAAACAGAAACATATTCACAGACATAGAGAACAGACTTATGGTTGCCAAGTGGGGAGGTGGGAGAGGAGTTTGGGATTAGCAGAGACAAAGTATTATATATAGAATGGATAAACAACAAGGTTCTACTGCACAGCACAAGAAACCATATTCAATATCCTGTGATAAACCATAGTCGAAAAGAATATGAAAAAGAATACATATATATACAACTGAGTTACTTTGCTGCAGAAGTTAATGCAACATTGTAAATCAAGCATACTTCGATAAAATTTTTTAAAAAGAAAAATGATCTCAGTCTATTAGTCTCATCTGATTTAGGGAAAAGAAAAGTTGCTATATGGTCGTTCCAGGGGTCTCCAGGAATCTCCCACAATACAAGGACATGTATTATTACAGCCTTTCATAAAAGAAAAACAGTGACGAGCAAAGAGGGTCAATGAGCTGCCAGTCTTACCCTCCCTACCTCCTTCCCCTCCTATCTTTATGATTCACTTCTAGGAAATTGACTCCTTTCAATTATTTACTGGGTTTAATACAATAAAATTTTAAGACTTTCTAAAACACAGAATTGATTTTTTAAATTTTTGGCTGCACCTCACCGCATGTGGGATCATAGTTGCCCAACCAGAGGTGGAACTCACACACACCTGCATTGGCAGCATGGAGTCTTAACCACTGGTCATTCAGGGATATTCTAGTATTAATTTTTAGAAGAGCAAAAGTAATTTTAATTTCTTGACAGTCTCTCCCTCTGATCAAATTTTACTAAGGAGGTAGATTTCTCTCCTGACCCACCTACAGCAAAATTCCCTGCTGAGTTGCTTGGAGCTTTCCCCATGTCATTTATAAACAGAAGGATTTAGATACATTTTGGAAGCACATCTAATATGTAGATGGGAGTTCACTGGAAGTTCCAGCATTTGGTGATTCTTCCCACGGTGTGCCAGCTGGCAGCCCCTATATTTCTAATCCATGTTTAATTCATCACTGACACCTCCCAGACACCTCTGAAATCCATCCAATTCTCGGTATCACCACCATCTCCACCCTAATCCAAAACACCATCTCCTCTTGCCTAGATGGCAGCAACAGCATCTCACTTCTCCACATTTCCTTGGGCATCCCACAGTCAATTTTCCATACTGTGGTCAGAAAGCTCTTTCCAAAGCTCCTTATTATCTATTTTTGGCACCATGTAGAATTCTCCGTAACACTGAACATATTTGCAGTTGGCGTTGGAGCTGCTGCTGCTGCTGCTGCTGCTAATTCGCTGCAGTTGTGCCCAACTCTGTGTGACCCCATAGATGACAGCCCACTAGGCTCCCCCCGTTTCTGGGATTCTCCAGGCAAGAACACTGGAGCGGATTGCCATTTCCTTCTCCAATGCATGAAAGTGAAAAGTGCAAGTGAAGTCACCCAGTCCTGTCCCGACTCTTCGCAACCCCATGGACTGTAGCCTACCAGGCTCTTCCGTCCACTGGATTTTCCGGGCAAGTGTACTGGAGTGGGCTGCCATTTCTTTCTCCATGGCCTTGGAGCAATTACCCACATACTGCTGGTTCCCTCTCAAACTGAAAGTTCCCTGAGTACAGGAAGTTTGTCTGCTCATCCTTATTTCCTCGGTGTGTGGCACAATGTGGGTGTTTAACATATTTTTGAGTATCACGTGTCAATCAAATATGTAACTTATTTGTTATGTATGCTACCTTTCACCAGAAGACAGGGAATTGGCTGTTTCATTTATCCATGTTCTCTCTCTTTTATAAAGTTTATTTATTTTTAATTGGAGGATATTACTTTACAATATTGTGTTGGTTTCTGCTATACATCAACATGAATCAGCCAGAGGAATACCCAACATGAATACCCATGTTCTCTGAGAGCCTAAAGCGGCCAGGTGCTTAGATGGTTCTTTGTGAATTTTTGTTGGAGAAATGAAAAAAATGAAAGAAAGAGTGAGGTGACTACAGTGAGAACCTAACTTCCAAGCAGTCCAGGATCTTGATGGTATAATTTCCAAGCCCTTAAAAAGTGCTGCCCTGTGCATTTCTAGGTAGCGAATGTCTCCAAAAATTTGTATTTGTACTCCAGAGCTCAGAAGGATGCCTGCCAGAAGCTCATCCTGTTATAGACAGGACTGGAGGAGAAGCAGCTCTGGCCAGACGCCAGCATTCTGAGGTCAGCCACTCCATCTGTGGAATCCCCACCCCTGTGCATCCCTGGGCCGTCCAGTTAAATTGGAAAATAAATCCCATGCCTGCTAAGGTGTTGGCTGATAAAGGTTTGAGCCACTGGCCATTCCAGAGGAATTTGCATTTTAATAGAGGCTCATCAGCCCCAAAGGAATCTATATCTCTAAAGGTGTAATTTTCACCACCAGCAACTGAGATATTTGGGGGCGAGACTGCAGCGTTTCTGATCCAAATCCAACAGGAAACTCCCCAGTCCCGCCTTGAGACTGTGTAAACTGACCCACCATATCCCGCTAGGATTACTATGAACGTTGTCTTTTTGTGCTTGATATCCTCAGACTGCCTGACACTCCTGGGCCTCTCATATGTTAACACAACCCTTTTAACACTGGCAGTCTTAAAGTGGTCATATCAACGGGGCCGCAAGGTGACTCGTGATAACCTGAACTTCCAAGCTTTCTCGGTACCCTAGGAAGCCAACAGTCAGGTATTTAAAACCTAATACTGTCAAAAGGGAGAGATATTTCGTAGGTCCTTCAAAATTCGTTTTGTGCAATCGATTTTCAGCCCCATTTTTTTCACTTGTATCAAAAGCCTTGCAAACGGAAGGTGGGCAAGAGACATCTGTGAACCGGGGATGTTTTGAATGCCCAGTCCTTCAGGACCGAGTTCTCCGCTTGGCTTGAGAAATTCCTGGAACTGCAGGAGAGCAGCAGAATGCTGGATCCAGGAATTCCGCACTCGAGAGAGGCTCCCGCCCGTCACCCCTGGGATTAGGGGCTGGGAAGTCACCTCCTCCGCGACCCCGCCGCCGCGGCGCGCGCTCCTCCCGGGCCAGCCCCCAGGCTCGGTAGCGGTTCGGCCGGTCCGCCCCACCTCCCAGGCCTCTTCCCCGTGGCCGGCCCGGGGCTCCTGCCGCCCTCGCCCTTGACGCGCCTGCGGTTCTCACTCTCCTCCACCGTGAGGGGCGCGAGCGCCGAGGCCCGACCACAGGGACCGCACCTGCGCCCGCCCGCTCCCGCGCCGCTCGGTCCCGGCTCGTGCTCTGGCCTCGGCCCCGGCTCCGCGCGCGGCGGCGGCAGGGCTCGCGCCCGGGGACAGCGGCGACGGCGGCGGCTCGAGCCCGCGCCCGGGCCGGGGAGCGCGCGGGGCGGGCGGGGAGAGGGCGCAGCGCGGCGCGGCCGGCGGGCGGCCCTGCGGAGCTGCGGCGGCATGGGCGCGGGCACCGGCGGGGGCTGCGGGCGTCCGGTTTCCCGCCCCCCGTCCCGCTCCACGCGCGCGGGCCGCCGCAGCCCCCGCGACCCGGGGTGAGGCCGACCCCTTAGTCGGTGCAACTTGCCTCGGACCCTTGGTGAGGAGGGGGCGGCGCGCGGGGCCGGGCGCGAGCAGGTGAGGCGTGCAGGCGCGATGCCTCCGGCTGGCGGTCCCCGCGCGCCGCGCCCGGCCGCGCTGCCCCGCAGCCTGTCCCGCCTGCGCGAGTGCCCGGGCCGCTCCCGCATCGTGCTGGCGCTCGGGGCCACGCAGATGGCGCTCGGATGCCTCATCGTGGCCGTCAGCTTCGCCGCTCTGGCGCTCACTACGTCGGCCCGCGTCCGCCACTCCTGCCCTTTCTGGGCCGGCTTCTCGGTGAGTGTCGGCGCGGGGCGCAGGGGCTCGGGCCGGGGACGCGGGCCCACCACCCGCGGGCGCATAGTTCGGCGCGCGAGCTGCTGGGCGAGGTGCCACAGCCCTGGGTACGGCTTAAAACTCGGGCAGGAGAACTCCGGGGACCCGACTCACTGCTTGCCGCCCTGGGAGCGTCGCTTTCCTTTTCCCTTGCGCTGGTCCCAGAGTTACTTTTTTGCGAAGAGACAGGAGCCCGGGCGCCCTCAAGCACTGGAGGGGCCTTCGGATGAGGGTGGGCGGCGGGGCCGGCGACTGGGCCCTGAGGCCCCTTGCGCCCACGGGCCGAGGAACCGCCGGGGGTAGTGGGGCTCTGGGCGACCCCGAGCGGGGTGGGAGCGGCGTGCGAGCCCGGTCCGGAGACGCGGCTCCGCGCGGCTGGCCTCGGCGGCTGGAGTCTGGCGCAGGGCGCGTGCCGTCGGGTCGCGGGTCAGTCCTGGCGGCGGGAACTGGCCTAACCCGCCTTGGCAGCCCACCCGCTCGGCGTACCGTACGCGGCGCGTCCCGCGTGTGGTGGGGATTAATCCTCGAGCGCAGTGGACAGTGCCACTGGCCAGGCGGCCCATGGGCCGCGTGGGGCGGGGGGCGTGTTTAGTGAGCTTCCTCGCCGGGAGGTGACAGATTTTCAGGCTGTTGACCCCAAATTAGAGAGGCCAGTGACTGACAAGAGTGAGTATATGGAAACAGGAAAGATCTATGCTGAGCAAATATTCTTTATAAAGAGAAGCCCTTGTTCTGAAAACTCTTGACATCTGTACCTGGCATTTGGTTTGCGGTGCCAGAGTATGTTTTATAGGTTTAAACAGTAAGTTCGGTGTGTTTTAACTCCATCTCCAAAATCCAAACCAAGCCTTTGGGACGAATGTTTGCTATTTGTCCTTGACTTCTGAAATTTAAAAATTCCGTCGATCTCCGCTTTTGTTGTTCTTTTGTAATGGCCTTTGTTCTCCAAGTCTGCTGCAGGCCTTGTAAGATAAGATCGAAGCAGAACCGACTCAGTGACAGCCTGATGGATACAAGTGTTATGGTTCATCCTAACGGGTGTGTGAATTTCCAGAGCTTATTTCAGACCAGGAATGAGTCTTGGAGAGCTGATTAGAACAACAGAGCATGAGTTTCAGGCTCCCAGTGCTCAAAGTAAAGAGAGGGGATTGGAAGCAAGACTCAGGAGTCATGATTCAAAAGGGGGCCCCTAAATACAGCCTTCAAACACATCTGTGGCTCAGTATTCAGCATGATTTAATGTGCATTGTTTTCATGTGGTCTGAGTTTGTGTCTGGTGTGGCCCACAGGTGGCAGCTTGGTAAACGAACTGCTCTCGGCTTCTCCATGGGCCAGGTCTTCCTAGCTTTGTGGCTTTGATACATAGAGAAAGGGCATAGAGAAAGAGCTGCCTCTTAATAATGAACTTGGAAGGAAAACAGCCATCAGACATGGTAGAAAAGCTGTTTATTTGAAAAATGCACATTCAGTGCATGTTAGTCTAAACCATTAAATAAATATGTAAACCATTAATTCAGCTTGCTTTCCCAGGGTTATTCCTTTCCACAACTATAACTTTGTAGTCTAATATCCTGCAACTCAGAGTAATTCCCCATGTGTCTTGTGTGTGCAGACCTGCCTGTAGGCTCTGAGAAGTGTGGGCAACATTCTCCGCTTTTATTTTAGGAGGTGGTAGATTGTGCCCCGGGTCTACCTCCCACTCTCCCCACCTCACACCTCCTGTCTCATGGGCTTTTTTTCAAACTGAATTTGCCACAAGCACCTTTAACTTTTTATTGACCTGAAGATTTTTGCAGAAACTAATGCCTTTGGCCAGTGATTTGTTATGTGAGTATTGAAACATTCCAGTCAATAACATTTGAATAGCAAAATACATATTAATGTCTCTCTGGTCAATAATGCGTTAAAATTTTTTCCAAACAGTCTATACCCCTTTGCACAGACGGTGAATGGTTCCAGCAATGCTGGGACAGGTCAGCATGTTGTCACAGCTGTGGGCAGTAACACTGGCCACTTGCCTGCCCGCCCACTGTGGAACCACCTTGCAAGGACATTTTTGTCTTAAGATGGTGACCAGGATGACTGACTTGTCACAAAAATCTGCTCTGCATGACTTGCGGCTGCCTTTCCTGAAAATGGGCTCTTCAGCACTTGCTAGGTCTCTAGGCTTTCTCTGTGGTGTGTCGCTGGGAGAAAACCAATGTAAAAATAACCCTTCTATTTAAGGAAAAACAACAACCAAGAAAACAGCTTAAGTTTATTGAGCATGTACAGTGTACCAGCCTTTACACTAAGTGTTTTCTGTGCTATGATAGCACATTTCATCCACTGCTCTTGTGCAGTTCCCTGCACTTGGACTGGACCTCTGACTGGGCTTAGCTAGCGGGGTGCCACAGAACTGAGGCTGTGTCAGGGCTAGACCCACACCCTGAGAAGTCTTGGCAGCTTGTACAGAGTGCACTGAGGGGGAGCTGGATTAAGGAACTTGCTGTATCAGTTGGGGCTCTCCAGAGAAACAGCCAATACATACACATATCAGCAAGCTGGAGACCCTGGCATGTTGCTGGTGTCATTCAGTCCAAGTTCAGAAGCCCAGAAACTGGAGGGCTAGTGATGTGGTCCCCATTCTGGCCCCAAAGGCTGAAGACCAGTGGTGCTGATGTCCAAGGCAGGAGAAGGTGGGTATCCCAGCTCAGAGACCATGAATTTGCCCTAGTTCTGCCTCTCTTGTCTTGTTCAGGCCCTCGCTGGGTTAAATGAGGTCCATGAGGTCCATCTGCATGGATAAAGGTGACCTTCTTTACTCAGTCTCCTGATGCAATGCTAAACTCTTTCAGAGATATCCCCCTTGTTGTGACATACCCCAAAAGAATGTTGTCATGTCTGTCTGGGCATCCTTCAGTCAAGTGGGCACATAAAATGAAATTTCATGTCTACCCAAGGTCACACATGGCCAGTGTCAGATTTGCACTTAGTTGCTCTGACTTGAGGCCACAGCTCTGGCCATAAGACTTTAATTGTACACCCCCAACCCCAGGCTGGGGATGGCGGAGCCTGGTGGGCTGCCGTCTATGGGGTCACACAGAGTCAGACACGACTGAAGTGACTTAGCAGCAGCAGCAACCCCAAACAGTGGCTGAAGGGGCTGGACTTGAGTTGGCTGTGAAGGGTCAAAGGTAAAGCCTCTAGGGAAGAAACACATCTGTTTCTTAGGAAAAGCACAAAATATGCGTGGAAAGGCGATGATGCAAGAGAACTTTGGGGAAGCACGAAATTACAGAGATTGAGAAAGTCTAAGGGTCAGGGAGAGGCCTGGGGGCCCTTGGCAAGGCTGGAAACAGGGGAGGGGACAGCAGGTCTGGTCGGGGGGAGCAGTGCTGTTTTGGAGACCTGCCTTCAAGTGGCTGTCATGTCCCAGGTCCCCTCCATTTGGGTGATTTGGCTTCCCCAGGGATAAATGCTTGGCCCCTTTTGAGGGATGATGATCTACAGGAACAGTTTAGAAGAGTACAAAGGCTGTATGTGTGTGTGTTTAATGATCAATGAATTAATCATTTATTTAAAAATCTGCAGCATTTGGGATCCTAGTTCCCCAACCAGGGATTGAACCTGTGCCCCTTGCAGTGGAAGCACTGTGTCCCAACCCCTGGACCACCCAGGGAAGTCCACAATGAATTCAGTCTTATTTTAAGTGAACTTTATATCATAGAACAGACTAAACAGTTTTGTATATGTAATTTAAATATTAAAAAATGGAATTAAAGGGGAGGGGAAGGAAGTCTCCAGCACTTCTGCTGTCTCTCATGGAGTATTAGAGTTAACCTTTGACAGAACAGCCTCATTATTTTTCTTTGACATTTTATTTACTCCCAAGACATCAGAGACAACCGAGTACCCTGTGAATTATCCACATGGCCAGTCACATGTGTTGATAAAGACATAACCACCGTTAGGAGCTGACTGTTGATGCACAGATATGTGTGTGTTTTCTTTTCCTTTAAAAGCAACACCATACTCCAAAGCAGCAGGTGTTTGTTGCAGTAACTGAAAACAAAGAAGGGTGTAAAGAAAATGACGACAGTGCCTTCTTCTGTCCCAGCTTTGTACCCACAGGTGACCTGCATGAGCAGTGTTGTTTCATGTGACATTTCTACACTTTGCTTTATAGTCACAAAAATATTAGGATTTATATGTAATGTGTGGAACATTTCTTTTAACATTTTTTAATGAAAAGATTGTGTCACATACCACTTACTCTGAATTTTTATTTTGTGTGTAATAAATGTGCCCAGCCATACTGATTATTCTTACTATTTCTGTCATTGTTAATGACTACGTAAGAATCCATAGGATGCATTTGGTAATTTATTCAGTTCTCCTTTGGGGAGTAGCCTGGTTGTGTCAGTTCTGTGTCTCCATAAACCATGCTGCTTATGTAGCCTTAGAGGCCAGTGCTGGTTTTCTGAGCATACATTCCCCAAAGTGGAATGGCTAGTTGGAGGGGGTTTCAATTTGGTATTTCATTAGATATTGCCAGAGTCATTCTGTGAAGGATTGTAGTCATCCCTGCCCACAGAAACATTGCATAAGACTACCCCCTTTGCCATCATCTTCCCAGCCCAGGCTATTAGCATTCCTTCACATTTTATTCATCTGATGGAAAAGATATTTCATTATTTTCATTTGATCTGACTTTCCGTGGTTACTTCTCTGATAACGTTTCAAGTATTGGGTTGACCAAAAAGTTCATTCAGACTTTTCCGTAAGATTATATGGAAAAACCCAAATGGACTTTTTGGCCAATCCAATATTTTCTTGCAGTTTTTCATTTCTCGTGTGGCTTAATTTTTGGTGTCTTTTGCTGTATATAAAAATTTAAAACTTTTCATGTAGTCAAATCTGTTAGCTTTCTTTTCCTCAGTGTCTGGGCTCTTTTCTTAGTAAAGAGGGTTGTCATTACAGAGGTCATACAAGCATTTCTTCACATTTCCTTCTTATGTTTTCATCTTATTTTTTACATTTAATTTTTAAATCATCCAGAATTTGTTTTGTGTATAGAGAAGGAAATGGTAACCCATTCCAGTAGTCTTGCCTGGAAAATCCCATAGAAAGAGGAGCCTGACATGCTGCAGTCCATGGGGTCACAAAGAGTTGGATACAACTGAATGACTAAACAGCAACAATATGAAAAAAAGGCCTAACTTTATTTGCTTGCAGACCAAGTTCCTCGTACCTGTGCTTCTGTTTGGGATTTTCTTCAGTTTTACTCTATTTTTTTCATTGAGATATAATGAACATACAATATTATGCTAGTCTCAAGCATACAGCATAATGATCCAGTGCTTCTATGTGTTGCAAAATGATCTCCACAATAAGAGTACTTAACATTTGTCACCATATATAGTTAACAAAGGGGCTTCCCAGGTGGCATTAGTGATAAAGAATCCGCCTGCAATGCAGGATACCAGGGTTTCATCCCTGGGTCAGGAAGATCCCCTAGAGAAGGGCATGGTGACCCATTTCAGTATTCTTGCCTGAGAAATCCCATGGACAGAGAAGCCTGGTAGGCTACAGTCCATGAGGTTGCATAGAGTCAGACATGACTCAGCAACTGAGCATGCACATATGCACACACACCATATTATTTTGGTTAAGGCAACATACTGGTAAATTTCACTATCTGGTCAGGCATCTCCCTCCATACTGTCTTCTTTCTCTAAAGTTCCTTGGTTCTTCTGTATTAACTTTAAAATGTCTGTGTCTAGTTTCCAGCAATACTTGTTTAAGGTTTGGATTGCAGTTGTGTTACATTGATGGAACAATTTTGGCAGTATTGACAGTTTTATCATATGGAAGCTTCCAGTTCAAGAACACGGTTGCATTTTCGTTTCTTTGTCCTTTGTCTTACACCTTTCAGAACATCTCTTATGGGAGCAGATTTTCAGTCTCCCTAAACTTTTTTGAAAACTAGTTCATGAGAGTTTCCTGGTGGTCCAGTGGCTAAGACTCCATGCTGTGAATGCAGGGGTCACTGGTTTAATCTCTGGTTGGGGGAACTAAGATCCCACATGTGGCACAGTGTGGCCTAAACAAAACAAAACAGAAAACTAAACCAGTTCACAGGATCATCCTAGAAAAACCTAAGCGAGGACATGTCAGTGAAAGAGATGTGCGATCTCTACAAGTCAGGATATAGATGCGGCCAATCTACTGGCAGCCAGAGCTGCAGACGAACAGCAGGGGGTGGTGGGGAGTGAATGAAAGCATTGACAGGCCATGGGAACCCCGAATCACCGTAAGTTATTCACCCTGAAAAGTGGATGGATGTTGGAGAGGTGCTCTGGGTTTTCTGTTGGGGGTACGAACAGCCCACCTTGCAGGGACGAAGATGCAAACTTGGAAGCATCTGAGAAACACACTGTGAGTTCTTCCTCCTACAAGGTCAGTGCCTCGCCCTGAGCAGAATGACCAGAAACAGAAACCAAAATAAGCAGGACAGGAACACCAGCAGCAAGAAGGCACAGATTAGGATGGTGCAGGTTGGGAGACTCCCAGAAACTGCTCCAGCAGCAGCAGATCCTGGGCAGAGAGAATGGCCTTGGAAACAAGGGCTGCAGGGTCTGGAGCTGGAGCAAAGGCCCAGGGTGGGGATGAGTGTCCCCAGGTTCTGGATTGAATGCTGAGAAGCAAATAAGTGGATACGTAGAGATCTCATACTTGAGTCTTTAAGATTGGTGGAACCCAGCTGCTGATGTCCTATGTGTGTGCATCTAACTCTTTGCAACCCCACAGACTGTAACCTGCTAAACTCATCTGTTCATGGGATCAGTTCAGTTCAGTTCAGTTCAGTCTCTCAGTCGTGTCCAACTCTTTGTGACCCCATGAATCACAGCATGCCAGGCCTCCCTGTCCATCACCAACTCCCAGAGTTCACTCAAACTCACATCCATAGAGTCAGTGATGCCATCCAGCCATCTCATCCTCTGTCGTCCTCTTCTCCTCCTGCTCCCCAATCCCTCCCAGCATCAGAGTCTTTTCCAATGAGTCAGCTCTTCGCATGAGGTGGCCAAAGTACTGGAGTTTCAGCTTTAGCGTCATTCCTTCCAAAGAACACCCAGGGCTGATCTCCTTCAGAGTGGATTGGTTGGATCTTCTTGCAGTCCAAGGGACTCTCAAGAGTCTTCTCCAATATCCACAGTTCAAAAGCATCAATTCTTCAGTGCTCAGGTTTCTTCACAGTCCAACTCTCACATCCATACATGACCACAGGAAAAACCATAGCCTTGACTAGATGGACTTTTGTTGGCAAAGTAATGTCTCTGCTTTTGAATATGCTATCTAGGTTGGTCATAACTTTTCTTCCAAGGAGTAAGCGTCTTTTAATTTCATGGCTGCAGTCACCATCTGCAGTGATTTTGGAGCCCCCAAAAATAAAGTCTGACACTGTTTCCACTGTTTCCCCATCTATTTCCCATGAAGTGATGGGACCAGATGCCATGATCTTTGTTTTCTGAATGTTGAGCTTTAAGCCAACTTTTTCACTTTCCTCTTTCACTTTCATCAAGAGGCTTTTTAGTTCCTCTTCACTTTCTGCCATAAGAGTGGTGTCATCCCCAGCGTTTCTCATGATGTACTCTGCATATAAGTTAAATAAGCAGGGTGAGAATATACAGCCTTGACGTACTCCTTTTCCTATTTGGAAGCAGTCTGTTGTTCGTGTCCAGTTCTAACTGTTGCTTCCTGACCTGCATACAGGTTTCTCAAGAGGCAGGTCAGGCAGTCTGGTATTCTCATCTCTTTCAGAATTTTCCACAGTTTATTGTGATCCACACAGTCAAAGGCTTTGGCATAGTCAATAAAGCAGAAATAGATGTTTTTCTGGAACTCTCTTGCTTTTTCCATGATCCAGCGAATGTTGGCAATTTGATCTGTGGTTCCTCTGCCTTTTCTAAAACCAGCTTGAACATCTGGAAGTTCACGGTCCATGTATTGCTGAAGCCTGGCTTGGAGAATTTTGAGCATTACTTTACTAGTGTGTGAGATGATTGCAATCATGTGGTAGTTTGAGCGTTCTTTGGCATTGGCTTTCTTTGGGATTGGAATGAAAACTGACCTTTTCCAGTCCTGTGGCCACTGCTGAGTTTTCCAAATTTGCTGGCATATTGAGTGCAGCACTTTCACAGCATCATCTTTCAGGATTTGAAATAGCTCCACTGGAATCCCATCACCTCCACTAGCTTTGTTTGTAGTGATGCTTCCTAAGGCCCACTTGACTTCACATTCCAGGATGTCTGGCTCTAGGTGAGTCATCACACCATCGTGATTATCTGGGTCGTGAAGATCTTTTTTGTACAGTTCTTCTGTGTATTCTTGCCACCTCTTCTTAATATCTTCTGCTTCTGTTAGGTCCAGACCATTTCTGTCCTTTATCAAGCCCATCTTTGCATGAAATGTTCCCTTGGTATCTCTACTTTTCTTGAAGAGATCTCTAGTCTTTCCCATTCTGTTCTTTTCCTCTATTACTTTCCACTGATCGTTGAGGAAGGCTTTCTTACCTCTTCTTGCTATTCTTTAGAACTCTGCATTCAGATGCTTATATATTTCCTTTTCTCCTTTGCTTTTCACTTTTCTTCTTTTAACAGCTATTTGTAAGGCCTCCCAGACAACCATTTTGCTTAGTTCATGGGATATTCCAGGCAGTCACACTGGAGTGAGCTGCTATTTCCTTCTCCAAGGGATCTTCTCAACTTAGAGATCGAGCCCAAGGCTCTTGGATTGCAGTTGGATTCTGTACTGCTTTGCAACTGGGGAAGCCCAAAGCTGTCCTAGCTCAACCTTTATTCTTTAGGAGCTTTCTCTTCTCAGATCAGGAAAATCTACCTCATTCATACATGGGGAACGAAAAATGGAATATAATCTAATCTTATGCAAAATTGATTCAGAACAGAATGATGAAATGAACATAATGGTACTATAGAAAATGAGAGCACACCAGAAAAAAATAATAAACTAATATTTCTAGATAAACTAAAAGAAAAACTCAAATTGAAAGGGTAGCATCCAGCATAAATTTAGAAACTACAAAACATGGCTTGGTAACAGAAAATTATGAAATGAGGACAGATTGATATCAGGAAAGAATTAGGAAAAAATGAATCTTAGAATGGAAGACTAAATTATATGCAGAAGTGACACAAGAGCAAGTGGTTACCATAGCCCAAAAATAATAATACAGGATGAGAAGGAGAAAAATAAAACAATAGCAAATAAATGAAGGAATAGACTGAGTTAGAATGTATAGGGAGACAAGAACTTCCCTGGTGGCCCAGTGGCTAAGCCTCCGAGCTCCCAATGCTGGGGGTCAGGGTTCAATCCCTGGTCAGGGAATTAGATCCCACATGCTGCAACTAAGATCAGAGATCTCCCATGCCACAATGAAGACCCAGCATGACCAGATAAGTAAATAAATATTTTTATAAAGAAAGTATAGGAAACAGGCAAAGGAGTGTTAATTAGAGTGTCCAGGAAAGGAAGAACAAAGCAATGGAATAAAATAAATGTTTAGAACTATTACTGGCAGAAAACTAACCTAAAAATATAAGAAGACTTGAAGGTGTCCACCGTGTGATGGGGGAAAAAAATCAATGGAAAGTAATCAACACAGACATATCCCTGTAAAATAATGAATGTTAAAGATAAAGGGGAAAGTCTTAGTCATTTGTGTTATATATTGCAGTTCTCAAAGCCAAACAAATTCTATGCTAGAAAAGGTGAAGCAGTATTTTAAAAGTCAATTTGGAGGGGGCAAGTTGAAATTTCCAACCTTTAGAAAAGATTGTAGAACAGAACTAAGAATTCCTGTGCTGTATCCTGTCTACTAGGTTCCCCGATTGTAACTGCATTTACTATATTTGCTCCATGGCTTGTACATGGAGACTTGTGTACACTGTCTGTCTTCCTGAATGAGGAAAAAAAAAAAAATCCAGTAACATTAGATTATTTTTCTTGACCTCTTGGGGGCAGGCTGCAGATGTGATGTCCCATCACCCCTGAACATTTCAGTGTATATCTCCCCTACTCAAGGACACTCTTCTATGTAGCTAGTATAAACTTCTCCAGCCTAGGAACTCAACATTAGAAGAACATTGTTGTCTGAGTCATAGACCCCATTCCAATTCCACCAACTGTCCAAAGAGTGTCCTTTCCCCCTTCCTGGCCCAGGATCCTATCCAGCAATATATGTGTGTCTTGCATCTCTTCACTCTCTTTAGTCGTCCTTTATGTCTCATGTTTTCCATGATTTTAAAGAGTACAAGCCTTTTTAAAGAGTAAAAAAAGAAATATTTTTGGCTGTGCTATGCAGCATGTGAGATCTTAATTCCCTGACCAGGGATTGAACTGGACCCCTTCCCTGCATTAGAAGCACTGAGTCTTAACCACTGGACCACCAGGAAAGTCCTGAGAGTACAAGCCTCTGTGCTATAGGATGACCCTGAACCTGGGTCCATCTGGTTTATCCTCATGGTCAGACTCACATTATGCATTCCTGGAAATAAATGAAAAGCAGAATGGAGATATTCTCCTAATTCCTTCTGTGTTCTCTGATGAGAAATCCGTTGTGATTTAAATTGTTGCTCCCATGTCAGTTGACTTTTTCTCCTTTCATTACCATTCTGCTCTTAAATTCATCTGGTGAATTTTTTACTTCAGTGATTCTGTATTTCTGTTTTTAAAATTTCCATATGGTTCTCCTTCATATCAACTAGATTTTTTTTTTTTGGTTTTTGTAGCTTTTCATTCATTCCCTTACTTATTGGAGCATTTTTGTTATCACATCTTTAAAGTCTTTGATTGTTCCAAAATCTATCATTGATTGTGTTTTCCTGTGGGAGTTGGCATTGTCCTGATTCTTTGTAGGCCTAGTAATTTTGGATTATATCCTGGACATTTTGAATGTTATGTTGTGAGTCAGTCTTTGGAAATTGTGTAAATCCAGTCAAGAATGTTGCTGCTTTTTACAACACAAATGAACTTATCTACGAAACAGACTCACAGACATAGAGAACAGACTTGTGGTTGCTGAGATTGGAGGGGCATTGGGACGAGGAAGAATTGGGAGGTTGGGATAAGCAAATGCAAACTATTATATATAAGATGGGGTCTTCCCAGGTGGTAGTAGTGGTAAAGAATCCGCCTGCAAATGCAAGAGACTCAGGTTGGATTCCTGGGTTGGCAAAATTCCCTGGAGAAGGGAATGGCTACCCACTCCAGTATTCTTGCCTGGAAAATCTCATGGAGAGAGGAACATGGTGGGCTAGATCATGGAGTCACAAAGAGTCAGATTGACTGGTTTGATCTTCTTACTGTCCAAGGGACTCTCAAGTGTCTTCTTCAGCACCACAATTTGGAGGCATTAATTCTTTGGTGCTCAGCCTTTTTTATGATCCAGCTCTCACATCCATACATGACTACTGGAAAAAAATAGCTTTGACTATTGAAGAATCTAAGCTACTCCATTTGGTAAGGTTCCAGGAAAAGAACCTTTGGAAATCGAAGAGCCTTTAGCAATCCCTTAGCCCCACCCCCTACCTGCGGACCAATCAGAACCCGTGGCCAGCCTGGGAAATGGGAACCAATCAGAACCCAACACCTAACCCTTCCACGGAAGGTAACCAATTAGACATCTCCCAACCCGGAAACTCCCGTTTTTCAAATTTCTGGCGCGAGAATACCCTATATAAGCAATGTAACCCAGAGCTCAGGGCTCCTCCCTATAGCCCCTGCGTTGGTATCGGTGGGAGCCCTAGCTTGAGCTTGGTTATGAAAACTCTTGCTGTTGCATCGGATATCGGCACGCATCGGATATCGGCTCCCTCGTGCTCTTTGGGAGATTTCGCAACTTGGACATAACACACTATATGGACCTTTGTCAGCAAAGTGATGTCTCTGATTTTTAATATGCTTTTCAATATACATCAGGTGCAGACAAATACTGTTTGATTCCACATATGCAAGGTAACTCAAATAGTCAAATTCATAGAGTCAGAGAGTACATTGGTAGGTGCCAGGGGCTGGGGAGTGGGAGGTGGGGAGTTAGTGTTTAATGGGACAGAATTTTAGTTCAGGAAGGTGGAAAATTCAGGAGATGGATAATGGTGAGTGTTGTATAACAGTATGAATGTACTTAGTGCCACTGAGTTATACAGTTAAATATGGTTAAATATGGTTAAAATAGTATGTTTTATATTATGTGACTTTTACCACAATAAAATTTTTTTTTTTTAAATAAATAAAATGGAAGATTTAGGAAGAGCAAGGGGAGAAAGAAGAAGCAATTACTAGCTAATTGCATTATTGCTCTTAGGAGGGAGGTAATAATGCCTAGAAAAGGAGGGTGCTCAGGGGGTTATATAAGGTGGTAATATAAAGCAGCAACTAGAACCAGTATTCTTCCTACAAACCTGCAGAGACTCAGAGAAAGTAGGGAGTGGGCAGCCCACGGACGGAAGGACGGAGTTTGTGCGTCATTGTTTTAAATATAAGGTTAAAAATCTGCAAAGCTGATGCCAGACATCCAGACTGTATTCACATTATGTAAATAGACTTAATTAGCCTGGTTAAAAAAGTTTTTCAGGTTGAGTTAACAAAGCAAGATCCAGAGATAGACTGAAAATGGAGAGATTTAGAAAGACTAAAAATAAAAGGACTGGAAAAGATATACCAAGCAAATTCAAATAAAAAGAAAGCAGGCCTTGGGACTTCCCTGGTGGTCCAGTGGTTAAAACTCTGAACTTCTAGTGCAGGGAGCATAGGTTCTATCCCCGATCAGGAAACTAAGATCTCACATGCCACGAGGTGCAGCCAAATAATAAATAATTTTTTGAGGATGTGGGGTGGGAGGTGGGAGGGGGCTTCGGCATTGGGAGATTGTGTTCACCTATGGCTGATTCGTGTCAATGTATGGCAAAACAAATACAGTATTGTAATTTAAAAAAAAAACAAAAACAAGGACCTGGCATAGCTCAAAATAAATAAATAAAATTATTTAAAAAAAAAAAAGCAGGTGTCAGTCTTTTTTTTTTAATCGAAGCATAGTTGATTTACAATGTTGTGTTAATTTCTACTGTATAGCAAAGTGACTTAAACACATATATACATTCTCTTTCATATTCTTTTCCATTATGGTTTATTACAGGATATTGACTATAGTTCCCTGTGCTGTACAGTAGGACCTTGTTGTTTATCCATTCTATAGATAATAGTTTGCATCTGCTCATCGCAAACTCCCAATCCATCCCTCCCCTACCTGTTCCCCTTCAAAGAAGTCTGTTCTGGGTGTCTGAGTCCTCACTCTTGATACCAGGCAAGGTAAAAATCATATATTCTTGTTTATTCGAGATATGATAGGATGTAATGCTGTGTCTTTGTGTTTGGCTTCAGTGCTGAACGTTTTTAATCAGAATTCAGTATTTGAACAGGTAGAGTGTTCTGAGGTTCTGTCCTATAGCTGCTGTACCTTTCCTGTTAAATGTACTCAAGTTCCGTGGTGTAGCTCTGTGTCATCATGGGAATTTCCCTTTTCCAGGACTGATGGCTCCTGTACAGAGAAACTGTCGACTTTTGTTTCTGTCTTACTTTGAAATCATTTATTCTATTTTTAAGTAAATGTCTTGTGACTTCCCTGGTGGCTCAGAAGGTAAAGAATCTGCCTGCCATGCAGGAGGCCTGGGTTCGATCCTTGGGTTGGGAAGATCCCCTGGAGGAGGAAATGGTAACGCACTCCAGTATTCTGGCCTGGAGAATCCCATGGACAGAGGAACATCATGGGCTACAGTCTATGGGGTCGTGAAGAGTCAGACATGACTGAGAAACTAACATGCTTTCATTTGTGCTTCCCATTTCTACATTCATATCATCTGTAAATCATTTTGCATCTTTGTGTTCAATATTTTTCATATCAACAAAAAAATGTATATGCTGCTTATTCCTTTCCTTTTGCATTAATTGGAACCTTCATGTTGAATGATAGTGTGAAAGGAAACATTTATGTCTTGCTTTTGACTTTACCCATCTATTTAGACAAGGTGAGATTTCTAGGCTCCTGTCCCTGGTGTGCCCAATGCAAGCCTGCTTGCATTTGGTTTCTGCATTTAGGCTCTTCACTGACCTGACTCGATAGCCTCATTTGATCATCATGGCTGTTCTTACCTTCCCTGTGTCCAACTGGTGATGAAAGTTTCAGGGTTCAGTACGCTTAGGTAGATGTGAGCCTTAAAGACCATCAGGAATTGGGGATACTGGCATTTTGGGGGAAGGGAAGACCTTGGCAACTGAAAAATAAAGTCACAACCCAGAAGTCAATAGTTGTTTTATCTAGTGGGAATTGTTAGGATTTCAAGCCCTGAAGATAGCATTTAAAGTGAAAAAAAAAAAAATAATAAAGTGACCCTGAGAGAACTGCCTTCTAAGGGGAGAGGAAGAGTCCGGGTATATAAGAAGTTTTGCAGCAAGGGGGAGGTAATCTGAATATAAAAAAATTATTGTTAATTAAATAAAATCAGATATCTTGAACTAAGGAATTTATGGCTTTTCTAGGTATGGGAAGATGCAGGTGTCCAGGCTCAGCTCTCTGGGGCCAAATTCTGCTTCTTCATTATTCACATCCTTAATTCCTACTTTACAGTAAGCGAGTGGGGTATATGGAGTTAGATGCCTCTTGTGCTTTCTCTCATCCTCCCCACCCCACCAAGCTCCTCAGTACTTATGTTTACTAGGGAAGTGGATGATGGCTGCCAGTATTATTCTTCCTGGGCTCAGAAATTACATTTGGAAGGCTAGAATCCCTGATGACTGTGACATCCTTGTTTACCAGTATGGGAGGAAATATTCCATTTCATAGCCTTCAGTCAAGTATGTGGTAAATGTAAACAAACTACTTCCTTTGCGTCAGCAGCTTTACTCCCAGAGCCTGTGACGTAACCATCTGTCACAGAGACCTGTAACTTAGGGGCTCAAAAATAAACCCTTAAAATTACAGCTCATCCTTCTATAGAAGAAAGAAAAAAATAGAGAATTTGAAACTTCATGCAAAGACACATTTTTCTTTTGAATAATACTGAAGTGATCTAAGGACAAGAGAAGTGTTGTCTTCTCATCTATAATGAGAAATTGGACATATTGGCTTTACAGTATTGTACACTATTGGCTGATAGTGGATACAGACAGTGATTTTTTTTGTTTTTTTCTTTTTTGGTCACACCTGGTGGCATATGGAATCTTAGTTCCCAACCAGTGATTGAACCTGGGCCTCATGCAGTGGAGACTCAGAGTCTTAACCACTGGACCGCAAGGGAAGTCCGCAGATAGTGATATTGAAGTATGTTTTTAGACCCTCTAACCTAGAACTGAACTCAGAGAAATGGTCCCTGTTTAACATATTAATAAGCAGCTTAGCCACAAAGTGTATATACTTATCAGAATCTTGTGATTTTTTTAAAAAGAAACTACATCTTTTTTTCCCCCAACTACACCCCAGAGTTTTTCACAGCTGTTTACAAAGGGACATTTCCTTTGTAGAAACTAACGTTTGACCCTATCTCAGAAAAAGGCAAAGAAACGTGGCATCTGCTTTCTACCTGCCAGTTCATCAAATTTAGCACTGGTGCTCTCGAGTCCTCTTTCCACGCCTCGCATTGCCATTCTGTGCCAAAGCAGAGTGTGAGGCTTGGAGCTGACCCTTTCAAGATGAGGACATATTAACACCTAAGAGGTGTGAGTGGATTAACTGAGCTGGAGTCTGTCATAACTAGTGGCACATAACTTTTTGACATTGACTTCTTAAAAACAGAGAGTGTGTAAATACACGTACATATATGTGTATATATAATATCCTTCATTTTATTTTTGCTATATAAAGAATAACAAAAACCAAAAGAAAATGGAACAAAAGCCAGAAAGCCCTGGAGCAAGGTGCCTGTCTGGTGACCTAAAGAGTCACACCCGTTGGGACTTCCCTGGTGGTCCAGTGGTTAAGACTCTGCCCTTCCACTGCAGGGGGCGTGGGTTTAGTCCCTGATTAGGGAACTAACATCCCACTTGCTGCATGGCACAGCCAAGATAAGTAAATAAAACAAAAATTTAAAAATAGAGTTACACCTGTGGCTCTTACTTGTGGTTCAGATGATGTGCCTCTCAAGCGAGTGGAATGGAGTCAGAGTTCAAGAGAAAGCCCTGATGTTGCGTATTGTGGTGGAAGCCGCACAGTTCATCTCTCTTATTTTTTTGATGGTGGTGGTGATTTTGGTGATGATGACAAAAGTGTTGTCAACTTAATATCATGGAAATTAAAATTGTTTTAACAGCATGGAAGGGTGCAAATTGAAATGTTAAACTGATCCCTCAGCTCCTGCGTTCCCCATCCCTCATAATTAAATGTTTCCAACCTTTCTGTTGTTATTTCTTTGATGGCAAGTATAGTATGCCATGGACTTTCCTGGTGGCTCAGCTTGTAAAGAGTCTGCCAGCCAATACAAGAGCTGCAGGAGACATGGGTTTGATTCCTGGATCAGGAAGATCACCTGGAGGAGGAAATGACAACCCAATATTCTTGCCTGGGAAATTCTGTGGACAGAGGATCCTGGCGAGCTACAGTCCATGGGGTCTCAAAGAGTTGTACATAACTGTTGACTTAAAAAATAGTCACAGTCTAGAAGTTGAGAGTTATGTTTTATTTGGTGGAAATTTTTAGGTCTTAAGCCTAGGAGTCAGCATCTCAAGTAACCCTGAGAGAACTGCTCTGAGGAGGCGAAGGGAGGAGCCAGGTTACAAAAAGTTTTGCAACAAAGGGCGGGTAGTCTGAACGTCAAAACGTGATTGTTAATTAAGGATAACCAGATATCCCAAGTTAAGGAATTTAGCGCTTTTCTACATATGGCAAGATGCAAGAGTTTGGACTCACTGAAATCATTCCTT
This sequence comes from Nanger dama, assembly GCA_917880005.1. NCBI lineage: Eukaryota > Metazoa > Chordata > Mammalia > Artiodactyla > Bovidae > Nanger > Nanger dama. The sequence continues at coordinate 3,243,511 of CAKJTW010000108.1, read as the reverse complement.
TCATGTGCATCTCAGCTACCTGGGGCCAACTACCATCTTGCAATTTTCCTCAGGGCTTGGGGTAGTGTCTGCGGCCTCGTGGGTGCCAGATCACAGGTGTTATTCTCCTTCCTGAGTGCCCTGGAGGGCTAGAATCGATGTTGAATGTGATATCCTTGTTTATTGACATGGCGGTTAATACTCCTGAGCAACAAAGTACACAGTATGCCAGGTGTCGCTGGTAAGAGGTCTGATCCATTGTGGCTCATCTTTTGCTGGAAACCTAGCCTGTTTTACATCTCTGAAAATTTCTAGAGTCTTGTCTTCTTTTTTAGTATACAGTCACCATAATTAAGATTATGATGCTCTCTTCTATTTTTCCTGCTAATTTTTCTTAATGTTCATCTTATTTTCTATTTGCATTGTTTTCCGTTTCTGCCAGAGGGTACTAATTAAGTCAAGAAGGGTTCTTACTTTTGAATCCTTTGTTTGCTCTCAGGCTTTTCTGTTTATTCTTCCAAGTCTGCCTCTTTTGTGGCTTTGATTTTCCTTAATGGTCTGGTGGTTCTTGGTGTCCTTTGGGGTTTATCTTTGAAGACTAGGACTAGATTCATAGTGGTGCTTGACATGTTTTCCTTGACTTTCCTATCCTGTCCATCAAGCAAGGACTTGACCCCGTTGTCTGGGTGTGGGCGAAGCTGGGGGTGGGCAGCTTCGCCTCTGGGTATTGGGCTGGGCCTCTCCTCTCATGCACTTGAAGTGTGTACTCTGGGTTGTGAATTCTCACTTTGAAAGTGGACGAGGTAGAAAGCTCATTTCTTTGGTGCATACAGCACTGTTTTGGTTTCTGCCTGAGAGCAGAAACCAGTGCTGTAATTCTGGGGGAGAGGGCATGTGCCTGAGATCCTGAGGTCCATCTGTAGTTCTGCAGACAGACTGCGGTCATCTGCATTGGATCTCTTTTCTTCCCTTTGCCCTTGGGACCTGTCTGGGGGCTTATCTCCAAAGACTTCTCTTCCGTATACCCCAATCTAGAATCTCCCATGTGGATCCTTAGCCAGTCACTGATCTGAACTTTTTTTTCTGTATCTTTCCATGGTCTTCTCTTTCCTCTCTGGCACCTAGATTAGGTGAGAACTTCAGGGGAGGTGCTCACATGGTCTGAGACTGGGTGGCAAAGTCACTACCCGTGAGTCCTGGGCTAGCTCATTGCACACACCCCTTTTTTTTTTTTTTTTAACTCTTGAGTTGTCTTATTTATTTCTTTGGCTGCGTCAGGTCTTAGTTGTAGCACACTGGATCTTTCATTGTGGTGCATAGGCTCTTCAGTTGTGGCTTGTGAGCTTAGTTGCCGCAAGGCATCTGGAATCTTCCCAGACCAGGGATCAAACCCATGCGCATGCATTGGAAGGTGGATGGATTCTTAACCACTGGACCACCAGGGATGTCCCTCTGCTCTTTATTCTTGGTGGTTAATATTTCACAGTATTTCATGACGGGACTTACGCAGTCAATGTGTCTGTTCTTTGATGCTGGAAACCCTCTTTGATTATCTCCTGGAGGCCTGCTCTGACCACCCTCATTCCACTGTCCTATCTTGATTTTTATTTTCCTTCAGAGAACTCTGAGCTACCTGAAATTAAATCTGTTTGTTTGGCTATCTCACCGGAATCAAAACCCCTGGCCTGTGTGAACCTGTATGCATTCAATATACATTTGTTCAATTGTGAATTAATGGATGCACTTTGATTCTTTACGTGTTAAAAGTTGATGGTGCTCCTTCCCCTGGGTTCTTTTGTGTCTTTTTCTTTCTTGTTCTCTTTTTCATTCTTTCTCTTTCTAACAGAATTCACTTGCAGTCCCACTTATTGTTTCTACATAGCAGATTATACCCACAGGTAGTAGCTGGAAAGAGGTATTTTATGTTCTCACTGGGGAATTTGGAGGGACTCTGTGGGGTGAGTCTCCATATCTCAACTGCATCAGATGCTGGTCGGGGCTACGGATGTGCTAAGGCTTGGCTGGCCGGACGTCCCAGCTGCCTCCCTCACTGCCTGGATTACTGCTGTACTGGCTGGCAGCTGGGAGCTTAGCCACATGCTTCCGCGTCGACCTCTGGCCTGTGGTTTCAGTGTGGTTGGACTTCTCCAGAGCAGATGTCCCAGGAGCACTGGTGGAAGCTGATGCCTTTTCCAGCCTCATCTCAGAGGTCACACAGTGTTGTTGCCTCTGCAGTCACAGGGGCTGCCCACCTCCAGGGGAAGGGACAGAACCAATGAGTCAGACATGACCGAGCAACGGAGCACATGTATGTGCAGCAAAGCAGGGACCTCGTGTGTCCTCACAGCAAACACAAATGTGTCTGATACTGTCTTGACGGTTCCAGATTCTTAACCAGTGGCCCACCAGGGGAAGTTCCTAATTTTTTTTTTAATTGCATTTTCCTTCATTTTAAAAATTTGTTATCTGAGTTCATATTGGGGTTTCCAGGGTGACTCAGTGGTAAATGAATCTGCCTGCCAATGCAGGAGACACAGGAAATGCTGGTGGAAACCTTGGGTCAGAAAGATCCCCTGGAGGGAGGAAATGGCAACCCCCTCCAGTATTCTTACCTAGAGAATCCTGTGGACAGAGGAGCCTGGAGGGCTGTAGTCCATGGGGTCGCAGTTGGACATGACTGAACACATGTGTGTATATTTATGATATTTGGGTGAATTGGGTGGTTTAGAGTCTTGTTTTAGTTTTTCCACTGGCTACTCATCTAAATATGTATTTATTATATATAACCTCCTTCATGGCTTAGCAGTTCTTAAATTACATCTGTTGTCTGCATGAAAATGAAAAAAAAAAATGATCGCCTTTTCTATTTCCTGAGTTTTGTTCCTTATTTTCTTATTTTTAGTTAATTTATTTATTTTTGGTTGTTGGTACAATCTAACTTTAAATACCAAGTTGAAAATTCTGTTTCTAGATTTCTTCGTGCTTGCCTTCTAAGACAGACAAGAAGGTGAAGGCACTTAGACACCTTTGCCTTTCCCCTTCATCCTGTCCAGTTGGGAAAGTGATTCTCTTTTCAATGTCATGTTTACTTTTATTTATTTACTTTTTTGCAGTGTCATGTTTTAACATTTCCTTTCTATAACCATTGGAAAGAGCATCTTGTGTACTCTTGTGGTGCATTTTTCCTTTTTCTTAGGTGACGTATTGTGAGGTGTTGGGGCAAGTTCTACTCATTCTCTGGAGGTTGCATCAGCTGTTCTCCTCTGCTGCTCTGAAGCTGATAGCTGGTCTGAGATTTCAGAATTTTGTTAACTTGCTCTTTGCTTCCTGCTTCCAAGGAAGGCACATGGAACAGTGGGAACTTACTGTGTAGTGTGGCAGGTTGGTGCCAGCTGTGCTGTTGTTAAATTTTGGGGGAAAGATATTTGGTATTGGTTTTCACTGTGCCATTTTCTTAATTTTTATTTTTAAAGTAAGGAAGGGGACATCCCTCGTGGTCTAGTGGTTAAGAATCCGCCTTTCAAAGCAAGGGACACAGGTTTGCTCTTTGGTCAGGGAACTAAGATCCCATATGCCACTGGGCAAATGAGCCTGCTCTCTGCAGTGAGAAGCCTGTGAGCCACAGCTAGAAAAAGTGTGTGCTGCACCAAAGCACCTGTGCAGCCAATTAATTAATATTATCACATATTAAAAAAGTATGGAGGCATTTGACAGTTCAGTAGATGTTGCTAAAAGTACAGTAGTCCTGTCACTGTTCGTTTTTTAACCCTGGTGGCTCAGAGGTTAAAGCATCTGCCTCCAATGCCAGAGACCCGGGTTCAGTCCCTGGGTTGGGAAGATCCCCTGGAGAAGGAAATGGCAATCCACTCCAGTATTCTTGCCTGGAGAATCCCATGGACGGAGAAGCCTAGTAGGTTACAGTCCACGGGGTCGCAAAGAGTTGGACACGACTGAGCGACTTCACCTATCACCTACCTATCACCTATATTTATTGAAAATGAAAATGTGAACAAAAAACTTTTTTGCATCAAAAGAAAATGTTTTTGCAATCATGAATGGGACATTTTGTTTATAAAAGGATAAACAAAGGTTGTTTGGTAAAGCAAAGAAATGCAGGTTCCCCAGACACCCCTCCAGGAATATTTTGGCACAAGCCCATTCTTTCTTTCCATCATTGTCTTTTTGATAGAAAAGCAGCATTTATACTTTTCAAAGTTTGTGACGTGGGTAGATAGATGGGAACTGGGGAGCATAGTGAAGGTCTGAGTAGAGGCTCCCTTTACTTTGAATATAGCTCCGAGACAGATTTGCTGAGCATCCGGGTAACTGAGTTGTTCTTCAGTCGCTTGGTTGTGTCGGACTCTTTGCACACTCATAGACTACAGCACACCAGGCTACCCTATCCTTCACTGTCTCCCAGAGCTTGCTCAAACTCATATCTGTTAAGTCAATGGTGCCATCCAACCATCTCATCCTCTGTCAGTCCCTTCTCCTCCTGCCCTCAGTCTTTCCCTGCATCAGCGTCTTTTCCAATAAGTTGACTCTTTGCATGAGGTGGCCAGAGTATCACAGCTTCAGCTTCAGTATCAGTCCTTCCAGTGAATATTCAGGACTGATTTCCTTGAGGATTGACTGGTTCGATCTCCTTGTAGTGCAAGGGACTCTCAAGAGTCTTCTTCAGCACCACAGTTCGAAAGCATCAATTCTTTGGTGCTCAAACTTTATGGTCCCGCTGTCACATCCATACATGATTACTGGAAAGATCCATAGGTGGAACAGCAGTCAGGGTTCTTAGTTGCAAAAACCAGAGTCTGTTGTAGCCGGTTTCATGAAACTCCATGTAACCTGGACCAGTGACAGGAATACAGCACTGGGCTGTGACAAGTGAAGACAGCTCTGTGACCACCACCTAGAAGACACCCTGCTTGCTGGGGGTCGAGTGTCAGCAGCCCCGCTAGCCCCGGCTGCCTCCCCATAAGGTAAGGTAAGGTAAGGTGAAGTCGCTCAGTCGTGTCCAACTCTTTGCGACCCCGTGGACTGTAACCTACTAGGCTTCTCCATCCATGGGATTCTCCAGGCAAGAATACTGGAGTGGATTGCCATTTCCTTCTCCAGGGGATCTTCCCGACCCAGGGACTGAACCCTGGTCTCCCGCATTGGAGGCAGACGCTTTAACCTCTGAGCCACCAGGGAAGCCCTTATAGGTAAGGTAATGTAAGGTGAGGTTAAAAGCTGTGTCTGGAGCCGAGGCCCTATTGCAAGGTGCTGGATGAGGTCTCGCTTCTACCTTGGGTACATTCTCCAGATGGAGAAGGGATGATCAAGCAGTGCTGGGAGGCCCCAAACTGGAGAAAGCACCTCCTGCAGTAGTGTTCTCTGCCAGGGGAGGACTGCATTGGAGGCACGTGTAGCCATGAGGGAGGTGGCCTGCCTGGATGGCCAGGGCGTCATGCAGGGTTGAGGACATACAGTTGCTTCTGTGACTTCTCATATTTATTAGCTCTGTGCCTGTGGGCAGGTCACTTACTCTCTATAACCCAAATTTCCTCATCTGTGAAAAGGGCTCAGGAAGTGTGGTGTTCCATCTCCCTTCCAGAATGTATGAGACAGTACATGTTTGCCACATGAATGAATGAATGAATGAATGAATGAGTCTCTTGTTGGTCCAGCCTTGGAGAAAGATAAATGAGCCAAAGAACATCATGATTGGCATGTTAGCTTTTGGTTATGAATGTTGTTTTAAATTAGAGTGTGCTTATATTTGGAGAAGGAAATGGCAACCCACTCCAGTATTCTTGCCTGGAGAATCCCAGGGACAGAGGAGCCTAGTGGGCTGCCATCTATGGGGTCACACAGAGTCAGACACGACTGAAATGACTTAGCAGCAGCAGCAGCAGTGCTTACATTCTAGTGTTGTTTTTTTTTTTTTTTTTTAATTAAATTTATTTATTTTTTTAATTACAATACTGTATTTGTTTTGCCAAACATTGACACGAATCAGCCATAGGTGAACACAATCTCCCAATGCCGAAGCCCCCTCCCACCTCCCACCCCACATCCTCTACCTGAATCATCCTGTGCATCAGCCCCATGCATCCTGCATCCTACACCAAACATAGATTAGTGTTGTTTTTTTTTAATTACTATTATTTTTATTGACGTACAATTGATTTTGGCTTCCCTGGTGGTTCAGATAGGGGAAAATCTGCCTGTAATGAGCGAGACCTAGGTTTGAACCCTGGTCGGGAAGATCCCCTAGAGAAGAGAATGGCAACCCACTCCAGTATTCTTGCTTGGAGAATCCCATGGACAGAGGAGCCTGGCAGGCTACGGTCTATGGGGCCACTCAACTGAGTGACTAACACTTTCACTTTCACTTATATTCTAGTGGGTTTTTGTTATTACTGTTACTATTTTTATTGAAGTATAGTTGGTTTACAATGTAGTAGTGTTGGTTTCAGGTGTACAACAAAGTGATTCAGCTATGCATATATATTCTTTTTCGTATTATTTTCCATTATAGATTATTGCAAAATATTGAGTATAGCTCCTGTGCTGTACAGCAGACCCTTGTTTTTTATCTATTGTATATATAGTAGTCTGTACTTGTTAATTCCGAACTCCCAGTATTTCCCTCCCACCCTCTCCCCTTTGGGAACCACAGGTTTGTTTTCTATGTCGATGCGTCTAATTGTTTTGTAAGTAAGTTCATTCATATCATTTTTTTATTTTCCACATACACCTGATATCATATATTTATTTGTCTTTGACAGTTCACTTACATTCTAGTGGCTGTAGAGTATTGAAAATTCTTTAGATTTTAGCTATTTTTTAAAAGTTAATTTACAGCAAGAACAAGGAAGCAAAAGTTATCGAGAAAATTTCAGAAGATGGTGGAGGAGTGAGTGGACGTGGAATACATCTCTCTCCACAGATACATCAGGAATACACCTTCAGACACAGAAGTGCATGCAGAACACCAGCTGAGAGTGGACAGGAGTACCTGACCAGCAGAAAAGAATATATAGACCCATGCAAAACTCGGTAGGATGAAGGAACTAGGGGGGAAACGGGAGTTAGTAGGACTGGACCTGCCCTCAGCGGGTGGGAGAACTGAAGCAGGAGTCCAGCTCCTACACGGGGCAATTGTCTGAGTCAGAGGAGAAACATTTAAGGCTGAGCAGGAAACAGCTGATCTGTAGCAGCCTAAATGGAATGAGAATCCTTGCCGCAGTTATACATACCCTGGACAGGGACGCAGGTCCCCTGGAAGGTGCAGCGGCTGGGAGCTGGAGTTCGGGGATTGTGGAGCAATCCTAGGGTGAGGGCTGCTGTTGACTGCGGAGCGACAGATCAAGGGAATGTGAGGGAGGAGATTGTGGTGGGAAATGCCTGTGGAGGAAAGCCTGGCAGCCATGGAAGCAAGGCGATACTGCTGAGTCACTTGTAGAGTGTGGAACCATCACCATAGCCTCTCTCCTCCCAACACAAACAGCATTGGCAGCTGAACAGTAGAGAGGCTGGCCCATCAAATGCCTGACGCACTGAACTACAGAGTAGGACCCCACCCAGGGTGCTCCTTTAAGTGCCTGATGTGCTGATCTACACAAGAGGACCCCAGGCATGGAAGCCCTCTAAGTGCCTGAACGGGCGGAGTTACAGAGAAGACTGGCCAAAGAGGCCTGCTGATCACTAGCTACAAGAGGCTCGAGAAAAGACTGATAGGGCCATAACTCCTGTGCCGGAGGCAGCCCATGTCCCTGCACACTTGGTGCCGCCAGGGTCCCCTCAAGCCAAGCAGCTGTACCACCTTCATGCTCAACTCTCACTGGGGCAGAGCTGGCACAGGCAAAAAAAAGTCTTGTGCTTGTGTGCACAGGGTCGCTTCGGTAGTGTCCGACTCGTTGTGACCCTCTGAACTCTGGACTGCCAGGCTTCTCTGTCAGGGAGGTGGATTCTCCAGGCAAGAATACTGGAGTGTATGGGACAATATTGGTTGCCATACCCTGCTAGAGCACTATATTTCCTACTTCCCTAGCCACCAGCTCCCTGAGTACCTGGTGCTGCCAGAACCCCTGAGACCCAAGTAGCTGCACCACCTCCACACCTGGCCCTCACAGGGGCAAACCCAAGTCCTCCAGGGAAGCCTCAGGAGCAAACCCCAGTGGACGACCCATATCCAGAGGTGGAAATAAAATCACAATTGAAACCCAGGGGCAGTGTGACTAAGGAAGAAGACCTAAAACTCTCCCACCAGCTGTACAGCTGCAGACTAAATACACACAATCAACTAGGCAGACTCTATGTCTGTGGAATAGATAAAAGGTCATGAGAGCTCAGACAAAAGAAAATGCACTAGTTCTGACAGCTGTGAACATTGGAGGCAAGAACACAGAGGGGTAGGATCAGATTAGAGTCTGAGCTGCCCCCACAGCAGACCCAGAGAGCAGCACAGTGTTAGAGGGCATCATAGGGAGGTGAAGTGGACTGTGACTCCCAGCGACGGAAACGACTCTGACAGCGGTGACTCAAGAAAAAAACATGCATTATTTTTATGTTTTGCCGTGCTCTGTAGATTATTTTGGATTTTCTTCCTCCCCCCACGCCCCTCGCCCCATTGTACTTGTTAGTTTTATTGGCACTGTGAAATCTAACTAAGCTTTTGAGCTTTTTTTTTTTTTCTTCTTTTTTTTCTCAGTCACATTTTTTATTATTGTTATAAACCTCTGCCTCTATTTTGGGCTTTTGCAGTTCTGGAAAGTTTTTTTTTTTCTCTCTCTCTTTTTTTTTTTAATTTTTTAAAGCTATTATTATCTTTCTACATTTATTCCTTTGCTTTTCCTACTGTTCTTTTCCTTTTGCAGTTATTCCTTAATATACATAACTCTTCTTTATCTACTACTATTTAACTTTGTATATCTAGTCTTTCTTTTCTTTTTTTCCTTTCAGTGCAGTTCACTCGCTCAGTCGTATCCGACTCTTTGTGACCTCATGAACCGCAGCATGCCAGGCCTCCCTGTCCATGACCAACTCCCAGAGTCCACCCAAACCTATGTCCATTGAGTCAATGATACCATCCAACCATCTCATCCTCTGTCGTCCCCTTCTTCTCCTGCCCTCAATCTTTCCCAGCATCAGGGTCTTTTCCAATGAATCAGCTCTTCGAATCAGATGGCCAAAGTATTGGAGTTTCAGCTTCAACATCAGTCCTTCCAATGAACACCCAGGACTGAGCTCCTTTAGGATGGACTGATTGGATCTCCTTGCAGTCCAAGGGACTCTCAACAGTCTTCTCCAGCACCACAGTTTAAAAGCATCAATTCTTCGGTGCTCGGCTTGCTTTATAGTCCAACTCTCACATCCATACATGACCACTGGAAAAACCATAGCCTTGACTAAGACGGACCTTTGTTGGAAAAGTAATGTCTCTGCTTTTGAATATGCTGTCTAGGTTGATCATAACTTTCCTTCCAAGGAGTAACCGTCTTTTAATTTCATGGCTGCAGTCACCATCTGCAGTGATTTGGGAGCCCCCCAAAATAAAGTCTGACACTGTTTCCACTGTTTCCCCATCTATTTCCCATGAAGTGATGGGACCAGATGCCATGATCTTCGTTTTCTGAATGTTGAGCTTTAAGCTAACTTTTTCACTCTCTTCTTTCACTTTCATCAAGAGGCTCTTTGTTTCTTCTTCACTTTCTGCCATAAGGGTGGTGTCATCTGCATATCTGAGGTTATTGATATTTCTCCTGGCAATCTTGATTCCAGCTTGTGTTTCCTCCAGCCCAGCATTTCTCATGATGTACTCTGCATGTAAGTTAAATAAGCAGGGTGACAGTATACAGCCTTGACGTACTCCTATTCCTATTTGGAACCAGTCTGTTGTTCCATGTCCAGTTCTAACTGTTGCTTTCTGACTTGCATATAGGTTTCTCAAGAGGCGGGTTAGGTGGTCTGGTATTCCCATCTCTTTCAGAATTTTCCATAATTTATTGTGGTCCACACAGTCAAAGGCTTTGGCATAGTCAATAAAGCAGAAATAGATGTTTTTCTGGAACTCTCTTGCTTTTTCCATGATCCAGCAGATGTTGGCAATTTGATCTCTGGTTCCTCTGCCTTTTCTAAAACCAGCTTGAACATATGGAAGTTCACGGTCCATGTATTGCTGAAGCCTGGTGTGGAGAATTTTAAGCATTACTTTACTAGTGTGTAAGATGAGTGCAGTTGTGTGGTAGTTTGAGCATTCTTTGGCATTGCCTTTCTTTGGGATTGGAATGAAAACTGACCTTTTCCAGTCCTGTGGCTACTGCTGAGTTTTCCAAATTTGCTGGCATCTTGAATGCAGCACTTTCATAGCATCATCTTTCAGGATTCGCAATAGCTCCATTGGAATTCCATCACCTCCACTAGCTTTGTTTGTAGTGATGCTTCCTAAAGCCCACTTGACTTCACATTCCAGGATGTCTGGCTCTAGGTGAGTGATCACACCATCATGATTATCTGGGTCGTGAAGCTTTTTTTTGTACAGTTCTTCTGTGTATTCTTGCCACCTCTTCTTAATATCTTTTGCTTCTGTTAGGTCCCTAGTATTTCTGTCCTTTATAGAGCTCATCTTTGCATGAAATGTTCCCTTGGTATCTCTAATTTTCTTGAAGAGATCTCTAGTCTTTCCCATTCTGTTGTTTTCCTCTGTTTCTTTGCATTGATCTCTGAGGAAGGCTTTCTTATCTCTCCTTGCTTGGAACTCTGCATTCAAATGGGTATATCTTTCCGTTTCTCCTTTGCTTTTTGCTTCCCGTCTGCATATTTGTTAATTTTGTTTTCATTGCTTTATACCCCAATTGGCACCTTGCTTTAGTTTTGTTTTCCAGTTTACACTTTAGTTACTTTTGTTCTGGTAGACATAATTTTTGGTTCCTTTTGTTCCCCAGGTCAATCTATTACACTTTATTTTTGTTGGGCTTTATTTTTGATTTTGCTTATGGGTGTATATGTATATATTCAGTCACACTTTTTATTGTTTTTATAAACCTCTGCCTCTACTTTGGGCCTTTGCAGCTCTGTGGAGTTTTCCTTTTTTCCTTTTCTCTTTCTTCTTCTGTTTTTTTTCTTTTCTCTGTTTTGTAATTTTAATTTTCTTAAACCTATTATATTTTTTCTACATTTATTCGTTGTTTGTCTTTCCTACTGTTCTTTTCCCCTTGCAGTTAATCTTCAGTGTATATAAATCTTCTCAACCTACCTCTGTTTAGCTTTGCATAGCTATTCTATCTTTCTTTTCTTTCTTTCCTTTCCTCCCAACATATTTGTTAGCTTTGTTTTCATTGCTTTATTCCCCAGTTGGCACCTCGCCTCAGCTTTGTTTTCCAGTTTGTGTTTTAGTTAGTTTTATTCTGGTAGATATAATTTTAGCTTTCCTTTGTTTGCCATGTCAAGCTATTGTCCTTTTTTTTGGTTGGAGTGTTTTGATTTTGCTTATGGGTGCATGTATATATGTGTATATTCAGTCACACTTTTTAGTGTTATGATAAACCGCTGCATCTGTGTTGGGCTTTTGCAGTTCTGTGGAGCTTTCCTTTTACTCTCCTCTTTTTTTCCTTCCTTTTTGAAAACATCTTTTCTCTGTTTTACAATTTTAACTTTTAATTTTTTACACCTATTATATTTTTCTACATTTATTTCTTTATTTGCCTTTCCTACTGTTCTTTTCCCCTTGCAGTTAATCTTTAACGTATATAAATCTTTTTCATCTACCTCTATTTAACTTTGCATATCTATTCTTTCTTTCTGTTCTTTCTTTCCTTTCCTCTCAACATATTTGTTAGCTTTGTTTTCATTGCTTTATTCCCCACTTGGCACCTTGCTTATTTTTGTTTTCCAGTGTGTACTTTAGTTAGTTTTGTTCTCTAACTGGTAAATATAATTTTTGATTTCCTTTGTTCACATGGTCAATCTTTTGTACCTTATTTTTGTTGGACTGTTTTGACTTTGCTCATGAGTGTATATATATGTGTGTGCATTCCATTATTTTAATTATTATTTGCCTGATTTTGTAACTGCCATTCATCTAGGGTTCATCTTTGGTTTCTCGTTTCTGGATATTTGTTTTAATCTCACTTAATGCCATAACAAACCACTTGTGGAATATTGGTTCCTGACCAGAGATCAAGCCCTGAGCTTTTGGAATGGGAGCACTGACTCCAAGACCCTAGACTACCAGAGAACTAACCTTAGGGGTATCAAATAGTGAGAACTCACACAAAGGAAACCACTCTAATACAAGACCTGGCAAAACCCAACCACCAATAGGCCCCTATCCAGGATGCCTCATCTAAACAACAAACAAAACAAAAATACAAACCCAATCAACTCAGCACAAATCTCACCCTATAAGAAGCTTACACAAACCGCTGGACCAAACTTAGAGGGCAGAAATGAAAAGGAAAAAAGAATTCAACCTTGAAGCCTGGGAAAAGGAGACCTCAAACACAATAAGTTAAAAAAAATAATAATGAAAAGGCAGAGAAATACTACACAAATGAAGAGACAAATTAGAAACACAGAAGTCCAAATAAATGAAGAGGAATAAATAAATAAAAGAATTCAGAATAATGATAGTAAAGATGATCATAAACCTTGAAAGCAAAATGGAGAAAATGCAAAAATCAATTAACAAAGACCTAGAAGAATTAAAGAATAAACATGCAGACACAAACAACACAATTACTGAAATTAAAAATACTCTAGAAGGAATCAATAGCAGAATATCTGAAGCAGAAGAATGAATCAGTGAGCTGGATGATAAAATGGTGGAAATAACTTCTGAAGAGCAGAATAAAGTAAAAGAATGAAAAGAACTGAGGATAGTTTCAGAGACCTCTGGGACAATATCAAACACACCAACATTAGAATAATAGGTATCCAGAAGAAGAAGAGAAAAAGAAAGGGTATGAGAAAACTTTTGAAGAGATTATAGTTGAAAATTTCTGCAGCATGGAAAAGGAAATAGTCAATGAAGTCCAAGAGGCACAGAGTCCCATACAGGATAAACCCAAGGAGAAACACGCCAAGACACACACTTAATCAAACTAACAAAGACTAAACACAAAGAAATAATATTAGAAGCAGCAAGGAGAAGCAATAAGTAACATACAAGGGAAACCCCATATGGTTAACAGCTGATCTTTTAGCAGAAACTCTGTAGGCCAGAAAGGAATGGCAGGATATATTTAAAGTACTGAAAGGGAAAATCTACAACCAAGATTACTGTACTTGGCAAGGATCTCATTCAAAATGATGGAGAAATAGAAAGCTTTTCAAACAAGCAAAAGTTAAGAGAATTCAGTACAACCAAACCCGCTTTACAACAAATGTTAAATGGACTTATATAGTCAAAAAATACAAGAGAAAAAAAAGATCTACAAAATCAACCCCAAACAATTAAGAAAATGGCAATAGGAATGTATATATCAATAACTACTTTAAATGTATATGGATTAAATGCTCCAAGCAAAAGGTGCAGATTGGCTGAATGGATACAAAAACAAGACCCATATATATGCTGTCTACAAGAAATCCACTTTAGACCTCAAGACACATGTAGACTGAGTGGGAAGATAGAAAAATATGTTCCATGCAAATGGGAAGCAAAAGAAAACTGGAGTAGGACTCCTCATATCAGACAAAATAGGCCTTAAAATAAAGAAGATTACAAGAGATAAGGAAGGACACTACATAATGATCAAAGGATCAATCCAAGAGGAAGTCATAACAATTGTAAGTATCTATGCACCTAAATATAGGAGCACCTCAAAACATAAGACAAACACTAACAGACATAAAGAAGAAATTGACAGTAATAGTAGGAGATTTTAACACCCCACTTACACCAATGGACAGATCATCAAAACATAAAATTAATAAGGAAACACAAGTCTTAAATGATACAGTAGATGAGATGGATCTCATTGATATCCTCAGGACATTCTATCCAAATGCAGAAGTGCAGAAGAATACACCTTCTTCTCAAGTGCACAGGGAACATTCTCCAGGATAGACCACATCTTGGGTCACAAATCAAACCTCAGTAAATTTAAGAAAATTGAAATTGTTATCAAGCATCTTCTCTGACCACAATGCTATGAGACTAGATATTAATTATAAGAAAAGAACTATAAGAAACACAAACACATGGAGATTAAACAAAATGTTACTAAATAACCAATAGGTTACTGAAGAAATTAATAGGGAGATAAAAAGATTTCTAGAAATAAATGACAATGCAAAAACAATTCAATACCTATGGGATGCAGCAAGAGCAGTTCTAAGAGGGAAGTTTATAGCAATACAATTCTACTTCAAGAAACAAGTAAAACATTGAATAGGAAACCTAACTTTACACCTAAAAGAACTGGAAAAAGAAGAACAAAAAACCCCCAAAATTAGTAGAAGGAAAGAAATCATAAAGATCTGAGCAGAAATAAATAAAAAGAAAGAAGAGAAACTATAGGAAAGATCAATAAAACTAAAAACTGGTTCTTTGAGAAGATACACAAAATTGACAAACTTTTAGCCAGACTCATCAAGGAAAAAAGAGAGAAAGAATCAAATCAATAAAATTAGAAATGAAAAAGGAAAGTTTACAACAGACAATGCAGAAATATAAAGGATTATAAGAGACTATTATGAACAACTATATGGCAATAAAATGGCTAACCTGGAAGAAATGGACAGGTTCTTAGAAAAGTTCAATCTTCCAATACTGAACCAGGAAGAAACAGAAATGATGAACAACCCAATTATAAGCACTGAAATTGAAGCTGTGATCAAAAGTCTCCCCCCACCCCCAAAAAAGCCCAGGCCCAGATGGCTTCACAAGAGTATTCTGTCAAACATTTCGAGAAGAGCTAATGCCTGTCCTAAAACTTTCAAAAATTGCAGAGGAAGGAAACTTCCAAACCCATTCTATGAGACCACCATCACCCTGATGCCAAAACCAGACAAAGACAACACAAAAAAGAAAACTATAGGCCAGTATCGTTGATGACTATAGATGCAAAAATCCTCAACAAAATTTTAGCAGAGTTCAGCAACACATCAAAAAGCTCACACACAATGATTAAGTTGGGTTTATTCCAAGAATGCAAGGATTCTTCAATATATGCAAATCAATGTGATATACCATATTAACAAATTGAAAGATAAAAACCGTATGATAATCTCAATAGATGCAGAAAAAGCCTTTGACAAAATTCAGCACCCATTCATGATTAAAACTCTTCAAAAAATGGGCATAGAAAGAACCTACCTCAACATAGTAAAGGCCATATATGATAAGCCTACAGAAAACATTATTCTCAATGGTGAGAAGGTAAAAGCATTCCCCCTAAGATCAGGAACAAGACAAAGGTGTCCACCTTCACCACTATTATTCAACATAGTTCTGGAAATCCTAGCTACAGCATTCAGAGAAGAAAGAGAAATAAAAAGGAATCCAGATTGGAAACGTGAAAGTGAAGTTGCTCAGTCATGTCCAACTCTTTGTGACCCCAATGGACTGACTATGGCCTACCAGGCTCCTCAGTCCATGGCATTTTCCAGGCAAGAATACTGGAGTGGGTTGCCATTTCCTTCTCCAGGAGACCTTCCCAACCCAGGGATTGAACCCGGGGCTTCTGCATTGCAGGCAGATGCTTTACTGTCTGAGCCACCAAGGAAGTCCTAGATTGTAAAAGAAGAAGTAAACTTTCACTGTTTGCAGATGACATGATACTGTACATAGAAAACTCTAAAGATAGTATCAGAAAATTACTGGAGCTAATCAGTGAATTTTGCAAAGTTGCAGGGTACAAAATCAATACCCAGAAATCACTTGCATTTCTATATACTAACAATGAAAAATCAGAAAGAGAAATTAAGGAGTCAATATCATTCACCATTGCAACAAAAAATTAAATATCTAGGAAAAACTTACCTAAGGAGACAAAAGAACTGAAGAACTGTACACAGAAAATTATAAAACACTGATGAAAGAAATCAAAGATGACATGAACAGATGGAGAGAGAGTCCACATTCCTGGGTAGGAAGAATCAATATTGTGAAAATGACTATACTTCCAAACATAATCTACAGATTCAATGAGATCCCTATTAAATTACCAATGGCATTTTTCATAGATTTAGAACAAAAAATTTCACAATCTATATGGAAACAAAAAGACCTCGAGTAGCCAAAGCAGTCTTGAGAAAGAAGAATGGAGCTGGAGGAATCAACCTTGCTGACTTCAGATTATACTACAAAGCTCCAGTCATCAAGACAGTATGGTACTGGCACAAAAACAAATATGGACCAATGGAACAAGAGAGAAAGCCCAGAAATAAACCCATGCACCTATGGGTACCTTATTTTTGACAAAGGAGGCAAGAATATACAATGGGGCAAAGACAGCCTCTTCAATAAACGGTGCTGGGAAAACTGGACAGCTACACGTGAAAGAATGAAATTAGAACACTTTCTAACACCATACACAAAGATAAACTCAAAATGGATTAAAGACCTAAATGTAAAACCAGAAGCTATGAAACTCCTAGAGGAAAACATAGGCAGAACACTTGATGACATAAAGCAAGATCCTCCTAGAGTAATGGAAATAAAAACAAAAGTAAACAAGTGGGGCTTGATTAAACTTAAAAGGTTTTGCACAGCAAAGGAAACTATAAGCAAGGTGAAAAGATAGCCCTTGGAGTGGGAGAAAATAATAGCAAATGAAACAACTGATAGAGGATTAATTTCCAAAATGTACAAGCAGTTCATACAACTCAATACCAGGAAAACAAACAACCCAATCAAAAAGTGGGAAAAAGACCAAACAGACATTTCTCCAAAAAAGCCATACACATGGCTAATAAACACATGAAAAGATGCTCAACATCGCTCATTACTAGAGAAATGCAAATCAAAACCACAATGAGATATTACCTCACACCAGTCAGAATGGCCATCATCAAAAAGTCTACAAACAATAAATGCTGGAGAGGGTGTGAAGAAAAGGAACACTCTTGCACTGTTGGTGGGAATGTAAATTGATATAGCCACTATGGAAGATGATATGGAAACTCCTTAAAAAATTAGGAATAAAGCCACCGTATGACCCATCAGTCCCACTCCTAGGCATATACCCTGAGGAAACCAGGGTTGAAAAAGACACATGTATCCCATTGTTCATTGCAGCACTATTTACAATAGCTAGACATGGAAGCAACCTAGAAGCCCATCGACGAATGGATAAAGAAGTTGTGGTACATACACACAATAGAATATTACCCAGCCATAAAAAGGAATGCATTTGAGTCAGCTCTGATGAGGTGGATGAACCTAGAGCCTATTATACAGAGTGAAATGAGTCCGAAAGAGATAAATATCATATTCTAATGTACATACACAGAATCTGGAAAAATGGTTCTGAAGAATTTATTTACAGGGCAGCAGTGGAGAAATAGACATAGAGAATAGACTTATGGACATGAGGAGAGGGTGAAATGTATGGAAAGAGTAACATGGAAACTTACATTACCATATGTAAAATAGATAGCCAGCAGGAATTTGCTGTATGGCTCAGGACACTCAAACAGGGGCTCTGTATCAACTTAGAGAGATGGGATGAGGAGGGAGATGGGAGGGAGGTTCAAAAGGGAGGGGATATATGTATACCTATGGCTGATTCATGTTGAGATTTGACAAAAAACAATTTGCTTTACAAATTTATGTAAAGCAATTATCCTTCAATAAAAAATAAATTAAAAAAAAAGAAAACTTCAATCCACATGTATTGTTAATGGTCATCTTAGCATTTAAAGCATTAGTATTTTTATTTGCTTGGGTAACTGTCAGACTTCCAAATATCATGTAACATGATATCCAGATAAAATAATGGGAAAGATTCTAAGTGAGCTAAATTATTGATGAGACTTGCTTTTGCAGTAGATGAGTGAGTATCATGAAGTAAGTGCCCAGAGGAAGTTTTCAGCCTCTCTCTCATCTTTGGCTCGGACTTTTTCATTGACTGTCAACTTTGTTTTAATTATGTGTTGGCTTTCCTTCATTTATTTCCTTGGTCAACATTAGGAGGAACTGAGGGATGATTATTTCTGATTTGTTCTGTCTTCCTCAGGTGAGTATTATAAAAATTGTCCTATCTCTAAAGCATCTTGTGCTTTTTACAGGAAATTTTATGCAGGGGCTTCCCTGGTGGCTCAGTGATAAAGAACCTGCCTACCAATGCAGGAGACCTGGATTCAATACCTGGGTCGGGAGGATCCCCTGGAGAAGGAAATGGCAACCCACTCCAGTATTCTTGACTGGGAAACTCCATGGACAGAGGAACCTGGCGGGCTACAGTCCATGGGGTCACAGAGAGTGAGACAGGACTTAGCAACTGAATAACAACAAAGTGATGTAGAATTTAGGTACTGTCAGTGTTTTCCTAGATTCATCACATTTTTCTTCTTGGGTGAGCGTGGTCAGTGATACCAATCTTAAACATGTTAAACAATGCTTTAGGATCTGCTTAGGATCAGTATTAGAAGCTGTTTTCACTTGTTTGTTATTTAATAGTAGTACTGGAGGTTGAACTTACAGTGCCCATATTTGAATGATTTTTTAAAAATCTGTATTGTACCTTCATCAGAAGAGTTTACATCGCATTAATAATAAAAAGTAAGGGACTTCCCTGGTGGCCCAGTGGTTAAGGTTCGATTTCTGGTCAGGGAACTAAGATACTGCATGCTGCCTGATGTCAGCAATAAAAAGGTCAATAAAATCCAAATTTATTTAAAAAATAAATATATAAAAAGTGAAGGACAGTGTGGCCTTCAGTAATTAACTGTCCTTCATTGTGGCAAAAGTGACTTGTAAGTTACCATAGTGTAAAATCAGTGCTTTCAAATTGTGGTCCTGGAGAAGACTCTTGAGAGTCCCTTGGAGAGCAGGGGGATGAAGCCAGTCTATCCTCAAGGAAATCAACCCCCAAATATTCATTGGAAGGACTGATGCTGAATTTGAACCTCCAGTCCTTTGGCCATCTGATGCCAAGAGCTGACTCATTGGGAAAGACCCTGATGCTGGGAAAGATTGAAGGCAGAAGGAGAAGGGGGCAGCAGAGGGTGAGATGGTTAGGTAGGTAGCATTACTGACTCAATGGACATGAATTGGAGCAAACTCCAGGAGATAGTGAAGGACAGGGAAGCCTGGCGTGCTGTAGTCCATGGAGTTGCAGTCAGACATGACTTAGTGATTCAAGAACAACAACAAAACCAGTGGAATACCTTCTATTATAAAGACCATTGGCTATTAAGTGGCCTCTTTTTGGAAAAAATGAAACACTGTTATAAATGTAGCTTTCGTAAAAATATCTATCCAATGATATCTGCATTTATCCCCACACTCCATACTATTTTCTTCTTCAGTATCACAAAGTTTGAGTCTTATACTCTCTTCTCATTCATAGTAAAATTTTTTCTGTTATTTATTTTGGCCTTTGGTGGTTGTGTCAGCAGGAGACTTTATCAGAATACTTTTTAGATTCCATGCTCTTTTTTTGACCTCTTGTGCCGTTTTAGGATTGACAGTGTAATTTCAAGGCATATTGAAAATTGCTGGATGCCTGCATTCCCTCTTTGGTTAATCTCTGAATTTCACTTCTTCTGTGACTGCATTGTGTGTCTGTGGAAATTGAACAGCTGCTTCAGTAAGTCAGCTGGAACTTTGGATGGAGAAATGTCCCAGTGCATCAGTCAGTGTCATTAGCCTGTCCTAACTTCAAACATTTTATAATCTACCCAAAAGATGTGGCAGTTGTTGCTTATTTCAATTGAGTAGCTTAACTGTATCAAAGGCAACCTTCTGTTTACTCAATAATATTTAGTTTTAATTATATATCACAGTGAAGTATCTTTGGAGAAATCTGAAGGGCCAGTTAGGTATTCAACTTTAAGCTTGTGTTCAACCACATGGTGCCACTGACTTAGAACCGTGTCACTGGGAACCAGTACACTTTCTGCTTGTGACGTTTATGCATGCACAGCCAGCTGCAGTACTTTCTTGGATGAGGAACTTTAACATCAGGACTGACTAAAACGTCAGTGTTAGATCTAAGGGAATCCAGGCCTGTATTCAGAGTTGTGCCCCTCCTGCCCCAAGGCAGACCTCACTCCAGCCAGGGTCTCTGCTTCTTGCCTGTAGAGTTATAAGTAATTATGTGCGGTCTTCTTCTGCTGACTGGTAGCCAGTCCTGCCTAGCAAAAACTATGATTTTTTTGATTTGAAAAAAATTTTTTTAATTTACATTGTAATAAAATACACTTGACGTGTGGCAAAGCTGAATCTCCAATACTTTGGCCACCTGATGCTAAGAGCTCACTCATTAAAGACCCTGATGCTAGGAAAGATTGAAGGCAGGAAGAGAAGGGGGTGACAGAGGATGAGATGGTTGGATGGCATCACCAATTCAATGGACCTGAATTTGAGCAGATGCCAGGAGATAGTGGAGGACAGGGAAAGCCTGGCGTGTTGCAGTCCATGGAATTGCAAAGAGTCGGACACAACTTGGCAACTAAACAACACCACCACAACATGTAATGTAAAATTTACCATCTTAATCTTTAAGTGTACAGTTCAGTAGTGTTAATTACATTTGCATTGTTGTAAACCAACCTCCAGAACCTTTTTCATCTTGCGGAACTGGAGCTCCATATCTATTAAACAACTCCTTAACCACCGCCCCCCCACCCCCACCCCTCCTCCAGCCCCTGGCAGACGCCATTCCACTTTCTGCCTCTAGGAGTTTGAATTTAAACTAACCATGAATTATTTTGTTCTGTGTGCCAGTTGATACTGGATGTGCCAATATCTTCACTCTAATATCTGTTTATCTGGCTTGGGGAATGTTCCCATTCTTTGTTCTGCAGTATTATTGTATTTTATAAAATTAAAGGGCCATGGATCAGTTGTTCAGATTTAAGTATATAGAATGAAATTATTCCAAATAAAATATTTTAATAAAATAAATATATAAAATGAAAATATTTAAAGTTATGTTTAAATATCCATTCATTCATTCAGGAAGTGTGCCAAGGTGGTCTATTGCCAGAAGCCTGGTTTTGCTTTTGTGCAGGTGTGGTGGTTCTGATGGTGTGGCCCCCACAGTGACATCCCCTCCTCTCATTTCCTGCCCTTCCTGGAGAAACTGGCTGCTCCTTCCCTGGCCTGTGAGGCCCCCTGGACCTCATCAGTCTCTGCAGACTGACGGGTCAAGTTAATGACAGCTCCGTGTGCCCCTCACATGGCCTCTCCTCTCCACATGGCCGCTGCCCCCATTACAGGACACTTGTGCCTGGATCCCTGTCTAGAATACCTTCCACCCTCATTTTCTAGGACTTCTCTCCAGATGGACTCTCAGTTCTCCTAACTCCTGCTCATGCTTCAGGCCCCACCCTTCAGTCATTTTCAGTGGGATCTCTCCCTGACCCTTTATCCGTTCTCATCCTCTCTTCTCCCACATCCAGACCTGCTCTCCTGGCTTCACCTTCTGTTCATCTCTTGTATCATCTGATGTCTGATTTTACCAGGCATTTGTCTGTCTTTCTCACTGGAGAAGAGGTTCCTGAGACAGAGCCCCATGTAGGTGACTTGTCCTCTGGACCATACGTGTCCCAAGGCAGGTGGGGTTTATGGAACAAGGCCGTGAGCAGAGGAAATGAGCCTCAGTCCCCATGAACACAGCTCTGCATCTCTGTGGGTGCTCCACCTCCATGGGTCCAGTGGGTCCCTGTCAGTGGATCAGTCCTTGTCAGCAGGTGCTGCCTTTTCTGGATCAGCCCAGGTCACTGAGTGCCTGGAGGTTTGTGATCATCCATCCAAGAGCCAGACAGAGGGAGAGCAGCTCTGATTCTGTCCTGGAGATGCCAGCTGGATTCCTGTCTGGGCTTTGGGTTTTTAAGAACCTTTTCCTCATATCCTCAGACAGATTCTATTTCTAGCCGAGCAGTGTCTAGAATATTCTCGCATAACTTTTCAAAGCTGTGGGCCTCACGTGCTATCTACTTTTCATTTATTTTAGAGAGAGTTTCTTTGTACTTGTGTTTAGAGAAAACGCCTACAAACTGCAGTGGTATCATCTACATGGATCTGAGCACACTCCAGGAGATGGTGAAGGACGGGGAAGCCTGGTGTGCTGCAGTCCATGGGGTCGCAAAGAGATGGACACAGTTGAGCTACTGAACAACATCATCTACATGGAACCCCAGGTAGCTTTAGCACTTTTTGGATCACGCTGTTTAAGATCACATGTGCAGTTTGTAGTGTTACATCTTGCCTTACGTTGCTGCTGTTCACTCACTTAATCGTGTCCAACTCTTTTGGACCCCATGGACTATAACCCACCAGGCTCCTGTGTCCATGAGATTTTCTAGGCAAGAGTACTGGACTGGACTGGCCTTTCTTCCTCCAGGGGGTCTTCCCAACCCAGGGATCAAACCCGAGTCTCTTATGTTTCCTGCATTGGCAGGCAGGTTCTTTACCACTGTTGTCGCCTGGGAAGCCCCTACAGATAGTTATTGGTGCCTTTTCTTGTGCTGAGAACTGCCCTTATTTTTCTCTTTTTGTCTGGAGCAGTGACAACTTTGTTTCTAGCCAGAGTGTAGTAACCACAATTCAGAGCCCACTACTTTTAAGCTTCCCCTCTGTGACGCCTCATACTCATCCCATTCTTTTCAGGGTCGCCTCTGATGGACTGAGATGACCAGAGGTTTAACTCATCTCCTCCCTAAAAATAAATCAGCTCTCAGCCCTTAAAAGAACTTCGGATTTCTCCTTATGATCTCAGCACTTCATTGCTAAAAGGGATTAGGTATTTTTCAAACTGAGATGCCTAATCCGGGTCATTTATAGACATTTGAGAAGTATTCTTCTTTATCCTGTACTGCTGTACTGTTGCTAAAGCAACCCTTTCTTCATGGTGAAATAAACCCCTGACATATTTTTCAGAACAAGAAGGGATATAAATAAAAGAGCTAAGTACAAAACCATCATCGTAATATCCTGGCGGCTCAATGTTTCGTTTACGGGTTTGGAGAGTCAAGAGCAACATTTATAGAACTTATTTTTGCCTCACCCAGCATCTTGTGGGATCCTGGTCTCCCTCACCAGGGGTGGAACCAGTGGCCTCTGCAGTGGAAGCATAGAGTCCTAACTACTGGACCAGCAGGGAATTTAAGCCACATTTATCAAGTTTAACCTGATGTTGCCACAGAACCCTTTTAAATTATGGGCCCGTCCATTATCTCAATTCAGAACTGTGAGAAGAGGATTAGGTCAGAGCTGGGCTGGTTCAAACATCCCATGTGTTCCTCGTTGGAAAAGAGAGAGAGAGATGGTCCCTTTGTTTCTACCCAGGGCCTCCTGTGGTTGTGTGATTTTGGGTTGAATGTAAGTTCAGCTCAGTCGCTCAGTCATGTCTGACTCTGTGACCCCATGTACTGCAGCTTACCAGGCTTTCCTGTCCATCACCAACTCCCAGAGCTTGCTCAAGTTGGTGATGCTATCCAGCCATCTCATCCTCTGGCGGCCCCTTCTCCCCCTGCCTTTAGTCTTTTCAAGTATCAGGGTCTTTTCCAGTGAGTCAGTTTGACATCAGGTGGCCAAAGTAGTGGAGTTTCAGCTTCAGCATCAGTCCTTCCAGTGAATATTCAGGACTGTTTCCTTTAGGATTGACAGGTTTGATCTCCTTGCTATCCAAGGGACTCTCAAGAGTCTTCTCCAACACCATAGTTCAAAAGCATCAATTCTATGGCCCTCAGCTTTCTTTATAGTCCAACTCTCACATCCATACATGACTACTGGAAAAACCATAGCTTTGACTAGATGGACCTTTGTTGGCAAGGAAATGTCTCTGTTTTTTAATATGCTGTCTATGTTGGTCATAGCTTTTCTTGCAAGGAGTAAGCGTCTTTTAATTTCATGGCTGCAGTCACCATCTGCAATGATTTTGGAGGCCCCCAAATTAAAGTCTGTCACTGTTTTCATTGTTTCCTCTTCTATTTGCCATGAAGTGATGGGGCTGGATGCCATGATTTTCATTTTTTGAAGAGTTTTAAGCCAACTTTTTATTCTCTTCTTTTACTTTCATCAAGAGGCTCTTTAGTTCTTCTTCACTTTCTGCCATAAGATTGGTGTCATCCGCATATCTGAGGTTATTGGGATTTTTCCTGGCAGTCTTGATTCCAGCTTGTGCTTCATCCAGCCCAGCATTTCACATGAGGTACTCTGTATGTAAGTTAAATAAGCAGGGTGACAATATACAGCCTTGACATACTCCTTTCCCAATTTGGAACCAGTTTGTTGTTCCATGTTTGGTTCTAACTGTTGCTTCTTGACCTGCATACACATTTCTCAGGAGACTGTTAAGGTGGTTTAGTATTCCCATTTCTTGAAGAATTTCCCACAGTTTGTTGTGATCTACACAGTCAAAGGCTTTGGCATAGTTAATAAAGCAGAAGTAGATGTTTTTCTGGAACTCTGTTGCTTTTTTGAGGATTTAATAGATGTTGGCAATTTGATCTCTGTTTCCTCTGCCTTTTCTAAATCCAGCTTGAACATCTGAACGTTCTCAGTTCACGTATTGTTGAAGCCTGACTTGGAGAATTTTGAGCATTACTTTGCTAGTGTGTGAGATGAGTATAATTGTATGGTAGTTTGAACATTTTTTGACATTGCTTTTTTTTGGAATTGGAATGAAAAGTGACCTTTTCCAGTCTGGTGGCCCCTGCTGAGTTTTCCAAATTTGCTGACATAGCACTTTCACAGCATCATCTTTTAGGATTTGAACTAGCTCAACTGGAATTCCATCACCTCCACTAGCTTTGAACATAAAAAGTCACCCTTTTATGGATCACATAGAGTCCAATATGGGGCTTCCCAAGTGGTTGAGGGGTGAAGAACCCGCCTGCCAATGTAGGAACCACTGTAGATAAGGGTTCAATCCCTGGGTGGGGAAGATCCCTTGGAGGAGGAAATGGCAACCCGCTGTAGTATTCTTGTCTGGGCAATCCCGTGGACAGAGAGGAACCTGGTGGGCTACAGTCTATGAGGCTGCAAAGAGTCAGGCACAACTGAGAGTCCAATATGGGCAGCAATATACACTTCAGCCTGACACGTACTTTCTAGAACTCAAATCCTTGGGCCCTGACAGAGCACAACGGAAGCAACTTATCAGTGAAATAGACCCAAATGTAGACCTGCTCTCTTTGCTGGTGCCCACCGTGTCTGCTCCCAGCTCATTCCTGAAGCCAGAGTGGACTTTCCCTTCTCTTTCCCCTCAAGGAGAGCCTTGAGTCTTGGTCTGCTTAAGTGAGAAGTTCCCTTGCTCTTGGAGAGGAATGCCAGACTCTTTTTTTTTAACCTGAGGTGTCTTACTGGCTGTTGGAGGAGGGAGAATTCCATAGTGAGGATGGTCAGTGTCTGAAGACAAAACCCTTGCCCTGATCAGTGCCTTTGGGATGGACCATATAGGTCTGGACTATGAGAAGCTTAATAATGGCCATGCTGGACCTTTCTCCACATTTTTCTGGACCTCGCAACCTCACCCACCCTGAGATTCTTTTTTTTTGACAGTGCCAGGCAGTGTGCAGAGCCTTAGTTCCCTGACCAGGCATCAAATCCATCTGTGCCCCTGTGTTGGGAGCACAGAGTCTTAACCACTGAACCACCAGGGAAGCCCCAACTCTGGGGTTCTTATACTACATAGTGAAATGGAATTTCTCACCAGAGCAACAGGTATAGCCTAAGAAGTGTTTCACTTGGAAATAATGAAGGTGCTGTTGCTTGTCCCTGAGCCTGGTCTAGCAGTTTTCTCCTGCTCACTTCTCTAGCTTTTGCTTCTCCCTCCCTACTGGTCACAAGTTCATCTGAAGCTGAAGCCCAGAGTCCTTCTGTAGGGTCACCATGTCTAATATATTTAAAGCTTACTGTAAACAAAATGCATACTTATTATGATTAGAGGAAAATGCAAGTTGGTTGGAATTCTTCTGGAGTTGAAGTTGGATGTGCTGTGGATTTGGGAGCAGATGGACATGGTGCCCAGGAAGAGGATCAAGGCCTCATTGAGACCTGTTCAGCACCTCCTGCCTGGACAGCTGTGAGCGAGTTCCAGCCTCAGTTTCTGCCCTTGCTGAGTGGCAATGAAGAGCCTGTCCTGTGGGAAACACAAGATCAAGGAGAATTCACAGAAATAGTCTGTCTACAGTGCACAGTGTTAGTCCGAGTTAGTACAACTCTTTGTGACCCCATGGACTATAGTCCGCCAGGCTCCTCTATCGATGGGATTCTCCAGGCAAGAATACTGGAGTGGGTTGCCATGCCTGCCTTCAGAGGATCTTCTTGACCCAGGTATAGAACCTGTGTCTCCTGCGTTGCAGGCAAATTCTTTACCACTGAGCCACCAGGAAGCCCCTGCAGCGCACACTGCTAAGTTACTTCAGTTGTGTCTGACTCTGTGTGACCCCATAGACAGCAGCCCACCAGGCTCCCCTGTCCCTGAGATTCTCCAGGCAAGAACACTAGAGTGGGTTGCCATTTCCTTCTCCAATGCATGAAAGTGAAAAGTGAAAGTGAAGTCGCTCAGTTGTGTCTGACTCTTAGTGACCCCATGGACTGCAGCCCACTAGGCTCCTCCATCCATGGGATTTTCCAGGCAAGAGTACTGGAGTGGGGTGCCATTGCCTTCTCCGTACAGTGCATAAAATACATGCTAAATCAGGCTCATCTCCTCTTGCTCTGACAGAGCCGAGATTAGTGTGGGAGGGTCTGTTGTCTTTGGGTGGTGAATATGTCACCCAGTTTCAGGGGATAGTTCAGGATCTGGGCTGTAATCCCTGGCCTTCTGTTTAATATCTTTTCTTCATTTTCTTTGAAATACCAACTTATATATTTGATAAGCATGTCAATTTGAGAATTGTTTTCAATTCTTGGGAAGATTTTGGATTTTGTAGGTTTTGAAATCTAGTTGGGATAAATTCTAGTTTCTCCTTTTTAAAAAAACAATATAAATCTGTATTTACTAGTACAGTCAGCCCTGTGTGTCTTTGGGTGCTGTGTTCACAGGTTCAACCAACCACAGATTGAAAATATTCAGGGAAAAAGCCCTCAGAAAGTTCCAGAGAGCAAACTTGAATTTCCCGTGCTCTGGCAGCTATTTAAATAATATTTACATTGTATTAGATATTAATGGAGATGATTTCACTTTATGGAGATGATTTGAAGTATATGGGAGATTCCTGGGCCTATAGCCAGATAAAACTATAGTTCAAAAAGATACATGCACCCCTGTGTTCATAGCAGCACTATTCACAATAGCCAAGACATGGAAACAACTAAGTGTCCATCAACAGAGTAATGGATAAAGAAGACGTGGTGCTTATATTCAATGGAAAATTACTCAGCCATAAAAAAGAATGAAATAATGGCATTTTCAGCAACATGGATGGAGTTAACAGATTATCATGCTAGGTGAAGTAAGTCAGAAAGAGAAAAACAAATACCATGGGATATTTATATGTGGAATCTAAAAAAAAATGACACACATAAACTTATCTGTGAAACAGAAACAGATTCACAGTCATAGAGAGCAGACTTGTGGTTGCCAATGAGGAGGAGCAGTGAGAGGGAAGGACTGGGAGTTTAGGATGAGCAGATGCTAACTATTATTTATAGGATGGATAAACAACAAAGTCCTACTGTATAGCACAGGGAACTATATCCAATATCCTGTGATAAACTGTGATGGTGAATAATGTGAAAAAGAATATGTATATGTATAAGGGAATCACTTTGCTGTAGAACAGAAATTAATGCAACATTGTAAATCAACCATATTTCATTAAAAAAAAGTTCAATTCATCAAGTTAAAAAAAAAAGTGTATGGCAGGATGGGCGTGGGTTCTGTGCAAATACTGTGCTGTATTATATGAGGGACTTGGGGGCTTCCCTGGTGGTTCAGACTGTAAAGCGTCCGCTGGCAATCAGGGAGACCTGGGTTCAATTCCTGGGTCGGGAAGATCCCCTGGAGAAGGAAATGGCAATCCACTCCAGCAGTCTTGCCTGGAAAATCCCATGGACAGAGGAGCCTGATAGGCTACAGTCTATGGGGTCGCAAAGAGTCAGACACGACTGAGC
Source organism: Nanger dama (assembly GCA_917880005.1). Classification (NCBI taxonomy): domain Eukaryota; kingdom Metazoa; phylum Chordata; class Mammalia; order Artiodactyla; family Bovidae; genus Nanger; species Nanger dama. Next base: position 3,215,307 of record CAKJTW010000108.1, on the reverse strand, counting down.
GACTTCACTTCACTTGGTATATATATGTGGTTCCTGGAACCAACTCCTTGTTGATACCAAGGGGTGACTGACCGCACAGCATCACAGAAAGCTGTAAAAGTGGAAACTCAGGCTAAGCACTAGTTGAGCTCACTTAATTTTCTCAGCTCATTGGTCTTCGAGAAACTTTAGCTTTAGGGTGGAAGAGGCTGCTCTTTGGCACATTAGCAACCAAGTCTATCTGTGACTGCAGCTTCTCACATAAGTTTCTAGAACAGCTGGTATTGGAGCTATTATAAGTGTATGGGAGGTACTGCTTTGTATGTCTTCCAGTGGGAAGGTATAGTCCATGTTTTCTGCCTATGATTATAAAGAGATGCCTAAACCAAGTGGATTTTTTTCATCATGCGTCTCAGCTGTGAATACCACACGTTAGAAACACTCTTTACTGCTTGTATAACTGCATTTTATTTTTGAAGAATATATTTAAAATATGTTTGCCAGTTTTTGTAAACAAAGATCACATCTTGAGCTTTTTGTTTACCAATGATGTTTTCTGAATAAAATATGTTCTGTAGGTCACAGTGTAGGGAAATAAATTCAAAGCTGCTCTCCATAATATAGAATAAACATTAAAAATGGAAGGTTTCAGGCAAGCTTTTAATCCCTTGGCCTTCCTTCTCCCATGTTTGGTTCTTCCCCAGTGAATCCTGCTTTTTCTCTTTCAAGTTTCTCAAGCTCTGAGCCAGAAATCTGCCAAACTTTCGTCATGGTGGTAGATGGCTGTTATTCTACCCCTGCCCACTTTCCAAATTTTAAATGATTTTAATGTGAAATTCTGAATTACTTTACATTTTCATGGTCAATTTTGAAGTCTGGAATGTCTGTGAGGAGTTCTGGTAAAAAGATATGAGGCATTTAAAATATGTTTCTTGCACGGGTGGGTAAAACTGCCTGCTGCTGGAGAAGGGGACCCTCCTACACTGTTGGTGGGAATGTAAACTGGTGCAGTCACTACGCAGAACAGTATGGAGATTCCTTAAAAACTAAAAAGAGAGCTACCATATGATCCTACAATCCTACTCCTGGGCATATATCTGGAGAAAACTCTAATTTGGAAAGATACATGCATTTCAATGTTCACTGCATCACTATTTACAACAACCGAGGCATGGAAGCATCTTAAATGTCCATCAATAGATGAATGGATAAAGAAGATGTGGTGCCTATATACAATAGAATATCAGTCGTAAAAAGAACAAAATGGTGCCATTTATGGCACCATGGATAGACCTAGAGAAAATCATACTAAGTGAAGTAAGTCAGAGAAAGACAAATATCATATCACTTATATGTAGACTCTAAAATATGACACAAATGACCTATGTGCAGAACAGAAATGGACTCACAGTACAGAGAATAGACTTGTGGTTGTTGAAGTTGCAGGGGGTGGGGGCGGGAGGGACTGGGAGTTTGGGATTCACAGATACAAACTTTTATCTATAGGATGGATAAACAACAAGGTCCTACTGTATAGCACAGGGAACTATAGTCAGTCTCCTGGGAGAAATCATAATGGAAAAGAATATTAAAAAGAATGTATCAGTTCAGTTCAGTTCAGTTCAGTCGCTCAGTCATGTCCGACTCTTTGCGACCCCATGAATCACAGCAGGCCAGGCCTCCCTGTCCATTACTAACTCTTGGAGTTGACTCAGACTCATGTCCATCAAGTCAGTGATGCCATCCAGACATCTAATCCTCTGTTGTCCCCTTCTCCTCCTGCCCCCAATCCCTCCCAGCATCAGAGTCTTTTCTAATGAGTCAACTCTTCATATGAAGTGGCCAAAGTACTGGAGTTCCAGCTTCAACATCATTCCTTCCAAAGTAATCCCTGGGCTGATCTCCTTCAGAATGGACTGGTTGGATCTCCTTGCAGTCCAAGGGACTCTCAAGAGTCTTCTCCGATACCACAGTTCAAAAGCATCAGTTCTTTGGCGCTCAGCCTTCTTCATAGTCCAACTCTCACATCCATACGTGACCATGGGGAAAACCATAGCTTTGACTAGACGGACCTTAGTCAGCAAAGTAATGTCTCTGCTTTTGAATGTGCTATCTAGGTTGGTCATAACTTTCCTTCCAAGGAGTAAGCATCTTTTAATTTCATGGCTGCAGTCACCATCTGTAGTGATTTTGGAGCCCCCAAAATGAAGTCTGACACTGTTTCCACTGTTTCCCCATCTATTTCCCATGAAGTGATGGGACGGATGCCATGATCTTTATTTTCTGAATGTTGAGTTTTAAGCCAACTTTTTTTTTTTTTTTTTGCATATTTTTAAAATTAAATTTATTTATGTTTTTAATTACAATACTGTATTTGTTTTGCCATACATTGACACGAATCTGCCATAGGTGAACACAATCTCCCAATGCCGAAGCCCCCTCCCACCTCCCACCCCACAAAACTGTATTTGTTTTGCCATACATTGACATGAATCAGCCACAGGTGTCCACGATCTCCCAATGCCAAAGCCCCCTCCCACACCCCACCCCACATCCTCTCCCTGAATCATCCCGTGCACCCGCCCCATGCGTCCTGCATCCTGTATTGAACATAGACTGGCGCTTCATTCTTACAAGATAGTATACATGTTTCAATGCCGTTCTCCCAAATCATCCCACCCTCTCCCTCTCCCTCAGAGTCCAAAAGTCCGTTCTATACCTCTGAGTCTCTTTTGTTGTCTCACATAGAGGGTCTTCATTACTATCCTTCTAAATTCCATATATATGTGTCAGTATACTGTATTGGTGTTTTTCTTTCTGTAAGCCAACTTTTTCTCTCCTCTTTCACTTTCATCAAGAGGCTTTTTAGTTCCTCTTCACTTTCTGCCATAAGGGTGGTTTCATCTGCATATCTGAGGTTATTGATATTTCTACCGGCAATCTTGATTCCAGCTTGTGTTTCTTCCAGTCCAGTGTTTCTCGTATACATGTGTATAATTGAGTCATCTTGTTGTAAAGCAGAAATTAACACATTATAAATCAATTAGACTTCAATTAAAAAAATAAAAGGAGCTAATGTATGTAAATGCTGTGTAAGCTCTAATGTAGAATTTATTAACCATTTGAATTTGGTCACATCAACGACCCTCTCTTTACACTATTCTCTGTAACACAGGGTTTCAGTGTATATTAATTATGTCTTTTAATTTTCTATATTTGATGCTTTGACATTTTGTGGTCTTGTCCACCTTGGAGAGACTGCCCCTCCCAGCACTAGGGAGTCCCTATAGATAGCAGGTGACCCCCTGCAAGGGAGCCTTGCAAATCCAGACCAGCCTATCCACACTGAAAATCCCCTCCCTTTCCCTTGCAGGGATTTCACACTTTGGACACTCTTTGCCTGTCCACCTGCTTTGTCCACCCCCAGGGCCAGGTACCAGACATCTGGGGACAGCCTCTACCCCCTCTCCAATTACTGAGACCCACCAAGGCTAATCCTGCTAACCCTGCCTCTCCATGCCCATTCTTTCCTATAGGAACCACAACAATGGCCTTATTTCCCCTTCCCCTGCCTCCTGACTGACCCTGGTGCTTCCCCTCGGGCCCCTGCATAGCCTGCTGTGCCTCCTGTTTCTAGAAAACTGTGAGTGAAAAGCTCCTCCCTCATGAGAGGCATTCTGTGTCTGTAGGTCTAACCATACCCGATCAAAACAAATCCCGTACCTCATCAAAACACCATGCCTGTCCTGACTGTCCACTGGTATTCATGGAGAGTGTGCATGAGAGCACTGGCAGGGCTGAAGGCAGTGATGCTGATGACATGTGGCCTTCCTAACATGGATCAGCGTCAGAGCCAGGAGGTAGGTAGAGGAGGGAACTTTTAAAAAATGATTTTATTTATTTATTTAGGCTGTGCTGGGTCTTTGTTTCTGTGATTGGGCTTTAGTTGCAGAAAGCAGGGGCTACTTTCTTGTCATGGTGCATGGGCTTCTCATTGCAAGGATTCTCATTGTGGAGCATAGGGTCTAGGGCATGCAGCCTTCAGAAGTTGCACCACATGGGCTCAGTAGTTGTGGCTCCTGGTCTCTAGAGCACAGGCTCAGTAGTTGTGGTGCACAGGCTTATTTTCTCCTCAGTTTGTGGGATCCTACCCAGCCAGGAATCGAACCTGTGTCTCCTGCATTAGCAGGCAGATTCTTTACCACTGAGCCATCAGGGAAGCCTGAGAAGAAACCTTGAGTTCAGTGTGGTGTCCTTAGGGGTGAAGTATCTGATTCCTCATCCTGATGACTGTTTCTTGACATGTCCCTAGATAAAGGTCTGGGGATCTTTGTCTAGGTGCTGCAGGCTCCAGTTTTGGAAGTAGATGCAGTTACCCAAGAAAAGCTTACGTGATGATGAGAGGGTAACAGGCAGAAAGGTCAGGGGTCTCCAAACAGAGGGAATAGGCTGCAAGTGTCAGACATTTGTTTTTTTCTCTCCATTGAGTGGCAGGAGGAAACAAACTATAAGTGTCAAATTTTTTTCCTTCTCTATACAAAATTAAAAGGAGGTTTCTCTTAAAATTCTCTGTTGCCATGGCAACACCTGGTTCCACCTGAACTTAACTTTTCTCAAACCTTGAGCATTTGAGAAAAACCAATGCTTTTTCTTATAGAAATGTTTTTCTTCAGCCATGTTAATGAAACTATATATTTGCTTTGGGATTTGCCTTTGTTCAAATGGTGCCACCTAAGACTAAATTTTTTTCTTTTCTCAAACCTTAGGCTGATAATAGCTCAATAAACCAGTATTCGTATCAATTGTTTTATGGCTACGGAACAACACACCTTGTGCCATCCTATCTCAAAAATGCAAATTGTGGGAGAGGGGCCTGGTGAAACTCCCTCAGCCTTGAGGTGTCTTTCTTATCTGATTGATAGCTTTCTCAGTTCAGTTCAGTCCAGTCACTCAGTCATGTCCGACTCTTTGTGAACCCATGAATCGCAGCAGGCCAGGCCTCCCTGTCCATCAACAACTCCTGGAGTTCATTGAAACTCGCGTCCATCGAGTCAGTGATGCCATCCAGCCATCTCATCCTCTGTCGTCCCCTTTTCCTCCTGTCCCCAGTCCCTTCCAGCATCAGAGTTTTTCCAATGAGTCAACTCTTTGCATGAGGTGGCCAAAGTATTGGAGTTTCAGCCTCAGCATCAGTCCTTCCAAAGAATAGCCAGGGCTGATCTCCTTTAGAATGGACTGGTTGGATCTCCTTGCAGTCCAAGGGATTCTCAAGAGTCTTCTCCAACACCACAGTTCAAAAGCATCAATTCTTCAGCACTCAGCCTTCTTCACAGTCCAACTCTCACATCCATACATGACCACAGGAAAAACCATAGCCTTGATTAGATGGACCTTAGTTGGCAAAGTAATGTCTCTGCTTTTCAATATGCTGTCTAGGTTGGTCATAACTTTCCTTCCAAGGAGTAAGGGTCTTTTAATTTCATGGCTGCAGTCACCATCTGCAGTGATTTTAGAGCCCCCCACCCCCAAAAAAGTCTGACACTGTTTCCACTGTTTCCCCATCTATTTTCCATGAAGTGATGGGACCAGATGCCATGATCTTCGTTTTCTGAATGTTGAGCTTTAAGCCAACTTTTTCACTTTCCTCTTTCACTTTCATCAAGAGGCTTTTTAGTTCCTCTTCCCTTTCTGCCGTAAGGGTGGTGTCATCTGCATTTCTGAGGTTATTGATATTTCTCCTGGCAATCTTGATTCCTCTTGTGCTTCTTCCAGTCCAGAGATTCTCATGATGTACTCTGCATATAAATTAAATAGTAAGGGTGAGAATATACAACCTTGACGTGCTCTTTTTCCTATTTGGAACCAGTCTGTTGTTCCATGTCCAAGTTCTAACTGTTACTTCCTGACCTGCATACAGGTTTCTCAAGAGGCAGGTCAGGTGGTCTGATATTCCCATCTCTTTCAGAATTTTCCACAGTTTATTGTGATCCACATAGTCAAAGGCTTTGGCATAGTCAATAAAGCAGAAATAGATGTTTTTTCTGGAACTCTCTTGCTTTTTCCATGATCCAGCGAATGTTGGCAATTTGATCTCTGGTTCCTCGGCCTTTTCTAAAACCAGCTTGAACATCTGGAAGTTCACGGTTCATGTATTGCTGAAGCCTGGCATGGAGAATTTTGAGCATTGCTCTACTAGCGTATGATATGAGTGCAATTGTGCAGTAGTTTGAGCATTCTTCGGCATTGCCTTTCTTTGGGATTGAAATGAAAACTGACCTTTTCCTGTGCTGTGGCCCCTGGCCCCTGCTAAGTTTTCTAAATTTGCTGGCATATTTAGTACAGCACTTTCACAGCATCATCTTTCAGGATTTGCAATAGCTCAACTGGAATTCCATCACCTCCACTTGCTTTGTTCGTAGTGATGCTTCCTAAGGCCCGCTTGACTTTACATTCCAGGATGTCTGGCTCTAGGTGAGTGATCACACCATCGTGATTATCTGGGTCGTGAAGACCTTTTTTGTACAGTTCTTCTGTGTATTCTTGCCACTTCTTCTTAATATCTTCTGCTTCTGTTAGGTCCCTGCCATTTCTTTCCTTTATCGAGCCCATCTTTGCATGAAACGTTCCCTTGGTATCTCTAATTTTCTTGAAGAGATCTCTAGTCTTTACCATTCTATTGTTTTCCTCTATTTCTTTACATTTATCGCTGAAGAAGGCTTTCTTATCTCTTCTTGCTATTCTTTGGAACTCTGCATTCAGATGCTTTTATCTTTCCTTTTCTCCTTTGCTTTTTGCTTCTCTTCTTTTCTCAGCTATTTGTAAGGCCTCTCCAGACAGCCATTTTGCTTTTTGCATTTCTTTTCCATGGGAATGGTCTTGATCCCTGTCTCCTGTACAATGTCATGAACCTCATTCCATAATTCATCAGGCACTCTATCTATCAGATCTAGGCCCTTAAATCTATTTCTCACTTCTACTGTATAATCATAAGGGATTTGATTTAGGTCATACCTGAATGGTCTAGTGGTTTTCACTACTTTCTTCAATTTAAGTCTGAATTTGGCAATAAGGATTTCATGATCTGAGCCACAGTCAGCTCGCAGTCTTGTTTTTGCTGACTATATAGAGGTTCTCCATCTTTGGCTACAAAGAATATAATCAGTCTGATTTCAGTGTTGACTATCTGGTGATGTCCATGTGTAGAGTCTTCCCTTGTGTTGTTGGAAGTTGTGAATAGCTTTCTAACAGACATAAAACATCTGGCTAAAGACTAGCAAGGGGGCACTCTTTCTGCCCCCTCTGATATCTATGTCAGAAGCTTTCTGTATCTCTTTTATAGTTTAATAAAACTTTATTTCACCAAAGCTCTGTGCAATCCACTGGTCTAGGATTGAATTCCTCTCCTCTGGAGGCCAAGAATCCTGGCATCTTTCACAGCTCAGCAACAACCTTTCAATGAGAACTCATGGCTGCGAACAGAGTTCTGGGAATCAGTGGTGTCCTAAGGGAAACTAGGAGAGAAGTTAGAACAAGAGATGGGAGAGTGGTACCAGAAGTGGGAGAAGAAGAGGAGAGGAGTGTCCAGGGGCCTGGGGAGGTGTGACAGCAGAGCCCACATGGCAGAGACACCAGGACATGTAAGGACCACCTGGCATCCTCTGGGTTTGGCAAGGAGAGTACTGACTGTATGGAGCAGCTGGGGCAGAAGCTGGATGGTGGGAGGGAGGGTTAGGATGTGAAGGGGTGTGGCGAGAGGGAGTCGGGGAAAGAGGAAGTGGAGGCAGACTGGAGGGAGTGGAGGCTGGCTGGAAGGGGAAACAGGATGAGATTTAGGGATGGTGTGCAGTTGTACAAACAGTAGAGAGGAGGGCAACGGGGAGATCTGCTGAGACCCAGGATCTTAGGATACATGTGTGGAGCCTGGTCTCCTCTGGTGACTCCCCCAGGGGAGCGTCACAGTTGTAGGTGAGGTTATAGTGATGGGAAAAGCCAAGTGAAGATGTATCAGCTGGAGCTCTGTTGTTTCTGTTGTCACTAAGTAGTATCTGACTCTTTGGGACTCAGTGGACGCCCTCAAGGTTCCTCTGTCCATGGAATTCTCCAGGCAGGAATACTGGAGTGGGTAGCCTTTCCCTTCTCCAGGGGATCTTCCCAATGCAGGGATCAAATCCACGTCTTGTGCATTGCCAAACAGATTCTTTACCACTGAGCCATCATGGAAGCCCACCTGGAACTCTTGGTGGTCTTTATCTCAGGGTTCGCAGCTGCTATTTTAGGAAGGAAAACCCCATTCGTGGTTGTTTTAAGAAACACATGAGTTAATTTTTTTTTGGTAGACAATGTCTGGCACACAGAAAAGACTTAAAAAAATGTAGTTTCCCCGGAGTAAATGGTGGTTTAAATAAGCATTTATGGGTTTCACTTGGGACCTAACCTCAGCTGTTTGTAGCAGGGTTTCTTTGGGAAAATAATTTCCAGTTCCAAGTAACTGACTCCTAAGTGGAGTTATGGAATGCAGCCTGGGGTCTTGTCAGTGATACACTGTGGTGCCTTTTCTTTCATTCAAAATATATTAAAGAGAAAGAAAAAATCACTGATAATCCTAAAATTTCTTTTGAATTTCAGAAAGCGGTAGCATTTCCTCTGCCTTTGCTTCTCACCCTGTTATTAACTGTGTGCATGTGGCTTCCCATGTTTATACTGGACAGCATGTGTACACACACACACATGCACACACCCTACCTTTATGTGGATTTCTGCTACTGGAAGCTCTTATAAGCTCGTGTGCTCATAGTCCCATCACTGGACGCGCAAGAGACATGTTTTCCTGGTGGGAAAATCCTAGTGCATACTCTAATAGGTTTTTTCCCATGTCATGACTCTATCCTGGGATTAGTCATGGTAATGGTATGATTGTAAGTTCCAGATAGAATCACAAAGGATGAAGGAGAATTTTTGAGAAGAAAAAAGCTTTAGGCAGATAAGACAATACACATCCCTTAAGTGATATACAGCTGACACTTGAATGACACAGATGAGAGCTGTGTGGATTCTTTTCAGTAATATAGCACTACTGGATCCATGGTTGCCTGACTCTGAGGATTCACACCTGCAGGTATGAGGGGCTGACTGTAAAGTCATATGAAGACTTTCATGAAGGGTCAGTGTCTCTAATTCCCCAAGTTGTTCAAGGGTCAGCTGTAATATAATTTTACCCAGTTTTAATTTTTTTATTGTAATACAGTTAATTTACAATCTTGTGTTACTTTCTGTTGTACAACAAAGTGAATCAGTTATTCGTATACGTATATCCCCTCTTTTTTAGCTTCTTTTCCCATTTGGCCATTACAGAGCATTGAGTGGGGTTCCTTGTGCTATACAGTAGGTCCTTGTTACCTATTTTATATGTAGTAGTGAGTGTGTGGAGAAGGCAATGGCACCCCACTCCAGTACTCTTGCCTGGAAAATCCCATGGACGGAGGAGCCTGGTGGGCTGCAGTCCATAGGGTCGCTGAGAGTCAGACACGACTGAGCGACTTCACTTTCATTTTTCACTTTCATGCATTAGAGAAGGAAATGGCAACCCACTCCAGTGTTCTTGCCTGGAGAATCCCAGGGACGGGGGAGCCTGGTGGGCTGCCATTTCGGGTCGCACAGAGTCGGACGACTCTGCAACTGAAGCGACTTAGCAGCAGCAGCAGCAGCAGTGAGTGTGTACCCAGTTATTTTTAAATTTTATTTGACTGTGTCGGGTTTTAGTTGTGGCATGTGGAATCTTTCATTGTTGCTCATGGACCCTTTAGTTGTGGTGCACCAACTTACTTGCTCTGTAGCAGTTGGGATCTTAGTGCCCTGACCAGGGATCTAACTGGTGTCCAAGGAGGATTCTTAACCACTGGCCCACTAGGGAAGTCCCTACCCAGTTATTTGTAATGGCCGCAGATTACTCTGTTTTATAAACATCATTTATGTAACCATTCTCCTATTGATGGGTTTAGAAATTTCTCTTTTTTTGTCTCTTTGAAACACAAGAATGTAATTTTTCAATGTAGAGACCTATAATTCAGTGAGTCATGAGACAGCTTTGGCATGTAGGCTTTCATTGTGGCACTAATTCTCCCGTTATCTGGAATTACGGTTCTTTGTTAATGAGACCTCTGTACTTGATTTGTCATCAGAAGATGTTTGCTGGGGAAGTATCATTTGGCTCAATTCAGGGGCTCTGGTTTTACATCTTTATTTTTGGGCGCCTTTACCATTTGAAATTGGCTCGTTGTCTTTGCATTGGCACAAGGCCATTGTACCAGATGGCTGTGACTGGCAGAAATGTGCGACTCTCGCTTGGTGATGGAGGCTGGGTTTTTCCTGGGAGTGGGGATCCAGGAGGATGAGCATCCCTTTATGAGTTTAGGAGGGAGTGTGCCTGCTCTGCCAACTCATCTTTCTTTTTCTTCGTGGTCAACTCTTAACGTTGAGACCTTAGCTGCTTCTTTTTTGAGGGGCGGGGGAGCTGTACTGCACGGCATATGGGATCTTAGCTCTGTGACCAGAGAGCGAACCCAAGCCCCCTGTGGTGGAAGCTTGGAGTCTTAACTCTTGGACCACCAGGGAAGTCCCAGGAGTGTAGCTTCTTATTTTGAAGGATTTAGAGATACTTTGTGCATCTTGATGGGATTTTTATGGAATGGAATCTCAGAGGCTGTGAAACAATACCACTGATCACCCAGTATCAAGAATACCCTTTGGACCTCCCTGGTGGTCCAGTGGTTAAGACTCTGTGCTTCCACTGCTTGGGGCATGTGTTTGATCCTTGGTTGGAGAATTAAGATCTCACATGCCTGGCAGCAAAAAGGAAGAAAGTTTCTTGAGCTGAATAGAAATGAAAATCAAACTTAAAAATTTTAAATACAGATTTTAAAACTAAAAAGGATACCCCTTCACAAGGATGTCTGCTTCCTGAGGGCAGGAGTCCTGGCATCTGTCTTCCTCAGCTAGAAGAGCGCCTAGGACATAGGCTGAATTCAGTGGATGTGTGTTCAGTGAATAGGTGTCGAAGTCTCTGCAGGGCTGGCCAGAGACTGAGAGGTCTCAGTTACTTGGTGCAAGGTCATTCTCATTGAGTCTCGTCTCTTGTAGTTTCAGCAATGAACCTGAGAGGGTGGAGGCCTCTCAGGAGTAGTAGGGAACCCCCAAGAGGCCACAGTCCAGGGTGCTGAGGGAGAGGCTCACGGGAAGCAGTGTTTCTCAAGCTTGTTTTTTCCTCATTTTCTTTACTCCTCTATAGATGGACTATAGGTTGTTTCCATGTTGTAGCTGTTGTGAGTAATGCTGTGTGAATGTAAGAATACAAGGATCTCTTCAAGATACCGATTTCATTTCCTTCAGATAAATACCCAGAAGTGGGATTGCTGGATCATATGGAAGTTGTATTTTTAATTCTTTGAGTGGCCTCCACAGTCTTTCCTATGATGGCTTGTACCAATTTACATTCCGATCAGCAGTGCACCAAGGGTTCTCTTTTTCTCTGCATCCTCACTAACACTTGTTATCTTTTCTCTTTTTCATGATAACTATTTGCTGGGAGGGATTGGAGGCAGGAGGAGAAGGGGAAGACAGAGGATGAGATGGCTGGATGGCATCACCGACTCGATGGACATCAGTTTGTGTGAACTCCGGGAGCTGGTGATAGACAGGGAGGCCTGACATGCTGCATTTCATGGGGTCGCAAAGAGTCGGACACGACTGAGCGGCTGAACTGAACTTCTCTTTTTCATGATAACTGTTTTAACAAGCATAAGGTGACATCTTATTGTGGTTTAGCTTTGAATTTCCTTGTCAATAAGTGATGTCAAGCATCTTTTTATGTACTTGTTGCCCATTTTTATGTCTTCTTTGGGAAAATGTCTATTCAGTCTTTTGCCCATTTATAATTTGGATTATTTTGTTGTTGCTTTGCTATTGAGTTGTTTGAGTTCTTTGTATATTTAGATATTACTTATCTGGCTTCCCTGGTGGCACAGAGGTTAAAGCATCTGCCTCCAATGCGGGAGACCTGGGTTTGATCCCTGGGTTGGGAAGATCCCCTGGAGAAGGAAATGGCAATCCACTCCAGTATTCTTGCCTGGAGAATCCCATGGATGGAGAAGCCTAGTAGGTTATAGTCCAGGGGGTCGCAAAGAGTCGGACACGACTGAGTGACTTCACCTCACCTCAGGTTACATTTGAGCTCCTGTTTAGCTTAAAGGGACCTTCTTATCTCTTTTGTGTTTATGTGAGTGTGTGAGAATAGTGTCTTTTATTTTAGATTCCAAGAAATGTGGTGCTCCAGGTAAATGTACAGATGTGTTTTCCTGACATGGTGAGACAAAATTTGTCCCTTTGTGCAGTGTAGAGAGCATTTCAGGCAGTATCTCTAATACATGCTGGTTGGAGAGAGACTTCCTTCCATAAAATAATTGTCTGCTTTTGTACCACAGTCTTTTTTTTTTTTTTGGAAAATAGCAGCTCATTATGAAACATCTTTTATCGACACATTTTGTTCCTGTATTCTGTGACCTCTCCTCTTTTGTCTCACTACAGGAGACCTTGTCAAGCGGTGTTCTTTTTGTTTTTGCGTTCTGGTAGAATTTTTGAAGCTTTCCCCTCTAACCAGGTTTGATTTTGCAGGGTGTAAGTTCTGATTTGTACTCCTTCTGTGTGGACTTCTCTCTTGAACTTATATTTTTGTCTCCATGGCCTGCCTGCTCTTTCATCTGGCCCCTTGCGAGCATAGCCTGCTGTCTCCTTGCAGGAGCCCTGGGCTCACAGAGCGCTGTCTGCCTGTAATGCACCCATGATGCCTGTCTGAGAAAGACCTTTCTGACCCTGTGATTATTTTTAGAGGAATGTTCTTCCTCTTAAGGTCCTTATGCTCTTTCTTTTCCTTGTGTTTCTACAGGAGGCACATTGATGGGTGTTTTTCACTTGGTCTTTTCAAAGTATCATCAGGTGGACAGTTTATTCAGAATAATTTTGTTGTGAAAAATGATAAATACCCATTATCAAACATTAAAGCCATCAGAAGGGTGGAAGAAAATAAAAGAAAAAAACCACACATACAAAATGCCACTTACAACAACGAGCCCACTGATGATGCCTGGGGAGCAGTGCTCAGGCGGCCCTCTCTTCATGGGTATAAGTAGAAGAGAGTTTTACATGGTACATTTTACTTTAAGGATAAATATTAAAGTAAATTCATTTTGTTCTCTTTCATCAGGAAGTAGAATATGAGTATGCTTTACAGTTCAGTAGAAAAGGTTATGAAAAATTTTTGAGTGGTTAGAAGCATTCTTTTAAATTTTATTTTTATATTTAAGTTTTTAAATGCTGTATCAGTTTAATGTTATTTTATTTTATTGAAGTATAGTTGATTTACAGTGTTGTGTTCATTTCTGCTTCAAAATGACTCAGTTATACACATACGTATATAAATATATATATATATATATATATATATATACATGTTCTTTTTCATATTCTTTTCCACAATGGTTTATTACAGGACATTCAGTATGGTTCCCAGTGCTATACAATAGGATCTTGTTTACCAAGAGTCATTCTATTTTTAAGCTAGAAATTCGGATTTGCGTGGTGTGTCTTGAATACCTGTTGCCAGAGGAGATGAATAGACTCCCACTGAATTTCAGAGAACAGTGTAGAATGGGTATTAACACTTGCATCCAGACAGCCTGGGTTCAAGTCCCAGCCCTGCTGCTTGATCTTGGGCAGACAATAAAGCCTCACAGGGACTTATTTGCCTCCTTGGTCAGATGGAAGTAGTGACAGTATCTGTGTCACAGAGTTGTTGAGAAGGTTGAGGCATTATGACTTAGAGGCTGTGTCTGGTGTATTAGTGTTACTGTCTCCCGTCCCAGCAGCTTGTTTTCTCCTAGGTAGACGTTTGCATTCTCCTCTGTGCCTCTACTTCCTGCGGTATTTCGCTGTCATCTCGTATTTCAATGCATATGGTGCACCGCAGCAGCCCCAGCAGGCCTCCCATCCAGCATGTCAGCCCCACAGGTGAGATTGCCAGTGGTTTTGTCCACTGATGGTCTGGAACAGCGCTGGCCACCAATCCAAAACTTTACGAGTATGTGTTGATTATATGTGTTGATTACACAAATATGCCCCAAATCTCAGATGTCTCCAGGCTTGAGAGACCAGGAGGTGGACTTGGAGATGCTCCTGCTGGTGGATGTTGTCCGTTAAACTGAGGGTTGCGTTTGGGTCAGGATGCTCTTGTGGGATGCAGACAGACAGGCACAGGACAGAGGAGGTGCTCCTAGCTTGTTTTTGTGAGTGAATGCTCACCATTTCTGCATGAATACTTTTAGAGCCTTGCTACAGAGGGACTCTCCTGTTCACTCCTCCAGACCTTGAGCTATGTCACCTATCTCCCCAGTGGTATCTTGGGGTATGTGGATCACATCCAGCGTGTGTCCCCCTCCTCCGTGGACAGAGTAGAGGAGGCCTGGCTTTTGTGAAGGGAAAAATCCCCCAATCTGTTTGCTTCCTGTTTGATGAGAATGCAGATATATGGTTTGCAGACTAGGTGATGTGGAATTTTAGGGTTTTCCTATTTCTTTTCAAAGAGAGTGCTTTAAGCTTTAGTGGCATTACCTGTTTGTTGTTTAAATTATGAAAGTATGGTAACACATTTGCAGGAGACTTGGAAAATATTTAACTTTGTACATGTGGTTCCACTATATAATTATTTTTTAAATAGATAAATTAAGACTTTTAGTTGGAATTTCAATATCAACATCTCAAAAATTAATAGAATGAATATACAGAAAAGTAGAAGGATATAGTAGACCTGCTTGAAAAGCACCATGAACCAATTCAACATAAATAAGATTTATACAGTTTTCACATAATAGCAGGATACAAATTATATTCAAATTCCCATAAACTATAAACGAGGACTAGGGTCACTTCATTTTGGTGTTCAACCTAGCAGTTCACTTGTCTGAGGGTTCTGTTGCATATGGTGTTAGGGTTCTTGGGGCCAGGTATACTAACCAGGTTTATTACTTGGTTCCTTTACTGCTTGGACATCATTCAAAGCAGGTGGGCCAGATTCTTTTTTTTTTCTTTTCTGGCCATGCTGCACCACATATGGAATCTCAGTTCCCTAACCAGGGATCAAACCTGCACCTCTTGCAGTGGAAGCATGGAGTCTTAACCACTGGATCACCAGAGAAGTCCCTCTTTGCCATTTTCAAAGGTCAGGGAGAGTATATCTAAAACAAACCAACGAATGGAAAACAGCTTTTCTTTAATGTTCAGTGCATAAGGCTAAGACATCACACAAAAGGAAGTGTTTAAAGAGGGATTTAAAAAGAAAATCTCACTGCAGATGAAAAGAGGCTGACTTTTTAAAGAACTTGACAGACCCCAGAGAAAAGAGAATTCTTGGGTGAATAGAATTTATAAAATGTTGGTAGCTCTCCATTTGTGTAAAAACTCCAGCAGTGTGCAGTGGCTTGAAGAGTGACAGGTGACCTCTGGGTGTGTGTATAATCAGGTCTGAGCATCCTGAGGAGGACAGGGTATCTGAGACAGCTGGGGCTCTCAGGACAGAACACCACAGGCTGGGTGGTTTAATCAAAGATATTTATTTCTCACAGTGTGGGAGGCTGGATGTCCAAGATGCCCATGGAATCAGTTCCTGGGAGGGCTCATTTCCTGGCTTGTGGGCAGCTGCCTCCTTTCTCAGGGCTCATGTAGTGGAGAATGAACTCTCTTCTTCTTGCAGTAAGGGCACCTGTAATAAAACCATCCTAGGGGCCCCACCCTCACAACCTCATCTCATAATCACCTTCCAAGGCTCCACCTCCAAACATCATATCACATCAGGGCTGAGGGCTTCAGCTTGTGAACAGGGAAGGGGAGGGACACAGTTCAGTCTGCAGCAGCAGAGATGATGATTACAACGGGTAGAGGGGGAGTGCAGGTTTGATTACCTGTTTTTGTTGTCACCTGAATTGAAAATTTTCTCTTTCTCTTTTTGTTTTATCTATTTATTTAGATTTTTGGCTGTGCTAGGTTTTTGTTGCTGTGCAGGCTTTTCTCTAGTTGCCAAGAGTGAGGGCTACTCTGTAGTTGCAGTGTGTGTGCTTCTCATTGCGGTGACTTCTCTTGTTTCAGAACATGGGCGCTGGGACACTCAGCCTTCAGTAGTTGCAGCACCTGGGCCCGGTAGTTGTGGCTCCCGGGCTCTAAAGCACAGATTCGGTAGTTGCGGCACACAAGCTTAGTTGCTCTGGGGCACGTGGGATCTGCTTGGTCCAGGTATCAAAACTGTGTCACCTGCGTTGGCAAGTGGATTCTTTACCACTGAGCTACCAAGGAAGCCCTCTCTCTGTTTTTGAAGCAGTCAGACGTGTTAAGTTATTCTATATGTGTTGGTTCTAAGACCATGGATTTATGGAGCCTGAAGCATGTGCAAAATGAAACCGTAGATACAGACAAGCTGGTGCCACCCTGATGGGACTTGGATGGGACCCGGGACTATAGGATGGCCCAGAACTTAAGCTTCATTAGTTTCAGGGTAAATCTGGTTGGCTTTTTTTTTTTTTTTTCCTTTCCTATTTGTCATGTGTTCTAATCTTAGCAGTAAATGTAATTCACTGTAGGAAATTTAGAAAATTCAGATGGGCCAAGAAAACAAAAGCAAAAACCCTGCCCTAATTCCATTGCTCTCAAATAGCCACTGTTGAGAATTTACTGTGCATGAGGTGTTTTGAGCCCAGGATGTGCGTATTTTCACATTTCAATGCTTCCTGACTCTGGCTGGGTCTTCCCAGTGGATGGTACATTGACATTTGTCAGCATCCTACTTCTTTTCCTGGGACATCCTGCAGTTGTTGGCATCTTAAATGTGCCAGAATAAGGGGCTTGTTATTGCATGTGTGCTAAAGTTTGTTAGTGCCTCTGAGGTTGGAGATGATGGGGACCAGAAGCAGTGGGGCAGGGGTGATAGTGTGGGGATAGTGCCCCCTCCTTCTGTCTTCTGCACGTCTGACCTCTACTCTGCCCCTCCCATGATGAGAAGATCAGGCCACCCTACCCCTCAGGGTTATCAGAAAACAGAATAAAACTCTTGGACACTAGCCTCATGTGTGTGCTTGGCTATTGACTGATCAGTTCTGATGATCTACAGCTTATTCATTCATTATTTCTTCAAATATCCTCTGTGCTTCTTCTCTCTCCTGTGCTTCTGAGATCCGTCAAATGTGTATGTGGAGCACGGTGGTGGCACCTTGCAGGTCTCTGAGGCCCTGTTCATTTTTTTGCTTTTTGTTTCTTAGACTGAGCAATCTTTTTTTTTTTTTTTTCTCTTTTGGCCACGCCATGTGGCATGTGGGATCCTAGTTCTCTGACCAGGGATCGAACTGGTACCCACTGCAGTGGAAGCTTAGAGTCCTAACCACTGGACCACCAGGGAAGTCCCAGACTGGACAGTCTTAAAACCTTCAGGTTGACTTATTCTTTCCTCTTTCTGCTGAAATCTGCTTTTGAGCCCCTAAAGAGAATTTTTCATTTTAGTTAGTATACTTTTCAGTTTCAGAACTTACATTATTTTTCTTCTTTAATTTCTGTCTCTTTATTGTATTCTCTATTTGGTGAGACATTCTCTTGCTTTCCTGTGGTTCTTTAGTCATGGTTTCCTTTAGTCTTTAACCTAAAAGCTTATTCACAGTCTTTGTCCAGTAGGTCCAATGTTTGTGCTTCCTCAGAGATGGTTTCTTTGGATTGCTTTTTATTCCTGTATTTGGGTTATACCTTCCTGTTTCTTTGCGTGCCTTTTTTTTTTTTTCATTGAAAAGTGGGCATTTTTCATATTATTATTATGTCATAACTCTGGAAACCATGTTCTCCCTTCCCTCCTGGCTTTGTTGTTGCTCCTTGGAGTTGTTCTTTGCTGGTCACTTTTCTGAGCTAACTTTGTGAACTTTGTATTCTTTGCTGTATATGCTGCTATACTCTCTGTTCTGAGAGCTTGATGGCCTGCTAATGATGTTTCCTTACGTGATTGCAGCCCCAAAAATGCCCCTATCTTTGCCAGGGGACTCTGTGTGCATGTTGTTGTTCAGTCACTAAGTTGTGTCTGACTCTTTGTGACCCCATGGACTGCAGCACACCAGGCTTCCCTGTTCTCCACTGTCTACTGGAGTTTACTCAAACCTCATGTCCATTGTGCTGGTGATGCCATCCAGCCCTCTCATTGTCTGTTGCCCCCTTCTCCTCCTGCCTTCAGTCTTTCCCAGCATCAAGGTCTTTTCCAATGAGTTGACTCTGCATCAGGTGGCCAAAGTATTGGACCTTCAGCTTCAGCATTAGTCCTTCCAATGAATATTCAGGGTTGATTTCCTTTAGGATTGACAAGTGTGCCTGTCGGGGCCTGTTCAAAATCATCCAGGTGACTTGTGTAGAGCTCAGGGTCAGCCAGAGGTGGCAGCTTAGAGCCTTCTTGAGTCTTTCTTGAGCATGGGTGCAGCTCCACATGTGCATGAACTTTTAGGTTTCTAGGCATACTTCTGAACTTTTCAGAGCTCCTTTGGTTCCTTAGCCTTTCATCCTTAGCTTTCTGATTAGGGTATTGTTGGCCCAGACTGTTGTGTATTACCCCAGGCAATAGTGAATAAAACATTTGCCTGGAAATGTTTGCAGCAAATATTCCTGGGTAGGAACTTTAGCACTGGGAGAACTCCTAGTCAGATAAAATAAAAATAAGCCTTTTGATCTGGTCTTCCAGGGAGGCACCAGATGGATTAAAAGAAATAATGACATTTCTTTGTGAAAGCGGCCCATTCTGCTCCCTCTTGATACTGTGACTGTGGGCTGTTATTTTCAAGGCTGCCGCTGAGGAGTGGGGGATGGGTCTGTAGTAAAAATACTACACAAAGCTCACTGTTCCTACTGAGATTTAGATATTTTTTCTTTGAGTAAACACTTCCCATGTTGCTATAAGCCTTTGATAGTTTTCAGAGTTCCTAAAAGTTGACAATGACAGTTTTTGCAGTTTTTCCTTGTTTTTAATTGAGAGGTAGAATTTTGCATCTCCTTAGCTGCTGTTGTTTTTTTTTGCTGACATCATTCCTTAAAGATCCACCCCACCCCCCCCCACCCCCCACCACCCCGCCAATAATCTAGAAAAAAATTTGTTATTTCTGTTTGGTCACCAAGTCATGTCCGATTCTTTACGACCTCATGGACTTCAGCACATCAGGCTTTCCTGTCTTTCACCATCTCCCAGAGTTTGCTCAAATTCATGTCCATTGAGTCAATGATGTCATCCAGCCATCTCGTCCTCTGTCATCCACTTCTCCTCCTGTCCTCAATCTTTCTCAGCATCAGAGTCTTTTCCAGTGAATTGGCTCTTCACATCAGGTGGTCAAAGTGTTGGAGCTTCAGCTTCAGAAAAGTTTATTTCACCACATTTAGGATTTCTGTAGAGTTTAGAAACATCCATGAAGTTTCTTTCATGCATGGATGGTAAAATTGTAGGGCATTTCAAGTTTTCTTGTACAGAGTTTAATCTTAAGATGCTTCTTTGCCCTTCTGGTAGTAGCTGCTGTGTGGCATTTTTTTATTGTATCTTTTAAACCATATTTTATTTGGCCACATTAAGTCTGAGTTGCAGCGTGTAGGCTTCTCTCTAGTGGTGCCACACAAGCTCAGTAGTTGTGGCACTCAGGCTTAGTTGCCTCATGGCATATGGGATCTTAATTCCTCAATGAGGGATCAAACCCATGTCCCCTGCATTGGAAGGTGGATTCTTAACCACTGGAGCACCAGGGATGTCCCGGTGTGGCATGTTGTACAGTGCAGAACCTCCAGTCCCCAGGCTGCATCCCACTGTGTGGGTGTGCTGGCATGGGGCAGCAGAGGGACCACTGTTTACCAGTTCTACTGGGAAAGGTAGCAGGAACCTAATTACACCAACATGATGACAAATTATATCAATGTGCCCCCAAACCATTTCCGCTTCCTCTTTATTAGATTCCAAAAAGTCCATGAGCATTTTAATTTTATAAAATTTACAAAAATGTATGACTGTGTGAATACCATGGGAAGCCAGGACCTTGTAAAAAGCCCACATGAGTGAGGGGGTCTTGACGTTTACACTTCATTAGCTTCCTGGTAAATCTGCCTCAGGGTATTAATCATTGTTTTTACTTCTATTTCCTGAATTTAATAAGTTTACATTTATTTTTATGTTATTTGCTGTGGGATTTCTTCTTCATTAAATTACCTATTTGTGTCTCTTGTTAATTTTCCCTTTGGGGGTTTGCTTTTTTCTACCAATTTATAGGATCTCTATATAGTCCAGATACTTTTTAAAAAAACCTTTTTGTTATTTTTTGGCTGGGCCACATGGCATGTGAGACCTAAGTTCCCTGACCAGGGATTGAACCTATGCCCCTGCTGTGAAAGCACAGGGTCTTAACCACCGGACCACCAGGGAAATCCCTGTTCTGGATACTTTTAAGGTAATATTATAAATATCTTCTCCTAGACTCTAGACTGTCACTTGCCCTAAGAGGTTTAAATTTTGATGTAGTTAAATACATAAACATTTCCTTATATGATTTTTGTCTTATTTAAGAAATATTTTAGCTTACTTGGTAAAGAATCTGCCTGCAATGCAGGAGACCCTGGTTCGATTCCTGGGTCAGGAGGATCCCCTGGAGAAGGGATAGGCTACCAACTCCAGTATTCTTGGGCTTCCCTTGTGGCTCAGCAGGTAAAGAATACTCCTGCAATGTGGGAGACCTGGGTATGATACCTGGGTTGGGGACATTTCCTGGATAAGGGAAAGGCTACCCATTCCAGTATTCTGGCTTGGAGAATTCCATGGACTATAACAGTCCATGGGGTTGCAGAGTCGGATATGACTGAGCGACTTTCATTTTCACTTCCGTATCCTGATACTATATAGAGAAATTCTCATAATTTCTTCTAAAAGTTAAACCTTTTTACATGCTCATCTATGATCTGTAGTGCATGTTTGTGTGCTTAGTCACTTCAGTCTTCTCCAACTCTCTGTGACACCATGGACTGTAGCCCACCAGGCTCCTCTGTCCATGGGATTTCCCAGGCAAGAATACTGGAGCGCGTTGCCATTTTCTTCTTCAGGGGATCTTTCCAACCCAGGGATCGAACCCTCGTCTCTAGTGTCTCCTGTACTGGCAGGCAGATTCTTTACCCTGAGCCACCTTGGAAGCCCCTAAAACAAAGGTAACAAGATGCTAAAAATAAAGGACAGAGATGTAAAAGACAGGTCCAGTTGAAAAGCCATATTAAATCAAGGGAGAGGGGATCAAAAAGAATGAGTAATTTTATGGAAACAAAAGAAAATGCTGAAGTGAAGATAAAAGTGTCTTGATCCTTTACTAAAAATGCAACCTTAAAACACATCAATTAAAAGCTGTGAGAAATTGACAAAAGTCAGTTTTCATCTCAAAGTTACTTATTTCTTTAGTTAATAGAACACTGCTATTGTTATTTCCATTTTTATAATTTTTCACTCACTATTTGGTGTTTATTATTTCTGTGCATTTTTACACTTATACTGCAAATGAAGGTTTCCTAAAATAATGGTTTTGTTTTGTATACTTTACATAAATGTAATCAAGCTATTTTTAAAAGTTTGGATTTTGATCCAAGGGTTAAGGCAAACTGAAAAAGATATGAAATAATTTAATAATATAAAAGGACATGTTAATAAGTATATACCAATATTCTGTTGCACCAGGAAATATCCACTTAAGTACTGATGAATGATTTAAAACATTGATTACATTCTCAAGGAAAACATCAGCTTATTCTAAAATGCAGGAATCATTGTTCTATGACCACCATTCTGTAAAGCTAGAATAAAGGCATAGGTAAACTTCATTTTTAAAAAGGCAAACAAACAAAAATGAATAAATAAAAACAGCCACTAGGCCAAATAACCCTTGGATCAAAATCCAAACTTATTTTTTATTAGAAATTTAATAGCTTGATAACATTTATGTAAAGTATACAAAACAAAACCATTATTATAGGAAATCTTCATTTGCTGTATAAGTATGAAAATGCACAGAAATAATAAACACCAAATAGTGAGTGAAAATTATAAAAATGAAAATAACAACAGCAATACTCCATTAACTATATGTGCTCACAGGACAATTTATAGCTTCAGTGCTATCATTGTTAGGTAAAAAGAAAAAATTTTTAATTAATTTATTTGGTTGTGTTGGGTCTTAGTTATGGCATGCAGGATCTTTAGTTGTGGCATATGGGATCTAGTTTGCTGATCAGGGATCATACCTGGTTCCCCTGCATTAGGAGGGCAGAGTCCCAGCCACCGAACCACCAGGAAAGTCCGGAGAAAAATTTTTAAATGAATTGAACATGGCACTCTAGTAAACTTGTGGGGGTGGGGGGGAAGCAATAAGCCACATCCAGATAAAAATAGAAGGAGAGAATAAAGATAAAATTGAATATGAAAAATTTGATGAAAAATATAACCATTTTTGGAAAAAATCAATAAGATAAAAAAATCATGTGATAAGAATAATCTTCCCTCAAAGCAGAAAAGCAGAGAAAATGTTACTGAACAAGAAGGTAGGTGATGCAGAGATAAGCATTTAAACCTAAGAAGTGTTTGTGCACCTTTAATGTATTTGAAAATCTTTGAAATAGCTGTTTTTCTATGAAAAGATGCCGTCATATTTTCTTAAGAAGCAAAACCCAAAATGGACTAGTATTCAAGGAAGAAACAGAAAACTACATTCAAGGAAAGTTTTTACAAAAGAACAACAATGAGGGGAGATGTGTGCAGCTAGTTATTAAAATGTATTACTGGCACTTGAAGAAAACTAAATAGAGACGGAAAGCTTGGGGGAAAACGTTACCTTTGGTAGGAAATGTTTTAAAGTATTTAGTAAGTGTTGAGTTTAACAAATCAATAGAAAAAAGTGAATATTCCAGTTGAGAAAACCAGAAAAGAAAAGCAGGTAATGGGTGAGCAGTTTTTTAAAAGAACAAATACAAATGGCCAGTAAACATAAGAGGTGTGATTTGATTCCTGGTTTTTAAAAAGCCTCACTAGTATTTAACCAGAGAAACTGATGACAAGATGACACTTCTGTTATTCAGGCAGCTTGGACTTGGAAATTAGATATCAAGTTAATGTCATCCCTGGCAATCTTCAGCATGTGATTTGGGGCATCACATGTGGCTTTAAATTTCCAAACCTTGATTTTCTTAGCCATACAATAGGCATAATAATTCCTGACTGATTCTGAACTGTTGTGAGGGTTAAATGAGAAAATTTATGCAGAATTTTTTTTAATGCAGTGAGTGGATCATGATGAGCAGTTAATAAATATAGGCTGCGAGTGTTATGTTAGTAATGATGTATTTTGACTTTCCAATTAAAAAAAAGACTTAAAGGATGGTAAAACTCGGCTGGTGAAGGTGTCAAGGAATGAGCACTGACACACCACCACTTGCTTGGATGTACTCTCAGAGAATGTGGCCAATGTCTGACCTGTTTATCATTGTCATGACCTTTTTCTGCTGATATTCTAGCCAGAAGGCCTTCTGAAAATAAGAAAGGGTCAGCTAACCATTCCCCTCCCCAGAACAGATGTGAGCATTGACTTTTAGTATTATGGTGGGAGGTCAGCTTTACAACTTTGCAAGCACATAATATAATAAAGTACACAATACTCTTTTTCAAATGATCATACTTATTATGTAAATCACCAGTTTCATTATTCTGAAGATAAAAAGAATTGCCAGTTTCAGTTATAAAAATTACAGAGTTAAAGTTGCATCTTGAACAGTGTAAACCTGCCTGAAACTTCTATGTGTGCTTTATGTCTCTGGATTTCATACTGTTGCCCCTTGACATTTTGTAAATTTACATTTGTTTTCATTTGCTCATCTGTCACATTCCCCAGATATGATTATCTTGTCTGTGAGTATTCCTTAATAGACTATTAGCTCATGGATAGATATTAATGTGGACAGGATACAGATTCCACCCCCCCACTCCCCGCCCTCCTTGGCAGGGCATCACTGAGAAATGAAATCAGATGCCTGTCGCCATGGACCAGTCGTCTTTCCGCTGGGGCTGGTTTCCCTGGAGACGGGAGACATGCTTGTCCAGGCTGAACGGGTGACCAGGGGAGCGGACATCAGGACCGGCATCCATAGTGACATCTTGTGTTCTAAGGACTCCTGTCCTATGATGACCTCATGTCCCTTCTGGGGAATGCGGAGTTCCCTTCTCTCTGCTCCTCTGGTGTCTCTCTTGCTACCGGATCCTGTTTTGCTGGGTGCCTTGGTTCAGCGTTGACTGCTGTCCGCAGAGCTGAGAGTGTCCCTGTCTGGGCTGCAGGAGGTTGTCACAGGAGCCAAGGGGGGGCGTTCTTCCAGCAGCATGGTCATCATAGAGCCCAGCCTGTATGGAAGGAAGAGCCTGGTGTGTGGCTTTTCTGCTCAACTTGGTGGTGATCGTGGCAAACACAGAGCTTACAGGGTCCTGCACCTGCTGTGAGCCTGCACTGGCCCAGGAGCTGCGTCCATCCCCATCTGGTCCTCAGAGCTGGGTCACTGTCAGCACTGTGCAGGTGACACAGGCCACCAGACCATGCCTGTGGACTCCACCCCCACCCTGCCTCTCTGTTTTTTAAAAAATAATTTAAATTTATTTTTGGCTGTGCTGGATCTTTGTTGTTTTGCAGGCTTGTGTCAGGTTGTGGCAAGCGGTGGCTACTTCTAGTTGTGGTGCTTGGGCTTCTCATTGCAGTGGCTTCTCTTGTTGACAAGCTTGGGCTGTAGGGCACACAGACTCATTAGTTGTGGCTCCCAGGCTCTAGAGCATGGGCTCAGGAGCTGCAACTACTGAGCCCCTGGAGAAGGGAATGACAACCCACTCCAGTATTCTTGCCTGGACAATTCCATGGACAGAGGAGCCTGGCGGGCTACAGTCCATGCTTTCACAAAGAGTTGGATACAACTGTGGGACTAATGCTTCTACTACTATAGGCTTAGTTGTTCCGCAGCGTGTGGGATCTTCCCAGACCAGGAATTCAACTTGCATCTCCTGCATTGGCAGTCTGATTCTTTAGCACTGAGCAACCAGGGAAGACCTCTCTGTTGTTTTTTAGAGATTAATTATTTTTATTGTGGCGTAATTGACATGTAACATTGCATTAGTTTCCGGGGAACAACATAATGATTCGATATTTGTATTGGTTGGGAAGTACAACGTTCACCCCAAGTCTAGCTAACATCCATCAAAGTACGTAGTCACTTTTTTTCTTGTGATGAGAACTTTAACAATCTACTCTCTTAGCTAGTTTCAAATACACAACACAGTATTTCTAACTGTAGCCCCCATGCTGTACATTACATTCCTAGGACATTTATTGTATAACTGCAAGTTGTATCTGTCGTCACTCATTTCACCAAACTTCCTCAGCACCCATCTCTGTCAGCCACCAGTCTGTTCTCTGTATATATAAACTCATTTTGTTGTTTGTTTTTAATTCCACATATAAGATCATACAGCTGTTATCTTTCTCTGACTTGCTTCACTTAGCATAATACCTTCAATGTCTATGCATGTTGTAACAAATGGGAAGATGTCATTCTTTTTAAACATGAATAATACTGAATAATTGAATTGACTATTGAATAACATTCACTGTGTGTATGTGTGTTATATATTAGATATATAACACACATACATATATGTGTGTGTTTTCTTTATCCGTTCATCCATGGATAGACACTTAGATTGTTTCCATGTCTTAGCTATTATACATAATGCTGCAGTGAACAAGGGGCTGCATATATATCTTTTTAAGTTAGTGTTATTGTTTGGATATATACCCCAAAGTGGAATTGCCGCATGATATGTTAATTCTATTTTTAATATTTTGAGGAACCTCCATACTGATTTCCAGAGTGTCTGCACCAATTTACATTCCCACCAACAGTTTCATTTTCTCCACGTATATGCCAGGACTTGTCATCTCTTGTCTATTTGATGACAGCCTTTCTGACAGGTGTGAGGTGATATCTCACAGTAGTTTTGATTTGCATTTCCCTGATGATTAACGATCTTGA
Source organism: Nanger dama (assembly GCA_917880005.1). Taxonomy (NCBI): domain Eukaryota; kingdom Metazoa; phylum Chordata; class Mammalia; order Artiodactyla; family Bovidae; genus Nanger; species Nanger dama. The sequence goes on along the minus strand of CAKJTW010000108.1, from coordinate 3,189,147 downwards.
GCATCTTTTCATGTATCTTTTTGATCACCTGTATTTCCTTTAGAAAAATGCCTATTCAGATACTCTGCCCATTTGTAAAATTGGATTGACTGGAATTTTTTGATATTGCTCAGTCCTGTCTGACTCTTTTGACCCCATGGACTATAACCCACCAGGCTTCTCTGTCTGTGGGATTTTCTAGGCAAGAATACTGGAATATATTGCCATTTCCTTCTCCATCCTTTTTTGTTTCTTTTAACACTTACATTTTGATGTTCACCCTGAGCACTGAAGGATATCTTTTAGTTTAGAGGTCAGGAAACCAAGGCCCACAGGTGGCTGTCTGCTTCCAGATGTGTTTTACTTGGCTCTTGCAGTGTTAAATGTTTATTTGCTAGCAGTTAAAACTTGGGACAGTGCAGTTCAGTTGCTCAGTCATGTCCGACTCTTTGCGAACCCATGACTGCAGCACATTAGGCTTCCCTGTTCATCACCAACTCCCAGAGCTTGCTCAAACTCATGTCTGTTGAGCTGGTGATGCCATCCAATCATCTCATCTTCTGTTGCCCTCTTCTCCTCCTGCCTTCAATCTTACCCAGCATCAGGGTCTTTTCCAATGAGTCAGTTCTTTGCATCAGGAGGCCAAAGTATTGGAGTTTCAGCTTTAGCATCAGTCCTTCCAATGAATATTCAGTACTGTTTCCTTTAGGGTGACAGGTTTGATCTGGTTTGATCTCCTTGCCATCCAAGGGACTCTCAAGAACACCATAGTTCAAAAGCATCAATTCTTTGGCACTCAGCTTTCTTTATAGTCCAACTGTCACATCCATGCATGACAGCTGAAAAAAACATAGCTTTGACTAGACAGACCTTTGTCAGCAAAGTAATGTCTCTGCTTTTAAATATGCTATCTACTGGAGATCAGTGGGGAAATAACTCCGAAAGAATGAGGGGATGGAGCCAAAGCAAAAACAATACCCAGTTGGGGATGTGACTGGTGATAGAAGCAAGGTCTGATGCTGTAAAGAGCAATATTGAATAGGAACCTGGAATGTCAGGTCCATGAATCAAGGCAAATTGGAAGTGGTCAAACAAGAGATGGCAAGAGTGAACATTCTAGGAATCAGCGAACTAAAACAGACTGGAATGGGTGAATTTAACTCAGATGACCATTATATCTACTACTGTGGTCAGGAATCCCTTAGAAGAAATGGAGTAGCCATCATGGTCAACAAAAGAGTCCGAAATGCAGTACTTGGATGCAACCTCAAAAACGACAGAATGATCTCTGTTCATTTCCAAGGCAAACCATTCAATATCACAGTTATCCAAGTCTATGCCCCAACCAGTAACGCTGAAGAAGCTGAAGCTGAACGGTTTTATGAAGACCTACAAGACCTTTTAGAACTAACACCCAAAAAGATATCCTTTTCATTATAGGCGACTGGAATGCAAAAGTAGGGAAGTCAAGAAACAGCTGGAGTAACAGGCAAATTTGGCCTTGGAATATGGAATGAAACAGGGCAAAGACTAATAGAGGTTTGCCAAGAAAATGCACTGAGCGTAGCAAATACCCTCTTCCAACAACACAAGAGAAGACTCTACACATGGACATCACCAGATGGTCAACACTGAAATCAGATTGGTTATATTCTTTGCAGCCAAAGATGGAGAAGCTCTATACAGTCAACAAAAACAAGACTGGGAGCTGACTATGGCTCAGATCATGAACTCCTTATTGCCAAATTCAGACTGAAATTGAAGAAAGTAGGGAAAACCACTGGACCATTCAGGTGTCCTAAATCAAATCCCTTATGATTATACAGTGGGAGTGAGAAATAGATTTAAGGGACTAGATCTGATAGATAGAGTGCCTGATGAACTATGGAATGAGGTTCCTGGCATTGTACAGGAGACAGGGATCAAGACCATCCCCATGGAAAAGAAATGCAAAAAAGCAAAATGGCTGTCTGGAGAGGCCTTACAAATAGCTGAGAAAAGAAGAGAAGCAAAAAGCAAAGGAGAAAAGGAAAGATATAAGCATCTGAATGCAGAGTTCCAAAGAATAGCAAGGAGAGATAAAAAACCTTCCTCAGTGATCAGTGCAAAGAAATACAGGAAAAGAACAGAATGGGAAAGACTAGAGATCTCCTCAAGAAAATCAGAGATACCAAGGGAACATTTCATGCAAAGACGGGCTCGATAAAGGACAGAAATGGCAGGGACCTAACAGAAGCAGAAGATATTAAGAAGAGGTGGCAAGACTACACAGAAGAACTGTACAAAAAGATCTTCATGACCCAGATAATCACGATGGTGTGATGACTCACCTAGAGCCAGACATCCTGGAATGTGAAGTCAAGTGGGCCTTAGGAAGCATCACCACGAACAAAGCTACTGGAGGTGAGGGAATTCCAGTGGAGCTGTTTCAAATCCTGAAAGATGATGCTGTGAAAATGCTGCACTCAATATGCCAGCACATTTGGAAAACTCAGCAGTGGCCACAGGACTGGAAAAGGTCAGTTTGCATTCCAGTCCCAAAAAGGCAATGCCAAATAATGTTCAAACTACCACACAATTGCACTCATCTCACACGCTGGTAAGTAATGCTCAAAATTCTCCATGCCAGGCTTCAACAATACGTGAACCGTGAACTTCCAGATGTTCAAGCTGGTTTTAGAAAAGGCAGAGGAACCAGAGATCAAATTGCCAACATCTGCTGGATCATTGAAAAGCAAGAGTTCCAGAAAAACATCTATTTCTGCTTTATTGACAATGCCAAAGCCTTTGAATGTGTGGATCACAATAAATTGTGGAGAATTCTGAAAGAGATGAGAATACCAGACCACCTGACCTGCCTCCGGAGAAAACTATATGCAGATCAGGAAACAACAGTTAGAACTGGACATGGAACAACAGATTGGTTCCAAATAGGAAAAGGAGTGCCTCAAGGCTGTATACTGTCACCCTGCTTATTTAACTTCTATGCAGAGTACATCATGAGAAACGCTGGGCTGGATGAAGTACAACCTTGAATCAAGATTGCCGGGAGAAATATCAATAACCTCAGATATGCAGATGACACCACCCTTATGGCAGAAAGTGAAGAGGAACTAAAAAGTCTCCTGATGAAATGAAAGAGGAGAGTGAAAAAGTTGGTTTAAAGCTCAACATTCACTATATTGATTCTTTCGAGCCGTGAACACGGTATATTTCTCCATCTATTAGTGTCCTCTTTGTTTTCTTTAATCAGTGTTTTATAGTTTTCGATATATAGGTCTTTAGTTTCTTTAGGTAGAGATTTTCCTAAGTATTTTATTCTTTTCGTTGCAATGGTGAATGGAATTGTTCCCTTAATTTCTTTTATACTTTCTCATTATTAGTGTATAGGAATGCAAGGGACTCCTGTGTGTTGATTTTATATTCTGCAACTTTACTATATTCATCGATCAGCTCTAGTAATTTTCCGGTGAAGTCTTTAGGGTTTTCTATGTAGAGGATCATGTCATCTGCAAACAGTGAGAGTTTTACTTCTTCTTTTCCAATTTGGATTCCTTTTATTTCTTTTTCTGCTCTGACTGCTGTGGCCAAAACTTCCAAAACTATGTTGAATAGTAGCGGTGAAAGTGGGCACCCTTGTCTTGTTCCTGACTTTAGGGGAAGTGCTTTCAGTTTTTCACCATTGAGGATAATGTTTGCTGTGGGTTTGTCATATATTGCTTTTATTATGTTGAGGTATGTTCCTTCTATTCCTGCTTTCTGGAGAGTTTTTATCATAAATGGATGTTGAATTTTGTCAAAGGCTTTCTCTGCATCTATTGAGATAATCATATGGCTTTTATTTTTCAATTTGTTAATGTGTTGTATTACATTAATTGATTTGCAGATATTGAAGAAACCTTGCATCCCTGGGATAAAGCCCACTTGGTGATGGTGTATGATCTTTTTAATGTGTTGTTGGATTCTGACTGCTAGAATTTTGTTAAGGATTTTTGCATCTATGTTCATCAGTGATGTTGGCCTGTAGTTTTCTTTCTTTTTTTTTTTTAAGCAGGATTGCTTTTTTAAAAATATTATTGAGCTGTGCCAGTTTTTATATATTTTGGCTGTTTGGTAGGGAGTCATATATAAGATTATATTTTCTGAAAATAAAATTTTACTTCTTCCTCTCTCTTTTCAATGCCTTTCTGTATCCTATTTTCATGTCAGATTACTCTAACTCAGACTTCATTATTGTCTTTATTTGGAGTGGTGAGCGTGAATACCCATATCTTGTTCCTGATTTTAAAAGAAAAAGCTTTTAGTTATGACTAATCGAGATAGCATATTGAAAATTGGAGACATTACTTTGCCAACAAGGTCTGTCTAGTCAAGGCTATGGTTTTTCCAGTGGTCATGTATGGATGTGAGAATTGGACTGTGAAGAAACCTGAGCACTGAAGAAGTGATGCTTTTGAACTGTGGTGTTGGAGAAGACTCTTGAGAGTCCCTTGGACTGCAAGGAGATCCAACCAGTCCATTCTAGAGGAGATTAGCCCTGGAATTTCTTTGGAAGGAATGATGCTAAAGCTGAAACTCCAGTACTTTGGCCACCTCATGAGAAGAGTTGACTCATCGGCAAAGACTGATGCTGGGAGGGATTGAGGGCAGGAGGAGAAGGGGACGACAGAGGATGAGATGGCTGGGTGGCATCACTGACTCGATGGACATGAGTCTGAGTGAACTCTGGGAACTGGGAACTGGCATGCTGTGATTCATGGGGTCTCAAAGAGTTGGACACGACTGAGCAACTGAACTGAACTGAACTGAGGATAGTCATAACTTTTCTTCCAAGGAGCCAGCGTCTTTTAATTTCATGACTTCATTCACCATCTGCAGTGATTTTGGAGCCCATGAAAATAAAGTCTGTCATTGTTTCCATTGTTTCCCCATCTATTTCCCATGAAGTGATGGGACTGAATGTCATGATCTTCGTTTTCTGAAAGTTGAGCTTTAAGCCAACTTTTTCACTCTCCTCTTTCACTTTTATCAGGAGACTCTTTATTTCTTCTTTGCTTTCTGCCATAAGGGTGGTGTCATCTGTATATCTGAGGTTATTGGTATTTCTCCTGGCAGTCTTGATTCCAGCTTGTGCTTCATCCAGCCCAGCATTTTGCATGATGTACTCTACAGTAAGTTAAATAAGTAGGGTGACAATATACAGCCTTGATGTACTCTTTTCCCAGTTTATTGTTCCATGTCTGGTTCTAACTGTTGCTTCTTGACCTGCATACAGATTTCTCAGGAGGCTGGTAAGGTGGTCTGGTATTCCTATCTCTTGAAGAATTTCCTACAGTTTGTTGTGATGTACACAGTCAAAGCCTTTGGCATAATCAGTAAAGCAGAAATAGATTTTTTCTGGAACCCTCTTGCTTTTTTGATGATCCAGCAGATGTTGGCATTTTGATCTGTTTCCTCTGTCTTTTCTAAATCCAGCTTGAACATCTGGTAGTTCACGGTTCATGTACTGTTGAAGCCTGGATTGGAGAATTTTGAGCATTACTTTCCTAGCATGTGAGATGTGCAATTGTGCAGTAGTTTGAACATTCTTTGGTGTTGCCTTTCCTTGAGATTGGAATGAAAACTGACCTTTTCCAGTCCTGTGGCCCCTGCTGAGTCGTCCAAATTTGCTGGCATATTGAGTGCAGCACTTCCACAGCATCATCTTTTAGGATTTGAAATAGCTCAACTGGAATTCCATCACCTCCACTAGCTTTGTTTGTGTTTTAGTGATGCTTCCTAAAGCCCACTTGACTTCACATTCCAGGATGTCTGGCTCTAGGTGAGTGATCACACTATCGTGATTATCTGGATCATTAAGATCTTTTCTGTATAGTTTTTCTGTGTATTCTTGCTACCTCTTCTTAATATCTTCTGCTTCTTTTAGGTCCATACCATTTTGGTCCTTTATCTAACCCATCTTTGTGTGAAATGTTCCATTGGTATCTCTAAGTTTCTTGAAGAGATCTCTAGTCTTTCCCATTCTATTGTTTTTCTCTATTTCTTTGATCACTGAGGAAGGCTTTCTTAAGTCTCCTTGTTATTCTTTGGAACTGCATGCAAATGGGTGTATCTTTCCTTTTCTCCTTTGCCTTTCCTTCTCTTCTTTTCTCAGCTATTTGTAACACCTCCTCAGACAACCATTTGCCTTTTTACATTTCTTTTTCTTTGGAATGGTTTTGATCACTGCCTCCTGTACAGTGTCACAAACCTCCATCCATAGTTCTTTATGCACTCTGTCTATCAGATATGATCCTCTGAATCTGTTTGTCATTTCCACTGTATAATTGTAAGGGATTTGATTTAGGTCATACCTGAATGGCCTAGTGGTTTTCCCTACTTTCTTAAATTGAAGTGTGAATTTGGCAATAAGGTGTTCATGATCTGAGCCACAGTGAGCTCCTGGTCTTGTTTTTGCTGACCATATAGAGCGTCTCTATCTTTGGCTGCAAAGAATATTATCAGTCTGATTTCGGTATTGACCATCTGGTGACGTCCATTTGTAGAGTCTTCTCTTGTGTTATTGGAAGAGGGTTTTGCTATGAACATTGTGTCCTCTTGGCAAAACTGTTAGCCTGTGCCCAGCTTCATCTTGTATTCCAAGGCCAGACCTGCCTGTTACTCCAGGTATCTCTTGACTTCCTACTTTTGCATTCCAGTCCCCTATGATGAAAAGGATATCTTTTTTGGGTGTTAGTTCTAGAAGGCCTTATAGGTCTTCATAGAACCATTCAATTTCGCTTCTTCAATATTACTGGCTGGGACATAGACTTGGATTACTGTGATATTGAATGGTTTGCCTTGGAAACAACAGAGATCATTCTGTCATTTTTGAGATTGCACCCAAGTACTGCATTTCAGACTGTTTGTTGACTGTAAGGGCTACTCCATTTATTCTAAGGGATTCTTGCCCACAGTAGAAGATTTAATGGTCATTTGAGTTAAATTCACCCATTCCAGTCCATTTTAGTTCACAGATTACTAAAATGTCGGTGTTCACTCTTGCCATCTCCTGTTTCAGTTCAGTTCATTCAGTTCAGTCGCTCAGTCGTGTCCAACTCTTTGTGACCCCATGAATCGCAGCACGCCAGGCCTCCCTGTCCATCACCAACTCCCGGAGTTCACTCAGACTCACGTCCATCGAGTCCGTGATGCCATCCAGCCATCTCATCCTTGGTCGTCCCCTTCTCCTCCTGCCCCCAGTCCCTCCCAGCATCAAAGTCTTTTCCAATGAGTCAACTCTTCACATGAGGTGGCCAAAGTACTGGAGCTTCAGCTTTAGCATCATTCCTTCCAAAGAAATCCTAGGGTTGCTCTCCTTCAGAATGGACTGGTTAGATCTCCTTGAAGTCCAAGGGACTCTCAAGAGTCTTCTCCAGCACCATAGTTCAAAAGCTAATTTTCCTTGATTCATGGACCTAACATTCCAGGTTCCTATTGTTCTTCATAGTATCAGACTTTACTTCCATCACCAGTCATATCCACAACTGGGCCTACTTTTCCACTTTGGCTCCATCTCTTCATTCTTTCTGGAGCTATTTCTCCACTCTTCTCCAGTAGCATATTGGGCATCTACCAATTTGGCAAGTTTATCTTTCAGTGTCATATCTTTTTCCTGTTCATACTGATCATGGTTCTCAAGGCAAGAATACTGAAGTGGTTTGCCATTCCCTTCTTCAGTGAACCACTTATTGTCAAAACTCTACACCATGGTCTTTTCATCTTGGGTGGCCCTACACAGCATGGCTCACAGTTTCATTGAGTTAGACAAGGCTACAGTCAATTTGATTAGTTTTCTGTGATTGTGGTTTTCATTCTGTCTGCCCTTTGATGGGTAAGAGGCTTATGGAAGCTTCCTGATGGGTGAGACTAACTGGGGGAAACTAGGTCTTGTTCTGATGGGCACGGCCATGCTCAGTAAATCTTTAATCCAATTTTCTGTTGATGGATGGGGCTGTGTTCTCTCCCTGTAGTTTGACCTGAGACCAAACTATGGTGGAGGTAGCGAAGATAATGGCGACATCCTTCAAAAGGTTTCGGGCATGTACTGCAGCACTCAGTGCCCCTGACCCTGCAGCAGACCAGTGCCGACCTATGCCTCCACCAGAGACTTGTGGACACTCACAGGCCATTCTGGGTCAGTCTCTTTTGGGGGTCACTGCTCCTTTTTCTTGGGTTCTGATGCACATAGGGTTTTGTTTGTGCCCTCCAGGAGTCTGTTTCCTCAGTCTTGTGTAAGTTCTGTAATCAATCCCACTGGCCTCCAAAGTCAAATTCTCTGGGAGTTCTCAGTCCCTTTGCCAGATCCCCAGGTTTGGAAATCTGTTGTGGGTCCTAGAACTTTATTAACAATGCGAGAATTTCTTTGGTATAATTGTTGTGCAGTTTGTGGGTCGTCTGCTCAGCAGCTCTGTGGTGAGGTTAATGGCGACATCCAAGAGGGCTTATGCCACAGCCTACATGACCGAGTAGTCCCTGCCCCTATGGCAGGCCACTGCTCACTCGTACCTCTGCAGGAGACTCAAATACAGGTCTGGCTCAGTTTCTGTGGGGTCTCTGTGTCCTTGTGCACACAAGGTTTTGTTTGAGCCCTCCCAGCATCTCTGGAGGGTATGGGGTTTGATTCTAAATGAAATTTTGACCCTTCTACCATCTTAATGGGGCTTTCTCCTTCCCCTTGGATGTGCAATATCTTTTTGGCAGGATCCAACCTTCTCCTGTTGATGGCTATTCAGCAGCAAGTTGTAATTTTGGAGTTCTCACAGGAGAAGATGAGCTCATGTGCTTCTACTCTGCCATCTTCTAATAATAAATAATAAACTTGGGACAGTTCACAGTAAAATTCCAAGGAAGGAATTGCTCAGCATCTTTGAGGGATTATCTCATCTCTGACACCAAGGCAGAGCCCCTTCTATGTCACCGTGGCTGGCTGGTAGCTTCTGGGACTGCGCAGGTGACTCTGTTACTTGGTCTTCTGGTGCCCATCAGTGCATCGTGGATTCCGGCAGTTTCTGGAAGTATTGAGAAGGAGATGTATCTGGGCTTTAACATGCTTGCCTGGCAGTATCAGCCATCCTAGGGGATGAGCTGGGCTGGGCTGGGGCCCCCAGTGACAAAAATTTACCCCCTTGTCTTAGCCTGCAGGGATGTGTGAGAGTGGGAGGCAGTCAGTTGAGGTAAAGTTTGCCCTGGGGTGAGCCCTGAGGACAAGACTGCCCTGCTCACAGGAAATGTGTATCTGGGGAACAGGACTTTCTGGGCCAGGACCGCTGTGCTCAAGGCGAATTGGGTAACAGAAATGCAGCCAAAATGGTGGTTGCAGCCTCCCTTCCTCCTCAGTCAGCTTTGCTCTTCTCTGCCAGTATTTATGAGCATGTTGTGATTTTCTGTGGTGTGTTTGTTAAGGGTTATTTAATTCGGCATCAATTGTTAGCTCTTGTCTTAGCCTCTCTTGGTGATGTGAAGAATCCATTCTACAGTTTCCAAAGCTATATTGAACATACCTGCTACCAACCCCCTGCTGCTTGCTTGTAGAAAATCAGTGGTTTTCACTATTCTTTCTGAGTACTCAAGGGCGCTGATTTTGGAAAAGGAAAGTAAGATATTCCCATGGTGGTAAAGACAATTCAAGTGTGGAGAGAAACACACAGGGAGCAATTTTTCTAGGAGAACTCCTGCCTGCAGCTGGGGTCCCTGGAGGGGACCCTGCTGGTTTCCTTCTGGGAGATTTGAATGGAAGGCAGGCTTTGGGACTGGAAGATTTGTTTTTAATTTTTAATTGTGTTAAAATACACATACACGCAGTTAGATAGCATCACAGATTCAATGGAAATGAACTTGAAAAACTCTGGTAGATAGTGAAGGACAGGGAAACCTGGCGTGCTGCAGCCCATGGGGTTGCAAAGAATTGGACATGACTGAGCGACAGAACAACAGCAGCAAAATACACATAAGAAAAATCTACCTTCGTAACCATTCTTCAGTGTACGGTTCAGTGGCATTAAGTACATTCACATTGCTCTGCAAACCTCACTACCATCTGTCTTTCCCTCTTTTCATCTTGCAAAACTACAACTCTGTCCCCATGAAATACAACTCCCTACTCATCCCTGCCTCAGCCCCTGGCACCCACCATCTAGTTTTTCTTTTCTTTTTAAAAAATTCTTGGTTGCATCAAGTGGCAGGTTGGATCTTTGTTCCCTGACTAGGGATTGAACCCACACCCTCTGCATTGGAAACATGGAGTCCTAACCACCGGACCACCAAGGACGTCCTGACACCATTCCTTTCTGCCTTTAGGAAATTGACTTCTTCCCAGGTGGCTCAGTGATGGAGTCCACCTGCCAGTGCAGAAGACCTGGGTATGATCCCTGGGTTGGAAAGATACCCTGGAGGAGAAAATGGCAGTCCACTCTAGTATTCTTGCCTGGGAAATCCCATGGACAGAGGAGCCTGGCAGGCTACAATGGGACATGATTGAGCTACTGAGCACACAAGCACGCACACACAGGGACCTCATAGAAGAGGAGTCACACAGTATATGCCCTTCTGTGACTGGCTTATTTCACTTAGCATGATATCCTCAAGGTTTGTCCATGGGGGTCACCATGGACACCCCCTGAATTCTGTGTCAGTCTCATCCTGGCTTGATCCTTGGGGGAAGATATTTCCCAGCATTTGGCCAAGCAGGGTTGCTAAGATGGCCTTTGTGCAGGTCCTGTGAGAGGTATGACTTTAATCCAAAAGAAATTTTTTAAAAAAATATTTATTTGGCTGCTCTGGGACTTAGTTGCAGCATGTGAACTCTTTAGTTGTGGCATGGGATCCAGCTCCCCCACCAGGGATTGAACGCACGCCCCCTGCACTGGGAGCTCAGACTCCTAGCCACTGGACCACCAGGAAAGTCCCAGAAATTTTTTAAAAATTAATATTTACACTTCTAGGACATAGCCTCACAGTTGCTGGAGTCCTGAACTAGCGTTATATAAGAAAATCTTTACATATTTAACAGGTTTACACATGGTAGTGTGTATGTTTCAATGCTACTCTCAGTTCACCCCACCCTTTCCTTCCCCCACCATCATGTAGCTTCAACTGTCATCCTGTAGAACTCATGATGTATAACCAAGTATCCTCTTTTTTTTTTTTTTTGGTTTGTTGATAATATTTATAATGAATCATAAAATTCAGATAACAAGGAATAACCGAGTGAGCATGCAATGAAAGTGTAGCGAGGATTGCCTGGCTGTGGTTTAAACCAAATAAATGTCGTTCTTTCTCATAGCTGCTTCTGTTCTTATTGTTGTGAAATATTAGGTGTTTACAGTTCAGTTAAATCACCCCTCTGCAAAATGCAGGGTGCTGTCCATGGTATTTCTGACTTGGGAGTACCTGGTGTCCTAGAGCCATCTATGGGGATCTCTGTTGTCAGACTGGAGCCAAGTCTGATTTTGCACAGTGATCCTCCTTTCCTAGCTCTTCTGGGGAAATCCCTTATTCCTCTTTTCACATCAGAGTCCTTCAAGTGGAGAACCCAGTTCTGCATCCCGTTCCTTGTGTGGCTTTTGTTCCACTTGCACATTCAAAGCTTTGTTGCCCAGTTTTCATCTGGTGGTTTCTGGACATCTTGCCCTTCTGGACTTGGCAGGGTGGAGTGTTGGCCAGTGACCATTCCCACTGTGGCCTGGGCGACTCCCACCCACGTAGCTCACTGCTTTCAGAGGGGCTGGTGGCCACTCAGAATCCCCACCCCCTTCCTTCCTTTGTCTGTGGTCTGCTCCTCATGGCATTTATGAATGTTGGTATCAAAATGCAGAACATTTGTAACACTGATGAGTTCATCTGCTTACTTTAAAATTTAGCATTCCAGACAGTTGAGATGATTTCACCTTGGAGTGAGGTCACAGGCTGATGTCATAATCCTTGTGTTCTTGTCCTGAACCCGTCTTCTCTCCAGGTCAGGGCTTGGGTCCAGGACCCCCAACCATGCAGTGGGGGGCTGCTCTGGCTGCACACTAACATCTTGCTCAAGCAAAGGCCCTCGTCTCTTTAGCATTCCTCTGATCCCCCAGCTCATGACCTCATTAAAAGGGAAAGCAAGAAGGGTTTGTCCTGACACTCACTCCTGAGCACGCCTGAGCCTTCTGCTGGATAATCCCCTCTCGTCTGTCCGTGATTGACACCTGGCTTATTGGCACACGGCTTCCTCAATTTGCTTTTCTTTTCATCTCCACTGCTCCCCATTATGTTCTAAAATTAATATTAAAAATCCATCTAGTGCACAACAGAGTTCAAGTCAGACAGCACTGACAGGCTGATAATGAAAACAGCTGCCCCTCCTGCCCTGGGCATGCACACCCCAGCCCCAGGGAGCCCCAGGGTCTCTTCCTCGTCTGCTTTTATTCCAGTTTCACCGGGTGGAAAGGACATTTGTTATTATTTTGTATTGTGATAAAATAGCCATAACATGAAACTCACCATCTTAACCATTTTTAAGTGTATACAGCTCAGTGGCATTAAGTACATTCACACTGTTTGATGATCATGCAAGTGAAGTACGTCAGAGAAAGATACCATATGATATCAGTTATATGTGGAATCTAAAATATGAGGTTTAAGACGGAGAGGACCTATGTATACCTGTGGCTGATTCATGCTGATGGATGGCAGAAACCATCACAATATTGTAAAGTAATTATCCTCTAATTAAAAATAAAAAACACACAAAATAAAATATGACACAACCTATCTACGGAACAGAAACAGACACAGAGAACAGACTTGTTGCCAGATGGGGTGGAGAGGTGGAGGAGGGATGGCTTGGGAGTTTAGGATTAGCAGATGCAAACTTTTATCTATAGGATGGATAAACAACATGGTCCTACTGTATAGAACATGGAACCATGTGGTAAACCATAATGGAAAAGAATACGAAACAGAATATATGTGTATAACTGACTCACTTTGCTGTATAGCAGAAATTAACACAACTTTGTAAATCAACTATACTTCAATAAAACCCTCATAGCTCAATTGGTAAAGAATCCACCTGCAATGCAGATTGAACCCAAGTTCGATTCCTACATCAGGAAGATCTACTGGAGAAGGGATAGGCTACCCACTCCAGTATTCTTGGGCTTCCCTTGTGGCTCAACTGGTAAAGAATCCACCTGCAATGCAGGAGACCTGGGTTCCACCCCTGGGTTGGGAAGATCCCCTGGAAAAGGGAAGGGCTACCCACTCCAGTATTCTGGCCTGGAGAATTCCATAGACTGTATAGTCCATGGGGTCGCAAAGAGTTGGACACAACTGAGCGACTTTCACTTTCACTTTTCAATACAACTTAAAAAAAAAGAGACGTTCACATTGCTGTGCAGCCATTACCTTTCCAAGTCTTTCTCATCTTGCAGAACTGACACTCTACACTCACTATAAACACTCACTCCCTATCCTCCCCTCCCCCAACCCCAGGGAAGCACCACTGGGCTTTATGAATCTGATGGCTCTGGGACCTCAACAAAGTGGGATCACACACTGTGAGTTATCTTTTTAATTATTTATTTTTAAATTGAAAGTTAATTACAGTATTGTGTTGGTTTCTGCCATATATCAACATGGATCAGCCATAGGCATATATATGTCCTTTCCCTCTTCAGCCTCCCTCCCGCCTCCCACATAGCAACGGTTTGAGTTCCCTGAGTCATATAGCAAATTCCCACTGGCTATCTGTTAGTGTATATGTTTCCATGGTACTCTCCCCATTCATCCCACCCTCTCCTTCTTAACCCCTACCCTGTCATGTCTATAAGTCTTATGTGGTCAGTGTGTTCTACACAGCATGGTGTCCTGTGGTTCACCCATGCTTTGACACATCAGCATTTCCTTCCTCTTTAAGACTGAAAAATATTCCGTTGTGTGTGTGTGGACCATGCTTTGTTTATCCGTTCATCTGTCGATGGACACTTGGGTTATTTCCACCCTTCAGTTGTCGTGAATAAAATGCTGTTGTAGACGTGGGTGTTCAAGTATGTTTTCAAGTTGCTGCTTTCCCTTCTTTGGGGATATACCCAGAACTGGGGTTGTTGTATCACAGACGGTTAACCATTTCTTCATTTTTATAATTGATCTTATCTTGTTCTCAGATTCATTGTCTACTGGGTACATGGACGTGCCTGCTTAATCGTTTCCAACTCTTTGCGACCTCATGGACTATAACCCTCCAGACTCCTCTGTCCATAGGATTTCAAAGGCAAGAAAACTGGAGTGGGTTGCCATTTCCTTTTCCATAGGATCTTCTCAACTTGGGGATCAAACCCTCATCTCTTATGTCTTCTGCATTGCAGGCAGATTCTTTACCACTAGTGCTACCTGGGAACACAAAACAGCATGGTGGAGCCTTAAAATATTACATAATTACCATATGATCCAGCAATTCCCATTCTGAATATAGATACAAAACAACAGAAAGCGAAGACTTGCATATTTATTTGCATAACCATGTTCATAGCAGTGTTATTCACAACAAAAGGAGAACATAACCCAAGTGTCCATCAGCAGATGAATGAATAAACAAAACTTTGTCTCACAAAACATGGAATACTATTTTCACCTTGAAAAAGGAAGGAACTTCTGACACATTTTACAACCTGGGTGAACCCTGAGAACACTATATTGACTGAAATAAACCAGTCAAAATGGACAAATACTGTACTATTCCACTTATACAAAATACCTAGAGGAGCCAAATTCAGAGACAGAAAGTAGAATAGTAGGTGTCAGGGACCAGGGGAGGAGGGGGGTGGGAACTTGGTCTTTAATGGGGACAAACTTTCAGTTTTTCATGATGAAAACAGCTCTGGAGGGACTTCCCTGGTGGTCCATTGGTTGAGAATCCACCTGCTAATGCAAGGGACATGAGTTTTGTCCCTGGTCCTGGACAATCCCACATGCTTCAGAGCAACTAAGCCTGTGTCCAGCTACTGAACCTGTGCCCTAGAGGCTGGGCTCCACAAGAGAAACCACCACAACGAGAAGCCCGGGCACCATTACTAGAGAGCAGCCCTCACTCACCACAGAGAAAAAGCCTGCACAGCAACAAAGACCCAGCACAACCACAAATAAATGAATTAATTAATTTTTAAAAATATTTTGGAGATTATAGTGTGAATGGACTTAACACCCTGAACCGTTACCTAAAAAAAATGGTTAAGATGGTACATTTTATGTTATATGTACTTTACTACAATTAGAAAGAAAACCCTAACAATTGAATAGTTAGTCTATTTTGGGTAAAATATTGGTATACTTTTTGGACTATCAAAAATTTTTGGAGAACCAACTCATGTTTTCTGATTTTTGGGGTATTGATATAAGCCTTGACTTACAAACAGTCTCAACTGTTACATGTGGCTAAGAAACTTAAGTGACAGCAGAGTTAAATAAAGTTGACATTTATAAAATGAAGGGACAGAAAGGGTAGTTGGGGGTCTTGTGTGACAATACATTTATCTCAAAGATCACACAAACAAGGCAGTAAATTTACAAAATAGGATAGTGTCAGGCATGTCCAACATTCATGAAAATTGGCAAAAACACATTTCTCGCAATCAGCCTAGTGTTGTCAGTATAGTTATTGTCTTGAGAAAATCCCATTTGTAGAAAATAAGTGCTGTAGAGCAAGGCACATAAAGTTGTAACTTGACAAGTTTTCCATTAAATGGAAGCTAGAAAGAGATGAGAAGATAACTGAAAAGCTGGCTAGCTTTGCTTCTTGTCAATTTAGGGCTCCTGAGAAGACTAACCTCTCTGTTTTGTTCACCACCAAGTGCTTATTAATTGGGAGGGAGGGGCTGGTGACCTAGATGTTCATGCCTCTGCTGGTGGTCAGCCGGCATGTGTAGTTTTCAACTGAGTGTTAAGAGTTGTTAGCTTATAAGAAGCCTGACAGTCTATTTGTAATTGCTAAATTTCTCAAATATGTTAATGACTTGACTCTAGTTAGATGTGACAATTTAAGAATTGTAACTGACACACAGATACGTTCCTGTTTTTGGAACTCTATGGCTAGTGTGAAACCACTGTCTCTAGGTATTTATACTTAGCATTAGAAAGTAGATCATTTTTTAACTTATGAAGGCTGGTCACATATTAACGTGCCTTTGATGGCATTTGTGCCAATAAGGGGAACTGATCTCTTCAGTCAGGGACTGGATTGCTAATTGTATTAACGGAAGACACTGCTCAGAGGTTGGGCTCCCCAGCACAGAGTATGGGGAGTATGGCCAGAGGACAGAGTATGGCCCTGTCCTCTTCCTGGGCCAAATGTCTTGCTGCATAGGGGGTGGGGCACTCACTGCACAAAGCCAGGTATCTGTGGGACTCCAGCGTCACTGCCCCTGGCCTTGCCACTCTGCCCATGTCACATTACCTGTCTGAATGCCATTCTCTAGGGATGGTAAGTCCATGATCATTGTGATAATCCTTACATGATGAGGTAAGACTTCTAGCTTGATTAAAATACTGAACCTATGAAAACCCAAGAGGTGATTCTATTTGACAGTAACAGTGAGAAGTACCTAGTGAGGCTGGGAAACCTCAGTGCCTGGGGTTGTAAACAGAGAGATTGTGGGGTTTGATGACTGACTGACAGAGGGACTTGGCACGGTTTAGTGTTGATTTCAGAGGACAGTGGCCTTGGGGTCCTCCCTCAAGTAATGGTGACTGTCTCTACCTCTGGTCCTAGATTCGTATCACTGTTCTTCTCTGACACCTTTGCTGTGACTTCCGTGATTTTCCATAAAGTCAGATTAGTGAGACTTTGTCCTCATTTGCCCAGGAGAAGAGCATATATCATTGTGCGTGTGTGCTCAGTGGTATACTTTTTGTGACCCCAAAGACTGTAGCCCGCCAGGCTCCTCTGTCCATGGGATTTCTCAGGCAAGAATACTGGAGTGCATTGCCATTTTCTCTTCCAAGGGATCTTCACAATCTAAGGATCAAACCTGAGTCTCCTGCATCTCCTGCAGGCGGGTTCTTTACCACTGTGCCACCTGGGAAGCCTTGTATATAACATTATCCTTGCCCAAACTAAAACAGAACTCATGCAGTATTGGTTCAAGGTTTGCTAAAATATAAATAGAAGTGACGAGTATCTCCCAACACTCTAGGTTCTAGTATATGAAAACAAGGTGCTGCATTTTCAGAAGGGAACACTGCTGAGTGTAAGTCAGGTCTTCACTGAGCATCATACACCACGGCAAGTTTCCCATGGTTTGATTAGTTGGTAAGTGTCCAAGTACATGGACTCCTTTGTTCAGCCCATGAGTTGGGTTGGGAATGTGTACTGGGCTTGGGCATGGCCAGGCGGTTCTTTAAATGGGCCCACTCAGGCATCTGCAGTAAAGGGCCTCATGCATGTCTCAGTTCAGTTCAGTCGCTCAGTCGTGTCCAACTCTTTGCGACCCCATGAATCGCAGCACTCCAGACCTCCCTGTCCATCACCAACTCCTGGAGTTCACTCAGACTCGCATCCATCGAGTCAGTGATGCCATCCAGCCATCTCATCTCTGTCATCCCCCTTCTCCTCCTGCCCTCAATCCCTCCCAGCATCAGAGTCTTTTCCAGTGAGTCAACTCTTCACATGAGGTGGCCAAAGTACTGGAGTTTCAGTTTTAGCATCATTCCTTCCAAAGAAATCCCAGGGTTATCTCCTTCAGAATGCACTGGTTGGATCTCCTTGCAGTCTAAGGGACTCTCAAGAGTCTTCTCCAAAACCACAGTTCAAAAGCATCAATTCTTCAGCGCTCAGTCCAACTCTCACATCCATACATGACCACAAGAAAAACCATAGCCTTGACTAGACGGACCTTAGTCAGCAAACTGACTTTTGAATATGCTATCTAGGTTGGTCATAACTTTTCTTCCAAGCAGTAAGCGTCTTTTAATTTCATGGCTGCAATCACCATCTGCAGTGATTTGGGAGCCCAAAAACATAAAGTCTGACACTGTTTCCACTGTTTCCCCATCTATTTCCCATGAAGTGATGGGACCGGATGCCATGGTCTTCGTTTTCTGAATGTTGACTAGTGGTGGCCAGTTGTAAGCTGGGGGCACATCAGGGGTCACTGGGCCATGTGGTCTCAGCCCATAGATGGGTTCCTTGGCAGGGTGGTGGGGGCCTGTGAGGGTAGTAAGAGGGCAAGGACCCATATGCCTGTCAGGTCTCTCCATCACCTGTGCTTCTGCTTTGTTGGTCAAAGCAAGCCACAGTCAAGCAGCTTCAGGAGTGGACAAGGACTCCGTCTTTTCATGGGAGGAGTGGCCAAGCAGTAGACCAGTTTTGCAATCTGCTATTGGCACTCTTCTGAGCACTTCCCAAATATTATATATTAGTTATCTCCTGCTGTGTAACAAATCAGCCCTAGACCTAATAGCTGAAAACAACCAATGCTTGTATGTCACAGTTTCTGTGGGTCAGAATCTTGGCACAACTTGCCCAGGTCCTCTGGCCAGGGTCTCTCAGGGCTGCAGTGAAGGTATCAGCTGGGGCTTCATCATCTCATGGTGCTGCTGTGGGGACTGGGTTCCAATCTCACGTGGAGGCTAGGGGTAGACTCCCAGTGCTCCCTGGGCAGGACCAGGAGTCAAATCATTGAGGGCCAGCACCCAAATTGTTTCCCACACACTGACCTCATGCAGTACATGTCCTCTCATTATCTTTTGTTTTCAATCAAGGAAATTAAGGCAAAGAGAGGGTCCCTCAGGTGGCAAGTGGAGGAGCTGGGGTCAGATGCCAGGCTGAAGGACCACAGAACTCTGCTTGCCATGGAAGGCGTATTAAAGAAGGAAATTGACACAGCTGACCACAAATGCATTAGCACCCTGTGTGTCCAACACCATCATCAGAATTGGCAAGTCAGGACATAACACTGTCTACCTGCCAATCCATCCTTATTATACTAAAAGCAGCCGTAAATCAATAGGAAAACATTACCATTGGATGGAAAATGTCTCCAGCAGACGTTAGTCGGTAGGTCACTGAAGAAATAGGAAAGGCAAACAAACAGAAAGGGCTGAACCCCATGAGTAATCAAAGAAATGCAAATTGAAGCAGTTCTCTTCTTCTTCCTCCACCCTCTCTTTTTCCCCTTCTTTTCTATCCGACTGGTGAAAGGTCTTTCAAATATTTATCCTCAGTGTGGGTAAACACATAGGAGGACAAATACTGTCATACCCACTGGAGGAAATGTTGATGGCTGTTATCTTATGGAATACAAACATTTATACCCTTTGGTCAAGCCATCCTCTTTTGAAGGGTTTGTACTAAAATCAAGGATATCAGTAAATGTGTGTGTGTGAGGCTACTCACTGTGGCTTTATTTTTCTTAGTTGGAAATTGGAAGCAACCTGAATCTCTAGCAGTAGAAGATGGTTTTGTTGTTGTTGTTCAGTGCTAATTCCTGTCTGACTCTTTGTGACCCCATGGACTGGAGCATGCCAGGCTTCCCTGTTCTTCACTGTCTCCTGGAATTTGCTCAGTCATGTCCATTGAGTCAGTGATGCTATCCAACCATCTCATCCTGTCATCCCCCCTTCTCCTGCCCTCAATCTTTTCCAGCATCAGGCAGGGTCTTCCAATGAGTTCACTCTTCATATCAGGTGGCCAAAGTATTGGAGCTTCAAGTTTAGTATCAGTTCTTCCAATGAATATTCAGGGTTGGTTTCCTTTAGGATTGACTGGTTTGATCTCCCTTGCTATCCAGGGAACTGTAAAGAGTCTCCTCTAGCACCACGGTTCAAAAGCATCAATTCGTTGGTGCTCAGCTTTCTTTATGGTCCAGCTGTCACATCCATACACGACTACTGGAAAAACGATAGCTTTGACTATGTGGATCTTTGTTAGCAAAGTGATGTCTCTGCTCTTTAATACTCTGTCTAGGTTTGTCAAAGATTTCCTTTGAAGGAGCAAGCGTCTTTAATTTCATGGCTGCTGTTACTTGCATGGCTGCAGGATGGTTATAGTAGCCATTTTAAAATTATATGCCCATTAATAGCGTATTTTCAAAGAATATTCAGTGGTGTGAGGAAATATTCTTGTTATGTTAAACGAGCATAGCAAGAGTCCTGCTACAGTAGAATTCCAATTTTGCACAATGTAGGTATGCAGGGGGAAAAGAGCCTGAATGGAAACTGGTCAGAACACAAGCAGTGGTTATCTCCAGTCGGGGGGGGTGGTTGTTCAGTTGCTGAGTTGTGTCCGACTCTGGGACCCCATGGACTGCAGCATGCCAGGCTTTCCTATCCTTCACTAATGGTGCCTTAATGCCTGGTTCTTGTTCTTATACAGCTCATCCTTCAGTGACTACAACATCCTCTCTTCTGAGCAATTTCCTAAGTGAACCATGTTTTTGTTGTTTTGTTTTGGGGTGGTTTTGTTTGCCTGTTTGTTTTAAAATTTTTTTACTTATTTTTATTTTTGGTGCACTGGGTCTTCATTGCTGCACATGGGCTTTTCTCTAGTTGAGGCAAGTGGGAGCTACTCTCTAGTTGTGGTGCGCGGGCTTCTCTTTGCAGTGGCTTCTTTTGTTGCAGAAGCTCTAGGGCATGGGGACTCAATAGTTGTGACGCTTGAGCTTAGTTGTCCTGAGGCATGTGGGATTCTCCCGAACCAGGGATCAAACTGTTGTCCCTTGCATTGGCAGTTGGATTCTTATCCACTGAACCACCAGGGAAGCCTGAACCATGTTTGTTTTTAATAAAGGAGAGTCCCACCAAATTTCCAGCAGGTCTTGTTGGATCTGGCAATCCTCAGGGTCAAATACCAGGTGCATGCATTCAGGGACGGCACGGAGGGTCTGCTGCCATAGGCTCCTCAAGGCCAGACTCCCTTTACTGACCAGCAGGGAAGGTGGGGTCTGTGGGGACCCTTGGGGCCCCTGGGGGAACAAGGGGTTAGTGTTCTTGGAGTTAAGTGTCCCTAAGTCATCATCTCAGAAAAACCCAGATTATATTTGTGTATTTTCTGTTTTCAAAGATGTTTTCACATTAGTTTTCCCAAACCTAATTTCAAAGAAGGCGAGCTACCTTGAGTAGCAGATGGAGAAAGTGAGATTAAATCAGATCCACCTGGTCAAGCCGTCTCATTTTCAGTTTTCCAGAGGCAACACACCATTTATCATGGGAAAGCGTTTTCAGGAGCTTGCAGGTAAACTGTTTCGTTACAGACTTGGAAAGATAAAGCTCTGTTCTTTTCATTCTCTAGATGAACATTGTTGTCCATTGATGGTTCCTCTGACTACCTGTGAGCATCATATGTAAGATTACATTGGTCAATGTCAACACTCAATGCCAGGGCACTGGAGGAATGAGTACCTGACATTTAGGGTACAGAACAGAATGAATTTTGTGACCTGGGCCAACTTTCCACCAGAGGTGCCCTGCTCAGAGCCCAGGTACCCACACTGGGGTTCCTGTAGGAGGTGAATTCCATATTGGTAACATCCCTACATCAGGGCTGAAAGACTGATGGGTGCCACAAGGGCTCCTGAGTGTCCATTGTGTGTCTTCACTCCAAGCCCCCATGTTCATGAAGGATATTGTTTCCTCTCACTGTGCTGTTTTATGGAGGGCTTGTGTCAGGACAGAAAGATGATCCACATGTGGGCCAGGGCTTCTAGAAGCACACCTGGTGGCTTAAATTAGAAATGAAAGCATCTTGTGATCACTTCAGTAGCTCCTACACCAAAACTGGGCTTCCCAGGTGGTGCAATGGTAAAGAACTAGCCTACCAATGCAGGAGATGTGGGTTTGATCCCTGGGCCAGGAAGATTTCCCCAGAAGAGGAAGTGGCAACCCATTCCAGTATTCTGGAACTGGCAACTCTCATGGACAGAGGAGCCTGTTGGGCTGCAGTCCATGGGGTCGCAAAGAGTCGGACATAACTCTTTGGTGCATGCATGCACCAAAATTGGAAGAATACTGAGATTATTAGCATGGCTCATATGCAAAGATGATACAAAAATTTGTGAAGCATTCCCTATTTTTGTACACCTAAAACAATAATAATATTGTAGATCAACTATAACTCAGCAAAAGGAGACAAGGAAAGGACCTTGCATTTATATTTATGAAAAGGAAAAACTAAATAATTGGAAGTTGCATTAGTCTCATTTTTTAAAAAAGAAACTAAAACGATCTTTAAGAACCTGGATATATCTTGAACAGAATGGGAATCAGGTGGTAGCAAGAGAACCTCAGCCTGCCAGACTGTGAAGCTGTGTGTTTGGTGAGGGTAGACACATTTGCTGGGTAGCACAGGTGCTTAGACGTGGTTTCACCTTGTCCAGCCACAGAAGAGCTTTTTTTCCTACGTGGAAATCTTTGATGGCATACTTGATTCTGTGTGCTTCAAAGGTTGCATTATATTTTTCTAATTTGTTGGATCATGGTCCCAACAATGAGATATCACCTCACACCTGACAGAATGGCCATTGTCAAAAAGATTAGAAATAACAAGTGTTGGTGAGAATATGGAGAAATGGGAACCCTCGTGCACTGTTGGTGGGAGTGTAAATTCGTGTAGCTTTAAGATGACACATCTGTGTAGCTTTCAGCTGCTGATTTTGCAATAATTTGTCACAACAGCCGTAGAAAATGAGGACAGAGGTGAAACAATATGAACCAAAAGAAAAGGCTGGTTCTACCCTCTGCCATCTCATGGTCCCACTGGGGACCCAGACTCCTCCTCTTCTCTCGCTTGCCGCCTTTAGCATCTGGCTATGCCCCACGCTTATGGTCTCAGGTTTACAGCAGGGTGACCTCCTAAACACTGAAGAACATAACATGAAAAGTCAGTTTCTGGCCTTGTTCTTGCAGCCTCAGGCCTTCTTCTGGTTCTCAGGGTCATTTTTTAGTTCTTTTGCTTGTTGCCTGCATGAATATAAATCGTATGCTTATACTGCTCTTTTGATATATTGCTTGTAAAAATAAAGTGGACTTGAAGCACACAAAATAGGTCCAGCCCTAATCCTTTTATTCACACACACTCTCTCATTCTGTGCGTGACCAACATTATTAAATTAGTTATCATTTTTAGAAACGTAAGATATAAAACCTACCTCTGCAATCACAGTGGGCCTTCACAATAGCCTACGTTTAACCTGCCCCCTGCTTCTCCCACTCAAGTTAACCCACCTCTTGAATCTTATCTCATTCCCTCGCATCCCTTTTATAGAGTCTCATTGTATCCATATGTCCTGAAAAATCTGCTTTTACTTTGTCATTTTTACCTTTTAAAAAGAGAGTACCCCTCTGTCTTTCACCTTCTGGGACTAACCTTTTCCCACTAAACTTGTTGTTTACTTGCTAAAGTGAAAGTGAAAAGTAAAGTCACTCAGTCATGTCTGACTCTTTGTGACCCGTGGGCTGTAGCCCACCAACCTCCTCCGTCCATGGGATTCTGCTGCTGCTGCTAAGTCACTTCAGTCGTGTCCGACTCTGTGCGACCCCATAGACGGCAGCGCATCTGGCTCCCCTGTCCCTGGGATTCTCCAGGCAAGAATACTGGAGTGGGTTGCCTTTTCCTTCTCCAATGCATGAAAGTGAAAAGTGAAAGTGAAGTTGACCAGTCGTGTCCGACTCTTCACGATCCTGTGGACTACAGCCTACCAGGCTCCTCTGTCCATGGGATTCTCCAGGCAAGAATACTGGAGTGGGTTGCCATTTCCTTCTCCTAAGTCGTATCCAATTCTTTTGCGACCCCGTGGACTGTACTATAGCCTACCAGGCTCTTCTGTCCGTGGGATTTTCCAGGCAAGAATACTGGAGTGAGTTGCCATTTCCTCCTCTAGGGGATCTTCCCCGACCCAGGGATCAAACATTGGTCACCTGCTTTGGCAGGCAGCTTCTTTAACACTGAGCCACCAGGGTAACCCCTTCCACTGAATTTTTGTTGTTATTGTTGAGTCACTCAGTCCTGTCCAACTGTTTGCAACCTCATGGACTGAAGCACACTAGGCTTCCACTGAATAGTAATTTTGTTAAAGTTCCTTCCTGGTGTGTGGAGCACCGTATTACAGGTTTTGACTGTGCCTTACGTGTTTTGTCTGTGCCATGAAACATCACATGGTTTATTCGGCTGCTCCTCATGGATGGACATCTGAACTGTTTGCAGGCTGTTGCTGTTACAAACAGTTGAGAACATTCTCACGCTAGTTTCCTGGTGCACATGTTCCAAACTTTTTTCTGGAGTATAAACCCAAGAGTCAGACTCTGGGCATAAGGTGTGTAGATGGATGGTGCTATAGGTAATACTCAGCTGGTTCCCACAGCAGTCACTCTGTTTGCAGCCTCTCTCCCTACCTCCCTCCTCCATCCTCCTACTTCTTGATTTTACAAAATCCATGCTCTCCCCAGCCGTGAGGATTGTCACACTTCAGAGATGTTCCTCAACGAGATGAGTGTAAAATGATTCTTGACCTGTGTTTTTCTCGTCACTCTGACTTTCACTACCTGTTCCTGTATCTGGTGACCACAGGGATGTGTGGCCTTCCACTGTCCCTACAGGCCCCCTGCTCTGACCTCATGGTTTTTGTTGCCTGTCATTTTTATTTCTTCTTGTGATCATTCTACGGCTTTAAATCACGTGTTTAAACTTCTCTAACGTGATGTGCTGTCTCGGCACAGGAGCTCGTGGGTGAGGGAGGAAATCCAGCCTCCATCACCTGTCTCTCTACCTCCCCGCTGCTGTCATCTGGGCCTTTGCTCTGAATAGTATTTCAGACTCTTGTGCTTGTCTATAAATAGATTTTAAAGTCTGGAAACTAACCAGCCTCATTTTTTGGAAAGTGATGTGTGCTTCTTATCCAATGCAGAACCAAACTCCGAGGTTGACTGTACCTTTGCTGCTCTAAGGAGAATAGTTCACGAGTTGGGGCAGAGTTCCTATGCATGTCACCCAGCTGCCCCCAGTTCTAACATAGCATCTCACATAACCATGATGTGTTGTTGAAAAGTAAAAGTTAATATGGTTATCAGCTCATCTATAGACTTCATTTGGAGTCCACCAGTTTTCCTACTGATGACCTTCTTTGTTCCACGGTCCAGTCCCAGACACATGAGTCATATAATCATCATCTCTCTTTAGACACCTCTAATCTGGGGCAGTTCCTCAGTCTTTCCTTGCTTCTCATGACCTTGATATTTTTGAAGGGTACTAATCAGGTGTTTTGTAGATGTTCCCTCCACGTGGTTGTCTGATTTTTGCTTATTATCGGGATGGGATTATGAGCAGAGGGGAAAATACCTCAGAGGCATTCTCTTGTTGCCTCTTATGATGCCATCAACACCTGATAATATCACACTGGTGATATTAACCTTGATTGCCTGGTCAAAGTAGTGCCTGCCTGGTTTTTCCACTGCAACATCGGCATCTTCCCCCTTCCACACTCTGGGGGCTGTTACCCCCTCTTAAAGATGAAAACACCAAGTTCAGCTTGGGATGGGATGGGCAGGTCTGCAGGGCTGCTCAGGCCCAAATCAGGGTTTGGTCCAGGTCCAACATATCCAGCTCTGCTCGTAGAACTTCTGACTTTGACTTTCCAGGGCGGGGCCTCCATAGCCATGTTTTTGACTTGCTGGCTAGGAGACTCTTTGGCTTTTCAATTTTGTACTGAATTCTTGTTGTCTTTTATCCCTTGTCCTTGTTGTCTTTTATCCCTTAAGTAATTGGAACGTTCCTGAATGCCGAGGCAGAGGCTCAAATGATGCCCAATGGCCTTGGCCATAGGGAGGGTTTTTAGCATTGATGGAGATGAGTTTTCAGTCACTTAGGAGGACACCCGGGGAAGGCAATGGCACCCCACCCCAGTACTCTTGCCTGGAAAATCCAATGGACGGAGGAGCCTGGTGGGCTGCAGTCCATGGGGTCGCTAAGAGTCGGACACGACTGAGCAAAGCGACTTCACTTTCACTTTTCACTTTCATGCATTGGAGAAGGAAATGGCAACCCACTCCAGTGTCCTTGTCTGGAGAATCCCAGGGACGGGGGAGCCTGGTGGGCTGCCGTCTCTGGGGTCGCACAGAGTCGGACATGACTGAAGCAACTTAGCAGTAGCAGCAGCAGGAGGATACCACTTTTTTCACTCAAGATCCAAAGTCTTGGGGTATATGCATGTTAAGTCACTTCAGTCATGTCTGACTGTGCAACCTCATGGACCATAGCCCACCAGGCTCCTCTACCCATGGGACTCTTCAGGCATGAATACTAGAGTGGGTTGCCATTCCCTTCTTCAGGGGATCTTGCCAACCCAGGGATCAAACCCCTGTCTCCTGTGTCTCTGACATTGGCAGGTGAGTTCTTTACCACTAGCACCACCAAGATCTTGTGGGGAGCTGTCTTATCTGAAAAAATATTCTGGGAATTCACGTTTTTGCTGCCAATACCAATGTGATTTGCATTTATTTTGGAAATCCAAGCACATTTTATCTACCCTACAGGCACTAATGAAGAGCTGATGAACCGCTGAGACACTGGTTCAAATAAATGATTACAGTCAGCAAGAGGAGTTCAAACGGGACCCTGATGAGAGATAATCAGGAGCGAGTGGAAGGGATGATTTTATTAATTACCCACACTCTAAATGTAGCTTCAGAATTGTGAATAATAAAAGAAATTAGAGCTGGCACGTTATGTAAAGTGCTCAGCTACTCTTAAAACAGGCCACCTGATAAAGAAGACTTTGTAGGATATCCTTCGGCATTTAGTTATTTATTCTTTGTGTTTAGAACTGGTTACTCATCTCCTCTTAGAATCCAGATAATCAGTTTCTTTTAGTAATTTTAACACATTTAATTTTTATACTTTACCATGAGCTGAAAAACACTGCAGTTAGGGTTTCTTTCTTAAATCTGGACCTTTGACATGTGCTCAGGAAAGAAAGCATGATAGTCCCCTATAGGTGTCAGGTGCTGAGAACTCATCATGAACTGAAAGGGACCCCAGGTCCTTCAGTGAGCTGACTCCCCACTGGCGTCTTGTATGGATTGAAGATGCTAGGAAGTTACAGGACAAACCAGGGACATCTTCCAGGGCTTCAGTTTGGGACAGTTGATTAATATTTTGTTCAGTCACTAAGTTATGTCTGTCCCTTTGTGACCCGATGGACTGCAGCACACCAGGCTTCCCTGTCTTTCACTGTCTCCTGGAGTTTGCTCAAACTCATGTCCATTGAGTCAGTGATGCCATCCAGCCATCTCATTCTCTGTTGCCCCCTTCTTCTCCTGCCCTCAGCATCAGGGTCTTTTCCAGTGAATCAGCTCTTTGCATCAGGTGGCCAAAGGATTGGAGCTTCAGCTTCAGCATCAGCCTTCCAATGAATATTCAGGGTTGATTTCCTTTAGGATTGATAGGCTTGATCTCCTTGCTGTCCAAGGTAACTCTCAAAAGTCTTCTCCAGCACCACAATGCAAAAGCATCAATTCTTCAGCACTCGGCTTTCTTTATAGTTCACCTCTCACATCTGTACATGACTGCTGAAAAAAACATAGTTTTGAGTATATGGACCTTTGTCAGCAAAGTGAAGTCTGTTTTTAATACACTGTCTAGGTTTGTCATAGCTTTTCTTCCAAGGAGCAAGCATCTTTTAATTTCATGGCTACAGTCACTGTCCGCAGTGATTTTGAAGCCAAAGAAAATAAAATCTGCCACTCTTTTCATTTTTTCCCCATCTATTTGCCATGAAGTGATGGGACCGGATGCCATGATCTTCATTTTTTGAATGTTGAGTTTTAAGCCAGCTTTTTCACTCTCCTCTTTCACATTCATCAAGAGGCTCTTTAGTTCTTCTTCACTTTATGCTGTAAGGATGGTGTCATTTGCATATCTGAGGTTATTGATATTTCTCCTGGCAGTCTTGATTCCAGCTTCTGCCTCATCCAGCCCGGCATTTCACATGATATACTCTGCATAGACATTAAATAAGCAGGATGACAACATATAGCCTTGACATACTCCTTTCCCAATTTTGAACCAGTCCTTTGTTCTGTGTCTGTTTCTGTTCCTTCTTGACCTGCATACAAGTTTCTCAGGAGGCAAGTAAGATGGTCTGGTATTCCCCATCTCTTGGAGAATTTCCCACAGTTTGTTGTGATCCACACAGTCAAAGGTGTTAGCGTAGTCAGTGAAGCAAAAGTAGATTTTTTTGGAATTCCCTTGTTTTTTTCTGTGATGCAGCAGATGCTGACATTTTGATGTCTGGTTCCTCTGCCTTTTCTAAATCCAGCTTGTACTTCTGGAATTTTTGGTTCATGTACTGTTGAAGCCTAGCTAAAAGGATTTTGAGCATTACCTTACTTAGTAGCATGTGAAATGAGTACGACTGTGTGGTAGTTTGAACATTCTTTGGCATTGCCTTCTTTAGGATTGGAATGAAAACTGACCTTTTCCAGTCCTGGAGCCATTGCTGAGTTGTCCAAATTTGCTGGCATGTGGAGTGCAACACTTTAACAGCATCATCTTTTAGGTTATGTCCTTTCCTCTCCTCCCTTAAGGCAGCTTGATCAGAACCAACGGAGACTTTCTAAAAATTATCCTACAAAGATGTTTTGAAGGCTTGGATAATTTTTATCAGCCAAAAAGAAGAAAAACAAAAAGATGATATTGGCAAGCATAAAAGTTGGGCAAGCAGCACTGAAAACTGGCCCCCAGCACCATCCAGGCTGCACTGTCTTGGGATGATGTGTTCCACCTGTGCATGTTCCTGTGCGTGCCAGAAAGATGTACCCAAATCTGGATCTAGCTGCATCTTTGGGGTTTTGAGGTGCTGGGGACAGTGTCTTCCCTTGAAATTTTCATTATTCCTCTCTCTTCGAGGACTTGCAGTTGGCCAGTTCACTCCCACCCTGGAACCTTTGGTGGAGGCAGAGGGGTTACCGGCCTCTGAGCTCATGGATTTGCTGGCTTGAAAATACAGCACTAGTGGATTATGCCTCCTGGCTTAGATTCCATAGACTCTGTTTTTTAAAGATTGTGTTCAGTGATCTTTATTTTTCCCTGAAGAAATATCTTTGACTTCTAAAGTAGTTTTAATTCTTAAATTAGTATACAGTAAAATTGACTTCTCGAGCTTACAGTTCTATGAATGTTAACACTCTTGCATTTTACATGTACTGGAATACAGACTCTTTCCATCACCCCAGAAAGCACCCTCGTGCTCGCCCTGTAGAGATGAGCCTCCCTAGCCCCTGGATGCTGGCCACCACTGATCTGCTCTTCATCACTGTAGTTTTGTCTTTCACAAACAGTCAAGTAAATGGACTCAAACAGCATGTACGCTTTTGAGACTGGATTCATTTGCTCACCATAGAGCCTTGGAAATTTATCCAGATTTTGTGTGCGTGCATGCATGCTCAGTTGTGTCCAACTCTTTGTGACCCTGTGGACTATAGCCCACTAGTCTCCTCTGTCCTTGGGACTTTCCAGGCAAGAATACTGAAGTGGGTTGCCATGCCTTCCCTCAGGCCTTCTGCACAGGGGGTCCCCAGATTTTCCTGCAGAAGACTTGTGTGTCTCAGGGGTCTTCCCCAGAGGATAAGCGGTAGAAGAGAAAGAAAACAGAGAGGCTTCTTTCTTCTAGGGATGGACTGTGGGGCTGCCTTCTAAGCCTGTTATGGGGAAACCCTCTCTTGATTTCATCAGGAGCCACATTGTCAGAAAAGGAACCTTCTGGGAATGATCTCCTAATGGGAGAATGTGTTACTAACTATATGATGGGAAAGATTTATACCATTAAATAAACTGGCCTCTGTGGATCTGTGAGTGAACATGAGCAGAGAGAAATGGACTTCCCTATTTGCTCAGATGGTAAAGAATCTGCCTGCAGTGGGGAGACCCAGGTTCAGTCCCTGGGTAGGGAAGATCTCCTGGAGAAGGGAATGGCAACTCACTCCAGTATTCTTGCCTGAAGAATCCCATGGACAGAGGAGCCTGGTGGGCTACAGTCCATGGGGTTGCAAAGAATCAGATATAACTAAGTGACTAACACACACACAAGAAAGAATCATGGATGCATTGTCACAGGCATTTAGCATCTCTACAAGCAAAGATCTTTGATCATTGGCTCAAAAGCAAATGAACATCAGAAGGAAAGGGGCAGCTGTGATCTTTTTGAGACAAGAATTAATATGCTAGATTCTGGTCACTCACTGCAGTAGACACGCACCCAAAGGCCCAGTTCACTGGGATAGGGAGATCTCCACCTGGATGCTGTTGGGGGAGACACAGACACCAGTGCTGAGGGGTCCCAGTGGTTGCCACACACAGGGTGCCACAACCCAGGGGGCCTGTCCTGGGGAGCTGGGAAGCAACTGAGACTTGTTTATAGTGTGAGTGGAGGGCAGGAGGCAGTCAGTGCTGCACTATCAGTGGAGTGACTGATACCAGGCCTATTGGCTGGGGTGCTTCTCCAAGCAGCAAGGATCTCAGGGTCTGGGGGACCGTGGCTGGTGCTGCGGGTGCAGGAGAGGAGGGAAGACGAGGCTGGGTAGAGCAGTTCCCCCAAACCCCTGCAGGTGAAGCTGCT
The DNA here is from genome assembly GCA_917880005.1 of Nanger dama. NCBI lineage: Eukaryota > Metazoa > Chordata > Mammalia > Artiodactyla > Bovidae > Nanger > Nanger dama. The sequence goes on along the minus strand of CAKJTW010000108.1, from coordinate 3,158,554 downwards.
GTGCCCTTGCCAGCCCATTTGTTGGGGGGGCATGCTGTGGGGACCTCTGCTGCCTCAGTCAGCTGCTGGCCCCAAGGCCCACTGTGTGTGCCAGGGACTCAGAGTCCTGGCTCTAGTGGAGTTTACAGTTGTACGGGAGTGGGTCAGATGGAGACCTCCTCACCCAGGTATGAGGAAGTACAGACGTAAGGACGATGACACTGGAGCAGTCCCTTAGGGACGACTTTCTGGAGGTGAGGATTAAGTGGAGACCAGGGTGGCGAAGAGACGAGGGTGGAGCAAGGAGACCCCGGGGCAGAGCATCCCAGGCAGGACAGGTGAGCAGCTGAGAAACAGAACAGGATCCCATAGGAGAGGCCGGCACCAATGGCCTACTCAGGGACTGGCCAGCAAAGGGCAGGGGGAGTGGTGGGGAGGGCCAGTGCCCAGGGCTGGAGGTGGGTTTTATCCTAATGGCAAAAAAATTCCAATTTCAGTTATAAATAGGAATGAATGTTCAGGAGTTATTTCGAGTTGACAGGAGTCTTTAATTTAGAATTAGGGTTGAGGCACTGAGAAAACATGTCACTAATTTCGTATTTAACACAATCCTCTCTGCTCCTCACTTGAAGCTAGGTGCGCTTGGCGATGATATGGCTTATTACAGCCAGGGAACCATTTCCGAGCAACAAAGGATGAAATCTCCTGCAATTTGTCATGGTCTCTCTAACTATCAGACTAGCCCGTTCACACTGAAAGAAAATGCAAACACCCTGCGATTCCATTATTCCAGACCTCCTCATCAGAGTGGTCTGTGTTCATTTCATTAACTTGAAGAATTGCAAGTGAGGATTCTTAAGCCTGGAGTGAGAGGAGAATGGATTGATCTTTGCTTCCACCTCCTACTCCTTGCCCTTATAAACATTGCAGTATAATTTTTTGTGTGTGTGTGAAAATAGACTTATAAGATTTATTTTACTTTTTAATTTATTTACTGATTTTCCTCAGACTGCAATGCCAAGGGTTATAAGATTATAGTCAAACTGATGAGTCTAAAAATAATGTTAGCAAAAATGGTTTATATATGTCAATAGGATTTGAGAGTCTGGGCAGGTGGGGCTTCTGCCCCATTCAGCTGGTTTGGTGACCCCTCATTCTGCCTCTTTTCACTGGCCTCCTTCCCTCACCTCTTAGCCCCAATCATGGAGGTGCCCTCAGCCTGGTAGGGCATGGATATCATTGAGTCCTGTTGGCATCCTTTAGCTAGTTCCTTGCTGACTTCTCAGGAAGTACAGTTTGAGATCATTGCTGTCTGTCTGTCAGTGTCAACCACAAACTGCTTGATGTCCCTCCCACCAGCTCTTGTCAGAATCGGTACAGAAGGGAGAAAGGGCTGAAACCAATGAAGATGACATTTTTAAGGAGTTAAATGGAAAATAGAGTCTGGTGGCTCAGATGGTAAAAAATCTGCCTGCAGTGTGGGAGACCTGGGTTCAATCCCTGGATGGGAAAGGTCCTCTGGAGAAGAAAATGGCAACCTACTCCAGTATTCTTGCCTGGAGAATCCCATGGACAGAAGAGCCTGGCAGGCAACAATCCATGGGGTTGCAAAGAGTTGGACATGACTGAGTGAATAAACACTAAACACAAATATAAAATCCCAGATTTAACGTAGGACGCACAGATCCAAAAAGCAGACCTCCACAGAGCAAGCGCGAAGGAGAGGAAACTGGGGTTTTGGCAGCTAACGTGAAAAGAGACCTGAGTATGTCCGTTGAGAGCAAGTGTGATGTGAGCCAGTGTGACTGACCACCTGAAAAATCTTGGGTTCTTTCCATAATCCTGGTGCATCTCTGTGCAGCAGATGTTGTAGTGTGTGGTTCTGATGACCCATGACTCTATTTAAAACTTTTTATTCGGCAAGTGTTCAGGATGACTGACAGCTCCATTTTTGTGTTTCATGGTTTCTAAATGTGATGCTGTTTCTTGACATTTTCATTACACTAACTTTTACATCAGCTGATGAATGACAGTCCAGGAAACTCCCACGTTATAAAATCTGTCAATTCTGGGTGCTATTTATAATAAATAGTGACACATTTGGAGTACGGGCATGGACTGAGAACACTGGCTGTTTAAAAATTCTGTTTCCTAATAACATATTTGAACAGTTTAGAAATTTTACTTTTTTCCTTTCGGTGAAAAAGCTTAAGAAAAATGGAAAAGTGAAACTTTCAGAAATTATATTTTCTGAGTGTATGAGAATCCAGCTGTTCAAAAGCCTAGTGTGAAAGCTCTGAGAAGGAACGTGTAAGGCTTTTGGTTTCATTGTGGAAATGACTTCTAGTGACCCTGGAAATATCACAGCCCAGGTTTTTGATTTGATTATAATTTTACTCCACTGATTCTTAAACATGTCTTTTTTCTCATTTGATATTTCACTTACAAGTGAATTCTTATAAGTAGGTTAGGTGCATACTGCAGTATTTTATCTTAATAAATAGCCAGGGAGTATTCTGCTGTGGGTTTCCCTAATGGCTCAGCAGTAAAGAATCCACCTGCTAATGCAGGAGACTTGAGTTTGATCCCTGGGTCTGGAAGATACCCTGGAGAAGGAAATGGCAACACACTTCAGTATTCTTGCCGGAGAATTCCATGGACAGAGAAGCCTGGTGGGCTATAGTCCATGGATTCGCAAACCATTGAACAAGACTGAGCAAATTCTTCTTGTATTATGATCAGTTTGCTCATCACGGTTTTTCCCTTTTTCTGTGAAGAGAGCTCAGAGAGTCCTGAAAGAACTGGCTCCTGTGACAAGGTAGTGACCCTAGTCTGGTTCTTCTCACCATGTGTTCTGCTGGTTCTTGTTAAGCCTGCAGATTCCAGGGTGTGTGGGCAGCATGACGCCCCTGCCCCCACAATGTCTGTGCCTCAGTCCCTAGAACCCATGGATGTGTTAACCTGACACGCCAAAAGAGGCTCTTCAGACAGGAGTAAGTTGTGGATTTAGAAATGGGGAGATTTTCCTGGATTATCGGGGAGTGAAAGAGGAGAGAGAAAAAGTTGGCTTAAAGCTCAACATTCAGAAAACGAAGATCATGATATCCGGTCCCATCACTTCATGGGAAATAGATGGGGAAACAGTGGAAACAGTATCAGACTTTATTTTTTTGGGCTCCAAAATTACTGCAGATGGTGACTGCAGCCATGAAATTAAAAGACGCTTACTCCTTGGAAGAAAAGTTATGACCAACCTAGATAGCATATTCAAAAGCAGAGACATCACTTTGCCAACTAAGGTCCGTCTAGTCAGGGCTATGGTTTTTCCAGTGGTTATGTACGGATGTGAGAGTTGGACTGTGAAGAAGGCTGAGCGCTGAAGAATTGATGGTTTTGAATTGTGGTGTTGGAGAAGACTCTTCAGAGTCCCTTGGACTGCAGGGAGATCCAACCAGTGCATTCTGAAGAAGATCAACCCTGGGATTTCTTGGAAGGAATGATGCAGAAACTGAAACTCCAATACTTTGGCCACCTCATGAGAAGAGTTGACTCATTGGAAAAGACTCTGATGCTGGGAAGGATTGGGGGCAGGAGGAGAAGGGGACGACAGAGGATGAGATGGCTGGATGACATCACTGACTCGATGGACGTGAGTCTGAGTGAACTCTGGGAGCTGGTGATGGACAGGGAGGCCTGGCGTGCTGCGATTCATGGGGTCGCAAAGAGTCAGATATGACTGAGCAACTGAACTGAACTGGGGGCAATCTCATCACAAGATCCTCAGAGGCGAAAGAAGGGGCAGAAGAGTCAGAGGAGGAGGGTGAGGGTGGGAGCAGGGATCAGGGAGGGCAACTCTGAGGCTGGACCAACCTTCGGTACGCACGCAGCCCCACTGCCCCATTTTGGACTTCATGCCTCCAGGACTGTGCGGTGATGCGCTTGTAGGCTTTCAGCCTCTAAGTTGGTGATAACAGGTTACAGCAGCCAGAGAAACTGATCAACTGGGACCCACCTCAGGAACCCCCAGTTAGACCGCCTGAAGGCTGGATCTCAGATGGTCCACCTTTCCGTCCCCAGTCCCCCACCCTGGGATTCTCAGGAATTGTGGTGTAGGTGAAGTTCTTTGTTGTTGTTTATTTACTTAACCATGTCTGACTCTTCGTGACTCCATGGACTGCAATGTGCTAGGCCTCCCTGTCCTTCACCGTCTTCTGGAGTTTGCCCAGGTTCATGTCCATTGAATTGATGATGCTCTCCAACCATCTTATCCTCTACTGTCTCTTCTCCTTTTCTCTTCAGTCTTTCCCAGCAGCAAAGTCTTTTCCAATGAATCAGCTTTCACATTAAGTGGCCAAGATATTGGTGGCCTAGTTCTTGGCTACATCTATTTGAAAGTAGCTGTGGGAAACGGATTTAGGCCTGGAAAGAATGGAAACGTTAGAAGAACCACAGTTAACGTACACAGAGTGTTACAGAGACATAGAGACATTTTGAATAATATAGCAGAAAAGTCAGGTTTCCTTCCTTTTTTGAATTTATTTTTAATTAGAAGATAATTGCTTTACAAGATTGTGTTGGTTTCTGCCAAACGTCAACATGAATCAGCCTTAAGTATACATAAGTCCCCTCCTTCCCTCTTGAACCTCCCTCCCACCTCCCACCCTATCTCACCCCTCTAGGTTGTCACAGAGCACCAGTTTGAACTCCCTGTGTCACACAGCAAATTCCCACTGGCTATGTATTTTACATATGGTAATGTATATGTTTCAGGGCTACTCTCTCAAGTTTTTTACACTCTTTCCACAAGTCTCTTCTCTATGTCTGCATCTCCGTTGCATGCATACTAAGTCATTTCAGTTGTGTCTTACTCTTTACAACCCCATGGACTGTGGCCTGCCAGGCTCCTGTGTCTGAGATTCTCCAGGCAAGAGTACTGGAGTGGATTGCCATGCCCTCCTCCAGAGGATCTTCCCAACTCAGGGATCGAACTCATGTCTGTTACGTCTTCTGCACTGCAGAGTGATTCTTTACTACTAGCACCACCTGGAAAGCCCTTACCTACATCTCTATTGCTGCCCTATAAATAGATTCATCAGTACCAATCTTTCTAGATTCCATATATATGCATTAATATATATTTGTTTTTCTCTTTCTGACTTACTTCACTCTGTATAAAGGCTGTAGGTTCATCCACCTCATTAGAACTGACTCAAATGTGTTCCTTGTTATGGCTGAGTAATATTCCATTGTGTATGTGTTCCACATCTTTATCCATTCACTTGCTGATGGACATCTAGGTTGCTTTCATGTCCTAGCTATTGTAAATAGTGCTGCAGTGAACAACCAAATGAATCCCACAGGGTCAAATAACAAGAAATGAAGCCTCACTGCGTGTGAGGGTCCATCCTGCCTCCCTTCTGGGAGCCATGTGTCCACAGGTTTCTTCAGCCTCCCTGCCTGGCTCACTCTCAAGGCAGCGTGAGTCAGAGCGCTGGGGTTGGTCCCGACTTCAGGCTCTTCTCTGCTGCTATGTCCCAGGCGTGGCCTCTCCTCCTGGCATCACACTGACTGCTTGGTGCTCAGACACAGGGCATCTCAACTTGCTTGTTAGTGTCAAAGTCATGTCGTGTGCTAACCTCTAGGGTTAGGGCACATAGAGAAACAGAGACAAGGAAAGAAAGCTCATACTAGCTCTGACTCCTGGCCTCAGTGAGTTCTGAGAGCAGAAACAGAGCACAGAAGAGAGTAAAATGCAGAATCTGTCGACAGGACCTGACATGGTTCCTGCAAGCAGACCTGGATGAGAGAGTGAGACTGTGGAGGGCCCTCTGGGCTAAAGATGGGGAGTGGGAGTAAAGACCTGAGGGGCATGGAGAGTAGATGTCAAACACTGGGTAGGCAGAGGGTAGGTGTTTCAGTTCTGATTTTTTCTGAATCTCAGCAATTAAAAAAAAATCAAAAAAAAGCATAAGGTAAGAAAAAAACACATTGATCCTAGAATCTAACCTTCAAGACCAATATAGTGGTAATTAACAAAACATTGTAAATCAACTTAATTCAATAAACATAAATAAATAAATAATAGGAAAAAAACCCTCAAAAACTCAGTGCTAGGAAGTGATGCAACAACATTAATATGTTTTAGGGGGAATAAGTGGAGGAGGACATGGCAACTCACTCCAGTATTCTTGCCTGGAGAATCCTATGTACAGAGGAGCCTGACAGGCTACAGTCCATGGGACTGCAAAGTCAGACATGACTGAAGTGAATTAGCACACATGCAGAGGGAATAAGATTTTAAGCTAGGTGGCTCTAGGCTTTCTATATGCAAAATTTCCAAGCTCGTTTCATAAATGGGCAAATTATAGTTATTGTCAGAAATACAATAGATTCAAAGTCTGTGACACATCTAAAAGAAGAAATTACTTGATGTGCATAAGCCAAATGAAAAAAAGTTATCAATGAAAGATAAGTCAAGGGAAGCAGTGGTAAAAATAACTCAGCAGTAAGCAATTAAAGTACAGAATTAAGTTTGAATAGTTGTAATTGTTTAATAAAATCTGGGAGGTTTGGTAGAGTAGAAAATCTTGCCTCTTTCCTAGAGCTTGTGGGTATATGTGCCACTGATATACACCTACTAGGTATATGTTTTCATATAGGTATTTTAAAAATTTGAATAGCAAATAGATGTGTGATTTTCAAATGAGTAGAAAAAGGAAACAACAAACAAATAGAAAACTTGACCAAAATTGAAAAATTGTTAGTCACTCAGTCATGTCCGAGTCTTTGTGACCCCGTGGACTGTAGCCTGCCAGGCTCCTCTGTCCCTGGGATTCTCCATGCAAGAATACTGAAGTGGATTGCCATTCCCTTCTCCAGGGGATCTTCCTGACCCAAGGATCAAACTGAGTCTCCTGCATTCTTTACTGCCTGAGTCACCAGGGAAAAGACATAAACATGCTAAAGGTTACACTGTAGAGCTCAGGGGTATAGCCAGTATTTTAAATAACTGTAAATGAAGCATAATCTCTAAAAGTTGTGAATCACTGTGTTGTACACCTGAAATTAACATAATATTGTAACTCAAATATGCTTTAATAAAAAAGTTGATCTTGTCCGGTGGGTTTTGATGGTAGAAATAGAATGTACAGTAGAATTAGAAGAACGAGACACTCTATTATTGGAGGATTCATGTCCATAGATGTCCATAGTATATTTCTAAATGAAAAACTGTGTACTCTGAGAAAAGTCTTTATTAAAATAAAATAAAATGAACTTTGTGAATAGGAAAAAGCAAGGTAAACACACTTGAAGATCGTTGTTGGTTTCTCTGGATGTGGTAGTATGGGTGAATTTTATTTTCTCCTCTGTATAATTTTTTATGTTATGTAAATTCAGCAACACGAGTATATGTTATTTATATAGTCAGAGAAAGATTTTCAGTTTTGAAAAAGCTCTCTATCCTATCTCTTTCTGAGTTCCCGCTGTAATTTCCTGCGCCAGCATTCCCTGCCTAGAGTGTGCAGTGCAGAAACCATTACGCACAGTGTTAAATATGGATTTGAATTAAAAAGAGAGTCCAAGGTCATATTTGGAGAAGGCCTAGTTATTCACAGTTGAACTGTGTCCTTTCCTGTGCTGTATATTATGTGTATATTGTTGTTGTTGATGTTCAATCACTCAGTCATGTCTGACTCTTTGTGACCCCATGGACTGCACCATGCCATCTCTGCAGTCCTCCACCATCTCCTGCAGTTTGCTCAAACTCCTGTCCATTGAGTTGGTGATGCCATCCAACCATCTCATCCTCTATCATCCCCTTCTCCTCCTGCCCTCAATCTTTCCAAGCATCAGAGTCTTTTCCCAGTAAATCGGCTCTTTGCATCAGGTGGCCAGAGAACTGGAGCTTCAGCATCAGTCTTTCCACTGAATATGCAGAGTTGATTTCCTTTAGGACTAACTGGTCAGTACTACCTGTCATTTTCAAAGCCTCCAAGATTTGGCTGCAGTCAGTATTCATTCACCCCTTTCATTGGTCTTTATTCCTTCCTGTGTATCTGGCTTCCCTCAGGGTCAATTTCCTTTTCTTTTTCCTGGTGCAGGTTTGCTGGTGACAAATTCTCTTGGATTGTTAGAAGTCTTAATTTCATCTTCATCTTTTGAAGGATGTTTTCTTGGTTATAGAATTCTATCTTGACAGTTATTTATTTATTTTTCTAAACTTTAAAGGTGGTTTCCATTGGCAGTTATTTTTTATCTGAACTTTAAAGGTCGTTTCCATCATTTCTGTTAGAAATTGACTTTCAGTCTGTTACTTCTTTGAAGATAATGTGTGTGTGTCAAAATCCACCCTTTACTGCTTTTAAGATTTTCTTTTATGTAATCTGTCTGTCTCTGTAGTAAGCCAGCTTGGCTGATTTGATATTTTGTTTATTCTGGAAAATTCTCAGCCATTCTTTCTTCCACCCTATTCTTGTTTTCTCTTTCTGGGGCCTGAATCACAAATGTTAGGCCTTTTGTTATGTTCTACTTCCTCTATAATACTGTTCTTTTAACTTATAATTTTATATTGGGGTATAGCTGATTAACAGTGTTGTGATAGTTTCTGGTGGACCGTGAAGTGACTCAGCCGTACACATACATGTATCCATTCTTCCCCAAACTCCCCTCCCATCCAGGCTGCCACATGACATTGAACAGAGTTCCCTGTGCTATACAGTAAGTAGGTCCTTGTTGGTTATCCATTTAAAATATAGCAGCATGTGCCTATTCATTCCAGATACCTTGTTTTCTGTTTTAGTTTGGGTGTCTGTTTTAATCGACCTGTCTTCTAGTTGACTAGTCCCATCTTCCTGTTGTGTCTAATTTTCTGTCAAACCCTCCTGTCAAGTTACCGATATTAGATACTGTTGTTTTTAGTTCCATTTTTAAAAACTGGAATTACCTGGTGAAAGTCTTCCTCTCATTTATGATGCTCATCTTTTTCTCTGTTTTCTTGGGCATAGTAATTGTTTTGAAGTTGGTTGGCTGATTTCCTTACTTGGTGGCCACCACCTTCAACCATCCAGGTTCTGCTGCGTCAGGGCTGGTCTGGCAACCCAGGTAAACCACATCTTGTTCTGAGCACTGACCTTTTAGGGCTTCCAGACAAGAGTCTTTTGTGTTCTTCACAGCCCTCTGGGGTTTCCAGATTACAAATCTTTGTCTTCACTGTGCTTTCAGTAGTTCTTTGGTTAAGATTTATGTCTTTTGCCCTTGGAATTTGAACTATGACTGGAGGGGAAAGCCCACCCCCTGCTTGGACCCCAGGTCTTTTCCAGTCATGCCAGGGCTCCTGCTTGTGTCTATAGGATTAAAGAAGCTGTGAAGGCTGGAATCCCTTCAGCAGGGAGGGTCTCTCCTTACTGTGGCATCTCTGAATTTCATTGCTTGAAGCTGCTTCAAGGAGTTGATTTCCATAGTTTGTCTAGCTTTTCACGTTTTGTTTTTTTCTTTTAAACTTTATCTGGCTGTGCTGGGTCTTGGTTGCTGTGCATGGGTGTTCTCTAGTTGTGGTGACCAGGGGCTGCTCTCTAGCTGAAGTGTGGTCACTTCTCTTGCTGTGGAGCATGGGCTCTGGAGTGCAGGCTCAGCATTTGTGGCACACTGGCTTAGTTGCTCTGCAGCATGTGGGATCTTAATTCCCGGAACAGAGATGGAACCCATGCCCCCTGCATTGGCAGGCAGATTCTTTACCACTGGACCACCAGGGAAGCCCTTCAGGGTGTTTTTGATGAGAACACTGATGCACTACTGACCTCTCCATGCTGCCTGGACATGGAAGACCTCTGCAAGCATGACTGCCTTTAGGGGCACCCCCAGATGCCCTCGCCTGTTCATTGAGGACCTTCAAGTAGGTCAGATGTGACCTGCCAATGCGAATTCTGAGTCATGGCACCTGGAAGACTGTGTCGGCCAGGATTCTGAGGTGGCGTCGTCTGCTGGGAGGACTGCCATCTTAGATCAGTGTGGTCTCTCTGGTTATGGGGCAGGGGGTTACCACCTGTTTGCCTTCCCTGTGTTAGCTGTACAATTCCACTTCACTACTTGATAGACCTTTAGACTTTAAAGAAAAGGAAAGCACTTTAAGTTAAATGCTGCTTTTTCTACACAGAGAGAGCTGATGAGTAGGAAGTGTGAGATAAAAGCTTAGGTGTTTCCAGTGCTGTTATTTTTTTATAAAATACTGGGCTCTCTGTGCATTTTTGGTTTGTATAGCACATAACTTATACATTGCGGTAGACTCCATGTGTAGTATGTTGTTAAACTGTGTTTGCTGTAAATCCTGAAAAATTACCCCAATCATTATTCCAAAATGTTCTAAATTGCTTCTATTCTTGCTGTTGTTAGTATGCCACATATTATTCTCTTCTGATTTTTTGCTGAGCAAAACATAATTGCTTTTGTGGAATATAGCTCTGTTGATGCTGTAATCAAATATTAAAAATAGAACAGCAGAGTTTTGCAGAAAATACAATTAAAGAAACAGTGAATGCATGTGTCTTTTTACTCCTGTTCATAACTCTTCTTTTTAGACTAAAGCTGTTAGAGAAAATCAAATCTTGATTTGAGATGATTTATATGGAAAATAGTCATGAGTTATATTTGCAAGATAATATATACTGCAGCCATGAAATTAAAAGACGCTTACTCCTTGGAAGAAAAGTTATGACCAACCTAGATAGTATATTCAAAAGCAGAGACATTACTTTGCCGACTAAGGTCCATCTAGTCAATCCTGTGGTCATGTATGGATGTGAGAGTTGGACTGTGAAGAAAGCTGAGCGCTGAAGAATTGATGCTTTTGAACTGTGGTGTTGGAGAAGACTCTTGAGAGTCCCTTGGACTGACGGGAGATCCAACCAGTCCATCCTGAAGGAGATCAGCCCAGGGATTTCTTTGGAAGGAATGATGCTGAAGCTGAAACTCCAATACTTTGGCTACCTCATGTGAAGAGTTGACTTATTGGAAAAGAGCTTGATGCTGGGAGAGATTGGGGGCAGAAGAAGGGGACGACTGAGGATGAGATGGCTGGATGGCATCACTGACTCGATGGACGTGAGTCTGAGTGAACTCCCGGAGTTGGTGATGGACAGGGAGGCCTGGCGTGCTGCGATTCATGGGGTCGCAAAGAGTCAGACACGACTGAACAACGAACTGAACTGAACTGAACTGATATACTACTTATATATATTGCCCACATGGAAGTTTCTTTTCTTTACTCAGATAACTGCATTAGGCCTGGAAACTTAAAACAGTCTGACAGTCTTATTTCAATGTGGAATAGTTTATTTGGTAGAGCTTTTTTTTTTTAATTGGAGTATTGTTGCTTTACAATGTTATGTTAGTTTGTGCTGTACAACAACATGAATCAGCTATGTGTATACATACATACATATATATATATATATATATATCTCACCTCCCTCTTGACCTACCCCCCCCCGCCCATCCCATCCCACCTCTCTAGGTCCATCACAGAACGCTGAGCTGAGCTCCCTGTGTTATACAGCAGCTTCCCCCAGCTATCTATTTTCACATGACAATGTATTTAGGTCAGTGCTGCTCTCTCAGCTCTTCCCACTGTAACCTTACCACTCTGTCCACATGTTGGTTCTCTATGTCTTTACATCTGTGCAAATAGGTTCATCAATACCATTTCTTCCTCAGCTCCATATATATGTGTCAATATATGACATTTGTTTTTCTCTTTCTGACTTAACTTTACTCTGTTTGACTGTATCTAGGTCTATCCACGCATCTTTAAATGGCCCAATTTCATTCTTTTTATGCCTGAGTAATATTCTGTTGTATATATGTATCACATCTTCTCTACCTATTCCTCTGTTGATGGACAACTAGGTTGCTTCCATGTCCTGGCAATTGTAAATAGTGGTGCAGTGAACACTGAGGGTACATGTGCCTTTTGAATGATGTCTTTTTCCAGCACTTTCCAGGAGACCCACAAAGGAGAGAGGACAGGAGAAGGGTTTTGAATGCAAAGAGAAAGTGAGAGTGAGTTATTGCAGGAAAGATGGTGTGTTGGGGAGCGGGGGAGGGGCTAGGGACTTGGGGGAGGGGATAAGGGAGCTCCTGTTAAAGGGTGGTTGTAAAGGGGTCTAGTGGGGGCAGCCTAGGCAAGAGAATGTTCTGGAAAGCCAGGGGTGGGAGTGTGAGGTGGAAGGGGATTCCCTGAACTTGGCCATCCCAAGTCCACTGCTGACCAGATGTGGGAGTTCCAAAGGTAGGGCAGCCTGCGGGCCCCGCAGTGGACAGGTCTGGGCAGCAGAGGGCGCTGTGAGGGGCAATTGCGAGTGTCCAGGAATTCAGAGGTCCTGCAGGGTCTAGTCCACTGGCTGCAGAGGCAGAAGTTCCTAGAAGGGAGCATGCTCAGGGTGGGGTTGACTGAGAAGGATTTGGGAGCACAGCCTCTCACCCTGGGAAAAACCAGGCCAAGGCACCTTGAAGGCACAGTACTGGGTTATGGATTTTGCACAAATAGCATGTGTGGTTTATAACAGTAGCACAGTGGCCTTTATTCATAATCATCTGGAAACAGAGGAGCAATTTATCTGCCAGACAGGCTCACGTCCTATTGTAATTCCAGTGGATTCAAAAGTTGATGTGAATCTGTGAATTCGCTTGCATAATTATACTCTGATAGCTTTTCATTACATGTAATACGATTTTAATGGAATTAATGTTCTGTATCAACAAATACATTGTTTTTATTGTTGTGCAAAGAGGATAATCTGTTCTAAAAGAAGAGAATCAATGTGATTTGTAAATGGTTCATGTTACTGTTCTTCAATCCCGAAGTCGTGTCCGACTCTTTACAACCCTGTGGGATGCAGCACACCAGGCTTCCCTGTCCCTCACCATCTCCTGGAGTTTGCTCAAACTCATGTCCATTGAATCGGTGATGCCATCTAACCATCTCACCCTCTGTCACCTCTTGCTCTTCCTGCCCTCAATCTTTCCCAGCATCAGGGTTTGATGATTCATAAAATACTCTTTGCCAAACTAGGTGATGTAAGTGCCCACTTGGTGTTTTCTTTCCCACTTGGGCTGAGAGAAACAAGGGATCAGGAGGGTCAAGCATGCATTGGAAGTTCCATCTATGTCTGAAATTCTCATCATTCTTCATCACAGAGGGGCTGCCCACATGGAACTGCCCATGGCCACCTGGACGGCCCCTCACTGGGGAGACCAGGCCTTCCTGCCCTACACACACACCTGTGAGTCTGTGTTGGACCCCCACACAGTGCTAGGATCCTGATTTCCTGCCCCTTCACTCAGCCATAAGACCACAGAGACCTTGACATATCTTATAATCAAAGGGCCCAACAGTGTAAGTGCTGGACTTTGGCCCTACCCACTTGTCTGACCTGGGGAAGAGGGCATGGCAGGGGCTACCTCCCACTTACATAGGTGTACCCCAGCCCTCCACCACTGCCCCAAGAAGGCAGAAGCAACCATGGTTAGCCTGAGTTTCAGTAAAGTCTTTTCTGTGTTCTGTATAAAACATGGTTTTGAAATAACGAGGAGGGAGTTAGAATCCCTCGGGAGATAATCAGAGGTGTCTTGGGATTTGGTGCTGGCTTCTCTGTGTGTTTGCATGTCGGCATGTGTATTTATTTACTCAATAGAAGGGAAACTCATCCCCTCCTCCCAGCCATTGTGTAGCCTGCTTTTCCTTTTCTTCTTTTTCATTTGTGTGCTGTGAACTTTAATGAGTGGCACTAAATGTTCTTCCATAACGAGACTTAACGGCAACACTTGGAAAGGACCTGAAAGATAAGCAGTGCCTTCTTGCTGAAAACTCAGATTGGTTCCCATTTTCAGAATGAAAACTAATACTTTAATTAGTACCTGGAATTATTAGAAGAGGAATTACAGGCTCAAACTGCATGGATGAGTGAGTGAGTGAGTGAAAGTCGCTCAGTTGAGCCCGCCAGGCTCCTCTCCATGGGATTCTCCAGGCAAGTATACTGGAGTGGGTTGCCTTTTCCTCCTCCAGGGCATCTTCCTGACCCAGGGATTGAACCTGGGTCTCCCACATTGCCGGCAGATTCTGTACTATATGAGCCACCAGGGAAGCCCAACTGTATGCAAGGCTTAAAATATTCCTGACATAATTCGTGTGTAGATTAAAATCATTGCCACCAGCAGTTACATCCTTAAAAGCCAGCATCCTTTCTCCTCTTCCCCAATCCTGTTTCTTATCATTAGGTTTCTTGTCTTTCCTTCCATAGAATTATTTCTATATGTATCAGCATCCACTCCTTTCTGTTTACACAAATGGGATTTGTTCTCTACCCATCAGGCTGTGACTTGTCAGTTATTTATCTCTGACAGCATCTCACAACAGCACGGACGGAGCTTCCTCAAATGTCATAATGTATGTATTCATGTTATATATAAATATCAAGCTTTATTGAGCTAGCCCTTTATATTAACCCACTGGTTACAGGTTTCTGCAGTGAACAACGTGGCATGTCTCTGGCAGCACATCCATGGGCTAAATTCCCATCACTGAGCATGAGTATGTGCACTTTCTAGTTTGAAAGGCTTATGAAATTGCCCCGAGGGAGGCTACATCAAATTATACCAACATCCATAATGTTCAAGAGGAACTCTGCCCACTCTGTCCTTGGCACCACTGGGTTCAGTCAAACTTCACCAAAAATCATTGGCAGTCTGACTGATAAAAATGTTTATCTTTTGGCTTGCTCTGGAAAAATCGGAGTAGGCTTAAGCATCCGTTTATATGTTTATTGTCCATTAAAAATGTGAATTTCCTATTCAGAATCCCTTGCCATTTTTTCCAGTTGAGTGGTTCCTTTTCTTATTAATGTAACTGATCTCTTTGTGAACTGAGAAGCCCTTTGTTTACTGAGCAGACTATAAAATATCATTCCCATGTGTAATTGGTCTCCAGTTATATATTCTTCTTGAACCACAGAAATGACAGAAATGGTATGGACCTAACAGCAGCAAAAGCTATTAAGAAGAGGTGGCAAGAATACACAGAGGAACAATACAAAAGATCTTCACAACCCAGATAATCATGATGGTGTGATCATTCACCTACAGCTGGACATCCTGGAATTTGAAGTCAAGTGGGCCTTAGAAAGCATCACTATGAACAAAGGTAGTGGAAGTGATGGAATTCCAGTTGAGCTATTTCAAATCCTAAAAGATGATGCTGTGAAAGTGTTGCAATCAATATGCCAGCAAATTTGGAAAACTCAGCAGTGGCCACAGGACTGGAAAAGGTCAGTTTTCATTCCAATCCCAAAGAAAGGCAATGCCAAAGAATGCTCAAACTACTACACAATTGTACTCATCTCACACACTAGCAAAGTAATGCTCAAAATTCTCCAAGCCAGACTTCTGCAATACATGAACCATGAACTTCCATATGTTCAAGCTGGATTTAGAAAAGGCTGAGGAACCAGAGATCAAATTGCCGACATCTGCTGGATCATTGAAAAAGCAAGAGAGTTCCAGAAAAAAGCATCTACTTCTGTTTTATTGACTATGCCAAAGCCTTTGACTGTGTAGATCACAACCAACTGTGGAAAATTCTTAAAAAGATGGGAATACCAGACCATCAGTTTCCCCTACATGATTCTTAGTCACTTTCCCACAATTCACTGTCCCTTGAACACTAAGCCCTCTTTGCTTTGTTTAGAGAACATCAAACGGTCTGAGTCTGACTGCCTCTTTGGGAATACCAGACCAACTGACCTGCCTCCTGAGAAATCTGTATGCAGGTCAAGAAGCAACAGTTAGAACTGGACATGGAACAACAAACTGGCTCCAAATCAGGAAAGGAGTACGTCAAGGCTGTATATGGTCACCCTGCTGATTTAACTTCTATGCAGAGGACATCATGAGAAATACTGGGCTGGATGAAGCACAAGCTGGAATCAAGATTGCTGGGAGAAATATCAATAACCTCAGATATGCAGATAACACCACCTTTTTGGCAGAAAGCAAGAAGAAATAAAGAACCCTTTGATGAAAGTAAAAGAGGAGAGTGAAAATGATGGCTTAAAGCTCAACATTCAGAAAACTAAGATCATGGCATCCGGTCCCATCACTTCATGGCAAATAGATGAGTAAGCAATGGAAACAATGAGAGACTTTCTTTTGGGGGCTCCAAAAGTCACTGCATTGGTGACTATAGCCATGGAATTAAAAGATGCTTACTCCTTGGAAGAAAAGTTATGACCAATCTAGGCAGCATATTGAAAAGCAGAAACATTACTTTGCCAACAAAGGTCCATCTAATCAAAGCTATTGTTTCTCAAGTAGTCATGTATGGATGTGAGAGTTGGACTGTGTAGAAAGCTGAGTGCTGAAGAATTGATACTTTTGAACTGTGGTGTTGGAGAAGACTCTTGAGAGACCCTTGGACTGCGAGGAGATCCAACCAGTCTATTCTAAAGGAAATCAGTCCTGAATATTCATTGGAAGGACTGATGCTGAAGCTGAAACTCCAAATCTTTGGCCACCTGATGTGAAGAACTGACTCATTTGAAAACACCCTGATGCTGGGAAAGATTGAAGGCAGGAGGAGAAGGGAATGACAGAGGATGAGATGGTTGGATGACATCACCAACTCAATGAACATGAGTTTGAGTAAACTCTGGGAGTTGGTGATGGACAAGGAGGCCTGGCGTGCTGCAGTCCATGGGGTCGCAAAAGTTGGACACGACTGAGCAACTGAACTGAAATGAACTGATGAAACCACAGATATGTTCATTGGCTCTTGCCATGATGATGCTACATAAAGAAGCACCCAGAAGTTCATGGTTGGCATTCACCTAGTTTCTTTTCTTTTTAAGGTTTTGCAGGTTGACTGGGGCCCCCACTTTGAGCTGGAGGCTCCTGGTTGGGTTTAGGTCCGTGCCATTTTCAATGCACGTGTTTAACAGCTGGGCAGTAGACAAGTTAGTCATTTGGAAAATAACCTGAAAAAACTATTCAGAACGGAATACTGAGCAGCATTGGTGTGGAAGAGGTGAAAGAAGAACTAAGGGATTAGAGGATGAAGTAGGAAGGATCAGGGTATGGCTGTCGGAGTCCCTGACAGAGAGAATATAGAGATGATGTTTGAAGAGATGTTGGCTAAAAATCTCCAAACTAATGAAAAACATATATGTACAGATTCAGAAGCATGTGCACGCATGCTCAGCCACTTCAGTTATGTCTGATTCTTTGTGACCCCATGGACTGTAACCCACCAGGCTCCTCTGTATTTGGAATTCTCCAGGCAAGAATACTGGAGTTGTTTGCCATCCCCTCCTCCAGGGGATCTTCCCAACCCAGAGACAGAACCCACGGCTCCTGTGTCTCCTGCATTGCCAGGTGGGTTCTTTGCCACTAGCGCCACCTGGGAGGCACCTTCAGAATGTAGTACATCTCAAAGAGGATTATAAAACAAAAACCGCACACATGCAAAAACTTCAGGACCCCCAAGGGCAGGAGACAGCTTTAAAAGTCTTCCGTGAGAGCAGTAGCACCTCTCAAGGAACAGCAGTGTGACAGCAGCCAAATCCTTGATGGCAGCAGCGGAAGCCAGAAAGTCGAGTAACGTCTTCAAACTCTAAAGAGAAGAAACTGTCCAGCTAGGATTGTGTATCGGGCAAAACTGTTTTCCAAGTATGAGGTCAAGTAAGAAATCTACAGATAAACAAAGAGGATTTGCCACCAAAAGATCTGCACTAAATAGACTTATAAATTTAGGGTTCCTAACTGTTGGCAAAGCAGTCTCTGGAAGCCTTTGGAGCCCTTCTCAGAATGAGGGTTTTAAATGCATGAAATAAAATACATAGGATTACAAACTATTATTTTAAAATACTTTTAAATTATTTTAGAAGTGTCATAGTAATGTATGTGCTCATTTACTGACTCATCACATAAGAAAATCTAGTACTAGGTCTAGTAACTACCCTAATTTCAGAATAAATAGAACCAGCAAAGGCTGCATCTTATGGGCAGAGGCGAGACACATGAATTTGGTACCCTGAGGTGGTTCAAGTGGTAAAGAACCCACCTGCCTAAGGAGATGCAAGAGACAAGGGTTTCATCCCTTGGTCAGGAAGATCCCCTGGAGAAGGGAACGGCATATCCATGTCAGTGTTTTTGCTTGGGAAATCTCATGGATAGAGGAGCCTGGTGAGCTGCAGTCCATGGAGTCGCAGAGAGTCAGATAGGACTGCGCCTGAACGTGCATGCATGCACACACACACATACACACACACACACATACACACACAGGAGCTGCTTTGCATCTAGGAGACACACATTGCTGCAGAACATGTGGTGTGTATCTCAGCTCTGATTTTCTTTTGACTCGTGAGTTATTTATAATATTTATATGATGATACACTTTTTTACTTACACGGGGCAACTTTGTCATCGACTAACAGCTTTGCTTCTTTGGTGGCTCACTGGTAAAGAACCCGACTGCCAGTGCAGGGTATGTAAGAGACACGGGCTCGATCCCTGGGTCAGGATCCCTCTGGAGGTGGAAATGGCAACCACTCCAGTATCTTGCCTGGAGAATCCCATGGACAGAGGAGCCTGGCGGGCTACAGTCTGTGGGATCGCAAAGAGTCAGACACGATTTAGCAACAGAGCACCCATGCTTGAGCTGCTCAGAATACTATCTGTACCCTTATTGCAACAACAGGTCTTTCTCCAGACATGTGAATGATGGCTTTTAGTGGTAAATCGGTATCACTTGTAGCTGTTGGGCTGCCAGCCATATGTTTTGTGAAATAGTTTAATTGGCTCTCAGGTCTGCATTCTGGAAGGACTTGCTTCACTACCTGAAATGCCGCATTACCACTCGCCTCTGAACCCTATTGGAAGATCTGGAGGAAGTTCCTGATTTTAGGCAGCAAAGGAACTTTTTAGTCTTCCAGACAAGATATAAAAGCCTCGTTTATTCCCGGCTTCGTGTCCCAGGGCAGCACCAGTCAAATGGGGAGGACTTCTACTCTGAAGATGCCTCTCCTTCTCATGGTCTCATCTCCCTCCTCATTACTCTCAACAGCAGAAAGTTCTTTCTAATTTTATCTCTCGCCTCTCTTATGCTGGGTGAGGAAGTGGAGAAGAGAGCCAGTTGGCGTCCGTCCTCACAGCACCTCGCAGGTGCTGGGAGAATTAACCCTTCTCTCTGAGCAGCTTCGTGCCTCTCCTAGTCTCCTCGGCTTTGCTTTCACAGCTACTCAATTGTCTGTTCCTCTTCTCTGACCCTCTTCAGTGTCGTTGTAAACTGTAGACTGCGAATAAGAATCCTGGCAATTTAAATGGGACAGGGGTTACAGGAGGTGTGGTGGTTTCAGGCCAGCTAGATTCAGGATACTGTTCCTCACAGGAGTGGGGCGAAGTAAACCTGCAAAACTACTGAGATGGCAGAGCACCATCCTGCCTGTTACTGGGACTGAGCAAACAGTAGTTCAGGCTAAGACCAGCAGAGATATGGTTCCCTCCCCCACCCCTCCCCCTCCCCCCATTGCCATGGGGACAGGAACAGGCATTCTCAGGGAGGGGGAGGCTAGCATCTGCTCTTGGAAAGTCTCCTCCCCACTCCAATGTCCTCCTGCCCTTGTTAGAGCTGGTGCCGGTGTTTCTGTATCAGAGAGCAGAGACATCCGCTCCTCCTGGGAGCAGACACAGAAGGAGAGGGGATGGTTAGGGAAAAAACAGCATCCTACCCTGGATGTGTTTGTGGTGGTTGTTCCATCGCTCAGTCCTGTTCTCACTTTTGCAACCCCATGGACTGCAGCACTCCAGGCTTCGCTGTTCTTCACCATCTCCCAGCGTTTGCTAAAACTCATGTTCATTGGATGTGTTAATGTATTAGTAAGCTCAGGCTGGAGTAACAAAATATAGAAATAATGCCATTTGCAGCAATATGGATTGACCTGGAAATTGTCATATTGAGTGAAGTAAGTCAGACAAAGATCAATGTCATGATCTCACATATATGTAGAATTAAAAAATAATGCAAATTAACTTATTTACACAGCAGAAACACACCTACAGTTAGCAAAACCAAACTTTTTGTTACCAAAGAGGAAAAGTCTGAGTGGGGGATGTTGCTGGAGGGATAAATTAGGAGTTTGGGATTAATATGTATATACTACTGTATATAAAGTAGGTAATCAATAAGGGCCTACTAGTAAAACATGGGAAACTCTACTCAATATTCTGTAATGATCTATATAGGAAAAATTTCTGAAAAAGAATGGATATTATACTATGTGTGTGTGTGTTAGTCACTCAGTTGTGTCTGAGTCTTTGCGACCCCATGGACTGTAGCTCACCAGGTTCCTCTGCCCTTGGGATTCTCCAGGCAAGAATACTAGAGTGGGTTGCCTTTCCCTTCTCTAGGAGATCTCCCTGACCCAGGGATTGAACCTGCATCTTTTTACGTCTGCCTGTACTGGCAGGCAGGTTCTTTACTCTCTGAGCCACTAGGGAACCCCGGATATGTGTATATGTTTAATTAAATCACTTTGTTGTATACCTGAAACTAACATAATATTGTAAATCAGCTATGTTTCATTGTTTTAGTCGCTTCAGTTGTGTCCAACTCTTTGTGACCCCATTGACTGTATCCCACCAGGCTCCTCAGTCCATGGGATTTCCCAGGCAATAATACTGTTGTGGATTGCCATTTCCTTCTCCAAAATCAGCTATACCCAACATAAAGCAAAAATTAAATAAAAAATATCATAGACTGGGTCAACTAAACAGAAATGTATTTTCCTGTAGTTCTGGAGTTGGGAAGTCAGTGATCAAGATACTGCTGTGGTCATGTTCTGTGGAGGGCAGGCTGTCTTCCTGGCTTGTAGACAGTTCACTTCTCTGTGCCTCATGTGGCCTTTCCACAGTGTGTGCATGTGGAGAGAGATCCTTTCCTTCTCTTCGTATAATCCTGCTGTGCCATCATGAGGCCCCCAGTCTAACCCTGATCACCTCCCGAAGGTCCTACCTCCAGGTGCACCTTGTGGGTGAGGACTTGACAGTATGGGTTTGGGGAGACACAGACATTCAGTTAATAACAATTCATTTTCTTCTGCAGAGCGAATTACTGCAAACTTCACAGCTTAACATGACACCCATTTATCATCTCACAGATCTCTAGGGTCAGGAGTCTGGACATGGCTTAGCAGGATCACCTGTCCAGGTTCCCACAAGGCTGCAGCAGGGAATTACCAGGGCAACATTATGTCAGGATGCTATCCCTGGGGAGGGTCAGGGGATAGCACACCTTACTTACACTCAAGGGGACGGCATTACACAAAGTCAGCATCCGCCTGCCTCACTGTGTGTGGTGGTTTTATTCTTTGCATTTGTATAGGGGCTTGGATCCATTCCTAGTTTTAGTTATTAATGACATTCAGAAATATAAATTATACTCAGTAAGCCAAATTGTCCATGTTTGCTGGAAGTAAAATTTGAGTATATTTGTGAGAATGATAACTTCACGACGGGGAATTCTGGTGGTCCAGTGTCTAAGACTCATTGCTTCAGATGCAGGGGGCCCAAGTTTGATCCCTGATTAGGAAACTAGACCCCGCATGCCACAGCTAAGAGTTTGCATGCTGCAACAAACACCCCCTTTGCTGCAGCCATGACTTGGCGCAGCCAAATAAATGAATAAATGACTTCATGATAAAGATAGGGAAAGCTGAGAATTCTTACTGTGGCCTCAGATAAGTGCTATTAATTTCCTTTGTGTTTAGAAACCCTTGCTCTTTGGAAGATGGTGACATCCTTGTAAGTGGGCTAGTCACTGTAGAGATTCAATAGTTTTGGCAGCTTCACCTTAGAAGATGGAGTTCTGTCTTGTTCACATATCAGAGAGGTCTTGAGAGGTCTTGGGTGGTTGGAGAGTTCAGCGGGGACCCCAGGTTCACTTGAATTCCTGGGCCCTTCCTGGGTGAGGAGGTATTGGGCTCTGTCTCAGAGGATGGGTGAGAGTTCGTCTATTAGAATGGGAAGGAGAAGGCAGAGCTTAAGTGGACATATTCTGGGAGATGGTCGAAGAATATTCAGCCTCCCTCCAGGCTCAGTCTCGGCACAGCCAGTGTCGTCATGAAGAACAGACAGAGGGCACTCTGGAGGTCCCATCCTGGGGGAATGGTGGGGTCAGAGCCGGGTCCCCAGAGCTTGGCCATTGTCAGAGGGAAGAGAAAGGGGTGGGGCTGAGGCAGGGGGCCAGCAACAGGAGGGGAGTGCTGAGTGTGGAGAGGAGATAGCCCACAGGGTTTCCCTTTGAGAAATGCTGTGACTTTGGTGCCCACAATGGCCAGGACAGGAGTGGAGAGTCCCTTTGGGCAGTGATTGTGGGGAATCGGGGACCAGACTGTGTGGGGTTATCTGGTCCACCAGGAAGGTGACGTGCACCTGGTGGAGACATCCAGCAAGGCTCCAGTGAGTGGGGACAGAGGTAGGTAAGTGGCGGAGTGCCCCCATCCAGGTAGGTGAATCCTGAGAGCCAGCACAGGTAGACAGGAGAGTTGCTGAGAAGAAGAGCAGACCCAGCCTCAGGACAGCGGGTCCTAAACGCACCATGGGTCAGATGAGGATGGCAGGGTTGGCAGAAACGTGGACCCTCCAGAAGAAGGTTGGAGGTGGAGACAAGAGGTCAGGGTCTGCACTCTTGGGCACGGAGTGACAGTGAGTCTCAGCAGCATGTCCTTAGGAGGAATGCCAGCTTACCATCAGAACATGACCTGGGGGAGTCGTGTGTCCGTGGAGGACGCATTGGGCACCAGAGCAGGTTCTGAGAGGTAGAATGTGGGACAAGAAGGGAAGTGAGCAGCTTCAGAGGTACGTGGAGAGGTGTGTTAGAGACCCGGCCTGGGAGAGCCTAGGGGACAGCAGCCAGCAGTTCTGTGATGAAGGGGGATGGGCTGGGGCATCATGGAGTGAGGAGGTTCAGAGGTGGGAATACAATTGTCGGTAATGTTTGCAGCATCGGTTGTGTGTGGAAGCAGCGTGTGCACTGCAGAGAGGAGGCAGATATGACAGGCTTGGGAGCAGCGCACGCTGAAGCTCTTTAGTTCATCCTTATCTGTGTGTGTGGTTAAGGTTTAATGTTTTTCATGTGAGACCACTGGTCTGGGTGTTGCTGGATGTATGGCTCGCGGTGGATGGCTGGAAGCTACTGGACATGAGACTTGGTTCTGCTCGAGCACCTGTGCCGAGGTGCTGGGGATGAACTGGGCTCTGTCAACAATGGGACCTTGTGGGTCCATTCAGTTGCATGTTCTCCTCCAAGCCTGGAGCTCAGTCCTTTTGGAACTCTAGGGGGCAAGTGCAGCCTGGCCCCTCCAGCCTGGTCCAGGCCCTCCATAGAAAGTCAAGGAGAGACAGCCCATCTGTCCCATTTGGTGACCTCCCTGAAGGCAGATTGCAGTGGGTGAGGAGAAGCTGTGTCTCCGTGACCTGGTGGCCTTTCCTGAACATAAGGAGACTGGGAATGTGGACGGCAGGGAGCATGGGTCTAATAGGGAACTGAGTGGGGGGCAGCCTAGGAGAAAGGTGAGCCAGGAGCCGAGGATAGTTCTCCTGAGAGGCAGCAGACATAGGGGAGCCTGGGTGGATGGGGGGCTGCAGGGGATGTGCTGGGGGCACATGCTTGGTGGGTCAGGGGGCCAGAGAATGGGCGGGGCCAGGGGCAGGCAGCTCAGAGCCAGGGGGAGAAGTGTGGGAGTCTCCTTGGTGGGCGGGAGTGAAGAGGAGGCCCCAGCAGGGACAGGGGCCCAGGTGAGGGAGGGCAGAGTGGGCTTGCGGGCTTCCGTGCAGGTGGCAGGTGACCAGAGAGTGGGGACATCACCACCGTCCCCAAAGCAGTATGTCCGGTGCTCTGTGTGATGCTGAATCACACGGCACGTGTCTCTCAGGACTTGGGGAGAAGGCTGGGGAGGCTCGATCAGAAAGCCTGTCTGCTCTCGACACCCCTGTGAGCCGGTCACCTCAAGCCCTGAGTGGTGGCCTCAGGCGTGACTGTAGGAGGGATGAACCCTCCACCGTGACCGCTCTGCCCGCGCTGTGCTCCAAACATGTCCTAGCAGCTCCTCATGGCCTGCTCTCTCTTCCAGGTGCTGCTGTCAGGCCTCATCGGCGTCGTCTCCTGGAAGCGGCCCCTGTCCCTCGTGGTAAGTGGCACCTTGTCTCGTGTGGCCCTGGAGCCATAGTGCTTTCAAGGCATCGGCCTCCCACCAGCTGGCCTCCCGCCTCTGCAGGTGCTCACTCGTGGGCTATCCTCTTCTTGTTTATCTGTGTTGTCGTGCCCTCTTGGAGGACATGTCACCAACACGGGCATTTTAAACAGTGTGGACACGGGTGTTGTCTCTAAATGGGTAAACATGCTTGCACACATAGGTGTGATCACATGGCCAGATGTAACTCATCCGAGTTCCAGAAATGTTACCTTTCTGCATGTCTTGGTGATTGTGAAACTCTGCATGGTGATCATATTTATTTGCCTAGGTGTTTCTTTGAAAAAGAAGGAAGAAAGAGGTGCCCCTGGAGCCCTGTCTTGAGGGGGCTGGGGCCTTGTGCTGGGGAGGGGGCGTGCTACACCGGAGGTGGGACAAGGATAATGGTTTTCCCTCAGAAAAGTACCCAGAGCAAATTTGTGTCTATTGATCTGTGTGTGTGTGTGCTTCTCGGCGTGTGCATTAATGTATTTATGTGTCCACATCAGGACTAAGGGAAGAGGTTTTCCGGCTTTTGATGGATCATGAAAAAGACGGCCTCCTCTTTGTAGTAATCAATTATTTAAAATCTCTTCTTTAAGTGATTAGACTTGGAGATAATGACATGTACTAAATATTAATGGAAATAGAAAAAAGCCCACAAATCTTGTCTTTGTAAACACCTCCTCCTCCTTGAGAGGAACCATTAATCACATCCTGAAAAGGCATTGGGAGGGAGGGGTGCTTTCCTTTTGGGGGCCTCCTCTCCTACAGAATATTGAGAAATTTCCTTTAAATTTTTATTTCGACATTTTCAGATATGTGCCCAAGTAGAGAGACTATATAAGGGACCCTGTGTACCCCAGGCCATCTCAACAGCATTGACACTGACTGGTCCTGTTTTTTTCTAGGCCTGTTGCTGGCTTATTTTCAAGTCAGTCTCAGCTTGTATATGAGATGCTAATGCTTTTGTGCAAAGGGAGGTGGCGGCAAACACTGGGTCAGGGGGCTGTGCTGTGGGTCCCCTTCAGGGACACAGGGACAGCCTACCCAGCCCTTCTGACCAGTCCCCATTTGTATGAAGAGTAAACCCTCTACCTGGCCTCTGAAAAGAGGAAAGCTGACCTCCTTCAGGTGGGCATGGGGGATGGGAGGAAGGCCTATCCCACCCCATCACCACCCTCACGGCTGCCCCAGCCCCGCCTGGGGACAGAGCTTCTCATAGGACTGGGCATCTCCCCGTGAAGGATGCATGTGCTGGGGGCTCCTGAGTTGTCAGGACTCCTTGTGCAGATGGCTGGGGTATGTGCTGGGGGCAGGTCAGCAGCAATAGGGTGGGTCTGGGGGCCTCATTCCAGGAGGGTGGCCCTAGTGGGAACAGCCACAGCTGAACCTTCCAGATGCTGGCTCCGCAGCCTTGTGGGTCTAGCTGCTCTCCAGGTAGCTGAGGAGGAAGGAAGACACCCCTAGTTTGACTGTTCCACCAACTCAAGGATGTAAGGGGTTGGATTAGGGTGGTACCAACTGCTGTCACAGACCCCAGACTTTCAGTATCTTAATGCCATGCACATCTACCTCCTGCTCCTGTCCAGAGGGGCCTCCCAAGTAGCAGGCTGTTCCTCCCACACAGTGATTCAGAGACCCTACTTGCTTCTTCCAGGGGCCCTACACTCTCCAGACCTGTGGAGTCCCCTGCATTTCAGTGAAGGGGAGAGGATGGTGGAGAATCATGTGCTTCTTGACTTCCTTAGCCTGAAAGGGACACTCATGCTTGCATGGCACACCATGGGGGTGTGGCGGGGAAGGGGAGGCTTGTCTTAGAGCCCAGGGGGCATCTGGCTGGGGAGGAAGCTGGAAAAGATGGTCCCTCCCTGGAAAGGTTCCTCCCAGAGGCACCTGAGTCATAAGGGAGGGCAGAGTCTTGGTGGAGAGTGTACTGTCTCTGCTATAAGAACACTCGTATATCTGTTGACCAGGGCAATGAAATCTCTTGATTTATTAGCAAAAAACCTCACTCTCTGAACCATGAGCATTGACGTGATTTTAGCCCCTTCTCCCTGCCCAGCCTCACCCCGACACCTGGAACCTCTGGGCTTCCTGTGTGTTGGCCCCCAAATGATACTTCCTCCCAGACCCCTCTGGCCTCTGCCTGGCTACTCACTAGGGCTCACTCGTTGCTGCCCCCTGGAAGCCCTCCTTTCCCCCAGGGTGTGGGGGTTCCCCTCCTCCAAGCGTCTGAATCCAAGCCCTGCATTGTGCTCCATCACATGTAGGGCCCATCCTTAAAATACTGTTAACAGGGACCACGTACCAGGCATTTCCTATGTGCTAAGCCCTGCATGGGAGGGATACCCGAGCTTGTCCACACAGTGTCCCTGTGAGTATGATACTGTTTTTATCCCCATCTTCCAGAAAAAAAGGAAGACTTAGAAAGGTAAGTGCCTTGCCTAGAGTCTCAGCTCAGAAATCCTGAAGTCTTGATTTAAATGATTCATTTTTTAAGATTTATTTTTATCAAGGTGACATTGGTTTATAGCATCATATAAGTTTTGTGTGAGCTTTATATTTGTACTTCCATGTACATTGCAGTGTGCCAGTCACCAACAGCCTAGTTTCCATCCGTCACCACAAAGGTAATAATCTGCTTACCCTCTCTTCTGCCCTCCAGCCAGCCACCGGAGTAACTGATGTGCTGCGGTGGGTAGGGGGCTTCTGTTGGGGAAAAGGCTGGCCGGAGGCAGCAGGCTGGCTGATGGGGTGGGAAGGAGTCCGCCCTTCCAAGCTGGTGCCTGTTATGCAGGGAGAGGAAGATGTTGTGACTTTCTGCCATCATTTCTTCTGTGACTTTCTGCCATTGCATCTTCTGGGAGCCTTTTCCAAATGCTGAAGCCTCACAGGCACTTCACCAGTAGTGTGTGTGTGTTCACATGGCTTTTTTCCACATCCGTTTTTTTCAGTGTGATGATGTCTCCTATGATTGAGATAATTATCTTCCTTACATCAAACCATAAAAGGTTTCTCATTGTGCTAGATGCCAATTACGATTCAGATTATATAGCTCTGATTAGCTCCTTTTTCAGAGATTCAGTGATATGTCTTGTGATTGCTTATATATCAATACTGAAAACAGTTTCACACATAATCACAGAAATTATAGGAGCCCCCCCATCCCACCCCCATCCACTGTCCCACTTTACATGGTTTCAATTACCCATCCTCAACTGCAGTCAAAGATATTAGATTCCAGAAAGAACCAATTCAGAAGTTTCCAATTTCAAGCTGTTCTGACGGTGGTGATAAAATCCCGAGCCTTGCCCTTGGGATGTGAATCGTCCGTTTGTCCAGCCAGTCTCGCCCGTCCAACACTCTGCAGCTGTCTGGGTTATCATATGGACTGTCATGGTATATCGGTGCTCTGTTCCAGTGACCCTGAAACGGTGACCATTTTACTTAATGATGGTCCCAAAGCTCAAGAGTAGTGATGCCAACAGTTGGATACTCCAGAGAGAAGCCATAAATTACTTCTTTTAAGTGAAAAGGTAAAAGTGCTAGACTTCTTAAGGAAAGAAAAAGCATCTGCCAAATTTGCCAAGATCCACAGTAAGAACAGATCATATTCTATCTGTGAAATTGTGAAGAAGGAAAGAGAAATTCATACTACTTTTGCTATCACACCTCAAACTGCAAAAGTTATGGCCACAGTGCATGATGAGTGCTTAGCTAAGAAGGAAAAAGCATTAAATTTGTACAGTAAGACATTCGAGAGAGACCACATTCACATAAATTTTATTATAGTATATTAATATAATTATTCCATTTTATTATTAGTTATTATTGTTAACCTCTTACCATGCTTGACTTTTAAAGTAAGCTTTATCACAAATGTATAGTGATATATGGGCTTCCCTGGTGGCTCAGTGGTAAAGAATCTGCCTGCAGTGCAGGCAGGTTCAATCCCTAGATCAGGAAGATCCCCTGGAGGAGGGCATGGCAACCCACTCCAGTAGTCTTGCCTGGAGAATCCCATGGACAGAGGAGCATGGAGGGCTACAGTCCATGGGGTCACAAAGAGTTGGACATGACTGAAGTGAATTAGCACACATGCAGGCATAGTGTTATATATAGGATTTGGTACTGTCTGCCCTATCAGGTTTCTACCTGAGGTCTTGAGATGTCTTGAGTGGGTAGTATTAACCTGACCACTAGTTTGCTTGTAATAACTAATACTATTGAGAAGCTAATAACCACGGGTTAAAAACATTTTTAGAATTTGTTTTTATAAGTAACAAATTACACTTTAGTACAGTTCTTAAAAGTAAATTAGACATATTTTGAAAACTAATAATCTGTAGGAATATGAGTGCCATATCTAAACTGATGGGTTTAGTACTGTTTACATTTTATGTTACAGTGGTTGAGGAATCTAGCTTTTTAGTCTACTCCGATAATGATTTAGCTTTATTGCTAAATTGTTTCAGCCCCAGTAAGAATGTGTATTACTAGATTAGTGTTCAGTCCGAGAGGTAGAGCCTCCAGGACCTCTGTGAGCCTGACTCCTCGGACACTGCTGTGGCCCCACGGCTTGTCTCGAAACATGCAGATACCAAAGAACTGGAAGTGGATGATGAATGAGCTTCAGCCGGCATGAGGGTTTCTCTCTCTCTCTCTTCATTGCTATGGTGATCATTTCCAGTGAAGGAAAGCTTAAAATATGTTAACTTCTTTTTAAAGTATCTTTCAATTTTTATACTAGGAACAGTATTTCCTGCTGTGCCCATCAGAAATTCAGTCCTGGGCTCACTGCAGATTTGTATGTTTGGCCATATTTTGTGAGAAAAAAAGGTATGAATCACTTTAACCTTTAATATGAATTTATAGGAAGCCTGTAGGGCTTTCTTTCAAGCCCATTGAATTGAGCACAAATATAACTTTAATATGCTATTTAAAAATGTAGATGAGTTAAAGGTTAACGTGTTTAATATAAATGTGTTTGGAGTCATCATTTATTCAGAAAATTCGCTATAAATCCACTTTGGGGCTTTCTCACAGTCAAGATCATGACCTTTTGAATACAGTCAGGAGAATGTATTTTGCTCAATCACATTAAAGATGAAGCCTTCATTCGTTGGTGCTGAGGACAAGAGGAAGTAGGATATACCCATATTTATGAGGCAGTATCTTACTCTGCTAATAAAGCAGCTGAAGAATCTAAAGCCCCCATCTTATTTATGAAAATAGACTAGCACACTTGCCTTTAAATTTATTGATGGTATTAAATTTAATCAGGGGAAGATAAGTCTAACCAGAAAGCTGAGACTGAAATGAACTAATTAAATTATAGCATAATGAAACCACTCAAGGCCAAGTGAAATTAGAAATGGTCATTGCAAAAAATCATTTTTATTAAAACATGACATTTGTTTAAATCACTTCTTCAGTTCAGTTCACTCAGTTGTATCCAACTTTTGTGACCCCATGAACTACAGCACACCAGGCTTCCCTGTCCATCACCAACTCCCAGAGCTTGCTCAAACTCATGCCCATCAAGTCAGTGAGGCCATCCAACCACCTCACCTTCTCCTCCTGCCTTCAATCTTTCCCAGCATCAGGGTCTTTTCCAGTGAGTCAGTTCTTTGCATCAGGTGGCCAAAGTATTGGAGCTTCAGCTTTTGCATCAGTTCTTCCAGTGAATATTCAGGACTGATTTCCTTTAAGATGACTGGTTTGATTTCCTTGCAGTCCAAGGAACTCTCAAGTTGAGATCATGAGACCAAGAGTGTTCTCCAACACCACAGTTCAAAAGCATTAATTCTTCAGTGGTCAGCTTTCTTATGGTCCAACTCTCACATCCATACATGACTACTGGAATAACCATATAGCTTTGACTAGATGGACCTTTGTCGGCAAAGTAATGTCTCTGCTTTTTAATATTCCAAGCCCAAGAAAGTAAAGTCTCTCACTGTTTTCATGGTTTCCCCATTTATTTGCCATGAAGTGATGGGTCTGTGGTGTTGGAGAAGACTCTTGAGAGTCCCTTGGACTGCAAGGAGGTCCAACCAGTCAATCCTAAAGGAAATCACTGATTCATTGGAAAAGACCCTGATGCTGGGAAAGATTGAAGGCAGGAGGAGAAGGGGACGACAGAGGAGGAGATGGTTGGATGGCATCACCAACTCAATGGACATGAGTTTGAGCAAGCTCCAGGAGTTGGTGATAGAATGGAAGCCTGGTGTGCTGCAGTCCATGGGGTCACAAAGAGTTGGACACGACTGAGCGACTGAACTGAACTGAACAGATGGGACTGGATGCCATGATCTTCGTTTTTTGAATGTTGAGTTTTAAGCCAGTCTTTTCACTCTCTTCTTTCACTTTCATCACAAGGCTCTATAGTTCCTCTTTGCTTTCTGCTGTTAAGGGTGGTATCATCTGCATACCTGAGGTAATTGATATTTCTCCCAGCAATCTTGATTCCAGCTTGTGATTCATCTAGCCTGGCATTTTGCATGATGTACTCTGCAAATATAAATTAAGCAGGGTGACAATATACAGTCATTTTTTCTTTTTCTTTTTTCAATAAACAGTACTTTCCTAGTTTTGAACCGGTCCATTGTTCCATGTCCGGTTCTAACTGTTGACTTCTTGGCCTGCATACAGATTTTTCAGGAGGCAGTTAAGGTGGTCTGGTATTCCCATCTCTGGAAGAATTTTCCACAGTTTGTTGTGATACACAGAGTCAAAAGCTTTAGCATAGTCAATGAAGCAGAAGTAGAAGTTTTTCTGGAATTTTCTTACTTTTTCTCTGATCCAGTGGGTGTTGGCAATTTGATCTCTGGTTCCTCTGCCTTTTCTAAAACCAGCTTGAACATCTGGAAGTTCTTGGTTCACGTACTGTTGAAGCCTGGCTTGAAGAATTTTGAGCATTACTTTGCTAGCATGTGAGATGAGTGCAATTGTGTGGTAGTCTGAAAATTCTTGGGTGTTGCCTTTCTTTGGAATTGGAATGAAAACTGACCTTTTCCAGTTCTGTGGCCACTTCTGAGTTTTCCAAATATGCTGGCATATTGAGTGTAGCACTTAAACGGCATCATCTTCTAGGATTCTAAATAACTCAACTGGAATTCCATCACCTCCACTAGCTTCCTAAGTCCCACTTGACTTCGCACTCCAGGAAGTCTGGCTCTAGGTAAGCGATCATACCATCATGGTTATCTGGGTCATTAAGATCTTTTTTTGTATAGTTCTCATGTATTTTTGCCATCTCTTCTTAATATCTTCTGCTCCTGTTAGGTCCATACCATTTCTGTCCTTTATTGTGCCCATATTTGCCTGAAATCACTTTCTAGTGTAAATTATTTTGATCCGTCAGACACATTCTTTTTTTTCATTATGGTTTATCGCAGGATATATTAATAGAATATAGTTCCCTCTACTATATAGTAGGACCTTGTTGTTATCCATTCTAGATACAGTAGTTTGCATCTGCTAATTCCAAACTCCCAATCCTTCTCTCCCCCATGGTCCTCCCCCTTAGCAACTGCAAGTTTGCTCTTTATGTCAGAGGGTCTGTTTTTATTTTGTAGAAAGTTTCATTTGTGTCCTATTTTAGATTCCACATATAGGTGATACCATGCGGTGATACCATCTTGCTCTGTCTGACTTACTTCATTTAGTATGATGATCTCTAGTTGTATCCATGTTGCTGCAAATGGCATTATTTCATTCTTTTTAATGGCCGAGTAATATTCCATTGTGTATATATACCACATCTTTATCATCTGTTAATGAGCACTTAGATTGCTTCCATGTGTTGACTATTGTAAATAGTGCTCCTGTGAACATTAGGACGCATGTATTTTTCGAATAATAGTTTGTCTAGATATTTGCTGAGGAATGGGATTGCTGGATCATATGGCAGCTCTATTTTTAGCTTTTAAAGAATCTCCATACTGTTCTCCATAGTGGCGGCAGCAATTTGCATTCCCACCAACAGTGTAGGACAGTTCCTTTTCTCCACACCCTCTCCAGCATTTGTTATTTATAGACTTTTTAGTGACAACCATTCTCACTGATGATACCTCATTGCAGTTTTGATTTGCATTTCTCTAATAGTTAGCAATGTTAACCATCTTTTTATGCACCTATTGGCCATCTGTACATCTTCCTTGGAGAAATGCATCAGACACATTCTTAATTTAAAATGTAATAAAGCTTTGCCACCCCAGTGCCAAAGAGTGCTCAAACTACTGCACAATTGCAGTCATCTCACACGCTAGCAAAGTAATGCTCAAAATTCTCCAAGCCAGGCTTCAGCAATACGTGAACAGTGAACTTCCAGATGTTCAAGCTGGATTTAGAAAAGGCAGAGGAACCAGAGATCAGATTGCCGATATCCACTGGATCATCAAAAAAGCAAGAGATTTCTATCCCTTACATTCCTATACACTAATAATGAGAAAGTAGAAAAAGAAGCAAACAATTCCATTCACCATTGCAACGAAAAGAATAAAATACTTAGGAATATACCTACCTAAAGAAACTAAAGACCTATATATCAAAAACTATAAAACACTGATGAAAGAAATCAAAGAGGACACTAATAGATGGAGAAATGTATCATGTTCATGGCTCGGAAGAGTCAATATAGTGAAAATGAGTATACTACCCAAAGCAGTCTACAGATTCAATGCAATCCCTATCAAGCTTCCAGCAGTATTTTTCACAGAACTGGAACAAATAATCTCAAGATTAGTATGGAAATACAAAAACCTCGAATAGCAAAAGCAATCTTGAGAAAGAAGAATGAAACTGGAGGAATCAACCTGCCTGACTTCAGGCTCTACTACAAAGCCACAGTCATTAAGACAGTATGGTACTGGCACAAAGACAGAAATATAGATCAATGGAACAAAACAGAAAGCCCAGAGATAAATCCACACACCTATGGACACCTTATCTTCGACAAAGGAGGCAAGAATATACAATTGAGTAAAGACAATCTCTTTAATAAGTGGTGCTGGGAAAACTGGTCAACCACTTGTAAAAGAATGAAACTAGATCACTTTCTAACACCACACACAAAAATAAACTCAAAATGGATTAAAGATCTAAACTTAAGACCAGAAACTATAAAACTCCTAGAGGAGAACATAGGCAAAACACTCTCCAACATAAATCACAGCAGGATCCTCTATGATCCACCTCCCAGTATACTGGAAGTAAAAGCAAAAATAAACAAATGGGATCTAATTAAAATTAAAAGCTTCTGCACAACAAAGGAAACTATAAGTAAGGTGAGAAGACAGCCTTCTGAATGGGAGAAAACAATAGCAAATGAAGCAACTGACAAGCAACTCATCTCAAAAATATACAAGCAACTTATGCAGCTCAACTCCAGAAAAATAAACGATCCAATCAAAAAATGGGCCAAAGAACAAATAGGCATTTCTCCAAAGAAGACACGAATGGCTAACAAACACATGAAAAGATGCTCAACATCACTCATTATCAGAGAAATGCAAATCAAGACCACAATGAGGTACCATTTCACACCAGTCAGAATGGCTGTGATCCAAAAGTCTACAAGCAATAAATGCTGGAAAGGATGTGGAGAAAAGGGAACCCTCTTACACTGTTGGTAGGAATGCAAACTAGTACAGCCATTATGGAAAACGGTGTAGAGATTCCTTAAAAATTGCAAATAGACCTGCCTTATGACCCAGCAATCCCACTGCTGGGCATACATACTGAGAAAACCAGAATTGAAAGAGACACATGTACCCCAATGTTCATTGCAGCATTGTTTATAATAGCCAGGACATGGAAACAACCTAGATGTCCATCAGCAGATGAATGGATAAGAAAGCTGTGGTACATATACACAATGGAATATTACTCAGCCCTTAAAAAGAATAAATTAGAATCCGTTCTAATGAGATGGATGAAACTGGAGCCTATTATACAGAGTGAAGTAGGCCAGAAAGAAAAACACCAATACAGTATACTGACACATATATATGGAATTTAGAAAGATAGTAATGATGACCCTGTATGTGAGACAACAAAAGGGACACAGAGGTATAGAACGGACTTTTGGCCTCTGAGGGTGAGGGGGAGAGTGGGATGATTTGGGAGAATGGCATTGAAACATGTATACTATCGTATAAGAAACGAAGCGCCAGTCTATGTTCAATACAGGATACAGGATGCTTGGGGCTGGTGCACGGGATGATCCAGAGAGATGATATGGGGTGGGAGGTGGGAGGGGGCTTCGGCATTGGGAGATCGTGTACACCTGTGGCTGATTCATGTCAATGTATGGCAAAACCAATACAGTATTGTAACATAGAATAAAGTATTTAAAAAAGCAAGAGATTTCTACAAAAACATCTATTTTTGGTTTGTTGACTATGCCAAAGCCTTTGACTTGTGAATCACAATAAAATGTGGAAAATTCTGAAAGAGATGGGAATACCAGACCACCTGACCTGCCTCTTGAGAAATCTGTATGCAGGTCAGGAAGCAACAGTTAGAACTGGACATGGAACAACAGACTGCTTCCAAATAGGAAAAGGAGTATGTCAAGGCTGTTTATTGTCACCCTGCTTATTTAAATTATGTGCAGAGTACATCATGAAAAACGCTGGGCTGGAAGAAGCACAAGCTGGAATCAAGATTGCTGGGAGAAATATCAATAACCTCAGATATGCAAATGACACCACCCTTATGGCAGAAAGGGAAGAGGAACTAAAAAGCTTCTTGATGAAAGTGAAAAGAGAGTGAAAAAGTTGGCTTAAGGCTCAACATTCAGAAAACGAAGATCAGGGCATCTGGTCCCATCATCACTTCACGGGAAATAGATGGGGCAACAGTGGAAAAAGTGTCAGACTATTTTTCTGGGCTCCAAAATCACTGCAGATGGTGACTGCAGCCATGAAAGTAAAAGACGCTTACTCCTTGGAAGGAAAGTTATGACCAACCTAGACAGCATATTCAAAAGCAGAGACATTACTTTGCCGACTAAGGTCCGTGTAGTCAAGGCTATGGTTTTTCCAGTGGTCGTATATGGATGTGAGAGTTGGACTGTGAAGAAAGCTGAGCACTGAAGAATTGATGCTTTTGAACTGTGATGTTGGAGAAGACTCTTGAGAGTCCCTTGGACTGCAAGGAGATCCAACCAGTCCATCCTAAAGGAGACCAGTCCTGGGTGTTCATGAGAAGGACTGATGCTGAGGCTGAAACTCCAATACTTTGGCCACCTCATGTGAAGAGTTGACTCATTGGAAAAGACCCTGATCCTTAGAGGGATTGGGGGCAGGAGGAGAAGGGGATGACAGAGGATGAGATGGCTGGATGGCATCACTGGCTCGACGGACATGAGTTTGCGTGAACTCCGGGAGTTGGTGATGGACAGGGAGGCCTGGCATGCTGTGATTCATAGGGTCGCAAAGAGTCAGACACGACTGAGCGACTGAACTGAACTGAACTGAACTGAACTGAATAAAGCTTACTTTTTGAAAGAGACAGTGAGCTTGGATAGGAAGATTAGAAACAAGGTAGGCAGAGATACCTAATAAGGTATTTGAGTGCTTGACCGCATAATGAATTAAATGCATCATTTCAAACTGCACCTGGAAACAACTATAATAGACTTTTCCCTGTCTGTTACCTCCAAATGACTGTTGAGAATCTTCTCAGAAAGAGTGAACTCTTACTAGTCTTGAGAATGTTACTTTCTCCCAATAGGGCAGATATCAGATAGCAGCAGGTTTGTTGGAAGGGCTCTTGGGACATGGGCCATTTTGGGGAGCTCAGGACATTGTGGAGGGCAGGTTCCATCTGCAGGGGTTCCCATGCCTGCCTTGGGGGAAGTCCTAGACCCTTTCTGTGTATCTCTATATGTGGCTAGGGGCTTCCACGGTGGCTTAGCAGATAAAGAATCTGCCTGCAATACAGGAGATGCAGGTTTGATCCCTGGGTTGGGAAGATCCCCTGGAGGAGGAAATGGCAAACCACTCCAATATTCTTGCCTGGGAAATCCCTTGGACAGAAGAGCCTGGTGCATGAGGTCGCAAAGAGTCAGACACGACCTAGCAACTAAGAACACACACACACATACACACACACGCACATACAAAACATATGGCTTGGGTGGTTTCCTTGTAAGCTACATGGATTTTCAGTCACTTCAGATGTGTCCGACTCTTTGCGATCCCATGGACTGTAGCCTGCCAGGCTCCTCTGTCCATGGGATTCTCTGGGCAAGACTACTATAATAGGTTGTCATTTCCTTCTCCATTGTAACCCATTTTCACATGTAACTGGATCTTCATGTCCCAGATAATCACGATTGTGTGATCACTCACCTAGAGCCAGACATCCTGGAATGTGAAGTCAAGTGGGCCTTAGAAAGCATCACTACAAACAAAGCTAGTGGAGATGATGGAATACCGGTTGAGCTATTTCACATCCTGAAAGATGATGCTGTGAAAGTACTGCAATCAATATGCCAGCAAATGTAGAAAACTCAGCAGTGGCCACAGGACTGGAAGAGGTCAGTTTGCATTCTAATCCCAAAGAAAAGCAATGCCAAAGAATGCTCAAACTATTGCACAATTGCACTCATCTCACACGCTAGTAAAGTAATGCTTAAAATTCTCCAAGCCAGGCTTCAGCAATATGTGAACTGTGAACTTCCAGATGTTCAAGCTAGTTTTAGGCAAGGCAGAGGAACCAGATATCAAATTGCCAACATCCACTGGATCATCGAAAAAGCAAGAGTTCCAGAGAAACATCTATTTCTGCCTTATTGGACTATGCCAAAGCCTTTGACTGTGTGGATCACAATAAACTGTGGAAAATTCTGAAAGAGATGGGAATACCAGACCACCTGACCTGCCTCTTGAGAAACCTATATGCAGGTCAGGAAGCAACAGTTAGAACTGGACATGGAACAACAGACTGGTTCCAAATAAGAAAAGGAGTACGTTAAGGTTGTGTATTGTCACCCTGCTTATTTAACTTATATGCAGAGTACATCATGAGAAACGCTGGGCTGGAGGAAGCACAAGCTGGAATCAAGATTGTTGGGAGAAGTACCAATAACCTCAGATATACAGATGACACCACCCTTATGGCAGAAAATGAAGAAGAACTAAGGAGCTTCTTGATGAAAGTGAAAGAGGAAGTGAAAAAGTTGGCTTAAAGCTCAACATTCAGAAAACAAAGATCATGGCATCTGGTCCCATCACTTCATGGGAAATAGATGGGAAAACAGTGGAAACAGTGTCAGACTTTAAAGATGTTTGCAGAAGAGTTTGTCCCACTGTGGAGTCTCGGTTTTGTCTTTCATGGTCACCTTCAGGAGATGACCTTTATATGTGTCGCCTTGGGCTGATTCTGACTTGTAACTGATTCCTTATCGTGTCTGTCCGGGACACATAAAAATGTGGTCAGCCCATAGGAGGTCACAGAAACATCCAGTGATGAGGCTCAGAGCCTGTGGTTGCAGTAAAATTCCTCGTGCAAGCCATGGGGAGTGTTCAAGGAGTCAGACACGAAGAAGCACAAGGTGATGGTCTTGCCTTCAAAGAGTTTAGATTCTAGGACCTTCCCTGGTGGTCCAGTGGTTAAGAATCCACCTTGCAGTACAGGGAACATGGGTTCCATCTCTGCTGTAGGAAGATCCCACATGCCACAGGGCACCTAAGCCCCACATCCGCTGAAGCCTGCTTACCTAGAGCCTGTACTCTGCAACAAGAGAAGCCACCGCAATGAGAAGCCCGGACACCGCAACTAGAGAATAGCCGTGCAGAGCAGTGAAGACCCAGCACAACCACAAACAACTAAATAAATAAATTTTAAAAATTATTTTTAAAAAAGCATTGTAGTTCACAGGAAATGGAAGATATCCTGTGACATCTTGATAAGATGTCTTATTGACAAGAATTGTCTGATGTCCGTGTTAGAAATTCCTGCCGCCTCCCAAGTGCCTCTTCCCTAATGGACTTATTCTGCCCTGGGGGTCTTCATGGTCTCCTAATAGAAAAAAGTCATTAAGGGGGAAAAAATCTAATATGCTGAGGTAGCTGTAATATAAGAAAAGTAATAAATGAAGTGTCACTACATTCCAAACGCATATTCTTTCAGAAAGAAGGCAATTACTGTTATAAAGATACAGTGTTAGAAAAATTACGGCGGCTGAGAAGTATGTGGTATGTCTGTCGGAGGCACAGTTAATTTTAAAAGTATTACCAAGCATACAAATCATAAGAAGAAAATGCTGAACCACATTAATTGAAAGTGAATTTAATATGCAATTCTGAGGAAGTATCTCCACTTACCCAGCTTTAAAAATTGTTACGCATAGGCTATTAGTTATCAGATTTTCTTTCAAATGTCCAGCCTCTTTTAATGAGGAATATTACTCATGGACTTTATCTCTGATACCTGAATAATTTTATGTGGTTACAGTAAGTGATGGTAATATTAGAACACCTATATTTTACCCTGATTTTTATGTGTGTTGAATCAAATTGCTGTAGGTTTCAATTTGTATTAAGATATAGAGATTCTGATTGGGAATGAGAAGAAGACTTAGAGGTTTCAAATTTAATTGTTTTGCTCTTCACTTTATGTGGTTCAGCAATTGGTTAGAAAAATGGATTGCCATTGATTTCAAATAGCACTGTATAGGCAGTATTATCTAATGACTAACAGAAGTTTTAAAAAATCAGTTGCATTGATTACTTGGAGATTGACTTTAGGAAGAAATTATCTACCTGTCTTATATGTGTGGCATCATCACCAAACACAGGTCTCAGTGGTGCCTTTTGCCCCCCGCTCTGCCGTAGCATACTGAAAAATGCAGGGACACAACTGAAAAACACCCCGAGCTCTGCCTCCCCACACCCCCTCACCCAGCCACTGTCAGGCTCACCTCGTCTTTGTGTACAAACAGCTTTTTGCTTCATGATCTACATGAATATCCTCCACTTCAGCTCTGTCTCTGTCAGCTTCTTATTTCCATCGCTCTAACTCTATCTGGATTTTATACCCTTAAATGTACTAGTGTTCGTTATTTGTGGATCACAGCATCTGCTAATATAAACTGGTCTTGTCCCAGTTTAATGTTTTATTTTCTTGAATTATGCTTCATATAAAATTGAAGCACCAAAGTTATTTTCTTTTGATCAAATTTACCTGATATCTTTCCCTTCATTTTTACTTTAATTTCTCTGTGACATTTTGTTTTTAGGTATGAATCATACAAATAAGTCTGCCTAAATGAGGGTAACTATTTATTGTGAAGTCTCTTATTTATTTGTGAATTATTTGTTATTCTTTTGATCTTTCTGTTTTTAAATGTTTGCTGGTACTCTTGACTTTTATGTTGTATTTTTTCTAAAAATACTGCTTTCAGTGTGGTTTACTTTGTGCAAATATTTAAAAGGTAGACAGCTATTTTTTTTATTCTACTGGCAGTTGCATTTAAAATATTTTTCCATTTAAATGGTGAGATATTTATTAAGTATTAACATTGATGTATTAATAAATGAAATGTATTGAATGTAATTAAACATGAATTTATGACACAGGCAATGGAATGTGAGGGAAGCTGTGAAATGTAACTTTAGTGAACATAAAACAGCTGAGTTGCCTGGGCTGAGGCCTCCCACATTTCATCTCCTGCTTCTCTTCAGAGTAGGGATCCCCACATTCATCATTCTTTTGCCCTATATGTGCATGTTCCTAAATAGTATATTATTGCTATTTGGTTTTGAACTTTGCATGTGCACTAAGTCACTTTCAGTTCAGTTCAGTTCAGTCGCTCAGTCGTGTCCAACTCTTTGCAACACCATGAATCGCAGCACACCAGGCCTCCCTGTCCATCACCAACTCCCGGAGTTTACTCAAACTCATGTCCATCGAGTCAGCGATGCCATCTAGCCACCTCATCCTTTGTCGTCCCCTTCTCCTCCTGCCCCCAATCCCTCCCAGCATCAGAGTCTTTTCCAATTAGTCAGCTCTTTGCATGAGGTGGCCAAAGTACTGAAGTTTCAGCTTCAGCATCATTCCTTCCATTTAGTCATGTCCAACTCTGTGATGTTATGGACTGCAGCCTGCCAGGCAGGCTCCTCTGTCCATGAGATTCTCCAGGCAAAAATACTGGAATGGTTACTATTTCCTCCTTCAGGGGATCTTTCCAACCCAAGGATCAAATCCAAATCTCTTACGTCTAACCTGCATTGGCAGTCAGGTTTTTTACCACTAGCACCACCTGGGAACTTTACATAGGTGGAATCACAATCTGTATTCATCTATGACTTGCTTTGTTTCAGTCATGCGGTTGTAAGGTCATCCATGTTTGCATGTGCAACTCTAGATGAATAATTTTGATAATTAATGGTACAATATTCTATCATGTTAATGTATAACATGTCACAGTGTATTTGCCTGTTCTCCTTTAGTGGACAAGTGGGCATTGACATAATTGTTTGCTATTATGACTGGAGCTGCTGTGAATGTTTTAATACCAATCTCCTCATATATGTGGGCAAGGGTTCTGCTGGTGTATGGGCCTGGACATGGAAGCACTGGTCAGGGGATGTATTTTCATTTTCATGGAATAACATCAAATGGTTTTACCGAAGTATTTGTACTACTATTGATGTCCAGCAGTGTTTCCCATTTGTTGTATAACTTCCTAGGCCTGATTTTCTAACAGTTTTGTTTATTTATTCATTTTCGGCTGTCCTGGGCCTATGTTGCTAGGCAGACTTTTTTCTAGTTGCACAGTGGGGGTTACTCTCTAGTTGTGGTGTGCAGGCTTCTCACTGTAGTGGCTTCTCTTGTTTCAGAGCACAGTCTCTAGGGTGCACAGATTTCAGTAGTTGTGGTTAGCAGGCTCTGAGCACAGGCTCAGTAGTTGCTCTGTGCCCTGTGGGATCTTCCCAGAGCAGGGATCAAACCTGAATCTCCTGCAGTGGCAAGCAGGTTCTTTACCACTGAGCCACCTGGGGAGCCTGTACTGAGTATGTGCTAATTTAAGTGTCATCTTTGTGCACATTCTGAGTCACTCTGCATGGGGCAAAACCTGCCTGGGTTTAATCTCATAGAAACAAAAGATAGAATTCCAATGCTTATGTATTTTTAGTAATAAAATCCAAAAAGCTTCCAAATGACAAGGGCTGGATTGTATCATGTGATAAGAAACAAGTGAATCAAATGGTTGTCCCAGGGGAACAAGAAGAAGAAAATCTCAGAAATAATCAAAGGCAAATTAACAAGGAAAAAAGAAGGAAATTATCTGACAACTGAGATCCTCGCAGCTCTCAGGAACAGTCCTGGTTCGGCTGGCAGACAGAGACAGGCGGCAGGCACATCAGGGTGAGTGGCAGCCGGGGTGTGGAGGAAGAGCGCCTGAGGACAGGCTCGTAAATGGTGAGATGATGGGTGACTTAGTAAATCTGTCAGATGATGAATGAGCTGACAATACACAGCGGACGGATGACAGAGGACAGATCACAAGAAAAAGGCAGCCAGCAAAGACCACAGGGAAGGAGGAAGTCGGCATTCTGCAAGCCAGAGGACTTTTAAAGTGTGATATCGTAAAGCAGGGAAAAAAGCCATGTAAGTAATCACAGTAGCTGATCTGCTTTGGCAACTGTTAGAAACACAATACGGCTCCTGTGAAAGATGCTAAAACTCTCTACTTGATGTGCTCATGGCTGTTAATAAGTGTGTGCATTATACACCTGCCACGTGCTAGCTGTTACCATCTCCATTTGCAAGGATTCCAGCTGTAAAATGGGGATTATGATAGTTACACCTCCCTTTCTTCCTTGTGGGACCATTTGAAGAATAAATTTCATCTGCAATACTTAGAACAGTACCTGGAACATATTAAGTAATGAAGAAACTACAGTTTATTGCTGTTGTTCATGTTGCTGGTCATGTAACTGTCACTTTAAACTTTTACCTGACACATCCTCCATGCCCAGGTCAGCATATGGGTCACAGTAAAGATTCCCATGTTGGTTAAATAAGTTAAATTCTGATGAATTCCTTTATCTCTTACTGAATGTCACTAAGTATTGCAAACTTTCTGGAGGGTGGGGAAATTTTAGGTTTGTTTTTTCTTTTCATAGTTCGGTTTTCAAACTGTACAAACACCAGAAACAGATTTAAACTCCTGTCTTTTGTCTTGGTGAGTCAGCTAAAGGTTTATCAATTTTGTTGATCTCTTCAAAGAATCAGCTCTTGGTTTCATCGATCTTCTCTGTAGTCTTTTTAGTTTCAATTTCATTTATTTCTACTCAGTTCATTCGCTCAGTCGTGTCTGACTCTTTGCAGCCCCATGAATCACAGCACCACCAGGCCTCCTTGTCTATCACCAGCTCCCAGAGTTCACCCAAACTCATGTCCATTGAGTCAGTGATGCCATCCAGCCATCTCATCCTCTGTCGTCCCCTTCTCCTCCTGCCCCCAATCCCTCCCAGCATCAGAGTCTTTTCCAGTGAGTCAACTCTTCTCATGAGGTGGCCTAAGTATTGGAGTTTCAACCTCAGCATCAGTCCTTCCAATGAACACCCAGGACTGGTCTCCTTTAGGA
The DNA here is from genome assembly GCA_917880005.1 of Nanger dama. Taxonomy (NCBI): domain Eukaryota; kingdom Metazoa; phylum Chordata; class Mammalia; order Artiodactyla; family Bovidae; genus Nanger; species Nanger dama. Next base: position 3,115,690 of record CAKJTW010000108.1, on the reverse strand, counting down.
TGGACTGGTTGGATCTCTTTGCAGTCCAAGGGACTCTCAAGAGTCTTCTCCAACACCATGGTTCAAAAGCATCAATTCTTCAGTGCTCAGCTTTCTTCACAGTCCAACTCTCACATCCATACATGACCACAGGAAAAACCATAGACTGATGCTAAACCTGAAACTTCAGTACTTTGGCCACCTCATGCAAAGAGTTGACTCATTGGAAAAGACTCTGATGCTGGGAGGGATTGGGGGCAGGAGGAGAAGGGGATGACAGAGGATGAGATGGCTGGATGGCATCACCGACTCGATGGACATGAGTTTGAGTGAACTCTGGGAGTTGGTGATGGACAAGGAGGCCTGGTGTGCTGCAGTTCACCTTTGTTGGCAAAGTAATATCTCTGCTTTTTAATATGCTGTCTAGGTTGGTCATAACTTTCCTTCCACGGAGCAAGTGTCTTTTAATTTCATGGCTGCAATCACCATCTGCAGTGATTTTGGAGCCCCAAAAAATAAAGTCAGCCACTGTTTCCCCATCTATTTGTTGTGAAGTGGTGGGACCAGATGCCATGATCTTAGTTTTCTGAATGTTGAGCTTTAAGCCAATTTTTCACTCTCGTTTCACTTTCATCAAGAGGCTTTTTAGTTCCTCTTCACTTTCTGCCATAAGGGTGGTTTCATCTGCATATCTGAGGTTGTTGAGATTTCTCCCGGCAATCTTGATTCCAGCTTGTGCTTCATCTAGCCCAGAGTTTCTCATGATGTACTCTGCATAGAAGTTAAATAAGCAGGGTGACAATATATAGCCTTGATGTTCTCCTTTTCCTATTTGGAACCAGTCTATTGTTCATGTCCAGTTCTAACTGTTACTTCTTAGATCTGTATAATTTCTTCCTCTAAATTTGGGCTTTGTTTTTAATTTTCTGTTTATATTTGTTTATTAACATATAATGGATAAGGTCACAAAAAGAATAATTTAAGATTAAAAGAAAAGTATTGATACTGATATCCAAGAAATACTAGAGTCAGCTGAAAACCCAAAACATTCTTTGAAAAGGGCTGTAAGTACACAAATCTATGTTATTTTATAAAAGAGATAAAAAGAGAAGAAACATGAGCGTCAGAAGGGGAAAAAATGTAACAGTAACATAGACATTATATGATTATTAGTGACCTTATGCCAATATATTTGAGAACTTAGATAAAATGGCTAATTTTCATAAAAGAGAGTCAAAAACAATTAAGTTGAAACAGAATAGAAATACAAAACCCAAATGAAGTAATAGCCATTAAAGACTTGAATTGAGATTCAGTATCTCCCTGTTCCCTGACAGATGCCAGACTTAGATACAGGTGATTATTAGCAAACCTTTAAGAAACAGTAATAGAAGAAGAGGGGGAAACTAGTCAAGTGATTTTATTAATCTGGTTTAATGTAATAGCTAAACTAGACAAGAAAGGTAGAGGGAAAAAAATTATAAACCGGTTTCACTAATGAGCATAGATGGCAAAAAAAAACAAAAACAAACTATAGCAAATTGTAGGAATTTATGTTAAAATGCACAATATCCCTGGTGGCTCAGACTGTAAAGCATCTGTCTACAATGCAGGAGACCCGGGTTCGAGCCCTGGGTTGGGAAGATCCCCTGGAGAAGGAAATGGCAACTCACTCCAATACTACTGCCTGGAAAATCCCATGAACAGAGGAGCCTGGTAGGCTACAGTCTATGGGGTTCCAAAGAGTCGGACACGACTGAGCAACTTCACTTCACATGTTAAAATGCATCATAACTGAAGTATAGTTGATTTCTTCTGCCTTGCACAAGACATGAAATTAAATTCCTTGTGAGTAAAAGACAGATTTACACAGTAAACCAAGATAAAAAGCATAAGGAAAAGATACACCATGAAGGAAACTATTAAAGCCAGAAGAGTTCTGTGCTTCAGGAAAATACCATAAAGGTAGAAGATGAGTCACTAATGGGGTAAAGACAGATGTCAGGAAAAAGTGAGTGGGCAGAATTTTCCAAATAGGACAGGTTAATAAAGAAGAAGCACATAATGCAGTAGGAAAAGTGAAAAAGTGAAAGTGAAGTCGCTCAGTCGTGTCCAACTACCCCATGGACTGTAGCCTGCTAGGCTCCTCCAACCATGGGATTTTCCAGGCAAGAATACTGGAGTGGGTAGCCATTTCCTTCTCCAGGGGATCTTCCCGACCCAGGGATCGAACCCTGGTCCCCTGCACCACAGGCAGACTCTTTACTGTCTGAGCCACCAGGGAAGCCCACGTTACAGACAGATTCTTTGCCAGCAGAGCCACAAGGGAATCCCCAGTAGGAAAAAGGCTGGAGCATCTGGTCCCGAAGAGCTAGCAGGAGGTCATATTTCTTGTTTCTTCTCTGCCTCAACTGCCTCTGCCTTTCGAAATGTTGATAATTTGATTTTAATTTTTCTAGTGACTGTGTCCATGTCACCACATTATATATGACTATATTATCACTTCTTGATTTACCCTCTTTGTTCATTAATATTTGACTTTCTCTCTGATAGATGCTACCTATCTTTACTTTCTGCTGGTTGGTTACATAACATAAAATACTATACTCCAGTCTCAATTTCTTAATCCCTCAACTATAGACAATATATCTTCACACTTGATTTTGTAAAATGAGTACGTTAACTTGGTCTCTTAATTTGAAGAGTTGTATGAAATAATAAATAATCTACAACTTGGTTGGTAGTGTTTGTATTTCCACATGTGGGGAAACCTTAAACAGAGATGTCTCTGGTCAGAGATAAGATGGTCTTCAGTGTCTGCAGACAAGAGAAAACAGTTGATATTAATTTATTCTGCATTGGTGTGCCATTTCCTCCCCCTCTTGCCTTGCTGTCAGTTAATTGTTATCACTGTAAGTTTTTCATACTCAGGGAAGTTAAAACACTGCCTTCTTCCTATATATGGCAGCTTGGGATGTTTCCAAGTTGTGTTATCATTTGTATTGTTAGTTTACATTCCTTTTGCCAGAATGCTGTGTAAATAAGTCCTGTGCATGAAATATAAAATGCCAGTATTCATGTATTCATGATGGGTGCCAATTTGCATGCCATAGAGCTTGTAACGTTCCCGATTAAACTGCTCTGTGTATTTCAATAGGTATGTTAATCTGGATTTCACAGGCTGACTCATGTTTTGTCTTTGCAATCGTCTGGCTATAAAACCGAATCTTCCTATTTTACTTTAATACAGGGGTATGGTAAGATTTTGTTTTTATGTGTGCCATATGAGAAGGTGCACACCCTTCTGGCATTTCCTGGTAGGGGCAGGTTTTGCAGGGCAGAGGGAATTGTACCGACCAATGTGAGCCCTGGAAAAGCAGACCCTGCAGTGGGACCTCAGCCCCAGGCTGCTCTCCAGGCTCGTGAGGGTGCTGTCTAAGGTGCTGAATGATCCTGTTTGCTAATGTTGAAGTAGTTGGTCAGAACTGTCAGTTGACAATGAAATGGAAAGGGAAAAAACCTGATGATTATACTTTTATTTATACTGTTCAACTTACAGGAGGCATTTTTCTCTCTTTTCTTTAGATTTATATATAATTGAGTTATTCTCCACTCCGAAATTCAATATCACTAAGAAGCGGGTTTTTATATAGGATGAGATGTTAGTCAGGGTAAGCGTGCAGGAGTTTGTGAAATGGACCACGTTTTGTTCATTTGGCAAACCGGTGTTTTCACTGGAGATGCTTCTGGGCAGGACCCAGGTGTTAAGATGCAGGGATGGACAAGAGAGATCAGCTCACACTGGGAGGGACAGCTGGGGAAGCCAGACAGAAAACAGGGACACCAGTTAACAAATAATCCCAGGCATGAAGCATGCTGAGGGGCAGAGGCACAGAAGCCCAGAGGTGATGTCGGTCTCATGTGTTTTAGAGAATTAGAAAGAGGCTCATCCGGGAACTTTGGTGCTTTCCAGCTGCTCTCTGCCCTGAGCTGTTCTAGGAAACAGTTAGGACTTGGTATCACCCCCACCCCTAGCACATTCTTCCTCCCCAGGCCCAAGATCTTGGCTCTGATCCCTGACTCTGGGATCCCTCTGTTAATACCATCTCGTTCTGATTTTCTGGATTTCATACCTGATTTTCTACTAGTCTGACCCCCAATGCAAATTCTTCTATTTCTGTTCATGTCCCGTAACCTACCTTAATCTGCTGATTGGCAGCTACTGCTGCCATTTAGTTGTTAAGTCATGTGCAAATCTTTGTGACCCCCTGGACTATAGCCTGCCAGGCTCCTCCATCCATGGGATTCTCCAGGCAAGAATACTGGAGCAAGTTGCCACTTCCTTCTTCAAGGGATCTTCTGCACCCGGGGATCAAATACAAGTCTTCTGCTTGGCAAATGGATTCTTTACCACTGAGCTACCTGGGAAGCCTGATTGGCAGCTACTTCTTGGCAGCTACATGTTGCTATACCAGCCTTTGGAAAGTCGATGTTATTTCTTCCTTGGGTTCAAAGATTACCTAAGTCAGATCTCATCAGGAAGCAACTTATAGTCTATTAGGCAGGATCGGAGAGACAAACAAGTATAATTCTAATCAGAAGTCATAAGTTACAAACAAAATGGGTTTCAGTGTAGACCAGCATAAAAGTAACCCTGATTAGATGTGTTGTTGTTGTACAGTCACTAGGTTGTATCCTGTCCCATGGACTGCAACACACCAGTCTCCTCTGCCTCTGAACTTCACTATCTCCTGGAGTTTGCTCAAACTCATGTCCATTTAGTCAGTGATGGTATCTACCCATCTCATCCTCTGTCATCCCCTTCTCCTCCTGCCATCAATCTTTCCCAGCATCAAGGTCTTTTCCAGTGAGTCAGCTCTTTGCATCAGGTGGCCAAAGTATTGGAGTTTCAGCTTTAGTGTCAGATTGGATGTGGCCTGCCCACATTTTGGAGGGTTTTCTGCTTTATTCAGAGTCCACCGACTTTACTGTTAATTACATATAAATAGTACCTTCACAGCATCATCTTGACTGGTGCTTGGCCAAAAATTGAGCACTGTTGCCTAGCCACATTGACACATAAAATTCACCATCACAGTTTCTTTATGAAAATAGAAACAAATACATATACAGATTCCCATTTTCTCTTCTTTCTTACACAAAAAGTAGCATGCTATTTGCCCCTTTGCCTTTCCCACTTAACAATACATTTGGAAAACTGTGTGAAAGTATTAGTTGCTCAGTCATGTCCGATTCTTTTGCAACCCCATAGACTGTAGTTCTCCAGACTCCTCTGTCCATGGGATTCTCCAGGCAAGAATACTGGAGTGAGTAGCCATTCTCTTTTTCAGGGCATTGTCCTTCCCCACCCAAGTATCAAACCCAGGTCTCCTGCATTGTAGGTAGATTCTTTACTGTCTGAGCCACCAGGAAAGCCCATTTAGAGATCTTTCTAAATCTGGGCCACATGCATTGCCACCAACTCAAATGGTATTCTGTGCATCTATAAAAACTTTTTTAATGTGATAACATAAAAGGAAAAAGCTTTTGTGCAGCTAAATAAATAATTTTAAAAAGCAATCACATTGAAAGGCAGAATATCAAACTGGGAAAAATATTTCTGTGTTAGATCACAAATAGATCTATCTCAGATCACAGTGCTTCATAGACATTGATAAGAAAAGGACCAGACCTATGCAAAAGAAAAATGGACATGGGCAGAATTCACAGAAAAAAAAGAACATCATCTGTAGCATCAGCCCCAGAACTAGGACTCCTAGGGCAAAGAATGGATTAACCTACGTTGTTATTTAGTCTTTAGAGCCATCTGCACCCTCCTATCTGCACTCTTGCTTCAGCCAGAATCCTCTGCCACCATCTCCTAGTGTACGCAGCCACCACAGGCAGGAACCTGGTGTCCTACAGGAGGGCCCTGGCCAGGGGGTCAGGTCTGGGGTTTCCTGCATGATATAGACCAGGGGACCCCAGCGTTTTTGGCACCAGGGACTGATTTCATGGAAGACAATTTTCCACAGACTTGGTAGGGGGATGGTTTCAGGATGATTTAAGTGCATTACACTTACTGTGCAGATTATTTCTATTATCATTACATCAGCTCCACCTCAGGTTATAAGACATTAGATCCCAGAGGTGGGGGACCCCTGATCTAGAGGAAAGGGAAGCCTTTTCTACTTGCTAAACCTTCCTATGAGCTTGGACGCCTGACCAGTGTGCTTCTTTATGAATAAAAATGAGTTCCTATCTTCTGAGACCTTTGATGGTTTCTTATCACTTTGTCGAAGGAAGTCCAGCTCCTGCCCTTGGCCTGCGATGCTTTGCCCAGGCTGCTGACTTCATCCAACAATGCCCTGTGCACCAGCTTGTTGGGCCTCCTGATCGTTTCTGGAACTTTCTAAGGACTGCCTTTAATGTTTTGCTTCATGTTTTTCCAGGGATTTGTGAACGTGAGGTTAGTCTAGAGGGATGTGATCTGACTGAGCTTTTCCAGTGACAATACATTTGACCAGAAAGCAGTGTAGCATCCTTCCAAACAGTCTGCACATCACTGCCCGATCTGTTTCCTCACTATAGATCTGGTCCCTTTGCCGCCTTGCTTAATGACCTCTTGAGCCTCACCCTTGTTTAAGGAAAACACCAAGTTTATCAGCAAACACATCCCTGACCAACCTGCAGCACCCTTGCTGCACCCCTGACCAACTGCAGCACCCTCGGTGTGGTGTTCCATGTCCAGGTTCCATGCGTGACCCATGCTAACCTTGTCCAGTAATGCTTTCGTGGTGTCAGTCCTCTTGGATAACTCGTATTCATCCCACAGAACCCACAGACCTATTCCCTGACCCTCCAAGCAGACTTCATGAGGTGTTTCTTCACACTACCACAAAATCTAGTATGTGTATTGTTTTGCATATAGGGTGATTTTACCCTCATTCTGGGCAGGGTTGCAGAATTATGGCTATTTTACTATCTTCTTCTGGTGACCATGGTTATGTTGACTGACAGCTTCCTTCTTAATAACTTTCTCAATTAAAAACCTTAATGTGACCCTTAAGAGAAACTGTTAAACATCAAAAGAGAATCTTAAATATCTTATCCTAATATAAACTGTCGTTTAGATGTGTGCCCTGATGGAAAACTATCACACAATAAAATGAAATAAAAAATAACCTTTTATGGCAAAAATATTCATCTTGCAGCTACATCTCAATGCAAAGGGATGGAGACTTCCTGGTCACCCAATGATTAGGACTCTGTACTCCACTGCAGGGGGCGTGGGTTTGGTCCCTGGTCAGGGAACTAAGATCCCTCATGCCATGCAGACAAATAATAATAATAATAATAAAATAAAGGCAAAGGGATTTGGACTCCCCTGGTGGTCCATTGGTTAAGACTCTGCAGTCCCAATGCAGGGGTCCTGGTTTGATTCCTGGTTGGAGAACTAAGATCCCACGTGCCACTCGGCATGCCAAAATAATAATAAAATAAAGGCAAATGGGTGGCCATGGCCAAGGACATAAGGGCAGGAAGGACTAAGTCAGTCTCACACAACACCTTAGCTGCCTTATTCCATCTTCAAGGGATCCAGGACCTCATTGTACGCAGCCCATTGTTTAAAAGCTAATGTTTCCTTGTGTGAATGCCTGACTTTATTTTGATGATAGTACATCCTGACAGTGACAGTTTTTATATCTGAAAAATCTTCCTAATTAGATGTCTTTCTCTGCAAATCAAAAGATGTCATTTATCTTGAGGTTTTGCATGAATTGGAATGTGACTGGGCGCTGCTGCCATTGTCATTAAAACATTCTTCGGTAAATTAAATCCGTATTTAATTCAGACCTAATGATTGAAATATTATCAGGACATGTGGCACAAGAAGGGCACAATCACCCCTGAGGTCACCCCCACGTTGCAGCCACCAGTCGGTCCCTGGGCAGCCCTGTCCTCAGAGAAATTCTCCCATCATGTCCCGTGAAGTCTGTTTACTCCTTCCACCCCATCCTCCCTGCCCCGAGACATCAGAGCCTATTTTTGGCTCCCAGTTTCCCCCTGTACTTTTCTTCCCTAACCTCATACTGATAACCTCTTGGAAGGCCTGTCTCCCAGATCTCAGCAGCACCAGCCCCTTCCATCTACGTGGGAGCTTCACCTAGTGCCAGGTGCCCAAGCGTCATTGTAATAAATCAGATACAGCCCGTTACTGAGGCTTCTGTAGGGATGGAATCGAGATGGAGCCGGTGAATTAGGCATCAGCCCATTCCTGCTGAAGTCGCAGCACCTCAAGGGCCTCGAAACAATGATGTAAATACCTCTGTGTCAGGTGCTCCCATGGTCCCAGATGTGTAAGATGGAGCCCAGCTCATCAGCTGAAAATTTGTGTGCTCAGAACCAGTCATTCATTCTACCATCTCGTTTTAAACTGAGATGACTCTGCCTCTTACAACTGTTTTGTGTAGAAAATGGTATTTAAAAATATACTGCAGTTAAAGAGGGGCACAAGTTTTTTTATGAAAAGCAAAGCCATGTGCTCCTGTTGCTCTGCAGAGGAAGTGAGCAGGTATTTAAAGGACATGAGTTCAAATGAACTTACCTGGAAACAAACAGACTCACAGATGCAGAGAACAGACTTGTGGTTGCTAAGGGGGAGGAGAGTGGAGGAAGGATGGACTGGGAGTTTAGGATTAGCAGATGCAAACTATTATATAAAATTACAAGGTCCTACTGTATAGCACAGGGAACTATATTCAATATCCTGGGATAAACCATAATGGAAAAGAATATGAAAGAGTGTATAACTAAATCACTTTGCTGTACAGCAGAAGCTAACACAACTTTGTAAGTCAACTATACTTGAATAAAATAAATTAAAGTGAAATAAAATAAAGGGCATGAGTTGAGTGGTTGGGGTGCAGGCTAAGTCACCTGGGCCTCAGGGATCGCTGCTGACTTGGGTACCAGTTTCCTGCAGAAGCCACTTGCCGTCTCTGTCTCTGGGCCCTGTGGTTTTGCTCTCGGCCCCAAGCTGGGGGCTGGTACACTCCACCTGCTCAGTCTGTGTCAGCCAGGTTTCCAGGTTTGTCTCCCACTCTAAGCCCAGCCCCACCCCAGACCAGCCTTCTCTGCACTCCTAATATCCAGAGAGGCTGGGCATGGCTCTCCAGTCTCTGAAAAACGCCCTAGGCCAGGAGCTTTGGTGCCACGTTGCCTGTACCCTGCTGCAGTGGCGGGCATCCCTGTGGCACCGGGGTAGGTGTCAGCATTCCTGGTCCAGCAGCACCCCTCTGCACAGGCACTGTGAGATGCTTTCCACACGGGTGTCTGACAGCTCAGGGGCTTCCTGCAGGAGAAAGGGTGTTCTCACTCACACTTGGCAGATGAGGAGAATGACATTCAAAGGGGCTGAATGTTTTACTGAAAGTCAACACAACTGTTAGAGTCACAATGTCCTGTGTGTGCACACAAGCTGCGGGCTCTCTAGTCACAGCCCCCCACCCCCACCCCCCGCTGACCACCAAGACTCTCAAGGACATTGCTGCTCTGTCTGTGCCTCAGTTTCTAGTCTGTTGGGGGGACATGGGAACTCGTGAGGGTGCAGCTAGGCTGGCACGAGGTTGGCTCCATCCAGGCATTCTTCTCACAGCCTTTAGCATCTGGCAAACCTGACTCTGAGTAACGTCCTGCCAGAGACCAGCTGCTGGATGTCTCTATGGAAACGGAAACGACATTGGCTCGGTGAGAGGCCCAAGCTGACCGTGCAGCCTGCTTGTGAGGAAGGTCCCCCGAAGGGCACGTGGACTCAGGCTACTGTTAGCATTCCATCATTTGCTTTTTAAATGTTTTTGGCCATGCCCTGTAGCATGTGGGATCTTAGTTCCCCAGCCAGGGATTGAACCTGCCCACTGCCTGCATTGGAAGTACAAAATCTTAACCCCTGGACCACGAGGGAAGTCCCTCCATCATTTACCTTTAATGTTAAAACATATCAGTGGTGACTCTGTTGTTCACTTGAAAATGATTGGTGCTGGTTATTGGCAAAGCACAGGGCACATGTCCAAAGGGCTTCCCTGGTGGCTTAGCAGTAAAAAATCTGCCTGCAATCCAGGTTTAGTCTTTTGAGAAGCCTCCGTACTATTTTTCCTTAATGACTGCACCAGTTTGTATCTCCACTAACAGTGTAGGAGGGTTCCCTTCTCTCCGTAACCTTTCCAGCATTTATCCTTGGTAGATTTTTTGATGATGGCCATTCTGACCGGTATGAACTGATATCTCATTGTAGTTTTGTATTTCTCTAGTAATGAGCGATGTTGAGCATCATTTCATGTGCCTTTTGGCCATCTGTATGTCTTCCTTGGAGAAAAGTGTATTAGATCTTCTGCCCATTTTTGATTGGATTGTTGATTTTTTTTAATATATATTGAGCTGCAGGAGCTGTTTGTATATTTTGGAGATTAATTGTCACTTAGTTTGCAAATAGTTTCTCCCATTCCGTGGGTTGTCTTTTTGTTTCTTTCTTGTTTCCTCTGCTGTGCAAAAGCTTTTAAGTTAACTAGGTCCTGGTTTGATCAACAGGTCACAGAGGCTGGCCCCTGTGTAGGAGGAGAGGGGTGAGCCTCCACTTCTCAGTCAGAGAAAATACCGCCCCTAATTTAGTACAAGATGTCAACATGAAAGTATCCTAATAAACTCGATCAAAATTCAATGTAAAGCTCTATTTTAATATTTGATATTTTGTTCAGGTCCTGAACATAATAGCACAGACCGTGTTAACAGCCCTTAGCATCCTCTGATGACAAAAACCTGCCTTTCAGTGTTGATTACTATGAGAAAGGAAGCTGGTGTAGAATTCTTTGCAGCTTGAGAGAGAAGCAATGTCTGCAGGGGGCCGTTTGCAGCTGAGGGCTCGTCAGCCCCGCCATGTGGGCCCTGGTAGGAGACCTGGGAGGGGGTCGAGAGTATTGCACAGGCACCTTGAAGTGTGACAGTGACCAGGGCCTCCAAGGCTTGCTCCACTTGTTTTCTGGGTTGTCATGTCCCACGGAAGCTGTTGGACATCTGTGTAAATCTAAAGGTAACCTTGCAGGCTGTATCAGCTTGCCGAGTGGGGCCCCCTAACAAAGCCCTAAACTGGAGGGCTTAAGTAGCAGAAATTTAGAGCCTCACAGTTCTGGAGACTAGAAGTCTGATATCAGAGTGTCAGGAGTCTTGATTCCCTCCAACAGTCCTGAGGAAAAAACTGGTCCAGGCCTCTCCCCAGCTTCTGGGTGTTTGCTGGCATCTCTGGCATTCCTGGGCCTGTGGACCCACCCCCCACCTGTGTTTCCCTCTTCTCATGGCCCTCACTCTGTGTGCACGTCCATCTCTGTGTCCAAGTTTCCCCTTCCCTTAAGGTCATATCAGCATAGGGCCCATCCTCCTCCCAGGCAACCTCATCTGCAAAGACTCTACTTCCAAACAAGGTCACATTCAGGGGTATGAGGGTTGGGGTGTCCACCTGAGAGTCATAGGGTGACACGATTCAACCCATAGCATAAGATAACTTCTGAAAACTAACAGATTTGCTCATTTTTTCATGGGGAACAAGAGAAAATGGGCAATTTATATGACAAAACACACTAATACATATAAAATGGATAACTAATAAGGACCTACTATATAGTGCAGGCAACTCTATTCATAGTCTGTAATAGCCTACATGGGAAAAGAATCTAAAAAGAATGGATATATGTTTAGCTGATTCACTTTGCTGTACACTTGAAACTAACACAACATTGTAAATCAACTATGCGCCAATAAAAATTTTTAAAAAGAGACAGAGGAGGGAACAGGCAAAGCTGTAGGGAAAATGTTATCACTAAAAAGTCATACAAATCACGAAACAGAGCCTAGTCTGCTAGGGGAGCACGGTGAGATCCTGGTGCCTGCAGGCTGCCCAATCCCCGCCCCACCCCCACTCCCGACCGGAAGTCTACATGGGGTTAGCAGAGGGCACGAGGTGTCCCCGAAGGAGGCAGACCACCCCCACCTGCCTTGTCTCAGGCCAGGGGCTGGATGCCTCTGCACTGCTGGCCACACAGCACCGAGGCCCAGGGCTCAGTTTGCAGGAACCTCTTCTAAGGGTCCTCATGGGCCACTGCGTGGACCCACTGCTCTCAGCTCAGAGCTTTGACTTCCTGTTTCTGGTGGCTTTCCTGGTGTCCATTCTCATTCTGTTCTGAAAACAGACTGTCCTGTGACCACTGTCCTAGGCTCTTCAGTTTTGGAGGGCCACACTGACCTGCATTTCATCTCATCACCCTGCCCCTTGCCCACCCCCCTTCCCAGTCTCATCAGGCTCTCACTGCTTATTTGGGGCAGTTTTCTGACAGGTGCATTTTTGGATGTTCTCCCCATTTTCTGGATTTCCCAGTCAGCTTAGTGGTAAAGAACCTGCCTGCCAATGCAGGAGACTCAGGTTCGATCCCTGGGTCAGGAAGATCCCCTGGAGGAGGAAATGGCAACCCACTCCAGTATTCTTGCCTGGGAAATCCCAAGGACAGAGGAGCCTGGTGGGCTGCAGTTCATGGGGATCTGTTATGACTGAGCGACTAAAACAGTAACAACAACCCCATATTCTAGCAGAGAATCCTGCCTTGTTCCCTGTACACCAAGTAGAAAGCATTTTGGAAACTGTGTTTTTAGGAAAATGTAACAGCTTGGTTTTCTAAAGATGACAGAAAGCACAGCGTTGCTGTGCGTGGTCTGGCCCTGGCAGCCCTCTGCTCAGGGCGTTTGTGTATTTATCACAGCATCACAGGCTGAAAGGGCTTGAGAAACCACCCAACTCATTCTCCTCTCTTCAGGAAAAACTGTCTCAAAGCTGTTTAGCCAAATGAACATTTATTCCTTTCTAGACCCTACCTGTAATTATCAGTATAAATCACCTAGTGTCGGTTGATCTAGAGGTATCCACAGATATTCCATTTCAGATTCTTTATTTACATGTAAGATTATGGCTGTAGAATTACATTGGAGTCATGATGTCATCATTTTGTTCCATCTTCCTTTTGAAATTTCTTGTTTTTAGTTATGTCTTTAAGGATGGTATGTGAAATCCAGTGGCTTTCTCTGACTTCTTACATTAGCTGATATTGGTGTAAGTTTTATTAAGGAACATTTTGCTTTAATTGTTAATAGTTTTGCCCAAATGAGCAATCATTCACTTATATCTGTATGAACTTGTGGACATTTGTCTTATACTTTGGGTTAAGGACCAGCACTATCTGATCCTGTGGCTAAAACCGTCCCAGTTGGCTCTGTGTTCCTTGTCAAACCCACCTCCTTGTAAGGTTATTTTTGTGTGTGTGACTTTAATATTTTTGTCACTACAAAGTGCTCCAGGCTCACTTTTGTTTTTTTAAGACTTTATTGAATTTTCGTTGCAATATCACTCCTGTTTTATGTTTTGGTTTTTTCGCTGCCCCGAGGCATGTCATATCGTAGCTTCCCAACCAAGGATAGAACCCATATCCTGAGTATCCCCTGCACTGGAAGACAAAGTCTTAACCAGTAGATCACCAGAGAAGTTCCCCCAGGCTCATCTTATACGTTCTTGCCCCAGGCCTAGAATCAGCGACTTTTCCGAGGAGCCCTGGTTCTGCTGATTGGAGAATGGTATTAGAAACCAAAATCAGGGCATGAGATTTGTCCTTGCTTCTCAGAGTCTTTGCTTCTTGGTCCTCTCAGCTGACAGAATGTTACTGAACATGAGCTAGTATGCCTGACGTCACACAGTGAGGCCAAATGGAAATGTTGGAGTTTGGAGCAGAGAAGGGTTTATTGTAGGGCCTTGCAAGGAGACGTATGGCTCTTGCTGCGAAAATCTCAAACTCCCCAAAGAGTTTCAGTAAAGCACTTTTTAAAGGCCAGGGAGAGAGGGGCGAGGTCTCACCCCAGCAGTAAGTCACTGGGTTCTCACCACCCACCATCCATTTACTGAATTGTTGGTGCCAGGACCCCTGTTGCTTTCAGGACCATACCTGCCGGAAGCAACTCCGTCAGCTAGAGCTAACATGACAGTCAGTTTCCTTTGCCTCTAGGTTTATAGGCTTCACTCCTTTCCAGGGTTACTCAGGATAGCTCCCTTCTCCCCCACCCCTTTCAATGAGGTGGTTTCCTATTTTTGTAAAATAGGTTGTTTTGGCCCCGTTCTGCATTGCATTCTGGAATCCTCTTATTTCCTAAAAACTTTAAAAATTTTGCATATGTTAAGGCCCACTCTTTGTGCCCTACTGCTCAGCAGAGTGTGACAAATGTGTAGTGTCATGTGTCCACCACTGCAGCATCCGGAGAGTGGTTCCACTACCCTAAAAATTCCTCGTGGTTATTAACCCACTTAACCCTCGCTGCTCCCTGCAAACTCCCAGCAATTACTCATCCTTTCACTGTTGCTCAAGTTCTGTCTTTTCCGGAATGTCGTGTAATTGGATTCAGCGTCTTAGTCTGTTCAGGCTGCTGTCACAAAATACAGCACACCAGGTGGCTTATGAACAACAGAAATTTATTTCTCACATTCTGGAGGCTGGAAGTCTGAGATGAAGTCTCGGCTCCAGGATGCAAACTTCTTGTGTCCCAACGTGGTCAGAGACCTCCTTTTTCATGAGGCTGACTCCACTCATGGGGGCTTCACCTTCATAATTTAAGTCCCTCCCAAAGACTCCACCTACTAGTATCCTCACATTTGAGAGTTAGGATCTCAACATATGAATTTGGAGGAGACAAATATTGAGACCATAGTATATAGTATTCATTTTTTCAGGCTTCTCTCACTTAGCAATATGCATGTAAGACTCATTCGTATCTTTTGTGGCTTGATTGTTCATTTTCCTGCCAAATAATATTGCACTGTGTAGCTGGGTCCCAGTCAGTCTGTGTATCTGTTCACCTATTGATGGATATTCTTGGTTACTTCAAGTTTTTAGCAATTATGAATAAACCTGCTTTAAACAAAAACTCATGCACAGATATTTTCAAATCAGCTGGGTAGATTCCTGGGAGTATGGTTGCTGGATCCTATGGTAAGACTATCTGGTTTTGTAAGAAACTTCTAAACGCTCTTCCCAAGTGGCTATATGGTTTTGCATCCCCACCAGTAACATGTGAAGTTCCTGTTGGTCTGCAGCAACTTGCAGTGTTGGGTTTGGATTTTGACCATTGTTAAAAGGTATTCTCTGGTATCTTTTCCTTGTTTTAATTTGCAATTCCCTAATGACCAGTGATGTTGAGGATTATTTCATGTGCTTACTGTCCATCCATATATCTTCTTTTATAATAGGTCTGTTTGGAATTTTTGCTCAGTTTTGAAGTCAGGTCTTTTTGTTTTGTTATTGTTGGGTTTTAAATTTCCTCATACATTTCAGATACAAGTCCCTTATGAGACATGTGTTTGACAAATATTTTCTTTTAGTCTATGGCTTGTCTTTTTTCCTTCTCTTAACAATATCATCTTCAAGTCTCCATTGTTTTCCTGTTTTCAATTCCATTGATTTCTGCTCCAGCTTTTATTTCTTTTCTTCTGTTGGCTTTAGGCCAAAATTGCTCCTCTTTCTCCAGTTTCCTAAAAGTGCACACTTAGATTACTGATTCTTAGATCATTCTTCTTTTCTGCCGAGTGCATTTAACACTATAAATTATCCGTTAAAACTGCTTTAGCCGCAGCTGACAAATTTTGACAAGCTGTATTTTCATTTTCATTTAGTTCAAAATATATTTTAATTTCAATTTAAGCCATATGACATTTAGAATTGTGTTTTTAGATATATGAATATGTGAGCATCTTCCAGCTGCTTCTCTGTTATTGATTTTTCATTTAATTCCACTGTGATCCAAGATCATACTTTGTATGATTTTCGCCACTTTAAACTTGTCTGATGTGTTGTTTACCCCAGGGTGTGGTCTGTCTTGGTGGGTGTTCCATGTGAGCTTGAGAAGAACCTGGCTTGTGCCCTTTGGATGAAGTCATCTGTGGGTCAGTTAGGTCAGATTGATTGTTTGTGCCATTCAGTTCAGTTCTATCCTTCCTGATTTTCTGCTGGCCTGATTTGCCTGTAAGTGAAAGAGGGTGTTGAAGTCTTCAACTGTAATAGCGGATTTGTCTTTTTTCCTCTCAATTCTCTCAGGTTTTGCCTCGTTTATTCTGACTCTCTGTTGTTGGACACAAATAAAGACTGTGCTGTCTTCTTGGAAGATTGACCTGTACATCATTAAGTAATGCCCCTGTTTTTCCCTGATAATTTTCCTTTTTCTGAAATCCACCTTGTCTGAAATTATTCTTGAACCTCCAGTTTTCTCATTACCATATGACATAACTTTCTCCATCCCATTTCTTTTAATCTACCTGAGTCTTTACATTTAAAGTGGGTTTCATACAGATGGCTAATAAACACATGAAAAGATGTTCAACATCACTCATTATTAGAAAAATGCAAATCAAAACCACAATGGGGTATCATCTCACACTGGTCAGAATGGCTGCCATCAAAAAGTCTGCAAATAATAAATGCTGGAGAGGGTGTGAAGAAGAGGGAACCGTCTTACACTATTAGTGGGAATGCAAATTGGTGTAGCCACTATGGAGAACAGTGTGGAGATTCCTTAAAAACTGGAAATACAGCTGCCATACCCAGCAGCCCGTTGTTGGGCATGCACACCGAGGAAACCAGAACTGAAAGAGACACATGTACCCCAGTGTTCACTGCAGCACTGTTTGCTATAGTTAGGACATGGAAGCAACCTAGATGTTCAATGGTAGATGAATGGATAAGGAAGTTGTGGTACATATATACAATGGAATATTACTCAGCTATAAAAAGAATGCATTTGAGTCAGTTCTAATGAGGTGGATGAAACTGGAGCCTATTATACAGGTTGAAGTAAGTCAGAAAGTGAAACACCAATACAGTATATTAACACATATATATGGAATTTAGAAAGATAGTAACAACGATCCTATATGTAAGGCACAGAGGTAAAGAAGAGAGCTTTTGACTATGTGGGAGAAGGTGAGGGTGGGATGATTTGAGAGAATAGCATTGAAACATGCATATTACCATATGTAAAATAGATCACCAGTGCAAGTTTGAGGCATGAAGCAGAGCACTCAAAGCCAGTGCTCTGAGACAACCCAGAGGGATGTGGTGGGAAGGGTTCAGGATGAGGGGACACTTGTGCACCATGGCTGATTCATGTCGATGTATGGCAAAAGCCGTCACAATATTGTAAAGTAATTATCCTCCAATTAAAATAAATTAAATAATTAAAAAATAACAGAGTGGATTTTTTTTTTTGTAGACCACATCTAGTTGACTCTGTTTTTGTATCCACTCTGACAGTCTCTGTCTTTTAATAGGGATGTGTGGGTCAGTCTCA
This sequence comes from Nanger dama, assembly GCA_917880005.1. Classification (NCBI taxonomy): domain Eukaryota; kingdom Metazoa; phylum Chordata; class Mammalia; order Artiodactyla; family Bovidae; genus Nanger; species Nanger dama. Next base: position 3,098,290 of record CAKJTW010000108.1, on the reverse strand, counting down.
TTTAAATGTGGTTATTGGGACGGACGCAGCTGAGAGGAGCTACCCCATGTCCAAGGTCAAGGGCAGAAACTGGGAGGACCCCATGCCCAAGGGGGCGACAGCCAAGAAGAGCTACCCTACATCTGAGGTCAGGAGATCAGCCCTGGGTGTTCTTTGGAAGGAATGATGCTAAAGCTGAAACTCCAGTACTTTGGCCACCTCAAGCGAAGAGTTGACTCATTGGAAAAGACTCTGATGCTGGGAGGGATGGGGGGCAGGAGGAAAAGGGGACGATAGAGGATGAGATGGCTGGATGGCATCACCGACTCAATGGACATGATTTTGAGTGAACTCCGGGAGATGGTGACGGACAGGGAGGCCTGGCGTGCTGCGATTCATGGGATCACAAAGAGTCAGACGTGACTGAGTGACTGAACTGAACTGAACTGAACTGATTGGGATGGGGGAACCTGGTGGGCTGCCGTCTATGGGGTTACACAGAGTTGGACACGACTGAGTGACTTAGCAGCAGCATTGATATAGTTGGATTGATACAGTTAGATGCATATCTAACATGATCCATATCTACCATGTTTGTAACATTTTTTTAATTTTTATTTATTTATCCTTTTTTCCTATATCTTTTCCTGCCTTTTCTGGTTAACTGAACATGATTCCATTTTATCTCCTGTTTTACCATAAGAATTATACGTCTCATACTAAGTTTTTCAGTGGTTGCCCTAGAGTTTCCAATATACATTTTAAACTGATCTACATTCACCTTCAAATAACCCTATTCTGATTCATACCTAGTGCAGGTGCCTTATAACATTCCCCAATGACCTCCTTCCCTCCCTTGTGACACTGCTGTCAATCATTGCATTTATCCATAAACTATAATCACCCAACACTGTTACTATTATTTAAAGAGAGAGTTACACTCTTGATGAATTAAACATACAAAAAGTAAAAAAAAAAAATTACTTCGCCTTACATTTACAGGATAAATAAATAAAAAATATGGAGAAGGAAATGGCAACCCATTCCAGTATGCTTGCCTAGAAAATCCCATGGATGGAGGAGCCTGGCAGGCTACAGTCCATGGAGTCGCAAAGAGTCTGACACGACTGGGCGACTTCACTTCCCCTTACATCTCCTTCAGTGTTTTTCCTTTCTTCATGTAAATCTGAGCAATTTCATTTCACTGAGATGGGGGTCAGAGTCCTTGCCATCCTCCACTGCATGCACGCTGGCCACTCCTGATCTTTCTTTAGCTGTACCTTGTTCACATAGTTTGTTCACAGATTACTAAAGGGGATGCTGGAGAGGAGATCTGATAATCAGATAATCGCTTATTCTTCATTTCTACCTCTTTAATCTGTGGAAAGAACCAATGAGTTGGGCAAAAAAGTTTGGTGTGATCAAAAGATGTGAAAGGGGCGGGAACAGAGACACAGACGTAGAGAACAGATTTGTGGACACAGTGGAGGGAGGGAGAGGGTGGGACAAATTGGGAAATTAGGATTGACTTGGGGGCTTCCCTGGTGGCTCAGAGGTTAAAGTGTCTGCCTGGAATGCAGGAGACCCGGGTTTGATCCCTGGGTCAGGAAGATCCCCCTGGAGAAGGAAATGGCAACCCACTCCAGTACTCTTGCCTGGAGAATCCCATGGAGGGAGGAGCGTGGTAAACTACAGTCCATGGGGTCACAAAGAGTTGGATACGACTGAGTGACTTCACTTCACTACAGGCACTCATGTGTAAAACAGACAGCTAGCAGGAAGCTGCTGTGTAGCACAGGGAGCTCAGCATGGTGCTCCGTGATGACCTAGAGGAGTGGGGGTGGGGTGGGTGGGAGGCTCAAGAGGGAGGGGATATATGAATTATGGCTGATTCATTTTTTGTACAGCAGAAACCAACACAACATTGTAAAACAATTATACTCCAATTTAAAAAACTTAAAATAAATTTAAAAGAAGATGTGAAAGGTGTGCTTAGGCCTGAGATGAGCAGAGCACAGTGGGGACTGGCTGAAGTTCCGTCAGGAGACACAGGAGCCTCTTGTGGGAAGCTTGCTCTTGCCAAAAGCTGCTTACATCCTTCTCCTTCCTGCAAGATTCTCCCTCAGGTTGAGGAAAAGCATGGGTGTAGAAGTGAGGAATAATGATTTTCAATCGCTTTAAATGAGTAAAATAAGTATTTTTAGGTGGTGTATGGTTATAGTTGGAGAAGGGAATGGCAATCCACTCCAGTATTCTTGCCTGGAGAATTCCATGGGCAGAGACGTCTGGTGGGCTACAGTCTGTGGAGTCGCAAAGAGTTGGACATGACTGAGCGTCTGACACACACACACGGTTATAGTTTAGGTTTTAATTTCACGTGTCTTAGCACGTTGGTCTCTCGTGGTATCAGTTTTGTGGAGGGAACAGTAGATGTATGTGGAGAAGGGAACATCCATCACAGACATTGGTTTCCACCTGATCTTTGTGGGTTCGCAACTGTCGCACTGAGCCAGCCCACGGGCAGACATCATTACTCCTCGTGTGTGGCGGAGAACTTGTCATCAATGCATGAACAGCTGTCTGGAAACGATGAAACTTTACCCCTGCAATCAGAAGTCATGTGCTAACTTGAAAGCCAGGCTTAGGTAGGCGTTTGGTATACCTAGAGAGAGCCCATTTTCAACAGAAAGCAGCTAGGAGGGGAGTTCACTGTGCATTCAAAGTTACTCACCCCTCCCACGGTGAGAAAGGCATGCCCAACACAGCATCTTGGAAGGACACTGGGCCTGGTCCCCTTTACTCACTAGACCTCAGCCTCAGGTCTTTTCTGTGGATCAAGCTGGCATCTTATTTGTCTCCATGCCGTGCCAGTCACAGGTGTGGCTGTTCTGGACTTTGCTGTGTGACACCCTCTGTCTCTCTGAGTGGTTGCCTCTCAAGCAGGAGAGGAAGTTTTGCATGAATATGTAGCCTTTCTTGGGCTTCCCAGATGACACTAGAAATAAAGAAACCGCTTGCCAATGCAGGAGACCTTAAGAGACACAATTTGATCCCTGGGTCAGGAAGATCCCATGGAGGAGGAAATGGCAATCCACTCCAATATTCTTGCCTGGAGAATCCCATGGACAGAGGAGCCTGGTGGGCTACAGCCGATGGGGTCCCAAAAGAGTCAGACATGACTGAAGCAACTTAGCACATGCATACTCTACCATTGCTTTATGGTCAAACTCCATGTTTTCTGGGTAACAAGAGAAATGTTACTGCAGTGATATAATAATGTATTTTCCTCTGGTATATCTAATGCACTTGAGCATTTTAACAAGCCAGCAGTTATGATAATTTTAATGGGAGGTTTGTGTTTCGTTTTGCATAAGTGATGAGTTTAAATTTGATTGAGTCTTGGATCATAAGTCCCAGCAGTGTACAGATCTAGTTCCTTAATGCTTTGAGGTCTGTCCCTGACTGTTTTCATTAAAATATTTCTTCATTGTAAATTATTCTATTTAACTGGGTATTTTAAAAGGAAGAATGTTTTGTCTGTAGCTTTATAATTAACCTAATCTGATTACTGTGTTTTTGTTTTTTTAAGGAAACAATAGAGTAGAATATGTCATCAAAGTTTTAGGCACCTCAGACTTAGTGTAGCATTGTGGTCCCATAAATCTATTATTACTTATGGTAGTAGATATACATAGCTCTGTGGATATTACTCAGAATTGCTGCATTGACACTGGCATTTTGGTTTGGCAGTAATTGAGGGATACAGTTGGGCATCAGTTTAGTCCTAGTCTAGCATTGCTGTTTTGTGTAATTATCAAAAAACTAAAGTCTCTCAGTTGTGTCTGACTCTTTGCAACCCTATGGACTATACAGTCCATGGAATTCTCAGGTCAGAATACTGGGTGGGTAGCCTTTCCCTTCTCCAGAGGATCTTCCCAACCCAGGGATCGAACCCGTTTCTCCCATATTGCAGGCGGATTCTTGACCAGCTAAGCCACAAGGGAAGCCCAAGAATACTGGAGTGGGTAGCCTATCCCTTTTACAGAGGGTCTTCCTGACCCAGGAAGCCACCCTCGTGGCTCAGCTGGTTAAGAATCCACCTGCAATGAGGGAGACCTGGGTTCAAGACCTGGGTTCGATCCCTGGGTTGGGACAATCCCCTGGAGGAGGGAAAGGCTACCCACTCCAGTATTCTGGCCTAGAGAATTCCATGGACTGTATATGTTGTAATTATCAAACCAAATGCTTAATTTCTTATTTCCCCTTGAAAGCATCCTTAGCAATCTTATTTTGATTTTGTGTTTAGTAAAATATTTGGAGGCTTCTCTAGTGGCACAGTGGTAAAAATATCTGCCTAACAGTGCAAGACACACAGAAGACGTGAGTTTGATCCCTGGCTTGGGAAGATCCCCTGAAGGAGGAAATGGCAACCCACTCCAGTATTCTTTCCTGGGAAATCCCATGGACAGAGGAACGTGGTGGGCTACAGTCTATGGGGTCACAAAAGAGTCAGACACAACTTAGTGACTAAACAACAAAATATTTTTAGTAATTTGGCAGAATTATGCTTATATATATTTATTTGTTTTATGTTCATAGAAATATAAAAAATAACTAGCCTTTTTCAGTTCTTCTCCAAGACTGGCCTTGGTTACATTGTTAATTTATCTTCTGACTTCATTTTAAGGGTCTTCTCTTAAAACTGAAGGAACTGAGGTTCCCAAAACATAGGCTATTGTAAAAAACTGGCAACATGACTAAGTAGCCAAACTGAGATCTGAACCTACATCTTTCATGTTTTTTTAAATTTTTAATTGTGGATAATTCTGCACAGACATATGCACTGGTAAAGAATATAATGCATCAAACATTTGCACACCCATCACTCAGTTTCAGCACCTCCCGGCCATTCGTCTTTCCCAAGTCCCCCACCATTTCTCCCTGAATTATTCAAGCAGTCCTGAGCAGCATAGTGTTTCATTCAAAACACTGAAATATGTTCTGAAAGAAAATGATTCCTTTCTGAAAATGATATAGTCACATGTCAATGTCACACCTAATGAAGACCAGTGGTGTGCTGTATCATCAATGATATAACGTTCCTATTTCTCTAAGTGTTCTGTCTGTGTCCCTCTATCTTTTTGTATATGGCTATTATGTCACTTAAATCTCTCTCTGTCTCTCTCTCTTATCTTTTCCTGCTGGACCAGATGGGCTGTAGGGCCTACACATCCCTTGATTACCCCTCAGGGTGTTTACCACTAGAGAGATAAAGTGAAATTACTCATTTTACAGTTGCTTTAAAATCGCTCTCTGCATTTAAGCCATAAACCCAGTATATTGGTTTGCTCCGTTTTGTTTTGATTTTTTAGAGATTTATTTTATAAGTTGAATTTTGTTTCACGATGATATAGAACGTTTGCTATTACAAAGTCAACTCTTTACAACAAGGATTTTTGGAAGAGTCTAGTTGTCATCCTGTGTCTCAAATTGTCATCCTGTTGTCATTTCTGTGTCTCAAATCAACCTCCCACCCACACACTGCCACCCTCACACCTACCCCCAGAGCAGCCATTCTTAGGTTTTGACTTTATGTTTTCATTTTAAAATAATAAAGGTGTTTGTGTACCGTCCAGTCTTCCCTGGTGGCACTAGTGGTAAAATACCCACCTGCCAATGCAGGAGACATAAGAGAAGCGGGTTCGGTCCCTGGGTTGGGAAGATCCCTCGGAGGAGGGCATGGCAACCCACTCCAGCATGCTTGCCTGGAGAATCCCATCCCATGGATGGAGGAGCCTGATGAGCTACAGTTCATAGGGTTGCAAAGAGTCAGACACAATGGTAGCATGAAGCAGCTTAGCATGCACGCAGTCATGTGCATATGCACTCATTGCATATGTGCATGTGTGCTACATGCACTGTCCTGGCCCTCAGCTTGTAACTTCAGGTGCATCCCGAGGTTGGTCTGAGGCCCTGTACAGAGACACTTCCTGTCCTTCTCAGAGCTGCGCAGTCCTCCTTACACAGAAGACAGGCACTCTCTGGTCCGTGATACAGGTTACACCCTCCTCCCTAATGCATCATTTTATTTCTGGTGTGTGTTTTTTGACATGTAGGGATTTTTATGTTATGTAGTTAAATGCATCAACCTTTCCCTATTGCTCTGCAGTATGAATAACAGGATTGTTTCTCCATCTGTAGATCATAGATGAAGAATCTCTCTCTGTCTTATGTTTCCACTATTTGGAATTAATCTTGCTATAATTTGTGCAAACTGATATATATCTTAACCATTCCATGTGGCTATCCAGTTATATCAGTTTGTTGTTGCTGCTGTTTAGTCACATCCAACTCTTCGCAACCCCATGGACTGTAGCCCATCAGGCTTCTCTGTCCACGGGATTCTCCAGGCGAGAATATTGGAGTGGGTTGCGATGCTCTCCTTCAGGGGATCTTCCCGACCCAGGTATTGAACCCTGGTCTTCTGCATTCAGGCAGATTCTTTCCTGCAGTGATTTTAAATGGTAGCTGACAAATGGTCTCTCTGAATATTTAGATTCCCTTCCGCTGGTCAGTCAGTTCACCTAGCATCACTGCACAGCTTTGATAATCAGTTCAGTTTAGTCACTCAATCATGTCTGACTCTTTGCAACCCCATGGACTGCAGCACACCAGGCTTCCCTGTCCATCACCAACTCCTGGAGCTTGCTCAAACTCATGCCCATCCAGTTGGTAATGCCATATAACCATCTCATCCTCTGACATCCCCTTCTCCTCGTGCCTTCAATCTTTCCCAGCATCAGGGTCTTTTCTAATGAGTCAGTTCTTCACATCAGTTGGCTAAAGCATTGGTTTCTCTATAGTCCAACTCTCACATCCATATATGACTACTGGAAAAACCATAGCTTTGACTAGACGGACCATTGTTGGCAAAGTTGGCAGAAAGCAAAGAAGAACTAAAGAGCCTCTTGATGAAAGTAAAACAGGAGAGTGAAAAAGTTGGCTTAAAATTCAACATTCAGAAAACTAAGATCATGGCATCTGGTCCCATCACTTCATGGCAAATAGATGGAGAAACAATGGAAATAGAGACTTCATTTTGGGGGCTCCAAAATCACTGCAGATGGTGACTGCAGCCTTGAAATTAAAAGACGCTTTCTCCTTGGAAGAAAAGCTATGACCAATCTAGACAGCATGTTAAAAGCAGAAACATTACGGCCAGCAAAGGTCCGTCTAGTCAAAGCTTTGATAATAGAGGCTTTATAAACACTACAGTATCCAGTAGGGTTACCCTTCCTCATTGTTCTGCTATAGGGTGAGCCTTTCTCACTGTTTCATTAGCAATTCTGGCTTAGTTGTTCTGCCGAATAGACTGTATAATCAATTTGCCTGGCTTCTAGGAAACAATGATGTGATTTTTTAAATTGCTGTGATATTAAATTTATAGATAGATTAACTTTAGGAGAACTGACATCTTTGTGATGTTGAATCTTCTTGTGCAGGAACATGGCATATCTTCCCTCTTATTCAAACTTCTTCTTCATGAACATTTCAGTTTTAGACATTTCTTGTCAAGTTTCCAGTGACCGTGCTTATTTGCCTATCTTGCTTTTGTAAATGTGGTCTTCAGTTACATATTACAGTTGTTGTCTTTGGTGTGGATGAACATTATTGACTTTGTGTACTTATTTTACAACCTCTTTAAGGTTTCTTCCTGTTTTGTGGGGGCACAGGGGGTGCTTGTTTTGCACAAGGACTTGTGGCTTTACTCATATATTGATATAATCACATGCTTTACAAATAAGGAAGATTTAACCTCTTTAGGCTTCCCTGGTGGCTCAATGGTAAAGAACCCATCTAACAATGCAGGAGACAAGGGTTAGATCCCTGGGTCAGGAAGATCCCCTGGAGGAAGAAATGGCAATCCACTCCAGTGTTCTTATCTGGAGAATCCCATGCATTGAGGAGCCTGGCAAGCTGCAGTCCATGGGGTCGCAAAGAGTCGGATATGACTTAGCTACTAAACAACAACTAACAACATTTCTAATAAACCTGGCAACACAGAAAATGACAATAACAAAAGCAGTAAGCAGAGCTGTACCATCCAGAAACAGTCATTCTTTTCCGTTGGGTGGCTATAAATTCAGAAATCCCTTGATGCCTATACTGGTAAAGGCAGGAGCTATGGAGAAATGACACTGCGTTTGTTTTAAACAGTTATTTTTATATGAAATTAGCAGAAGCAGCACTGATGAGAGATCACAGTTAGTTCTCAACTTGAAATCAGTGCTTCTTTCTGAGAAGACACTCTTGTTTCTAGAGTGAAGAGGAAAAGCTGCCCACACCCCCAGACCCTGCTCACTATCATTCATCCCTCATCTTTCACCCTGCACACAGTTTTTATACTAATCTCACACTTTACCCCAGAGGCCATCACTGTGATTTTCACTCCTGTCTGCTCCATTCCTCACTTTCCAAGCTGTTTATTAGCTGCATGGTGGTGCAGGTCTATTCTCACCCTGGAATTGACTCATCAGCTCTGTCTCTTGTGATCATGGGCCCCCAGATCAGCTCCAGTTGTCCTGGGGTTGGACTGATGCTCTAATTAGGGTCTGGGGTTCCGTGTGCTGCTGCAGAAGCTCCCCTTTCTTGGTCTTTGTTTTCTGGCTGGTAGTCAGGCTCTCTTGCAGTTTTTCTGGTCCTCTGTGTTTACCTGCACTGTGGCAGGGCCGTGTCTGTTGCAGGTGCCCCTGCCAGCACTCCATGGTGATACTCTGGTGTGTGGTTCTGGGCTCCCACATGCTGACCAGTCGTGGTCCTCCACCAGCCTGCTCTCTACCCCCAGGAGAGGGTGGGATGCCAGCAAGCCCAGGGTGCCCCCACAAAGTTTCCAGGGTCGTGTTTACCTCGCCAAACCCAATGTACTGTCCCTTGGCCAATCTGAGTATGCCCACCCTGTGAGCAGTGGCCAGGCCTCCATCCTGGCCCCTCAGTCTCTGTGGAGCTCATGGCTTGCAGGATATGACTCTCTATTCCAAAGTCTTTTCCATCGAGTGACTCACAGTGTTGGGAGAACTCTCAGGATGCTGCCGACCTGCCTTTGTCTCATGGCCACCATGGAAGGTGATGGAGGGAAGGGGTCAGGAGCCTTCAGAACCTCCTAATTGTCCTCTGTCCCCGATCCCGTCTCAGTTCTGACAGAATGCTGTGTCTCCATCATCCTTTTTGATTTAACCTCTTGAGATGTTTGCCCTGTACATGAGCCGCCAGGGGAGGGACTTGTGGGCCTATGTCCCATGGGGCAGACCTGGGGAGGGGGTGTTTTCCTGGCACCTGGGTCACCTGCAGAAGCCAGGTGGACATCCATGGAGCATCATTGTGCCAGGTTTGCTGATGGCTGAAGGCTACTGTTTTCAACTCCTCACATTATCCTATGTGACAGGCATTCCTATTAAACACCACGGATTGGTGAGTGGACTGAGCACAGAGGTTTGAAGCCAGAGTCCTAGTCTAGAGCCTATGCTTTCTGCCTGATGCTGCCTCTGTGAGGAAGGGCGAGAGGGGACCTTGGGCCATGGGGACAAAGTACCGTGGTGGTGATAATGACAGCCCCACAACATGTAAGCAGGCTCTGGGACACAAGAGCTGAAGACATTCTTCACAGAATCACTGTGGGAACCATTCTTACAACCAGCTCAAATCCAGGACTTCTCTCCCACCACATTTTCTGCTGCTGTAACACAGTGGGTCTTTGTAGAAATTGCTTCCTACTCTGTGCCAAGAACTGTGCCCAACCCCGCCCCCCCACCAGGTGCTTCATGTCTGTGTTGCTCACCTTCCTACTGACCCCAGGAAAGCTCTGACCCTCTGTTACTGACGAGGAAAGGGGTCAGAGAGAAAGGAGGTGACCCACTGAGTCAGCCAGCTGGTGGGGGCCCTGGGTTGTGCTGTTTGAGGACACTGCCTTGCCCAGGGTGATGTCACTGAGCTCCTAAGGCTGAGATGTGAAGACTTCTCTGCTTTGCCTGTGACCGGCCTTCACCAGGAATGAACTTAGAAAAGATGTCAAAACATGTCAGTTCAGTTCAGTTGCTCAGTCGTGTCTGACTCTGCAACCCCATGGACTACAGCACGCCAGGTTTGCCTCTCCATCACCAATTCCCAGAGCTTGCTCAAATTCATGTCCATTGAGTCAGTGATGTCATCCAACCATCTTATCCTCTGTCGTCCCCTTCTCCTCCTGCCTTCAGTCTTTCCCAGCATCGGGGTCTTTTCCAATGAGTCGAGTCTTCATATCATGTATCCAAAGTATTGTAGTTTCAGCTTCAGCATCAGTTCTTCCAATGAATATTCAGGACTGATTTCCTTTAGGATTGACTGATTTGATTTTCTTGCAGTCCAAGACTCTTGAGAGTCTTCTCTAAACACGTCCAGATTTCTGTTTGGGGGTAATTGTTGAGGTCATAGTGTATAAAAGAAGTGATCTGGAGACAGGAATCTTGGGGAAAGACATTTACTTAGTATACAACTGTTTGTCTCCCAGAAAAAATGACAGAAATACATGAAAACTTTGTTGCTCATTAGTTGACATTTAACCCAATATATTGTTTCTCTTCTAAAACAGAAAACATAAAAGCTCCTTAGTGGATGTTGTCGGCAGCTGGGGTGACCATAACAATACCACAGAGGGGGCAGGGGTGGGGCTTACAGCAGACTCGGATTTTCTCAAAGTTCCTGTTGCATTCCAGTGAGAGCCCGGTTCTTGGCTTGCAGACAGCTGCCTTCCAGCCGAGTGGCCACACGGCCTGTCCTTGGTGCATGTGAGGGGGCTGTGCTCTCTTCCTCTTGCCTCCTGTCAGTTCAGTTCAGTCGCTCAGTTGTGTCCGACTCTTTGTGACCCCATGGATTACAGCACGCCAGGCCTCCCTGTCCATCACCAACTCCCAGAGTTCACTCAAACTCATGTCCATCAAGTTGGTGATGCCATCCAGCCATCTAATCCTCTGTCGTCCCCTTCTCCTCCTGCCCCCAATCCCTCCCAGCATCAGAGTCTTTTCCAGTGAGTCAACTCTTCGCATGAGGGTGGCCAAAGTACTGGAGTTTCAGCTTTAGCATCATTCCTTCCAAAGAAATCCTAGGGCTGATCTCCTTCAGAATGGACTGGTTGGATCTCCTTACAGTCCAAGGGACTCTCAAGAGTCTTCTCCAACACCACAGTTCAAAACCATCCATTCTTCGGTGCTCAGCTTTCTTCACAGTCCAACTCTCACATCCATACATGACTACTGGAAAAACCATAGCCTTGACTAGACGGACCTTTGTTGGCAAAGTAATGTCTCTGCTTTTGAATATGCTATCTAGGTTGGTCATAACTTTCCTTCCAAGGAGTAAGCATCTTTTAATTTCATGCCTACAGTCACCATCTGCAGTAAGACCACCAATTCTACAAGGTTAAGGCCTCCCCCTGTGACTTGTCTGAACTCAGTTACCTCCTGAAAGCCCCGTCTCTAGACGCAGTCACAGTAAGGGTTCTTACTTGTTCTTCAACACAAGAATTTGGGCAGGTCACAATTCATTCTGTAGCAACAAGCAAGTTGTTTTTTCCCTAAACATCATCTCTCCCTTTTATGTCTTTTTGCTGTGTTTATATTTCATGCAATTCTGGATTATAAAATCAGTGGGAAGAATCTGTGTCTAAATGTCTGACCTGCAGACCACTCAGCTTATTAATATCAATCTTTCATTGCCAAGTGATATTTCCTTTATTTTTAACTGGTGGATAATTACTTTACAATATTGTGATGGTTTCTGCCATACATCAACATGAATGAGCCATAGGTAAATATATGTCCCCTCCCTCTTGAACCTCCGACCCACCTCCCAGCCCTCTAGGTTGTCACAGAGCACTGGCTGCCAAGTGATATTTCTGATGGAAGGTAGTGGGAGTGATGATTGGTATGTTCAGATTATTTATTTATTTTTAAGTTTTTTTGAGTGTGTTCCATTTTTAAAGTCTTTATTGGATTTGTTACAATATTGTTCCTGTTTTATGTTTTGATTTCTTGACTGTGAGGCATGTGGGATCTTAATAGCTCCCTGACCAGGATTCAAATTCACAACCCTGCACTGGAACACGGAATCTTAACCACTGGACCGCCAGGGAAGTCCCTGTCCAGATTATTTAAATATTTGAGTATTTTATTCGAGTTTTATTTTATTCAACTTCAGTATGTTACATGTTAGCTGAAAACCACATAGGATTAATTTTTACAAGGTGGCTGTTCAAATTTTTGTTTTGTCTCATCAGGTAATCATCCTGTATTTTTGTAGAAAAGAAAGGATAGAGTGCTCTGTGTGATTTTAGGGATGAGATACATCTAAGGTTCTCAATTAGTTACAGAAAGCTAGAGAGAACTGCTACTTTAAACAGTTGGGTTCTCAGCAAGTGGACTTAAAAATGAAAAATAGTATTTGCCATTTTTTTCCTGTCAGTCTCAGGTCCTTTGATATAACTTGCTCTTGGGAAAAAATATCAGAGAAGCATTCAAAACTCGCTATGTGTGATCAGAAGGAAAAATCTATCTTTTCTGAAATGTGCTGAATTCGGAGAGTTAATTAGAAAGGAGACATTGTCACATGGTATTCTACAGTTGTTGTATTTAGCTTTTCCAGTGAAATAAGATACCTCCTTCTTCAGCTATCTTGGTATTTTCCATCTTCTAGCCATACAGGATCACTGTTTTCTTTCATATTCAAGTGAGCAGGCTTCTGCCCTAAGACCCCAAATTTGGGGAGCCCTGTGTGTTCTGTCCCCATCTTCAATCACCAAGGATTACTGTAGTCCTAGAGGTTTTCCTGGCTACCCTGCTTCCAGTTTCCTATTTCACCGAATGCTTATGCTCCCTGAACCCTGGGCCTCCCACAACAGCCTGTACCCCACCACTTGCCCCAGGCCAGGTACCAATTTCTTCCCTGAAGCATCACTGGCCCAGATTGTGACAGCAGCTCACAGAGTCCCTGCCATACTGCTTGGCAGTCCTGACACTCTCCTGGGTCCCAGAGATCATCACATTGCCAAACCAGTTGTCATCTGGATGGATGGATGGATAATGGATGGTTGGGTGGATGGATGAATGGATTGATGGATTATTGGATGGATGGAAGGTGAATTGTTGGATGGATGGATGGAGGGGTAGAAGGATGGATTACTGGATGGATGGATTGTTGGGTGGAAGGATGGATTAGTGGATATGAAGTGTGTCATCGCATTGGTGGGGAATCACTGGATGAAAGAGCCAAGCTTAAAGGTCCTGATGCTGCTATTAGGAAGATGAGTTAAAACTCTGTGTTTTTGTATGAACAATTACCAAGATTATTATGAGAAGAAGCAAAGTGTAGGGCAGAATCCAGCAAACCCCTTTCATGTCCATTTTAAAACATATCTGTATAGATGAATATGTGTAGACACATAATCGTCAATGTTTTGTGGAAGGAGTCAAAAGACAGTGTTCATGATGAGAGTTTTAGAGAGCGGGATTAGAATAGAGATAATACAGGAGACCTTGCCTTTTCATTTAGTATTTTTCTGTGAAGTCTGAGTTCTCTAACCATGCTACTCATATTTTTCTTACCTATGGCTGATTCGTGTCAATGTATGGCAAAACAAATACAGTATTGTAATTTAAATAAATAAATAAAAATAAAAAAATAAAACTTTAGAAGGGTTTTTTACTGGCAAGACTATGGGCTACTTAGAGAATTTTTTCTTTGCAGTACTTGCCTCTAAAAGAATAAACAATTGCTATAAAAATTTTAAATAAAGGCAATTTTGTTTAGCAAATTTCAAGAAAAGCAGTGCTCATCTTTAGGGATTTCCTTGGAGCACTAAAAGGTCTTGATTCACCAAATAAAGTTTAGATGCTGTTCAGTATTTCTATTTATAAGCCAGAAAAACCTTTACTTATGTCCCTAAGATTTTCAGCAACAAAAATCTCAGATAATCAGAGCACTTTGTTTCCCTACTTTCCTATAACTCTGCTATAATTTACAGTGTAACAGATTGACAGACAAATTCTTAGTAGTAAATGCACAAAGTGTTAACAACTGTATATAAAGTTTTATGTCTGAGTTCAGCTCCAGGTGTTGCCCTGGACTCAGTGGTGGCATAGGTGTCAGTTGAACTCCAGAGCCCTGGGGATCCCTGTGGAAGGAGGACTTTTGAAGCCCTGGAATCTTTGCTTAACTTTGTGTGTGGTGTTTAAACTGTAAACCTGGGTCTGTTTTCCTGGATTTTTCCATTTTTGATGTTTGCTCATTATGTGTCGTCTTCATTTTCACACTGCAGATATCTGGTATCATTCAGGGATTGCTAGAGGCTTCTTCTTCAATAAGAAAAGTGGAAAGACAAAAGCAACTATTTCTCTGAAAACTGAAGAAAGCCATTTTATGACCAAGAAATGCATTTGATTGCCAATACAAAAAGAATTATGAAATTCTTCATGATGAGCATTTCATCTGTAATTTCATCTTAGAATTTGAGATGGAAAGTCCGCAATTCACAAACTTTTTAAGTAGAGTGATCCTGGCTCAGGGAGCCTCAGGTCCTAATTTATTTTTGGCATGTGGGGTCTTAGTTCCCCAACCAGGGATCGAACCCTCACCCACTGCAGTGGAAGCAGAGTCTTAACTACTGGACCTCCAGAGAAGTCCCTTATTATATGTATTTTTTTCTGGTGTTTCAACAGACCTACACTTACACTGAAGATAAGTAGGAATATATTCTACGGGAAGTTGATAAAGTTTAAGTCCATGAACAGGCACACTACTTCATATTACATTTTCAGATGGATGAGGAGTTAATGAAGATCTCTCACCATAGCTTCAGAATGGGTGTATTTATAACCCTATCCTGCCAAAAATAATTACTTCCCATTTTTTTCCTGCCAACCTTTTCAACATCTTTCACAGAAAATGGGAAAAGGAGCTGGTGCAAATAGGGGTGTTTCCCACAAGAAAGAAGGTTTTGGAATCTGAGCAGTTTGTATGCCTTATCTGTTCTGGAACATTCTCTCTTGGAATGTTCCCTGTTTGTATGTTTATTTACTTCACTTCTCATTCATTCTCTAAGCCAGTTGCCCAACATTCCTTTCCAAATACCACAGCTATAAAAGACTGGACTGGCTCCTTATGGTACACATGGTTGTCTGCTGAGGATCCCCAGTGTGGTTCTGGAGCTGAGCTCATGACCCAGCGGGCCTGAACCTAGGCTCTCTGGGGAAGGAGCAGGCCAGTCTGAGCAGCCTCGAGGGCGGGGGTGGGGGTGCTTCTGTTTAGAGCCCTCTTGCTCCTACTTCACCCTGAACCTCCAAGAGTATCCTCAACCCTCCTGGTCCCCTCCCCAGGGGCTGTGTCATCTTGCCCCCTCCACCCCCCTGCTCCAGGGATAGGAGCCCTAGGCACTGACTCTTTCCTTCTCTGCCCCCAGGATAGCCTCTAAAAAGAAGGCAGAAAGAGTCCATTTTTAATGTTATTATTGTCCCTCATTTTTAATTTGTATTCATGTGCAATTATTTCAGTTTTTCAGAGTTGTATTATGTGTTCTGAACACATATTACTATTTGTTTTTCGGCTCATGCGTGGAAATGCTTCATGTTTCTCAGAGATGGTTCCAGCTAAAACTGGTCTTTGACTTTAGAGTCTCGGTTTTTTTCGAAAACATGTCTAAATGAAAATAGGTTTAAAAAGAAATTAAAATTAATAACATTAGAAATAATTTTAAAAAGGTAAATGAGCTACCATTGTCAGAGACTATTGTGAATCACCATAAACAACATACAAAGCAAAAGGGGTGGGTGGAGGCAGGGCTGACTGCATGGAGGATAGAGAAGAGGGAAATTTTATGTTTTGCATATAAATTACAATTAAGAAAGTATGGCTTTCTCAGCTTGGTAATCGAATTGAAGAAATTGGAGAATATGAATCAGGGTATCCTTTAGAAAAAATGGTATCCGTGTACAACCTGGATCAAATTTCATATACATTTGTCTTTTGTGGTTAAGTGTAATAACGTTATGGACACAAATCTTGGATTAAATGCAGTCATGAAATTAAGAGATGCTTGTTCCTTGGAAGAAAACCTAGGATAAACCTAGACAGTGTATTAAAAAGCAGAGACCACTTTGCCAACAAAGGAGGTGAAACCAGTCAATCCTAAAGGAAATCAACCCTGAATATTCACTGGAAGGACTGATGCTGAAGCTGAAGCTCCAGTACTTTGGCTACCTGATGCAAAGAGCTGATTCACTGGAAAAGACCCTGATGCTGGGAAAGATTGAGGTCATAAGGAGAAAGGGGCAACAGGATGAGATGTTTGGATGGCATCATCACTCAGTGGACTTGAGTTTGAGCCAACTCCACAAGATAGCGAAGGACAGAGAGGCTTGGCTTGCTGCAGTCCATGGGGTTGAAGAGTTGGACACAACCGAGCAACTGAGCAACAATGGAATCATAACATTTGGTGAGAGGAAAGACAGTTTTGTTTCTTTCCAATCTTCAAATTTTTCTTTTTTAATTGCACTGGCTGTGACCTCAAATAAAAGGAACAGACATGGTTATGGATAGAAGGTTTCTTTATTTCTCACCTCAGAGGAGACACTTTAAATATTTCACAATAAAGTGTGATATCTAATGCAGACTGTTTGTAGTGACTGTTTAAGTTTCTATTTCAAGACTGCTAAGGTTTGTGTGTGTGTTTTTTTTTAAATCATGAATAAGTACTGACTTTTCTCTCATGATTTCTTGCTGTCTTTTGAGATGACCATATGAGAGATCTCCTTTATTCTGTTAGTATACTGAATTACCTGGATTTGAGTTCTCATGTTGAATCTTGTGATTTTGTGTCTTTTTAATTCAGGGGTGTTGATTATTTACTTATGAGGGAGAATGGGCTTTCATCCTGATTTTTCAAAATGTCCATGTCAGATTTTTATGTTAAGTTTATGCTTTCTTCATAAAACACAATGGGAATAGTCCCCTTTTTCTTTTCTGGAAGTATTATCATTCGTATTATTTCTGTTTTAAAGTTCAGTAGAATTCACTAGTGAAGGCACCCAGATCTGGGGTTTCCTTTGAGGGGAAGTTTCGAATAATAGATTCATCGGCTCCCAGAACCAGTCAAACTCTTCTGTTTTTGTATCAGTTTTGATTGGTTGTGCTTTTCTAGGAATTTCCCCCTTCCATCTGTTTTCAAAGGTCTTGGCAAACGTAGCACTACTATTCTCTTGTTACTCTTTTCCTGTCTGCAGGGATGTGCCCTGCTGTTGTTCACACCTTTGGGAGGGAACAGTGAGCTGGTTCTGGGAGAGACTGGGGGCTGATGGAGGTCACTGCCAGGGCGGGGTACTTCTAGGACCATACTGACCACAGCCCCCACCTCACCCCCGGTCAGGCTTCCCCCATGGCCTCTCCCTGGAAAAACCCAGCAGAGAGAAACAGAGCTCCCAAAGACCCCACTCCAACATGAGGGGTCTGGAACTGAGACATCACAGCTCCCACCTTGGGCTTCTCAGTGTCCTCAGCACCCCACCCCACCTGGAGAAAAATCCATCTCCCCACTCTTCTTCTTGCTCCTAGGGCGAGCTGAAAGTGTTTGGGCCCAGGCTCTTAGCAAAATATCCCTTCTTCTGTTTCGAGAATCCTTATGAACAACTGTGTTATAATTTACATTATCACTGTCCATTAGGGTTTTAAAATAAATATTACAAAATGTGCTCTCACTGTTACTCACTTCACTGTCTTCCCCTCCCATGGATCCTTGTTTGATTACATTCTTCGGTGTGAGTAGCTAGCTGGAGTGTTTTCGCGGCCGCCTCAGAAGGCACACTCCCTACCCTGCACATCCTATAATCAATTCCTTTGTGCTGATATGATACTTTGCCTGGTAGAGAATTCTTAGGAAAGAGTCCCATCTTTTCTCTAGTCAGTAACTGTGATTCCATTATCTACTAGTTTCCAAGACTGAAAGCAAGAAATGTGATGATAAGCTGATTATTTCTAGAAAGGACTTGTTTTTGTCTCTGTGGTTTCATGCTTGTATGATTTTTGTCTCTTCTTGAAATTCAGAAAATCTGCCAGCACGTGTCTAAAGTCTGCCTTTTCAGAACACTTTCAAGCAGAAAACCCGAATTGCTTGTTCTTTGATGTTGTTTGCTTCTTCTGTCATTTTTTTCCTTCCCAAACTTGTAAATTATTTAAAATGTAAATTATTTACTTATTGTGCCTCCTGCTTCTGCCCTTCATAACTGGATATTTCATTTGTGATTTTCATTTCGTTAACTTTTTGTTCTGTATTATGAGACATGTCTTTCATTTGAGCCTCCTAAAATAGTAATTTGGTTTTCCGCAGGGAATGTTCTCTTTAATGGTGCCTCTACTGAAGTTTTAAATGAAAAAAAATCCAGCATTATTCTGTTCTAGAAGCAGTTTGTTGTGCTCTAATAATATCTCCTTATGTGTTCTCATTATGTTTCCATTATATGGACTATTTATTTCCTCCATTAGTTCTGCCCCGTGGTAGCCATCTGTTCTAGAATTCAGCTCTCTCCTGCCTTCAAATCACTGTGCATCTTAGGAGTTTTCTTCGCCTGATCATTTTTTTAAAATTCTATATATATCCATTTATTATTTATTTATTTTTGGCTGTGACCTTGCTCCATACCTGAGCTTCAGCAGCATCTCAAGCCTACATTCGAATGGCTACAGATCTCAGAGCCAGGTGGAAGGACTGGTACCTTGGGACTCCTACATCTGCAGGTGTCAGTTGAGGTGCTCTAGAGCTGCTTTTAGCTGCAAGTGATATAAAAACGAATTCACAGAAGCTGAAACAGCACTGTCTTAAATGATAAACCCAGAGGTGGACTGCTCTAGAGTTGGCTGGGTCGGTAGCCTGGCATAGTTTTCAAAATATGTGCAAGGAGCTGCCAGTGACAACCTTGTATTTTTAAAGCCCTGCCCCCAACTGTGTAGTCATTTCCAATCCCAACCAGTCCTCACTTAACAATCACCCTTGCTTCCTGCCACCTCTGATCCTAATTCTTGACCACTTATGTAACCTTGTCTTTTTCTGCCTTTGTAAATCCTCCTTCATTTTGTCATCTGGGGAAACACAATTCAAGTTTTTCTTGGATCTGTGCCTCCAGGCCTGTGGTGCCAAAAAAATCTCCAACAAACACCTCTTTGCTTCCAGTAGGTCTCCATTCTGGGAATTTTTGGTTAACATAGGTAACGATACCTCGTCGAGTTCCATTCCTGTGAAACAAGGCTCATTCTTCAGCACCCTGTTTTCTCTGAGAGAATGGGTTTAGAATTTGCTCAGTTTCGAGTGAAAGTAATCTACTCTCAGGAAGGTACAGGAGAAGGAGGGGATGTTATTTGCTTCAGTAACTAGTTCTCCCCAGGAGTCTGACCCTGAACTCCAGATCTCAGGATTCAGACAGCAGCATGGGGACAGCTCCTCCATCTCTTAGGTCTCCTCTGAATTGGCTTGCACCTGAGACAGGTGACTCCCTAGCGAAGGCAAGCCTGGCTGGGCATACATCACCCATCAGCTTGTTCACTAGGAGGAAAGAGAACCTGTGTGTTCACACAGTCCCTGAGAGGACACTGCCTGGATTCCTGACCGGTCACTGAGCCACATGCAAGCAGGAAAAGAGGGCCTCCGAGAAATGGGGAAGGAAAGATACAGAAAAGAGGGCAGAAGCAAGCAAATAAACAGCAAGGAGAGAGCTGAATTATTGGCCACTAACAAGACCTTATGTGTTTGTAACCTTTTAACTTAATAAGCCTTGATGGTTTTCCTAAGTAAAAGACCCTGGGTGATTGTAGGATGCATATCTCTTGAAAAGAGTCCAAGAGGAGGCTTCTGGGCCAAATGGCTACAACATTTGAAAGATGCTGCCTCATAGAGCCCACCTCTCCACTCCCTTTTACCACCCATAGAAGGCTCTGTTGTCGTTTAATATATTCTTTCCTGAGGGACAAAGTGTTATTAGGTAGTCCTATCACATGATATAACCAGGATGGATCTTAGTTACACGTGAGCACATACAAGGGGTTTCATTAAAAGCATGAAACTATCCAGATTGCTTTTCCTGCCATCTATGGCAGATGGTGACTGCAGCCATGAAATTAGAAGATACTTACTCCTTGGAAGGAAAGTTATGACCAACCTAGATAGTATATTCAAAAGCAGAGACATTACTTTGCCGACTAAGGTCCATCTAGTCAAGGCTATGGTTTTTCCTGTGGTCATGTATGGATGTGAGAGTTGGACTGTGAAGAAGGCTCAGCGCCGAAGAATGGATGGTTTTGAACTGTGGTGTTGGAGAAGACTCTTGAGAGTCCCTTGGACTGCAAGGAGATCCAACCAGTCCATTCTGAAGGAGATCAGCCCTGGGATTTCTTTGGCAGGAATGATGCTAAAGCTGAAACTCCAGTACTTTGGCCACCTCATGCGAAGAGTTGACTCATTGGGAAAGACTCTGATGCTGGGAGGGATTGGGGGCAGGAGGAGAAAGGGATGACCGAGGGTGAGATGGCTGGATGGCATCACTGACTTGATGGACGTGAGTCTGAGTGAACTCTGAGAGATGGTAATGAACAGGGAGGCCTGGCATGCTGCGATTCATGGGGTCGCAAGGAGTTGGACACAACTGAGCAACTGAACTGAACTGAACTGAACTGAACTGATGCACTGACATAGCATCTGCCTACCCACCCACCCCAACTACTGTATTCACGTATCGTGCTCCATCCACTTCTTTCCATTGGAAAAAGCAGAGAAACTGCTCATACATGGCGACTGCATGCTTTATCATTGCTTTTCATGCCCAAAAGTCTCTACCTGCTTTTAAGTTGTGTTGGTTTCTGCCGTACAATAATGTGAATCAGTCATAAGTATGTATATCTCCCCCTCCATCATGAGCCTCCCTCCCACCCTTCCATCTCACGCCTGTAGGTGATGACAGAGCACTGAGCTTAGCTCCCTGTGCTATACAGCAGCTTCCCACCAGGTATCTATTTTACCCATGGTCGTGTATATATGCCAGTGCATTGAAATATATATATATTACCTACCTGCTTTTTGCACTAGTTTGAAGTCATACATTTAAAACCTTCTATTTCTGTAAAAACTTCTGCTGAATGAAGAGGGAGAAGCTAGTAGATAATAGAGATGAATAGAGCTTCTTAGCAGGCATTTGCTACCAAGGAGATGATATAAAGCAATTAATTACTTAGAAGCATCTAAAGAACAGTACATACTAGGCATTTCTTTGTTCAATGAACTTGAAATCTCAGCTAGCTCAGTTTTTGCCTCAAATAAAAATTTTTTGGGGGTCAAGTAATAAAAATACTAAGGTCATTAACAAAGTGTTTGCACATGTTTTTCTTTTTTAACCACATGTTCTTATTCTTCCACTGGCTGAACAAAAAGTCATAAATATCATACTCACTTGAATTTGATGAATTTACTTACAACTTGAATGTATACAACTTCTGCAGAGAAGGCAATGGCACCCCATTCCAGTACTCTTGCCTGGAAAATCCCATGGACGGAGGAGCCTGGTGGGGCTGCAGTGCATGGGGTCACGAAGAGTCGGACATGTCTGAGCGACTTCACTTTCACTTTCCACTTTCATGCACTGGAGAATGAAGTGGCAACCCACTCCAGTGTTCTTGCCTGGAGAATCCCAGGGACGGGGAGCCTGGTGGGCTGCCATCTCTAGGGTCGCACAGAGTCGGACACAACTGAAGCAACTTAGTAGCAGCAGCAATTTCTGAGGCATGATGTCACAATGAAGTTAAAATTCACTGAAAGTATATTTTTCATTTATCTCCCAGTCAAGAAAATCAACATTGAATTTCACTTTAAAAGAAAATTAATGGCACCTTGGTAATTTTTTCCAGACTCTTCCTGATTTCGGTGTACATGTGCTTCACTGCAGTAAACCTTTTCTACATACAGCTTTGACAGCCCTCAAATACCATTGGTCCTCCATAGCCACAGGTTCTGTATCTGTGGGTTTAAACAATTGCATATCAAAAATATGAGAAAAAAGAAAAATCCATAAAGTGCCAAAAAAATCAAAACTTAAATTTGCTGAGTGCTGGTAACTATTTACAAAGAAGTTAAATTGTACTTATAACGGTTTGCCTAGCATTTATATCATATAGATACAGGTGTTTGCTGACATGCATGGGTTATATGGAGATTCTATGCTATTTTGTATAAGAGCCTTGAGCATCTAAGTATTTTCATATCTGAGGGCGTTCTAGCACCAGTTGCCAGAAGCCAAGGGAGGACTGTTTAACATAAAACCCTGAAGGAAACACAGGCCCTGTGCTAGGTGTTTGGCAACTCTCTCACTCTTAGTCCCCTGAAGCCTGGACTGGTAGTCTCATTTTGTTGACCTGGGAACAGAAGGGAGTGTCAGCAGCAGCTTTCCCTCTAATCTAGATCCATCTGACTCCCAAACCTTTATTTTTCAAGGTCCTGGTATCTGTGTTCTCTGTGTGCTCAGCATATGGTTGAGAGCAGTCTCTGGAGGCAGGCTGCCTGCCTTAGTTCAGATCCACAGCTTCAGCTTCCTTGCTACAGTTAACATTCTTCTCTGTGCCTCAGTTTCTTCATCTGTGTGAAAAGGTCATAAAAGCATAGGCCTCGCAGGGCTGTTGGGGAGATTAAATGAGGTAACACCTAGACTACTCAGAAGGTTTGAGCCAAGGTTACCTTTGTGGTGACCATTAGCTGCTGCTGTTTATGTTATTACTGTTAGTGTTATTACTGCCATCCTCATCTCAACAGTGTCAGTGTCAGTTCCAGTGTCAGCCTGAGGTAGAATGTGGCCTGGGAGACATCTCCCTGCAGTGCTTAAAACATCACCCTAATCCTATTAATTTATGTCTCTATTTGCCAGACGCTGTGTAGAGAGGTGTTTTAAGACTTAAAACTGGTATTTTTGTCACCCATTTTGAGTATGACATCTGCTATCTGGGTAAAGATGTTGGTGATGGACACTGCTGATTTTCATAGTCACAGGGGTTGCCAGACCTGTGGAATTACTAAGATAACTGAAGTGACTACCTGAGCAAGACAAAACACTAAAAAATACCCCCAGCCCAGCTATTGACAGTGGCTTTCCTCTTATTTCCCATTTCTGTCATCTTTTGGTAGTTTTTTTTAAAACTCGAGATACAATTGATCTTTCTGAAGGGACCTTTTGCAGGATTCTCAACTGTAGGAGGTTTCTTTGCACTTGAGTTTAAATTTTAATTTGCAAGTAAACTGAAGCAGATGGATTGTCCCATTGTGAAAGAAAAAAATGAGTGCCTTGATGATACATTTGTTTTTCTTAGCAGGCTTCTGCCATTAAGATTGATGCTGGGTATATACTGTTAGATCTTGTGTGGAACAGAAAGTTATTACTCATAGTTTACCAGATTTTAGCATACTTGCATTACAACACAGAATATCATTTTACATTTAGTATTGCTTTTCCTGTGCCATTATCAGATTGCATTTTCATAGTAAATTACAACAAAATTTTATGCTACCAACATTTAATGAAATTTTAATAAGGTTGTGTTTTGATGTTATTATTCAAATAATGTGTTGTGAATTGCTTTCCTTTGAATATATTTGCATTAAAGAGGAACTCGATTTGGTTCTTTGAACAGTTTACCCACTTTCTGGTAGCTTTAAGAAGACAAAGAGGGAAATTAAGTTTCGCCTTTGCAAGTCAGTAAATAGAAACGGAACCCATTTGCTAGGATCTGTGGATGTAATGGCAGCAGATTACAAATGGTTTGAGTTAATGAAATGACTCATGTTGGTTACTAACGCAGCACAATTAAAAATATAAAGTAGACATTTCATAGACTATGAGGGATGATAACCTGGAGTTTTCGCTTTCTCGTTTATCTCTAAGGCTAGAGAGTCACATGTTAGCAATTCTTGGTCAGAGATGCCCCAAATTAAATGGTAGTCTCTTGAGACCGACTTCTCTGTTGGTAGCATTCTCTTAGCCATTTCTGCCAGATCTGTGGTGGTGAGCCCAAGGCCCATCTTTCCCATGAGCACGTGCTTCCAAGAAATAAAACTCCCCAGACCAAGCAAAAACCCTCCACTTATCGTGCTTTCTGGGGTGACTGTGCCATAGCTGTCCGGCTGAAAGAGTTGATTACACAGAATATCAAGGCTGACAGGTGAAGAACAGGGAGAACCCTGTATGCGAGACGACGCTGTGTTTACCATTGTTTTCTAAAACAGACTCGGGCTTTAGAGAAAGTAACTGGTGGAAAATGGTGAGAAGGGGCTGGCGAAGGCAAACTAGTAGTCCTTGGGGTCTTTTAATTCTTTTTACGTCCAGTTTTGTGTGGAAGAAATTGCTCTTACTTCCTTTCCACGCTCTTCGCCGTATTTTTCTCCCATATTCATCCTGGGAGTTTCCTTCACCTACAAACAGCCCTCATTTCAGAGCTTTCGACTCTCAAGTTTCTACAGCCTTGGCCTGGGTACGATCCTGAGCCAAGGCGCACGCTCGCTCAGGAGCTCTGCTTCCTGTTCGCCATCTGCAGGGTTTGGTAATAACGACGACACTTAATCATAATAAAACCCGCAAGGCTGCAAGGAGTACCGGCTTCTTGCCGCCGCCGTTCGCGGCCGCTGGCCAGACGGGAGCGACCTCTAGATCGCGGCGCGGCCTCGATGACGCAACGCGCAGCCTCCGTGACGCAAGCGCGCAGCTTCTGTGACACAACGGCTTCTCCTCCGGGCCCTCTCAGAGCCACTAACGGACTAACGGCTGACCGACCTCAATCCCTGCCACCGCTGCCGGTTACGGGGAGTCCGCGCGGTCGGGGTCCCGCCGCCGCGACATGTCGCAAAAGCCGAAGAGCCGGGGCCGCCCCAGTTCCCAGGTCGAGCAGGAGCCGGGTGGCGACAGCGAGGAGGCCCCGAGCACGTCTCGCGGGCCGGGCGGCGCCGCGTCGCAGCGGCGGGCCCAGGCCTCCCCCGCACCGGGGCCGCGCTCGCAGAAGCAGCTGGAGCTGAAGGTGGCGGAGCTGGTGCAGTTCTTGTTGATCAAGGACCAGAGGAAGATCCCTATCCGCCGCACCGACATCCTGCGGCACGTGGTCGGCGACTACAAGGATGTGCTCCCAGAGCTGCTGAGGCGGGCGGCCGAGCGCCTGGAGTACGTGTTCGGATACCGGCTGGTGGAGCTGGAGCCGCGCAGCAACACCTACATTCTGGTCAACACACTGGAA
This sequence comes from Nanger dama, assembly GCA_917880005.1. NCBI lineage: Eukaryota > Metazoa > Chordata > Mammalia > Artiodactyla > Bovidae > Nanger > Nanger dama. The sequence continues at coordinate 3,072,988 of CAKJTW010000108.1, read as the reverse complement.
CCGGTGGAGGAGGACGCGGAGGTGCGCGGCGACCAGGGCACGCCCACCACCGGGCTGCTCATGATCGTGCTGGGGCTCATCTTCATGAAAGGCAATACCATCAAGGAGACCGAGGTCTGGGACTTCTTGCGGCGCCTCGGGGTGCACCCCAACAAGAAGCACCTCATCTTCGGGGAACCCAAGAAGCTCATCACCGAGGACTTCGTGCGGCAGCGATACCTGGATTACCGGCGCATCCCGCACACGGACCCCGTGGACTACGAGCTCCAATGGGGCCCGCGCACCAACCTGGAGACCAGCAAGATGAAGGTGCTCAAGTTTGTGGCTAAAGTCCACAACCAGGACCCCAAGGACTGGCCGGCGCAGTACTGCGAGGCTTTGGCGGACGAGGAGGCCAGGGCCAGACCCCAGCCCGCGGGCCCGAGTCCAGCCACTACCCCTGCCGCAACCCCTGCTCCTGTCTCTTGAAATCTGAGACACACCCCAGGGCCCGCTCCCTCCCCGGGGGAAGGGCTGGAGGTGGGAGAAAGCATCTTGCTTGTTTAAATGCGTGGTAGTTTCAGGACGTGTTTGCAAACTTTTATTCTTGTAATGTTGTAAGTCGTTTTGATTCTAAAATTTCATTTAGAGGGTGACTTGTTTTGTTTTGATTTGCTTCAGTGTCTGTGTTTTTTGTTGTAAAGATCTTGTTAGCTTTATAAAGCGAATTGGAAAACTTCCTACCCGGATCTGGAACTGCCAAGGAAATATAAGCGAACTGGCCCTTGTCCGGCCTTTGAACTGCCCCACTTTGTAAAGGAAAAGTCTTCGTAAATTGAAAACGAAAATGTAATTGCCTATATCCCCTATTACCTTAACGCAGCTATTTTAAAAATCTGTTTTCTATGCATATAAGCATTTTGAGTCATTCTACGCAATGTGAGTATTGTTTTTCCAAATAATTTTTTACTTTGATAATTACTATGCTGTGTGGCTGACCATTCTGTTCAATTTTTTTGCTACTATAGTTATAATAAATACTGTATTTTTGAAGCGATTTAGCATTGTGCATTTATTTTAACCCTAAGTCATGAAAAATTTCATGACTGAAAACCAGCATCGTAAGGAAAAAGAAAAACAATTTATGCTACATATCATTGAGGTAAATAGTGTTTTGTTGAAGTTGCTTTACTTTTATATGTGTGACATACTGGATCATGATGTAAAATATATTTCTGTGGATCATGGAAAAGTTGATAAAAGTCTTAGTGATTAACCATGCCTATTTGGGAATCAGACTACCTGGGTTCAGAGTCTGCCTCACTTACAAATTTAAGGAGATTAAGTTATACACACACCTTTCCGCACCTATAAAACGGGTTGATGCTGCCTGTTAATGTGTATGGTAGTGTGATAATTAGGAATGGAAGTTTATGTAAAGTTATGGGTACAAATTTGTTTAAATTTGGCTTTTTTTCCTTGTCTTAGGACTTAAAGTTTTTTCTTTTTAATTTTTTCTTTCATTCTCTTGTAAATCATGACTGTTATTCTAGTCCGACTCTACTGTGTGGTTTATGGAAAAATAGCTCATGATGGAGCCCACATAAACAGAGCAGAAAGTAAGATCCACCCAGGCTTGGAGGGGAGTGTCTGCAGTGTAGTGAACAGGATATGGGGTTTTGAGGTTGTCTGACATCTCAGGACACTTCAGAACTCACCTGCCAATGTGGGAGACCCTGAGTTGGGAAAATGCCCTGGAGAAGGGACTGGCAGTCCACCCTAGTATTCTTGCCTGGGAGATTGTCTGACATCTCAGGACAGTACAGAAGCCACCTGCCAATGTGGGAGGCCCTGAGTTGGGAAAATCCCCTGGAGAAGGGACTGGCAATCCACTCTAGTATTCTTGCCTGGGAAATCTGAATTGTAGCCTGGTGGGCTACAGTCAGTGAAGTAGCAGAGTCTGACAGGGCTTATCAACTAAACAGCAGCAGCCTGAGTGAACCTGAAAGTGAAAGTGCACATCGCTCAGTCATGTCCGCCTCTTTGCGGCACCATGGACTATACAGTCTTTGGAATTCTCTAGGCCGGAATAGGAGTGGGTAGCCTTTCCCTTCTCCAGGGGATCTTCCCAACCCAGGGATTGAACCAGGTCTCCCACATTGCTTTTGGATTCTTTACCAGCTTAGCCACAAGGGAAGCCCCGGAATACTGGAGTGGGTAGCCTATCCCTTCTCCAGGGGAATCTTCCCAACCAGGAATCGAACTGGAATCTCCTGCATTTTAGGTGGATTCTTTACCAACTGAGCTATCAGGGAAGCCCCAAGTGAACCTGAGGCAAAACCCATTTGACCTGCTTTGGTCATGTAACAGGAGAAAGTATCTCTGCTGTGTTACGACACCAAGATTCTGGAGTTATTTGTAACCTGTCCTATCCTGAGTGATTCAGAAGTTGAGGAAGCTAATACTGGGGACGTTGGAAAGAAGTGATATAATGGAAAAGCATTTGGTAAAAGCCCTTTTTGTAGTAACTTGAGCAGATTGTGCACCTAATGAACCCAATGACTCTGAAGTTAAGAAACAGTACATTGGTAGCAGAAGTGTTGGGTGCTGTGGCTGCATTTAGGAAAACAAATAGGAAAGAGATGAACTCAGAAAATATTTGACTGGTTTGTATCCAGGAATGAACAGAATACAGAAGTCTGTTGATATGTAGCTACATCTGAACCCCCAATTGGTAAATAAAACTGAGAGAGAAGGCTAATTAACATTCTCAGGCAAAAATCAAATCTGTGTTATAGTTGTCACTCATTGTTAAAACATCTGAAAGGATTCAAGTGGTTTAGGATAAAAGTTAGGTAGGAGTTGGATGCCCAACGAAGATTTTTAAAATAACAATATGAGAGAAGAAGAGTTGAAATGTGGCCTGTCCACCAAAAGCATAAAGGTCAGGGGCACAGTCAAATCAGTGAGAGAAGGACTGAGAAGAGCACAAAGGGAGTAAATATGCTTACAGCAAACCTAAGGTGTGTGTCTAGAAAAGAAGTACAGGTGTACCTAGTGGCACATGGCACCAAATTGAATCAAATTGTTTTTTTTTTTCTCCCATTATTTTATAATTTTTATTGGGATGGCTGGTTCAGGAAAACATGACTGTTCTGCCTAAATTAAGCATCTGGGAAGAAAAGGAATAAAGGTTGGTGGCTCAAGACTGTTAGCCTGGCCAACCCAGGGGTGGTACCTCCCTCGGGAGAGGGAAGCTCTTGGCACCGCGCACACACACAGCCACCCCACCCCACTGCTTTCAGCTGCCTGCTCACCCACCGTCCCCGTTGGTCTCACCGGGGATCTGCCTCTCCCGGGATCGTCTGTTTAAAGCTTTGTCCTGTGTTATTTTGTCTGATGCTCACGTGTCTGTTGCTCTTTGAATCGAGTTTGGAGGAAGAATTGAATTGTGTGACTGGCGGCATGTTGGTAGTGCCGGACTTAATTGTTTCTCAAGTTGCTGGGGCCTCGCTCATCGAGTGTGGAAAGTGGCATCACTCTGCGGCTCCAAGTGCCGAGTCTTGAATTCTCACATGGTGTTTCGACTTTAAGGGCTGGCAGCCCAGGAGGACGGGGCCAAGGGAAAGGGCTTCTGCCCTATGCTCGCTCTTTCCCACCTACCTAACCTCAGTGTCTGTAGTATATGGTAGAAACCCTAAATTAATGAACCACATTTTAAAATTGTCTTCCTCCCTCCCTCCCTCCCTTCCCTTCTCCCTTTGTTCTCAAGCCCCTTACCCCAGGCCCATGAGCCTTGCTGCCATGCCCATTCTCTTTGGGAGAAGTATGAATGCGTGTGTCTAAATTAAAAGAAAAAAAAAATATTTAAACATTTTTTAACAATAAAAATTTATTTTTGTATTTAAGCTAAATTGCCTTTTAAATTCCTTCAAGCTTGGTTCATTGAGGTGGTTCAGTATAAATGCTATTTGATTAGAGATTAGTTGTGTAGAGTTAAGTTATGCCTGTGTGAAGAAGAGGCTCAGATGCTGTCCCGGCAGCATTCCTGAGGGACTTGAGCTCCTTCTGGAAACAGAAAATGTAATTCTTATTTTATGAATAATGGGATGTAGGTGTAACTAGTCCCCTCCCTTTGTGACTGAGGGTGAATGGTTCGTGGCGGGGGATGCGCCTCCACACCCCAAGAGAGAGCTCTGTTAAGGAGTGGAGCTGGGGGCGGGGGGGCTGAGTCCCACGTACCTGCTCAGATGGGAGGGAGCGGGCACAGGTCTAGAAATCAGGCTGCTGCCTATACCTCACGGAAGGTAGACCCTTGGCTCGATTACCTCAGCTCCACAGGCAGGACAGCTGGTCCAGGAGCCCCCCCGCCCCCAGTGTGAGCGCATGAGTGTGGGTGTGGACACGTACGTGCACTGGACAGGGACGGGAGGCTGGGACTTTCCATTATGAACAAAGACTGAATTCCTGTATTCCTGAATTCCTGTATTCCTGAATTCCTGAATTCAGGAATTCCTGTATTCCTGAAATCCTGTACCGGGAGTACAGGGATCTGACCACCGCCGGCGCTGTCACCCAGTGCTACCGAGACATGGGCGCCCGGCACCGAGCCCAGGCCCACTCAATCCAGATCATGAAGGTGGAGGAGATCGCAGCCAGCAAGTGCCGACGACCAGCGGTCAAGCAGCGGTCAGGCTGCTTGAGATTAAAAAAAAAAGTTGAGATTAAAAACAAAAAAGTTGATTTACAGTGTTGGGGCGGGGAGAGGGATAAATTGGAAGATTGAAATCAAATTGTTTTTGAAGTATTGATCTGTCAAAAGTTGGCCTGAACTTTCAGAGTCTATGACTGCTTAAGGCCTAAATAACCCTTAGGTCTTCACTTTTTATGAGCCAATACCTATAGGAGGTACTGCAAAGTATAGAATCCTAGAGTGGAATCAAGATACATAGCACCCCAAATGTCATGACCTTGCCTAAGTTTAAAAAAAGAAAAACAGGAAATTCCCTGGTGGTCCAGTGGTTAGGACTCCTAGCTTTCACTGCCGATGGGCCTAGGTTCAGCCCCCTAGTTGGGAAACTAAGATCACACAAGCTGTGAAGGGTGTCTGAAAAAAAAAAAAAAAGCTACCTTTAGGAGAAGGGAAGAAGTAGAATAGATGAAGGATGAGATAGAATAAAAGCTAGACTTATTTAAAAACTCATGGATTTGACTTTAAGATTCTTTTATATAATTGCAAGCAATATAAACTTAGAAAACCATCCCTAACAAAAATGAGACAATAACCTAGGTTCCCAGTTGGTAGGATAACCACACATAAAGGAACCCTGGTGACTCTAGGACACCATAATTTGGCTACATACCCTGGTAGAATGTTCTCTAAGGATAGAAGGAAACAGAAAAACCTTTAATAATCATGTTTTTGGTGGTAATGTTAGCATTGTTACTTTGAGACTTGTGGGTATTATGAGATTAAATCAGATGGTTAATTATAATGAGAAGTAAGGTTTGGGGCATGGTTGAAAGGAAGTGGAGATATAAGGTTGATGTGATTAAATAAAAACCTTGTAGTTGTGAATTTGAATCCAAGATTGCAGTATGAACACATGATATGTTATACCTAACAACTGAAAATGCTTAAAACAGTGACCACCCAAGTGGCAAGAGCACCGTTAGCATAAAAACTGTGTTATCTAAATGTTGTTCAGTTGATAAGTCGTGTCCATTTCTGTGACCTCATAGACTGCAGCACATCAGTCTTCCCTGTCCTCCACTGTCTCTTGGAGTTGGCTCAAATACATGTCCATTGAGTTGGTGTTGCTATCTAACCATCTCATCCTCTGTCAACTCCTCCTCCTACCCTCAATCTTTCCCAGCATCAGAGTCTTTTCCAGTGAGTCAGCTCTTCTCATCAGGTGGCCAAAGTATTGGAGTTTCAGCTTCAGCTTCAGCATCAGTCCTTCCAATGAATATTCAGGGTTGATTTCCTTTAGGATTGACTGGTTTGATTTCCTTGCAGCCCAAGGGACTCTCAAGAGTTTTTGCCCACACCGCAGTTTGAAAGCATCTATTTTTCAGCGCCATTCTCTTTGAAAAGAATCAGGGCTTACTGGTGAAATGTTTGATTTCAGAACTAGGGCAAGAAATGTGTATGATGACACTGGAACATGATAGTTTTCAAAGTAAATTAGTATTGTGTCAACTTGAATTGAGTCTCTTTTGCTAATGACTCCAGTGACTGAAACATATCGAATGTGTTTAAGTTTATCCTTCATAATGATTCAAATACACACACACACTCCAAACAAACAGTACTTTTGAAGAAAGATAGGAACCCAACTAATTTTTTTGAATTGTGTGAAAAAGACTGTATTTGACTCATTCTTTAATGAAGGAACCAGCAAGATGTCACTACCAGTCTAAAAGAGAATTCACAGAATGTACACACACAGGCAATCAAGAATGCAGAAATGAATTTACAAAAGATGTAAAAGTGGTCAGCATCCATGGAGGGATAATCATTGCATTCCATCAGACAAAATTCAGTTATATTTCTATTGTCAAAAATCGTTGCATTAGCATGAATATTCTACATCTTACTGAGCTGTAAAATAAAGACAGCAAACACAGGCAACTCAGAAAGATGCACTAGACAGGATCCAGTATTTTTTTTCCTCCCATTTCAAAGTATTTTACAAGTTTTCATGATACTCTCCCCCTTCGTGATCATATTTTTTCAAGTTTTATTTCATTAGATTTAAGTGTGGCAAGAGTATTAACTAACCACATAGGCTTGAGTTTATTCTGCTAGTCTGGCAACATATCAGCTAATTATTTTGAAATCTAGAAGATAAATGGAGAGAATCTAACATGTATCCTTTCCCTATATGAACTTATACTTTAAGGCAAACAGTTAATAAGGAAGAGTCTCCTTCTATATCTTGATTTCCACAAATAAAGAGAGTAGAAACAACGGCTTTAGACTAGCACTAATTTGGAAATCCTAATAAATGAATGGACCTAAGCAATCCTGAAATATGGCTGCTAAGGAATGGTGGCACAGATGTAGAGGACAGACTGTGGACACAATGGGTGAAGGAGAACGTGGGATGAATCGAAAGAGCAGCATTGATATATATATTGCTGCTGCTAAGTCGCTTCAGACGTGTCTGACTCTATGCGACCCCAAAGACGGCAGCCCACCAGGCTCCCCTGTCCCTGGGATTCTCCAGGCAGGAACACTGGAGTGGGTTGCCATTTCCTTCTCCAATGCATGGAAGTGAAAAGTGAAAGTGAAGTCGCTCAGTCGTGTCCAACTCTTAGCGACCCCATGGGCTGCAGCCTATCAGGCTCCTCCGTCCTTGGGATTTTCCAGGCAAGAGTACTGGAGTGGGATGCCATTGCTTTGGGTTACGCTACTGAAGATACATATACTACCATGTGTAAAATAGATAGCTAATGGGAAATTGCTGTATAACACAGGGAACCCAACCTAGTGCTCTGTGATGATCTAGAGAGGTGGGACTGGGGAGGAAGAAGGTTCAAGAGGGAGGGGGTATGTGTATACTTATGGCTGATTCACATTGTTGTACAGCAGAAACCAACACAAGATTGTAAAGCAATTACCCTCCAATTAAATATAAAATAAAGTTTTTTAAATGGCTGCTAAGATCACAGAGAGATATTATTTATCTTCTGTTAGTCTGAATTTGATCAACCTCTGGACCTATCAATGAAATTACAAAATTTACAAAAAGATGGAGAAACATTAAGTGATAGGAGACAAAGTGTAGCCAATGGAAAACTATAGGATTAGTGAACAGATTTCAAGGAACAAAAAGCCCATAGTGGAAGGAAAAGTACATTGATTTAAAAATATCTAAGCTTTAGAGCCACCAGTTTCAGTGTGGAACTCCTTTGTACCTTGTGTAACCTGATTCAAACAAAATATGAAGAAAGATTGGAAACAAGTATGAACTGTAAATATATTAATGCATTATTATCATAGATGTGATGGCAGCATTTTGTGTTTTTAAAAAGTTTTATTATTTTAGAAATATACACTGAAATATTTAAGGATGAAGTCATATGCTGTCTAATATTTGCTACAAAATAATTTTGAGGGGAGAGAGTATAAATGATAAAACTGACGGTGACTGGATTAATCACCCCTGATGCTAGATGATGAGTATGTTGATGGGGTTCATTTTACTATTTTCTTTGGTTTTACCTGTGTATGAAATTTTCCATAATAAAATTAAAAGACATAGACTTTCTAATAAATACACTTCTATCATTTGATTTTCTTTAGTAATTTATATATCACTTGTTTTTTTGAGAGTATGTATCAATAACACTGTGGTGAGACTATGGAATGTATAGTATTTTCAAGGTTAGCTTCTAAAATATTTCTGTATTTCAAATAAAATCATGGTTGCTGGCTATGGCTGTTCAGACACTACGTTTTCTATTTGATTTAAAGTAATATGATATAAAATTTTTAACAAATAATGCTTTCCTTGGAAACATAGAAATGTTATTTGTGTGATTATTTGATGGTCTGAAAGTTTTTGAAAGCCAAATAATTTTTCCTCTGATCTTTCCCAGTAAATGATAAGTTTCTTATCTGGTTTGTTTCAGATAACCTTTTTCATGCTGCTCTCGGCAGTGTGTGTGATGCTGAATTTGGCTGGTTCAATACTTTCCTGTCAGAATGCTCAGCTTGTGAACTCCCTGGAAGGCTGTCAGTTGGTGAGTAATGAAACACAAACCATTTGATAAAGGTCATGGACTTTGGTTTTACATGAAAGGTATTTCAAAAATAATTTTACTGTATCCTTGGGTTTATTCTGATGTTTTAGCATTGTCTAATATGCCAGCAAATTTGAAAAACTCAGCAGTGGCCACAGGACTGGAAAAGGTCACTTTTCATTCCAATCCCAAAGAAAGGCAATGCCAAAGAATGCTCAAACTACCACACAATTGCACTCATCTCACATGATGGTAAAGTAATGCTCAAAATTCTCCAAGCCAGGCTTCAGCAATACATGAACCGTGAACTTCCTGGTTTTAGAAAAGGCACAGGAACCAGAGATCAAATTGCCAACATCCGCTGGATTATCCAAAAGCAAGAGAGTTCAGGAAAAACATCTATTTCTGTTTTATTGACTATGCCAAAGCCTTTGACTGTGTGGATCACAATAAACTGTGGAAAATCCTGAAAGAGATGGGAATATCAGACCACCTGACCTGCCTCTTGAGAAATCTGTACACAGGTCAGGAAGCAGCAGTTAGAACTGGACATGGAGCAACAGACTGGTTCCAAATAGGAAAAGGAGTACGTCAAGGCTGTATATTGTCACCCTGCTTATTTAACATCTATGCAGAGTACATCATGAGAAACGCTGGGCTGGATGAAGCACAAGCTGGAATCAAGATTGCTGGAAGAAATATCAATAACCTCAGATATGCAGATGACACCACCCTTATGGCAGAAAGTGAAGAGGAACTAAAAAGCCTCTTGATGAAAGTGAAAGAGGAGAGTGAAAAGTTGGCTTAAAGCTCAACATTCAGAAAACAGAAGGTCATGGCATCAAGTCCCATCACTTCATGGGAAATAGATGGGAAAACAGTGGCAACAGTGGCTGACTTTATTTTTCTTCGCTCCAAAATCACTGCAGATGGTGATTGCAGCCATGAAGTTAAAAGACACTTACTCCTTGGAAGGAAAGTTATGACCAACCTACAGCATATTAAAAAGTAGAGACATTACTTTGCCAACAAAGGTCTGTGCAATCAAGGCTATGGTTTTTCCAGTAGTCGTATATGGATGTGAGAGTTGGACCGTGAAGAAAGCTGAGCTCCAAAGAATTGATGCTTTTGAACTGTGGTGTTGGAGAAGACTCTTGAGAGTCCCTTGGACTGCAAGGAGGTCCAAGCAGTCCATCCTAAAGGAGATCAATCCTGGGTGTTCTTTGTAAGGACTGATGCTGAAGCTGAATCTCCAGTACTTTGGCCACCAGATGCGAAGACCTGACTAATTTGAAAAGACCCTGATGCTGGGAAATATTGAGGACGGGAGGAGAAGGGGATGACAGAGGATGAGTTGGTTGGATGGCATCACTGACTCAATGGACGTGAGTTGGTGATGGACAGGTAGGGCTGGCATGCTGCAGTTCATGGGGCCGCAAAGAGCCGGAGATGACGAGTGACTAAACTGAACTGAAGTAGTGATTATATTCTAACATTTGTTGCATTGATTTTTCTCTGCACTAAAGTTTTGAAATTCAATTTTGTAAGTCTAAGTGCCGAGATAACATATAAGCTTGATAATGAGTGCATCCAAGCAATTTAGTTCTCATTTTCCAATGTAAAAAGAGAATTATCTTTTTCAATCCTGGAAAATTATAGATTGTGTGTTGTAGATGGTGTGCTATGGACTGAATTTTCATTTGTTGAATTAAACCATTATATTTTATCACAACTTGGCTTCTGATTTGGTTGTATTGAAATGTCCATGTGGTAGGCAGTGCATGGCTGGGGTGTAGATCAACGTGTGTCCCGTGACATTCAGTGCAAGTGCCAAGTGACCCCTGATGTGCCCCTGGCGGCCGAGTATGGGACACTGGCATTTGTTTCTTTAACTTAGAGCCATGCCTCTTATTTTCTTGGGCTCTGAAATCACTGCAGATTATGACTGCAGCCATGAAATTAAAAGATGTTTGCTCCTTGGAAGAAAAGCTATGACAAACCTAGACAGCATATTAAGAAGCAGAGACATCACTTGGCTGACAAAGGTCAGTGTAGTCAAAGCTATGGTTTTTCCAGTAGTCACGTATGGATGTAAGAGTTGGACCACAAAGAAGGCTGAGCCCCAAAAATTAATGCTTTCAAATTGTGGTCCTGGAAGACTCTTGAGAGTCCCAACCAGTCAATCCTAAAGGAAATCAACCCCAAATATTCATTGGAAAGACTGATGCTGAAGCTGAAGCTCCAATACTTTGGCTACCTGATGTGAAGAGCTGACTCATTGGAAATGATCCTAATACTGGGGAAAAGTATTAGGGCAGGAGGAGAAGGGGGTGGCAGAGGATGAGATGGTTGGATGGCATCACTAACTCCATGGACGTGAGTTTGAGCAAACTCCAGGGGATAGTGAAACTAACCTGGCGTGCCAAAGTTGCAAAGAGTCAGACATGACTGAACAATAACAGTGCCCTCACAGCTACTCTTCTTAATATCTTCTGCTTCTGTTAGGTCCATACCATTTCTGTCCTTTATCCAGCCCATCTCAGCGTGAAATGTTCCCTTGGCATCTCTAATTTTCTTGAAGAGATCTCTAGTCTTTCCCATTCTGTTGTTTTCCTCTATTTCTTTGCATTGATCACTGAAGATATTAAAAAGAGGTGGCAAAAATACACAGAAGAACTGTACAAAAAGATCTTCACGACCCAGATAATCATGATGGTGTGATCACTAAGCTAGAGCCAGACATCCTGGAATGTGAAGTCAAGTGGGCCTTAGAAAGCATCACTATGAACAAAGCTAGTGGAGGTGATGGAATTCCAGTTGAGATGTTTCAAATCCTGAATGATGATGCTGTGAAAATGCTGCACTCAATATGCCAGCAAATTTGGAAAACTCAGCAGTGGCCATAGGACTGGAAAAGATCAGTTTTCATTCCAATCCCAAAGAAAGGCAATGTCAAAGAATGCGCAAACTACCGCACAATTGCACTCATCTCACACGCTAGTAAAGTAATGCTCAAAATTCTCCAAGCCAGGCTTAAGCAATACATGACCCGTGAACTTCCTGATGTTCAAGCTGGTTTTAGAAAAGGCAGAGGAACCAGAGATCAAATTGCCAACATCCGCTGGATCATGGAAAAAGCAAGAGAGTTCCAGAAAAACATCTATTTCTGCTTTACTGACTATGCCAAAGCCTTTGACTGTGTGAATCACAATAAACTGTGGAAAATCCTGAAAGAGATGGGAATATCAGACCACCTGACCTGCCTCTTGAGAAAGCTGTATGCAGGTCAGGAAGCAACAGTTAGAACTGGACATGGAGCAACAGACTGGTTCCAAATAGGAAAAGGAGTACGTCAAGGCTGTATATTATCACCCTGCTTATTTAACTTCTATGCAGAGTACATCATGAGAAACGCTGGGCTGGATGAAGCACAAGCTGGAATCAAGATTGCCGGGAGAAATATCAATAACCTCAGATATGCAGATGAACACCACCCTTATGGCAGAAAGTGAAGAGGAACTAAAAGCCTCTTGATGAAAGTGAAAGAGGAGAGTGAAAAAAGTTGGCTTAAAGCTCAACATTCAGAAAACAAAGATCATGGCATCTGGTCCCATCACTTCATGGCAAATAAATAGGGAAACAGTGGAAAGAGTGTCAGACTTTATTGGGGGAGGGCTCCAAAATCACTGCAGATGGTGTTTGCAGCCATGAAATTAAAAGACGCTTACTCCTTGGAAGGAAAGTTATGACCAACCTAGATAGTATATTCAAAAGCAGAGACATTACTTTGCCGACTAAGGTCCGTCTAGTCAAGGCTATGGTTTTTCCTGTGGTCATGTATGGATGTGAGAGTTGGACTGTGAAGAAGGCTCAGCGCCGAAGAACTGATGCTTTTGAACTGTGGTGTTGGAGAAGACTCTTGAGAGTCCCTTGGACTGCAAGGAGATCCACCTAGTCCATTCTGAAGGAGATCAGCCCTGGGATTTCTTTGGAAGGAATGATGCTAAAGCTGAAACTCCGGTACTTTGGCCACCTCATGCGAAGAGTTGACTCATTGGAAAAGACTCTGATGCTGGGAGGGATTGGGGGCAGGGGGAGAAGGGGGATGACAGAGGATGAGATGGCTGGATGGCATCACTGACTCGATGGACACGAGTCTGAGTGAACTCCGGGAGTTGGTGATGGACAGGGAGGCCTGGCGTGCTATGATCCATGGGATCACAAAGAATCAGACACGACTGAGCTACAGAACTGAACTGAACTGAACATAGCTACTCATCCCCTGGCCATAATTTCTGGCCAGAAGCTGTGCTGAACTGCTGCTGGCAATTTTATAAACAGTGTCCAGGGTTTTTAGTTGTTCTCAGAAGAAGAGGGAAAGGCACATCTCTGTCATCTTCATGGAAGCCAAAATGCAGTTGATTTTCGTATATTTCATATGTTGAAATTTATTGTTGACTCTAAAAGTTTTCCCAAAATTACCTTTTAGTTTCCAGGTGGAAAACTTTGTTACAAATATTATAGAGCATATTTTTTCTTAACTTTTTACATTGATTGATATGGATTTAAATCAGTAGTTAGTACTTTGTGATGCAATAGAGCTTTTTATTTTTTAACTGAAGAAAAATTGCCTTACAATGTTGTGTTGGTTTCTGCCATACAGCAGGACAAATCAGCCGTAATTATACATGTATCACCTCCCTCTGGAACCTTCCTCCCTCCTCCCCTATCCCACCCTTCTAGGTAGACCTTTTTTTTCTTCCAGTTTTATTGAGAGATAATTTACATACAACACTGTATCCAGGTGTACAGAATAGCAATTAAAAAAAAATTTTTTTAGAGTCTAGTTGATTTACAATGTTGTGTTAATTTCTGCTGTACAGCAAAGTGCATCAGTTATACATATACATATATTGACTTTTTTATCTTCTTTCCCCATACAGCATCATGATTTGAGTTACATCATGAGATGATTATCATAGTAAGTTTTGTGAACATCCATTATCTCACACTGACACAAAAATTTTTAAATAGAAAAACACTTTTCATGGTGGATAAAGAATGAGTAAACTGAAGCCTATGGACACAGAGACTTAGCAAGAATGGAATTTAAAAATCATCCATAGTTAATCCTCTTATTTTAGAAATGGATGAAGCGTGAAAGTCTGTATCAATCAGATAGTTTATATAAAACCAGAATCCCACAAGTCCTTACTTTTACATCCTACCTGTTGGATCTGGAAAAAAAAAAATCTTCTCAAAGCCATGTTAAAATGGATACAGAAACTTGTTTTTTATTTAATACACAATGAACACCTATAGAAATGTCACCCAAAAATGCTTTTATTTCCAGAATAGAAATGGAAGAGTTAGGATTCATATAAAATTTTTAAATTTTTCAATTGAAATTTTTTTATTTTTACTGATACATTTGTGAATTCACAATAAGTTATTAGAAATAATAGAAATCTTGTCATTGTGTGTTGTTCTTAGTCCTATCCAACTCTTTGTGATCTCATCGATTGTAACCTGCCAGGCTCTTCTGTCCATGGGATTTCCCAGGCAAGAATACTGGAGTGGGTTGCCATTCCGTTCTTCATGGAATCTTCCTAACCGAGGGATCATCAAACCATCGTGTCTCAGATCTCCTGCATTGGCAGGCAGATTCTTTACCACTGAGCCACCTAGGAAGCCCAGAGGTCTGCTGTACATTTTTTTCAAATTTCTTCCAATGATAACATATCACATCCACAATATTAACATTGATGCAATCAGATTTCCCCATCTTTACTTATATTCATTTGTCTGGATGGGTGTGAGAGTGTGTCTATTGTTTTATGTGATTTTGTCACTCATGTAGGTTCACGTATCTACCACCACAGTCAAGACACAGAACTGTTTCAACACTGTGAGGATCCCTCATGCTGATCTTTTTATAACCACATTCATTTCCCTTTTGCCCACTCTTAACTCCTGGAGACCCCGAATCTGTTCACTATTTCTAAAAATAAAAAAAAAAGAACACCTCATTTCCAAAAAGTTGTGTAAATGAAAACATGCATATGCAACCATTTGGAACTGGCTCTTTTATTCAGCATGATCCCATGGAGGTTCATCCAAGGTGGTGTTGTGTATATCAGTGGTTACTTTTCACTGTTGGGTAACACTGCATGGTATGTAGGATGACAGCATGTTTAACTAATTACCTGCACTATCTCTGGTTTTATCTGCTATGTATAAAGCTGGTGTGAACATTCATGTATGTATTTTTGTGTGAACATAAGTTTTCATTTCTCTGGGATGAATATCCAAGAACACAATTTCCATATTATAACTGTATGTTTAGTTTTTTAAGAGACTTTTCCAGCCACACTTCCATACATTTTACATCTGTATCAGCAATGTATGAATGATTCAGTTTCTCCACATCTTCATTAGCACTTGGCATTGACAGTGTATGTATGTATGTATATATATATATATACACTTCCCTGGTGGCTCAGACGGTAAAGCGCCTGTCTACAATGCGGGAGGCCCAGGTTCGATCCCCGGGTCAGGAAGATGCCCTGGAGAAGGGAATGGCAATCCACTCCAGTACTATTGCCTGGAAAATCCCATGGACAGAGGAGCCTGGTAGGCTACAGTCCATGGGGTCGCAAAGAGTTGGACACGACTGAGCGACTTCACTTTCAGTTTCATATATATATATATTAGTCATTCTCAGAGATGTGTGGTGATATGGTTTCATTTTGCATTTTCCTGATGCGAATGATGTTAAACCTCTTTTCATGTGTTTCATTGCCATCTGTATAAACACTTTGGAGAAATAAATATGCGGCAGCATATCTGAAAAATGACTAGTATCTAGAGTATATGAAGAAATCTCAACACTGAACAAAGAAGTCAACTAGAAAATGAGCAACACACGAACATTTTTCTTCTTTCTGGAAGAAATTATTTATAATTGGTATTGATTCTTCTTTAAGCTATCTCGATAGAATTTTCTAGTGAGACCGTCTAGGCTTGGAGATATCTTTTGGGGAAGATTTAAAATTATAAAAATAACTTCTTTAATAGTATCAGTTCAGTTCAGTTCAGTCGCTCAGTCATATGTGACTCTTTGCGACCCCATGAATAGCAGCACGCCAGGCCTCCCTGTCCATCACCAACTCCCGGAGTTCACTCAGACTCGTGTCCATCGAGTCAGTGATGCCATCCAGCCATCTCATTCTCTGTCATCCCCTTCTCCCCCTGCCCCTAATCCCTCCCAGCATCAGAGTCTTTTCCAATGAGTCAACTCTTCGCATGAGGTGGCCAAAGTTCTGGAGTTTCAGGTTTAGCATCATTCCTTCCAAAGAAATCCCAGGGCTGATCTCCTTCAGAATGGACTAGGTGGATCTCCTTGCAGTCCAAGGGACTCTCAAGAGTCTTCTCCAACACCACCGTTCAAAAGCATCAGTTCTTCGGCGCTGAGCCTTCTTCACAGTCCAACTCTCACATCCATACATGACCACAGGAAAAACCATAGCCTTGACTAGACGGACCTTAGTCGGCAAAGTAACGTCTCTGCTTTTGAATATACTATCTAGGTTGGTCATAACTTTCCTTCCAAGGAGTAAGCGTCTTTTAATTTCATGGCTGCAGTCACCATCTGCAGTGATTTTGGAGCCCCCAAAATAAAGTCTGACACTCTTTCCACTGTTTCCCTATCTATTTGCCATGAAGTGATGGGACCAGATGCCATGATCTTTGTTTTCTGAATGTTGAGCTTTAAGCCAACTTTTTCACTCTCCTCTTTCACTTTCATCAAGAGGCTTTTAGTTCCTCTTCACTTTCTGCCATAAGGGTGGTGTTCATCTACATATCTGAGGTTATTGATATTTCTCCCGGCAATCTTGATTCCAGCTTGTGCTTCATCCAGCCCAGCGTTTCTCATGATGTACTCTGCATAGAAGTTAAATAAGCAGGGTGACAATATACAGCCTTGACATACTCCTTTTCCTATTTGGAACCAGTCTGTTGCTCCATGTCCAGTTCTAACTGTTGCTTCCTGGCCTGCATACAGATTTCTCAAGAGGCAGGTCAGGTGGTCTGATATTCCCATCTCTTTCAGGATTTTCCACAGTTTATTGTGATTCACACAGTCAAAGGCTTTGGCATAGTCAGTAAAGCAGAAATAGATGTTTTTCTGGAACTCTCTTGCTTGTAAGGCTATTCAAATTGTCTGTTTCCTGTTCTGAGTTGTGGTAGTTTGTGATTTTTAATAAGTTGATTCATCTTATTTAAATTGTCAAATTTGTATGTGTAGAGTTCATATTATTCCCTTACCATAATTTTAATGTCAGCAGAGTCCAAGGCTTCCCAGGTGGGCTCTTGGTAAAGAAATCACCTGCCAATGCAGGAGACACAGGAGTCGTAAGTTCTATCCCTGGGTTGGGAAGATCCCCTGAAGGAAGGCATGGCAACCCACCCCTGTATTCTTGCCTGGAGAATCCCATGGACACAGAAGCCTGGCGGTCTCCAGTCCATGGGGCTGCAAAGAGTCAGACATGACTGAGTGACTAATGTACATACAGTGATATAAAGGCCAAGAGGACCATCTGTTCCATGACTCTTTGAAAAGATTCATCAGTCAAATTGTTTGGGGTTGCTGATATTTTAGTTATTCAGCAGATCTTGCATTTTTTCTTGTTTGTAATCTCTTTGGGCTTTGAATCAATTTAAAAGCCATGAGTATAAATAGGAAATTTGATGGTTCAACAGTAAAGAATCTGCCTACGTGCAGGAACCACAGGAAACGCAAGTTCGATCCCTGGGTCAGGAATAGCCCCTGGAGTAGGATATGGCAACCTACTCCAGTATTCTTTCCTGGAGAATCCCATGGACTTAGGAACCTCGTGGGCTAAAGTTCTTAGTATTCTTCCATAAATATTGTCTAATGTTTTTAAAAGTGTATATTTCTCTATAAGAAAAGTTTTATCTATTATATCAATGGTAACAATGATAATAAATTCTAGGGCCATTTACATCCTACAGGTCCCTTACGAGTGTAGGTGTGGGGAGAACATCTCATCTTGATTTTTTTCTTGATTACACATATGAGTTCATAATTAAGTGACATTTTAATCAGCTTAAAGGTAGACGTCTCCCCCCTTTTTTTTTCTATTGTGGTAAAATACACATAACATGTACCATTTTAACTATTTGTCACCATGAAATTCAGCAGCATTAAGTACATTCACACTGTTGTGCAGCTGTCACCATCATCCATGGCCATAGCTTTTTCATCTTCCCAAACAGAAACTGTCCCACTAAACACTAACTACTCCCCTCTGCTCTCCTCCAGCCCCTGGAAAACACCATCTGCATTCTGCCTCTGAGATTTTTGATACCCCTAGGAACATCACAGGAGTGAAATCATACAATATATGAGTTTTTGTGTCTGGCTGACTTCATATAGCTTAATGTTTTCGAGATCTTTGTTTCCTTTAATTGGTAAGTTTAGCCCATTTATGTCTATACTTAGGAATGATGTTTGGTCTCAGTCCTGTTCACCTATATTTTATGTGATGTGTTGACATTTTTACAGGGTGCCTCAGAACTGCAGAAACACATTCTTCATTTTTTATACCTCCCTTTAGCTTGGCCTGGGTCCCCTGATGTAGGAAAAATAAACATGACCCTTATCACTATGTTGTGATATTGGTCTGAAGGAGATCGACCCTGGGATTTCTTTGGAAGGAATGATGCTAAAGCTGAAACTCCAGTACTTTGGCCACCTCATACAAAGAGTTGACTCATTGGAAAAGACTTTGAAGCTGGGAGGAGTTGGGGGCAGGAGAAGAAGGGGGACGACCGAGGATAAGATGGCTGGATGGCATCGCTGACTCGATGGACGCGAGTCTGAGTGAACTCTGGGAGTTGGTGATGGACAGGGAGGCCTGGCATGCTGCGATTCATGGGGTCGCAGAGAGTCGGACACAACTGAGCAACTGAACTGAACTGAACTGAATCAGCTGAGAACAATCTCTCCAGGGTTAATGTTACCTCATTCCAAGACATATTCAGCACTTCTCCCCTTTTCGTCTTCTACTTTTCCATCCCTGGTGGCATCTGGGTCTGGGGGCCCAGACAGCATCACAGCAGTGAAAGTGGGAAGTAGGTGGGATGGCACTTGCTCTGTGCTGGCCCCCTGGCCCACCCTGCTGTGAGCCTGGGCTGACACTACCTGATGAGGTCTGAGATCCTCCCCGGGACCTCCCCTTCCATATCCAGCTGGTTAGGGTTCTCCAATGGCGACCCACTCCAGTATTCTTGCCTGGAAAATCCCATGGGTAGAGGAGCCTGATAGGCTGCAGTCCATGGGGTCGCTAAGAGTTGGACACGACTGAGCGACTTCACTTTCGCTCTTCACTTTCATGTATTGGAGAAGGACATGGCAACCCACTCCAGTGTTCTTGCCTGGAGAATCCCAGGGACAGAGGAGCCTGGTGGGCTGCCGCCTGTGGGGTCGCACAGAGTTGGACACAACTGAAGCGACACAGCAGCAGCAGCAGCTCTTCTAGGGATCACTTGGGGCACAAACGAATCCTAGAGCCCCTCGCACTCTGCATGTCCCTTACAAGTGTAGGCATGGAGATAGCATCTCAGACCCTCTCACCCTGAATGTGCCCTTCATCCCTTTCACCCCCGGCAGCAGGACCCACTTCAACTCCAGACAACTTAAAGACCAGGCTTTGGACACAGGACACCTGTCCCCAGATACTCACAGATACTTAAATTCCTGGAGCCAGGTATCCTGATTTCAGCCTGGTGAGGGTGCTGGGCCTCTGCACAGGGACTAGACTGAGTTCTGAGCATCCAATCTGCTTCCTGCCTGCTCAGGGCACCACCCGCTCTTATTTTCTGGAAACCCTTAATCTTAGGCCACATCCCTTGTCATCGTCCCTTCTAGCAGTCCTCCAGGCTCCCCAGGACTCCTCCTCCTCCTGGAGTCAAGAATGAGGTTATGGCAGAAACTCAAAGAACATTTACTGAATGCTGGAACAAGCAAGGTCTTGATAGCAGACTTAACATTCTATGTGTGACAGCCCAGTTCATTTAGCTGAAGTCATCTAATTAATAGTTTCATTATTCAGTTATTGTTTTTAATTTTTTAACATCAGAAACATTTTGCATTGTGGTATAGCCAATTAACAGTGTTGTGATAGTTTCAGGTATGTAGCAAAGGGACTCAGCCGTACACATACATGTATCCATTCTCCCCCAAACCCCCGCCCTTCCCATCCAGGCTGGCACATAACATTGAGCAGAGTTCCCTGTGCTATACAGTAGGTCTTTGTGGTTATCCATTTTAAATATAGCAGTGTGTAAAAAGTTTTCTGTTATTTTTGCATGCTCAGTCTCTCAAGTTGTGTCCAACTCTTTTGCAACCCCATGGACTGCAGCCTGCCAGACTCCTCTGTCCATGGAATTCTCCAGTCAAGAATACTGCAGTGGGTTGCCATCCCTCCAAGGGATCTTCCCAGCCCAGGGATCGAACCCATGTCTCTGCATTGGCAGGTGGGTTCTTTCCTACTGAGCCACCTGGGAAGCCTCTACCATTTTATTTCTCATTACTAGGTTTATCAGGACCGCAGCTTGAGATTCTCAGTGATCCATTTTGGAGGAGGGCCTTGATTCTATGATTATTTTATTCTTTCCAGAGCCTGTTAGAATTTTTTCATGATGCTTCTAGCTGCATTTATTACCAGCACTCTAATCTCAAAATTGAAAGCACCCAGTAACCAAGCCAACACTAATTATGAAGCCACAGACCTCAGAGGAGCTCTACCGTAACCAGGGCAACTCTGATTCAGCTTCATCATGATGAATAGTAAATGAGGAGAGGATGCGGCCTTCGGCTAGGATTGTTGGAAATGCCCAGCTTTAAAGATGAAATGCAGAAAACTTAGCTGAAAGTACACAGGTCCACTCAGGGTCTCCTCAGCCACAATCTCCTTCTAGGTTTCCATTGTTGCTTAGAGCTATAGATTTTATTCTACTAATTATGGGTCAAGAAGAGTCTCAGCCTCTCTTGGCTTCACAGGAAATTTGGTATTGGACTGTTCTTTGCCGTTTGTCATGATGACACAGAATTGTCCCCTCTAGAGTAACACAGTTCTCTTTTAGTTCATCTGCATGTGAATTTGTCATTATCATCAGCAAACGGATGTCATGGCTAACACAGCTATTTGAAAGTCAAGTCCAAATCCCAAAGTTCCCCAGCATAGAAGAAATTCTCAGCAAAATAAGAACCGATATGTTTAAAGTAAGCCAGCAGTTGTTGTTGAGTCACTAAGTTGTTTCTGATTCATTTGTGACCCCATGGTCTGTAGCCCGCCAGGCTCCTCTGTCCATGGGATTTCCCAGGCAAGAATACTGAGGTAGATTGCCACTTTCTTCTCCAGGTGATCTTCCTGACCCAGGGATTAAACACATCTCCTGCACTGGCAGGTGGATTCTTTACCACTGAGCCACCAGGGAAGCCTAGCCGGCAGTGGTTCCATAGAAACACTCACCTGTCCTGTGTCCATTTCCTCTTACATTCGTTGGATGATATATTTTCACAGAAACACAGAAGCAGAGTCCCATGTCTGAAATGTCTTGGGTGCTGTGACAAGTCAAATGAGTCCTGACTCTGTATCCTCTGTGTGGCTCACACTATAGGTAGAGAGGTGGGTGATAGAGGAGCAAACAGAAGAGACAGGTAACAGGAAGGGCTACAAGAAAAGGAGCAGTCTGGTGTGTGGAGGTAGCCCAGTCTTCTCTGAACAGGTGACAGGTGGGCTGGGGCCTGAGTGATGCTGGGGAGCAGGGGTGGGGGGCTTCTGGGGTGAGAGCAGCAGAGACCAGGTCTAAGGGTTAACAGAGTTTGAGAGCAGGAAGCCCAGGGGGCGTGCAGTGCACGGAGCTGGCCATCTCAGCCCTGGCTCTGTGCCCCCAGTCTCCATGGACTTGGAAGGACTCTGACCCAGGGATTCCTTCCCGCTGGACTTGACACCTGCCTGGCACTGTCTTCTCATGGTTCTGTTCATGTGACTTCATGGCTGGGACACTTGGGGACCTTTTCACATCCCTCCAGTCTCCAGCCACCACTGGATCATGTTGCCTCATTCCTATACCTAGATCTGAGTGAAAGCCATGGGCAAGATTGATTCACTGTCCTGCCTCCCAGGACCGCTCTTGCTGCATTTCCTGGGAGCTTAACTGTGTGTCTGTCCTGACAGTGGGGACCCTGATCCATCACTCAGCACTCCTCAGGAGACCCCTAAGTATCAGCACAAAGTAAGCTTCTTCTCCTGTGTGGACCCTTCTGTCTTCTGAGCTGGGGTTGCATGTGTGTCAGGGGAACAGGGCAGAGAGGAAGCTGGGAGGGGCAGGCATCAGCTTTGATGAACCCCTCTTGCATCCTCCCCAGTGTGTCAGCCACACCATCTCCAGAGCATGTACCCTAGGATGGAGGGGGCTGGCCTGGCAGGGAGCTGAGGTCCATGTGCTCCAGGGCCAGCCTCCCAGGTGACCCTTCTGTCCCCCGCCCCTCACCCTGGCCCCAGGGGCACCTGCTGCAGCCAGGCCAGCTCAGCCAGTGTTGGAGTTAGCAGACCTCTAATATCTGCTAGAATTGATGCTTTCAAACTGTTGCGCTGGAGAAGACTCTTGAGAGTCCCTTGGACAGCAAGGAGATAAAACGAGTCAATCCTAAAGGAAATCAACCCTGAATATTCATTGGAAGGACTGATGCTGAATTGAAACTCCAACACTGTGGAAGAGTGAAGAGCTGATGTGATCCAGTACTGATGTGAAGAGCCGACCCATTGGAAAAGACCCTGATGCTGGGAGAGAGTGTGGCCAGGAGGAGAAGGGGGTGACAGAGGATGAGATAGTTGGATGGCATCACTAACTCAATGGACATGAGTTTGAGCAAAGTCTGGGAGATGCTGAAGGACAGGGAAGCCTGCTGTGCTGCAGCCAATGGGATCGCAAAGAGTTGGACACAACTGAGCCACTGAGCAAGAACGACACCAATATCTGCTAGAAACATGCTCTCTAGAAGGAAAAACAGTGCTTGAAACTGACCGATTCTCGAGGGTGTTAGTGATTCACCTGAAAGGAGCACCAGTCACTCTGGTGACCGCATCCCCTCAGAGCCCATGAGATGTCCACTGTCAAAGCAGAGAGCTCGCCAAGACCAAGGACGTGGGCACCTTCAGGTGAGGAGGCTGGCTGTAGCAGATAGAGAGCAGAGGGGAGGGCCCCTCACCTCACAGAAAGGAGAAAACACATCCCCCACCTCCCAGCAACTGAGGACGAAGCCAGAGCAAGCTCACTCCAGCCCAGGACCCAGGAGCCTTGGGAGCCCTAGGAAATTTCAAGCAAAGCCAGAAACTGAAATTGTTATGTGCCATTCCTCAATTTCACCCACACACTAGGTGAGTCTCCTCTCCCCCTTGCCCCCTAAGATTAAAATGAAATTTGAAAATATCAGTGTCCAGGTGCCCTGCTCATGTCCTCCCATCTTGGTTCTTATCTGCCCCTCACATATATTTTATCTCTGCCCTGTCTCTGGTGTGTTCACACCACTGAAACAATGAGCCAAAGTCGTTCCTTAAGGACTCACCCGGGCTCTGCTGCTGAGGGGACTTCCAGTTTCACCCAGAGAAGCACGGCGCGCCTCTGAGCAGGACTTTTTCGTAACTCTGAAGGTCACCACTGAAGGTCACATACCCTTATGTTGGACTAGAGACCAGAAAACAATGAAAATGCTCTTCTTGATGGATGGTTCGTTAACGCTCAAAGAATAAACCAACACAAGCTGACGGGTGTTTGTGTCTGGAAGCACAGCGATCCCGGGGTGGGGGGCTGAGCTGGGGGAGCCCCACCTCCCTGTGGTCGCCCCCACAGCTGGGGCCCAGGAGGGAAAGCAGCCAGCCCCTCCACTGCTCCCTCCCCTTTTCTGCTTGTGGTGTGGATGATGTGATGGATGTTATTTTAGAAATAAGGAGGGAGGTGGAGGGAGGGAGAATAGGAATGCAGGCAACCTGGGTCCCTGGTCCCCTCCCATGTGGTGGTGACAAGCAGGAGAAGATTGACAGACTGAGAAGCCATGCGGGAGAGAGGCCATTTCATTTTTGTTTTGTTTTTTTAATATAATGTATTGATTTTGGTTGTGTTGGGCCTTCGCTGCTGCACGGGCTTTCTCTAGTTTCTGCGAATGGGGGCTATTCTCTAGTTGCGGTGCATGGGCTTCTCATTGCTGCAGTTTCTCTTGTTGCAGAGCACAGGCTCGGTAGTTGTGGTGCATGGGCTTAGTTGCTCCATGGCATGTGGGATCTTCCCAGACCAGGGACTGAGCTTAGCACTGAGCCACCAGCAAAGCCCTGTTTCATTTTCTAAACCACTATTTCCCAAGTTAATTTGGCCCCAGAACCTCATTTTAGTTCTTTATGATATTTCTGTTATTCCAAACATCCTCACTTGGGTCTCTGTGGAACAGACATGCTAAATGTGCCTTGTGTTCCTGTTAACCGTGTTCCGCCCTCTCTCTGCTTCTGCAGGCCAAGTCAGGCTCTGTGCTGATTACAATGATAACTAATGACTTCTCAGAGTCTGGCCCCCAAAACACACTTCTGCATCGTTAACAAAAGGCAGGGAGGAGATGGAGTCCCCGCCCCCGCGGTCCAGCTGGCTTCAGGCCTCTCCTGTGGTGGGAACATCTCAAGACCAGCAGCCTCGTTTCCCTGATCAGCAGGGGAGGCTGCTGTGAACATTCATAATTTATCAACTTCTGCTGCCCTTGAAAGTGTCATTTGAACAAAAAGATCTTGTAAAGACTCCTAGGATGGCAGAAATTGTTGCCATGTCCTATGGGGACAACTGGCTCCCTGACAGGAAGGTTACAACGACCCCTTCAGATTCTCCACTTGTAGATTAGTGCTCTCTCTCCTTCTATCTCTGTCTCTCTCTCTCTGTCTTTGTCTCTTTTTCTCTGCTTCTGTCTCTCTCTCTCTCCCCCCTTCTGTATCTCCTTGTCTGTCTCACCCTGTCTCTGTCACTCTCTATCTCTGTCTTTCTGTCTCACCTCGTCTCTGTCTCTCTTTCTCTCTCTCTCTCTCTGCCTGTCTCTCTCGCAGTGGCACTCATGTGATGAAAAATGTAAAGTCTGTGCCCTCTGTTAGATTTATTATTCCACAAATAATCTGAGCATCTGTTGCAGAGACAACAGCTAAATTAGCAAACAGATAGACTGTGATGAAATCAAGACCAAAATAAAGGTGAAATGTCTGATGAGCTGAATAAAAAGCAGGTCCTAGTTTTCCCGAAAGGTCAGGGAAGGTTTAAAAGCTTAATTGTATGATTTTTATAATAAAATTTATATCTTCTGGAATTAGATATTGTTTGCCTTAGATGCTTTATATACACACACAATTTTAAAAACACACAAAACCTTAGCTCCTCAACAGACTGGGTTTTAAGGAAATTTTGTTAGTAGATGTTCCCCATTGACCTTGTGATGCATGTTCTAAAGTGCAATGAGAACCAGAGAACAGAGCAGCGCTTTGCTGTCATCAGCAGCACGCCTGTGTTCCAGTGCACTTAATTATGTGCAAAGTGGGATTCAGAAACATTGGTCCACCATCACTGTCAAGCTTCCTTGACAGAGGAAAGCATCATCGTGAAAGTAATATGAGGACAAAAAAATCTGTCAGTTTAAAGATGAAATTTTAAATTTTAATGAATTAAGAAGAACTCAAGGACTGATGCTGAAGCTGAAGCTCAAGTACTTTGGCCATCTGGTGCAAAGAGCCGAGTCGCTGGAAAAGACCTTGACGCTGGGAAAATTTGAGGGCAGGAGGAGAAGGAGATGACAGAGGATGAAGTGGTTGGACACCAGTTTGAGCAAACTCCTATAGAAAGTGAAGGACAGGGAAGCCTGGTGTGCTGCAGTCAATGGAGTCTCAAAGAGTTGGATATGACTTCGCAACTGAACAACAACAGCAGAAGAACAAGCCTAGTGGGAACTTTTAGGGTCCTGGCCTGTTTGAAGCCACAGGTGCTGGAGGAAAACTGGTCAAACCCGGGCTTGAGGACCCCCACCCCACTCAGTGTCAGGCTGGGCACGGCTGGAGCATTGCACACACAATCCTCTGGGCCCTCCCTTTCCATTGGGCCCTTTCTCCTCCCTGTCAGGCTGACAGGCCATTAATTAGAAGGGTTGGGGCCAGGCTGGCTTTTCAGTGCTGCAAAGAGATTCATGCAGAATCACCGCAAAGCTCTGTCACGTGGGTCCCAGTGACCCGAGCATGGAGGGACATTCTGAGATAAATCTGCCAGCCCCCACACACCAAGACGCCGAGGTCACGGACCTCATCAGAAGGCTTCCAGAATTTGTCTCAGAATTAATCACAGCCTCAGTGAAGTAACGGAAGGACGAGATTAATGTCAGCGTCCATCCCTGAGGTTGATAACGGGTCACTCGATGTGCTGAACCATCCTTCTCCCCCACCCCCTCAAACCCATCTCTCTCTTCTCCCTCACTAGAAAGCTGTGTAGCCATTTAGGTTAGCAGCCTCCAGAGTCAATGCCAAGGTGGGGCCGTAGTCATATGCAATCATTCCTCAAGGCTTTTGAGATGTGGGGACACAGCCTCGCTCAGGAGAGCCAGGCTTTGTCCCAGTGCTAGGAGCTCAAAGACTCCGTGGAGCCCCAGGCGTTGACCCCTGCTTGAGGGTTGTGGCAGGTGCCAGCTTCAGGGGAGCTCAGGGCCAGTATGTTTCCACAGGAAGGAGAGAGGAAGACACCTGCTTGGTGCCTTCCTCATGTCTTCATCTTAAATGCATTTATTTATTTTTGGCTGCACTAGGTCTTTCTTGCTGCCTAGGCTTTATCTAGTTTCAGCAAACAGAGGCTACTCTCTAGCTGTGGGGCACAGGCTTCTCGTTGCAGTGGCTTCTCTTGTTGGGGAGCACAGCTCTAGGGTGCGCATGGGCTTCAGTAGTTGTGGCTTGCAGGCTTAATTGTCCCAAAGGATGTGGGATTTTAGTTCCTGCACCAGGGGTTGAACCTGTGTCCCCTGATTCGCAGATGGATTCTCAGCCACTGGACCACCAAGGAAGACCCTATGGCTTACTCTTATGGGTTGATTGGACTCTAAGCCAGAGCAGCTTTTGGAAGGATGTTTGTCCTGTGTTCTTGGGGGCAGCTTACCTCTGCCCCGATGTGTGCATCATCGTTGCTCAGCCAAGCTGTTCCAACTAGACTTTTCTCTCCAGGTCTTGGAATCGTTACCAGAGTCATCAGTGGGTGAGGGAGACCAGGGACCTCAGTCCAGTTGAGCATCTGAAAGAGATGGCAGCTATTTCAAGCCACCTAGATGTCCTCAGCTGAGCTTTAGTCTGTTAAGACATCTACTTCTCCGGTCACCATTCTTTCCCAATTTGGGGGCTTACTTCTTGAATGTTTATTATTCCAAATAGTCTTTAAAACACTTTTGCACATGCACCCCCCTGGAACTCAGCTTGGATTCCAGAGTGGGTGAGTGCTCTGTCGTGTCCAACTCTTTGCAACCCCATGGACTGTAGTCCACCAGTCTCCTCTGTCCCTGAGATTCTTGAGGCAAGAATACTGCAGTGGGTTGCCATTTCCTTCTCCAGGGGATCTTCCCAGCCCAGGGACTGAACCTGCATCTCCTGCATTGGCAGGCAGATTCTTTACCGCTGAACCATCTGTGCATCTCTGGAAAGGGCTAGCATTTCAGAGATGTCCCAGATTTCCATGTGGGGAGCCAACTGTGCCTTTCACAGATTCAGGCCGTATGTGTCAGTCCCAGTTCTGAGTTTCAAAGAAACAACTGGAGCTGTTATCCATCTGAAGGAGTTATAATGGGACCCCTAAAGCTCAGTCTCCAGGATG
Organism: Nanger dama; assembly: GCA_917880005.1. Classification (NCBI taxonomy): domain Eukaryota; kingdom Metazoa; phylum Chordata; class Mammalia; order Artiodactyla; family Bovidae; genus Nanger; species Nanger dama. Next base: position 3,045,307 of record CAKJTW010000108.1, on the reverse strand, counting down.
ACCAGAAATCAGATTTGGGGCTACAAAGCCAGAAAGGGAGCAGTGTTCCAAATCATACTGAGGAGCTGCTGTTGGGAGTGACCCTGTCATCAGCCCTGGGCTTGTGTCTGACCACGCTGACCATGGGCTCTGGATGCTGCCCCCAGAGCCCAGCTCCTGCCCTTCTGGAAGTGGTTCATGTCTGCTACTCACAGAGCCTGGGTGGAGCCAGTTCAGTTCACACCTCAAGCTTTCACTTAGAGTGCCCTGTAGAGGTATCATGTCCTACGGGTGGAGCCTGATACACCTGCCTGCTCTCTCTCTGGCGTGCTGGCCAGGGAAGCCTTTCTGGGAAAAGTGGAAGATTTACAAAAAATTCTCCAGTCTGGGAGGAGGGCTCCGTGGTATGGTTGCCAGATAGAATGACCCACATCTTCTGTACCTGAGTTTTTGCCATTTAATAGCATTTTATACATAGCTTCACATAGGTCATTAAATTTCCATGTTTAATCTCTTATCTTTTGTTATTGTTACTTTAAATAGAATATTTTTGCCATTTTTATTTTTAATTGGTTTTTAATAGTATCATATTTGGGCTTCCTGGGTAGCTCAGCTGGTAAATCTGCCTGCAGTGTGGGAACCTCTGGTTCAATTCTTGGTTTGGGAATATCCCTCCCCTGGAGAAGGGATAGGCTACCCACTCCAGCATTCTTGGTCTTCCCTGGTGACTCAGACAGTAAAGAATCCACCTGCAATGCAGGAGACGTGGGTTTGATCCCTGGGTTGGGAAGATCTCCTGGAGGAGGGCATGGCAACCCACTCCAATATTCTTGCCTGGAGAATCCCAATGGACCAAGGAACCTGGTGGGCTACAGCCCATGAGGTCACAAAGAGTCAGACAGGACTGAGTGACTAAGCACAGCACAGTATCATGTTTATTATAACCAATGCAACAAATACTCTTTAGTGAAACAAGTAAAGTGTTTGTTAGATGGAAAAAGGGTAGAGTTGTAGATAGACTCATAAGCAGACTCAGGAAGTCGTGCTCTCATGGTTGTTTAAATCACTTACATAGGGCATTTCTTCTGGGTTTTCTTTGAACAAATACTCTTAATCCCCATTATTTTTAGTGTAGTCTCTTAGATTGTTTTTAGATATTCGATCACATTTGGAAAGACGGTTCTATCTTCTCCAGTATTTACACAGTTTGCAGTCATTTCTTATCTTTAAATTAGCAAGCGCTCCTAAAACAGTACAGAATTGTGGCCATGGGTGTCATTCCTCTGTGTCATTCCTGATTTTAGTGGAATTGCCTTCATATTTCTCCAGTTCAAATGGTGTTTGTGGATTTCCCTGGTGGTCCAGGGGTTAATCTACCTACCAGTGCAGGTGTCACAGGTTCGATCTCTGGTCTGGGAAGATTCCACACTGTGGGGCAGCTAAGCCTATGTATCACAACTACTGAAGGAAGCCTGTGCACAGCAACAAAGGCCCAGTGCAGTCCTTCAAAACAAATACATATTTTTAAAATGGTATTTGCTTTATATATTTGCCGGGTAAAAGCCTTATCAGAGTTAAGTCATTTTCTCCTATTCTTGAAAGTGACTCAGAGTTTTTACCATGAATGCCTGCTAAATTTGAGGCACTAGTTTTTTGAGATCTATTTATAAGATCGTATGATTTTTCTCCTTTGATTTGTCCCTGGAACAGATTTTCTTGATTGATTTACCACTGTTCCAGAATCCTATTTCTAAAATGAAACTTGGATATTTTTCAGGGTAACCTAGGTTTGAGGAACAAGTAAATACATGATGTTTAACAGAACTAAGTTTTCCTCTCTCCCTTGTGCTGCACAGCCAGCCAGGCCTGGGGCTGTAGCATTTAGAACGTACACACTGACCACTAAGGCTTCTAAGCTTCCAGCTTTTGGACGTATTTTTAGGAGATTCCTTCTGAGCATACGACCAACCCTAAGGAAAGGGCAGGTGGAGACTGAGAAAGCACTGAGAACATTTCAGTACCTGCTTGCCACCATGCCTGAATTCCAAACCCTGGACTCTTTTGTTTTATGAATCTATAAATTCCCTTTCTTGTTTAAGGCATTTAGACTTGGGCTGTATAGTTTGCATTCGAGAGTACTTTTTAGTACAGCATTGGAATACAATTCCTTTAATACATCTTTGGATTCAAGGAGCCACTGTTTTTCCTTAGAATATTCTCATGTTTGAAAGGAGAAGCTGACTTTTGGTTTGTGGTAGGAGTGGGGAGCTTTTGGTTTTCCTTTTCAGAATTGTGGGTAAGGTTAAACTAGCTTTATAAGGTAACTGTGGTATTTTCTTCTTTATCTCTTGCTCTGAAATTGTTTTAAAGCATAGGAATTATCTTTTCATTAAAAGTCAGAGCAAACTCAGCCTCAGAGACGGCAATGGCACCCCACTCCGGTACTCTAACCTGGAAAATCCCATGGATGGAGGAGCCTGGTGGGCTGCAGTCCATGGGGTCGCTAAGAGTCAGACACGACTGAGCGACTTCACTTTCACTTTTCACTTTCATGCATTGGAGAAGGAAATGGCAACCCACTCCAGTGTTCTTGCCTGGAGAATCCCAGGGACAGGGAGCCTGGTGGGCTGCTGTCTATGGGGTCTCACAGAGTCTGACACGACTGAAGTGACTTAGCAATAGCAGTAGCAAACTCAGCCTGAAATACCATTTTGGACTTTCTAATCTCTTTTATGGTTATTGATCTTTAGGTTTACTTATGGACTAGGTATCATAGCTTGTATTTTGCTAGGAAATTATCTGTGTCCTCTAGATTTGCAAATTTATGGCTGTAGAGCTACCCATATTCTGTTAATCTCTACTATGTGAGTGCATGTGTGGTAAGTCGCTTCAGTTGTGTCTGACCCTTTGCAACCCTATGGACTGTGGCCCACCAGCCTCCTCTGTCTATGGGATTCTTCAGGCAAGAATACTGGACTGGGTTGCCATTTCCTCCTCCAGGGGAATCTTCCCAACCCAGGGATTGAACACACGTTTCCTACATTGTCAGGTGGGTTCTTTACCACTGCACCACCTGGGAAACCCTAACTTTATAGCTCAGGTTTCTTAAATTTTATTTTTTTATTAATTGCTTTTGAAAATAGGAATTTAAAATAATTCCTAATGGTATTTCTGGTGGGTTTTGTCTGTTAAAAAAATCATCTTGACTTTATTATATAAAGAAAATGAGATAGGATGCTTGTCCCATGTTCCTCATCGTTAGGAACCACACGCCAGGTTCTAACCTTGAGCTCCGTCTGTGTTCTCCTGTCCAGATCAAGTTCGATAGTGTGGAGGTATGTGTCTGCTGTGAGACCCAGCACCAAGTGTCCGGCTGCAGCAACCTTGGGGAGACGCTGAAGCTGAACCCGCTGCGCGAGGACTGCAATGCCGTGCGACTGACCTTGAAGGTGACCCTGGCTTCACTCGCTCCCACCTCCCACCTCATCCCTGAGATTTCTCCTGGGAATGTTCTTTTAACCGTGTTCCTTTCAGTTCTTGGTCCCTGCAGCTGGGCACACGCAACAGGGGACATCTTTCTGGAGAGCATTGTAAACAGTTAGTGAAAGTCGCTCAGTCATGTCCAACTTTGTGCGACCTCATGGATTGTAGCCCACCAGGCTCCTCTATCCATGGGATTCTTCAGGCAAGAATACTGGAGTAGGTTGCCATTTCCTCCTCCAGGGAATCTTCCTGACCCAGGTATCAAACCCAAGTCTCCTGCTTTGCAGGCAGATTCTTACCATCTGAGCCAGCAGGGAAGCCCCTTAAACAATTAGAAATTTCCACTTTGAAGGTTTTGTTTTTTGAATTTTGGAGTTTAACCATTTTACTTTTTGCCACCGACCTCTGTGAAGCACTGCTGAATGGTTGAAAGAGGTCAACAGAAATATTGATGTCACTGCTGTTCCAGCATTTGATTTTATTGAACTCTAGTTGACTTACAGTGTTGTGTTTAATTTCTGCTGTCCAGCCAATTGACTTAGTTATAGGTATTCTTTTTCATACTCTTTTCCATTATGGTTTATCACAGGATATTGAGTATAGCTCCCCATGCTATACAATAGCACCTTGTTGTTTATCCATCCTATATATAATAGTTTGCATCTGCTAATCCCAAACTCCCAATCCTTCCCCTTCCCTTTGGCAACCACAAGTCTGTTTTCTATGTCTGTGAGTCAGTTTCTAGATCACAGATATGTTCATTTATGCCATATTTTAGATTCTATGTGTAAGTGGTATCATTTGCTATTTGTCTTTCTCTTTCTGACTTACTTAGGATGATCATCTCTAGTTGCATCCATGTTGCTGCAAATGGCATTATTTCGTTCTTTTTATGGCTGAGCCAACATTTTTGCTATTATACCATCAGAGAACAGATGGGTACTTATTTTGCCTTTTTAAAGATGTTTGGAGCAAGAAATGTTATAGTTTCCCATGGCAGTCTATTCTTGTGTACAGCATCTGATTTTTCTTTAATGGCATGGAAAATTGTTTATATCACTTCTTTCTTTTTCTCCCTACAAGTTTTTCCTGCTCCTGAAAATCAAAATTGGCCACTTACACACGCATCTGAACAATAAACCCAATTCTTTCCCCTGAAACTAAACTGCTAAACTTTTTCTGAAAAATACGGCTACAGTGCAAGGAGCCCTTGGTGGGTGGTACTATGGCACATGCACGCTAAGTTACTTCAGTCATGTCTGACTCATTGCAACCTCACAGACTGTAGCCCACCAGGTTCCTCTGTCCATGGGATTCTCCAGGCAAGAATACTGGAGTAGGTTGCCATGCCCTCTTCCAGGGGATCTTCTCGACCCAGAAATTGAACCTGAGTCTCTTGGCATCTCCTGCATTGGCAGGCAGATTCTTTACCACCAACACTACATTATATAATAGGGACCCTGTAGTATGTGTATGGGGGCCACAGTATGTGGGGGTCTGGAGGCTCTGGAGGACCACCTAACACCTCACGGGCACAGAGGACAGTGTCACTATCTGGAACAGGGGCCTGTGGTGGGTCCACTATAGGAGACATTTCAGATGCCGGAAATGGTGACCGGTCTGTCAGGGGAGCTCTCTGTGAATTCCCGTGCTCTGGGAAACTGGCTGGCAAAAAGAGCATTGGCCACAGAGAGAGAGGAGGTGCCTGAGGCCTGATGTGGAAGGGACCTGGCTCCCAGCACCTGCCCTGTGTCACAAGGAGTGTGGTCCCCGATTCTTCTTCCAGTCTGATAAGTAATATCTCTGGAGCCCAGAAGATGATGGCAATGCTGCTTCTCTGGTCCCTCAGATTGTTCTTGAGGGTTTGGAGGCTCTGAAACCCCCCTGCTCCCTGGGTCTCTTTGAAGCTTTCCCACCACGTCTAAACCCCAGATCACAGACAGGGAGAATTCCACAGACAGAGGAGCCTGATGGACTACAGTCTATAGGGTCACAAAGAGTCAGACACAACTAACACTCTCACTTTCTTTGACTTCCTAATAATATCTAGTGACAAAATAAATGATAAAAATATGTTTTGGTAGGTTAATGGTGGTCTTTGCCAAGTCAAACCCAACACAAGATTGTGACATATTTTCTGATCAATATTAACAGAAGTTTTAAAAGGTTGCAAAAATTGGAAACATAACCCATGAAATATGACTCATCATAGGTTGATATTATATCCATCCCAACTTTACTCTTTGCTATACCCCCAGTTATCATTACAGTTATATTATAATGATGTAATTCTAATGGAAAACAGAGGTAAATATCTTGTTTTGTTTGTTTGTTTGCTTCAAGTATCTGGTTTAAATTATGGAGCTGTAGTAAGACAAATCATCCAAAGAAACCTTATCAATGGATAAGGAGATAAAACTTTACAGGACTCAATCAGTTATTGAGTTTATAAGCTTACTTCTCTTGCAGATTCTTTTCTTTGTCTCTAAGGAAGTTAAAGGAAAAAAAAAAGGAAACCCAGCAAGACAATTTCCTAAAAACCTAGGAGCCTGAAAAATTGACTTATTTTTTTAATCTTGAGTATGTTTTTAACCATGCTAAAGAAATAAAAATGCCCCTGAGAATAAGTGAACATTGATATTTTGTGACGGAGTGTGAAGGCCAACAAGTCCAGAATGGTCAGGGTGGGCAGCAGACTGGACATCAGGGAAGAGCTGATGCTGCAGTTCACCCACAGGCAGAACCCCTCCTCCTGGTGGGGAAGGGTGGAGGGTCAAGCCTTCACCTGGATGAATGAGCCCCTCTCCGTCATTCTGTGTTTCTCCAGTCCTCAGGCTAGGACAGCTTTCTGCAGTGGAAACACGGAGTCCTAATCCTAGACCATCAGGGATGTCCTGACAGTGGACATTTCTAAGGTCTAAGGCAACATGCTCATCAAACACAGCTTCAAGATGCACCCCTCTTCCTCCCCAGATCACTGCCCTGGACCCTCCCCAAGTGGACACCCTGAAGCCATCGCCAGGATGTGCTGTGATATAGCTGATGAAAGTTGTCTTTCTGTTAGCTGGGGAGGTGGGGAGTGGAGGCTACAGGGCTTGAGTGCTGGGCCACATGGGTGGACCCCTCACATGAGGACCCCCAGACTTAGGCACATTCAGATAAGGACCCATAGCAGGTGGTCCCCAGCCCTCTGCCCTCAACTGTGGGATCTTCCGAGGCTCCATGTCAGGGTCTGAGAAGAGGAGGATCATGAAGAGGGCCGGCTGTTTGGTCTGGGGTGGTCCCAGGATGAATAATAATAGATCTGATCTTCACTCTACTACCCAGACAAAACTAGGGGCTTCAGAGGAGCCCCATTGCCTTGAATGGGGGACAGAGAGCATACACAACCTGGAGGAGACAGCACAGAGTCCACTCCCTGAGACCAGAGGTTGTATCTAAAGCAGTTATGTTCAGAGCTCTGAATTAGCACCAATATACTGGGGGAAGAGGGCATTAAGAGGAAAGTATGCAGGATGGGAAATGTTTCAATAATAATTGAATGATGAGGCCATTTGAAAGAACGTGTAAAACCTGCATAAGGGAATGTGAAGGTAGAAAATTACTTGTAACAACGGAGCCAGAAGTAATCCTGGGGCCATGGGTAGATTCTTTCCCTTGATTGTGGTGGTGGCTATGCAGGTGTGCACATGTGTCAAAACTCATTGGATTCTGTGTTTAAAATATGCTCACTCTGTCATTCGTCTGTCATACGTCAGTACCTCAAGCTGTTAAATGTCCATGTGATGGATGAGTGGTGGGTGAAGAAAGACATGAAAGCAAGACCAGAAAGATGGAGACAGGCCCGTGCAGGCGTTCAGAGATGCGTTTAGAGATCTGACTTCATTCAGAAATTAACACACACTAGTTATAGAAGCTCAAAGAAAGGAGGAGATGACCATGGCTGAGCTGAGCATAACTGTCTAGAGGGGTTTACTGTCCCCAGGCCCTTGCAGAGAGGCCCAAGATCAGAGGGGCCACAGGACAGAATCTTGACTGAGGGAGCAGAATTCCTGCCAGAGAGATGACTCAGTGGAGGAGTGATACCTAACAGTGGTCTTTTACACTTGACCCCAGTGTGGCTTTTCTGGGGGCCATCCTTTGTGACCTGCTTTGCACGGCCTTTTTATTTACTTATTTATTTATTTTTTTGTTGAAGTATAGTTGATTTCCTTGTGTGAGTTAGTCGCTCAGTCATGTCCAGCTCTTTGCAAGCCCATAGACTGTCGCGTGCGAGTCTCTGTCCATGGAGTTCTCCAGGCAAGAATACTGGAATGGATTGCCATTTCCTTCTTCAGGGCATCGGCCCAACCTAGGGATCAAACCGATGTCTCCTGCATTGGCAGGCAGATTCTGTACCACTGAGCCACCAGGGAAGCCTATTGTAACAGTGCTAGAATTAGTCATGCAGTCATCAGCCTGGGCTCACATACTGTGTCTTTTCAGCGGGCACACCTACCAGGATGTAAAGAGGGTCCATCTTCCCTTTTACAAAACATCCCATTTCTCTACAAAGGGGTCACATTCTCACAGGCGGGGGAAGAAGTACCTTTGCTTCAGTCACGTCCTTGCCAAGAGTTCTTGCCATAGATTCTTCTTGACTTGTGTTGTCAATGTATTGGCCATTTATGTTTCTCATCAGTGAATCACCTGTTTTGTCTGTCTTCCTGTTGGGTTCTCTGTTCTAAATAATGACCTTAGTCATAAAGATTTCATGCACTCTGGGACTTGTCATTCAGTTTTGTTTGGGATGTCATTTCGTTTCATTTTGGATGTCATTTTTCAGAGACAAGTTTTCAGTTTCAGTGCAGTCAGATTCATTTCCTGTTGGAAGTGTCCTTTCTATATTGCTTTTAAGAAATATTTCCCCATCCTGAGGTCAGACAAACTTCCTGGATTTTTTTTCCCATAAGTTTTAAAACTTTGCTTTTCATGTTTAGTTCATTTATCCACCTGGGTCTTAGTTATGAGATAGGACCTAGTTTTGTTTTCACGGATAGATCATCATCAGCTGTTACAGCTCAGGTTAGTGGTCATTTAGTCATGTGGTTATATATTGAGTATCTAGATCTAAAGACATTTATTTCTGGGGTCTCTTTTCTTCTTTGTTGGTGTATGGCTTAACTCATTGTCAATAGCACGTTATGTTAAATGCTGTTTCTTTATTAAGCATGTGTTTGGTAGGATCAGCCCCCCTTTTTCTTCTCAAAATGATCTTGGCTCTTCTCTGTCCGTTGTGGACTCTCCCCTGGCCCCCCTCTCCCTTTCCCATTTCTCTCTCTGTCTTAGACACACGAAGCCATTCATTTGTAACTGCATTGTATTTTTAGGTTAGTTTGCTGAGAATGGTCATTTTTGGTGTATCTTTCCATTTATTTATCCTTCTGTTGTGTTTTTCAAGAAAACTAGTATAATTTTTGTTAGATACATTCCTAGATGTCATATAGTTTTGTCCCACTACAGGAAAGGTAGAGTTTTTGAAAAACATTTTCTGATTTTAAAATGTTTGTATAGAGAAATACATTTACTTCTGTTCATTGGTCGTGCGTCCAGTTACTGATAACTCCATTTACTCTGACAGTTTGCCCATAGATTGTTTGGGGTTTTCTATTTAGTGGGTTACCTTATCTGGAAATAATGGCAGTATGCTTCTTCCTTTCCAGTCTTTACATTGCTTATTGATTTTTCTTCATTTTTCCTGTCTTCCTGAACTGGCAAGGACTCTTCAGCACAGTATTGAATAGAGCTTGAGCCAGACATCTTGTTTTCTTCCTGATTTATTTTACTTTATTTTTATTGAGGTATAGTTTATTTACAATGTTGTGTAATGTAAATTACAATGTTGTGTACAATGTAGTTTCAAGTGTACAGCAAAGTGACTCAAATTCTTTCAACCACTATAGGTTATTATAAGATGTTGAGTATAGTTGCCTGTGCTATACATAAAGTCCTTGTTGTTTATCTGTTTTATTCCTTCCTGATTTTAAAGGAAATGTGTTCAATAATTAGGAATAATGTTTATTGAAATTTTCTGGGACTAAATAGTATTTTCCAGGTTTAGGGAATCCCATTTTATTACTGTTTTGCTTAGAATTTGCCATTAAAGAGTCTTAAACTTTAGCAAAAATGCTATATCTATTGAGATGTGTGTATGCTAAAATTTATATGTATTTGTATATATGTACATATATATCATACACGTATGTGTATGTACAAATACATGCATGCATATTTAATAGATGCGGCATTTGCTAAAATTTGACTCCTTAATATATATTTAATTTAATATGTAAATATTTATGTATATGTACCCACAGGCTTTCATGTGCAGTGGTAAAGAATTTACCTGCCAATGCGGGAGACTCTAGTTCAATCCCTGGGTCAGGAAGATCCCCTGGAGAAGGAAACAGAAATTCCAGTATTCTTCCCTGGAGAATTCCATGGACAGAGGAACCTAGTGGGCTACAGTCCATGGGGTCACAAAGAGTCAGACATGACTGAGCCAGCACAAGTTATATGTTTTATGTGGTTCCAAGGATCTCTCATTTTCATTATGATTCACTTTTTAATCCCTGAGTTATTGCACCGTGTGTTGTGAATTTGCGGAGGTAGAGAGGGCTTAATCAGTTGTTTTCCTATCATTCACAGCAAACACAGCTGCACTATGGTTGGATAACCCCATATGCCTGTGTCTTAGTGTTAGTTTATTGACCTTTGCTTTGCATCCAAGTTTGCAAGCAAGTTTGTTAAAGCCCCACACATCTTGTGAGTCCAGGTTCTGGCCCACATCTGTGAAACATGGTGTGGGGTTTGGCTCATCCCTGTCGTCACTCATTGTCTGCTGGGAGTGCTGGGCCAGGGATGTGGGAACCTCATGCACTGGTGCATTTGCCCATTTATATGCCCACTGCTCTGGTTTCCCTTCTCTCTGTTCATCCTCATTTAGATTTTCTTTATAGACTCTTTCTGCTCCAGAATTAGGATCCAGCTCTGGGTTCTCAGGTCTTCTCCTGGTGGCTCAGATGGTTAAGAATCTGCCTGCAATGCAGAAGACCTGGATTCAGTCTCTGAGTCAAGAAGATCCCTGGAGAAGGGAATGGCAACCCACTCCAGTATCTTGCCTGGAGAATCCCATGGACAGAGGAGCCTGACGAGCTATAGTCCATGGGGTCACAAGGAATCTGACATGACTGAACAGCTTACACTTTGACTTCATTTTCTGGGTTCTGATTCAGACTCTCATCTCTCCTGGCCAAGCACACCCTCGCTGGGCAAGTTCAGCTGCCTCCCTGGTGTTGTCCCCACCCCCTGCGTTGGCCACGCCCATGTCTCAGAGTCCCGCCCAGTCCCACGCAGCTCCCTCCACGCAGAGAACCGCAGCCCTCTCAGACTCGATGGACCCTAATGAGTTCTTCCTCACTGTTCTCAACAGTTCCACACCCCATGCAGCCCGCCCATCTTGGAAGAGCTGCCCCTGCTTAGGCCATGGGGGTGACTGTTTTTTCTCCTTTACTCCCTCTTGTTAATCACCAAGTCCCCTATCGATCATATCCTTCTCTACTTCTCATCCTCACCCACCTCCTTCATGGAAGCCACCTTGCTGTTGTTATTCAGTTGCTCAGTCGTGTCCAACTCTTTGCAGCCCTGTGGACTGCAGCACACCAGGCTTCCCTGTCCTCCACTATCTCCCAGAGTGTGCTCAGACTCATGTCCATTGAGTTGGTGATGCCACTTGTGGCTCCTCAATCCAAATATTTATATATTCGAAACTCTCGCAAACTTCTGTGTGCCTCCATTTATCTTTGAACAGATCCTAGAAGGCATTATCTAGACTGTCTAGTCTGGGCACATGTGGAAATGTTTTAATATAAGTTAAATGCAGATTGGAAATGTTACTTCTCATTATAAATAGTACCCAAGTCCCTAGGTGGCTAAAGGCTAATAAGATCATTTAAATTACTTCTGTGTGTATTTCCTGAGTGCCTCTTCCTTCTTTTTGGCTTCATTCTTTATATTCCTGAGCTTTAATCAAACTACTGTCACTTAGACAAGTGGACAGAACCTTCCAGAGGCAGAGCAACAGTAGAGCAGTAAAAGGTACATGGACGTCAGAATTTTTCTCTCGCCTCAGTTGAACAGTAGGAGCAATGATATAGAATTTGTTTAGGCGAGAGAAGGTCATTCTGGAGTGGGCATCCAGTCATTTCTGGGGTTGTTTTCCTTAAGCATTTGTGGACAAGGCTTTAAAGCCCTTTACTGAATTCATCCTCCAGTGTTTGTGAACAGATGAAAGTCCCCAGGTGACTGGCCATCCGTCATGGGATCGTAGATGGTGTTTATTGAACCGCACTGTGTGCTGAGCCTTGCTCTGAGCCCTTCATGTTTGTGAACTAATTTCACCTTCACAGCCCTGAGATAGGTGGGTATTGCTATTCCATTTATTTATTTATATTGCCTGTGGTGGGTCTTCATTGCTGCTCGGGTTTTTCTCCAGTTGCAGTGAGTAGGGGCTACTCTCTAGTTGTGGAGCTCAGACTTCTCATTGCAGTAGCTTCTCTTGTTGTAAAACACAGGCTAAAGGGTGTGGGGGCTTCAGTAGTTGATGCTTCCAGGCCCTAGAGCACAGGCTTAGTAGTTGTGGCAAAGGGCTTAATTGCCCCCACGGCATGTGGAATCTTCCTGAATTAGAGATCAAACCCATGTCTCCTGCATTGGCAGGTAGATTCTTTACCACTGAGCCACCAGGGAAGCCCTGTTACTCCATTTTACAGATGAGGACACTGAGGCACAGTGAAATGAGACAGCTTCCCAAAGTCACGCAGTTCATTACAGTGGATCAGAGATTCTTGGCCAGCTCCCACTACCATCTGCAGTGGACACATAGGCATGCTACCCAGGACCATGGCTTAGCCACAGGACAGTGGATGTACACACTCAGAACAAGCTGAAGTCCAGCAAGGAAATGGTTATTAATACCTTCTGAATCACCAAAATTAAACTACATTCACTCTAATTTATGTTCAGTCCCTTTCAAAAAAATTCTTATAAAATTGATAAACCAACAATTTGTTGTTCGGTCACTAAGTTGTGTCCAGTTTCTTGCAACTTCATGAACTGCAGCAGGCCAGGCTTCCTTGTCCTCCACTATCTCCCTGAGTTTGCTCAAACTCATGCCCATTGAGTCAGTGATGCCATCCAGCCATCTCACCCTCTGTCGTCCCCTTCTCCTCCTGCCCTCAATCTTTCCCAGCATCAGGGTCTTTTCCAGCGAGTTGGCTCTTCACATCATATGGCCAAAGTATTGGAGCTTTGACATCAGTCCTTCTAATGAACATAGTCAGTTGTGTGCTGTGTATGCTATGCTATGTCACCTCAGTCGTGTCTGACTCTTTGTGACCCCACGGATTGTAGCCCACCAAGCTCCTCTGTCATGGGATCCTCCAGGCAAGAATACTACAGAGGGTTTCAATTTCCTACTCCAGGGGATCTTCCAGACCCAGGGATTGAACCCATGTCTATTAAGTCTCCTGCATTGGCAGGTGAGGTTTGTTTTGTTTTGTTTTGAACTAGTAGCACCACCTGGAGAAGGAAATAGCAACCCACTCCAGTATCCTTGCCTGGAAAACCCCATGGACAGAGGAGCCTGGCGGGCTACAGTCCATGGGGTTGCAAAGAGTTGGACAGGACTTAGCAACTAAACAACAGCAACGATGGCATGGATGGTTTTGCCATTAACAAGAATAAGGGCTCCTGGTTCCTGTGATCCTCCTTACTCCCCCACCCCTTCCCATCCCTTTCCTCTCCAGCAAAGTCCTACAGGGATGAACTACTGATGCCTGGAACAACTTGGATGAATCTTGAGGGAATCAAGCTGAGTGAAAAAACTCAGTTCTGAAAAGTCACATGTTTTATGCTTCCAGTTGTATCCTGTCCTTGAAATGACAAAACTATAAAAACAGAGATCAGACTCGTGGTTGACAGAGGTCTGGAAAGGGAGGTTGAGTGGGAGAGAGAGGTGAGTGTGCCTGTAAAGGGCAACGTGGGTGGGGAGGGTGGATCCCGTGCTCATGGAGGTGTTCTGTGTGTTGACTGCGTCATTGTCCTTCCTGGCTGTGATATCACACTGTAGTTTTGTAAGATGGTGCCATGGAGAAAACCAAGGGAAGGGTACCCAGGGTCCCTCTATGGTTTCTTACAACTGCAAGTGAATCTACGATTTTCTCAAGAAAAGAAGTTTAAAAAACTTGGAATTTTTTTCTTATCAGAATTTTCAGTTAGACTTTATAACTGACAGAGATGGCCCACTTACTTAAATGTTGGCACTTTGAAGATTTTCTTAGATGATAACTACCTAATAATTATCAAAATTGTAAAATACATCATTTAGTATCTAATTTGATCAACCATGTGGGAGAGTACACAAATGTGTCTATAAAAGACCAGTTTTGATGAAAAAAAAAAAGAAAGCCCCACAAAACAGGTGGCTGCCCTAGTCCTGGACCTCAGCAGCAGTGCTGAGGGTCCTGCCGCCTGTGTTGCCAAGACAATGCTGATGCCCTCTGCTTCTTTTCCCGCAGGAACTCCTCTTCAGTGTGTGTGCCCTCAATGTCCTGTCCACCATTGTGTGTGTGCACTGGCCACAGCCATGTGCTGCATGCAGATGGTCTCCGCCGACGTCCTGCAGATGGTAAGTGGCCCCCGCCCTCTCCCCCCCCCCGCAGCACAGTCAAAATGGTGGGGTATGGCCCCCTCACCAGTTTGAGAGCAATGCAGCATGACACCGCTGGCTTCCCACCAGGAAAATGAACCCTGACAGCACATAGGGCCTGGAGATCCTTGAAGGTCCCTCCATGCTGCCCTCTGGAAGACAGAAACCCACACATTCGATGCCACCAATGTATTTATTTAGGTGCAGTTGGAGCTCCTTGCTGATGGGGTCCAGCTACCGTTACATGCCTCTAGGGAGCCCCAGGTTTGTGCCGCTGAGTAACTGTGGTGACCATCCTATAGTCCGAGACATCCTCTTGAGCCATGCACCTGTTTCCAGGCTTCAGAATTCTTTTTTTTTTTTAAATTATCTATTTATTTGGCTGTTCCAGATCTTAACTGCAGCTTGTGGGATCTTTGATATTCTTTGTGGGCTCTTTAGTTGCAGTATGCAAATCCTTAGTTACAACGTGTGGGATCTAATTTCCTGACCAGGGATTGTCCCCCAGAATTCACTTGTAATAAGGCAGGATTGTTAGAATATGAGCTCTTCTCAAATTGAAAAACTGCTCTACTGTGCCTTGCACACTTGCTCATTAACCCTCAGCTCGTAATCCAGCAGCAGGTCACTGGTCGGCTATCATTGGAGCCTCCAGCCAGGGTCTTAGAGATGAAGAAGTGCTCGTCTCCAGGGGAGGGATGAGGCCAAGAGTGGAGGTCACACACTGATTAATATACAATCAGTAATAGTGACGGCTCTTCGTTATTTGTGTGAACGGAACATGACCCACTGCTCAGTACATTACCACTAAAGTCAGCAAGTCAAGAAGAAGTGATGAGAAGATGCTGTTCTTCATGCTAAGGGTAGGAACCCTCCCTCCCTGCTCCCCGGGCCCCTCCAGGCCCTGCCCTGCCTCCTCCCCCAATGTTTCACGCATCTTATGAAACAAAAGACAAGTTGTTCTTGTAGGAGCCTGTGTGTTTTGTTCTTCCCCACCCACCCTGTAGCAATTCATCAGTTCACGATGCAGGGCCAGAGAGCATCATTATCAAGGTGTTAAAAATTCATTGGCTCTAATCACGTGTGGCCTGTTCTTCCCCGTGTACCTCTACACAGCTGTCACAGCCTGCCGACCTTTCTGAGAGGCAGCAGTTTTCCAAAAGACACCTAATTAAGCATCTCTTCAGCAGCAATGAACTCCTGGCCTTGCTCACTGAGCCCTCGTGTAGACATTTCTCTCTGGTATGTTATGTGAAGGAAGGTTAAGTGCCGTGGGGGTCTACTCATCTCAGCAGATTTTCCTGTCAATCTGGAAATATCACTCCAATCAGATCAAACTAACGGAACTACATGGCTGGAAACATTGAAAGTTTGCGTTTCCTAGTTTTCAGAATTAAAATAGAAATTACAGACCAAATAAGATAGTCTGTCATAGCTGTAACAGCATGCACACTGGATTGTAACATACAGTTCAGTTCAGTCACTCAGTCTTGTCCGACCCTTTGCGACCCCATGAACCACAGCACACCAGGCCTCCCTGTCCATCACCAACGCTCAGAGTCCACCCAAACCCATGTCCATTGAGTCGGTGATGCCACCCAATCATCTCATCCTCTGGCATCCCCTTCTCTTCCTACCCTCAATCTTTCCCAGCATCAAGGTCTTTTCCAGTGAGTCATCTCTTCACATTAGGTGCCCAAACTATTGGAGTTTCAGCTTCAACATCAGTCCTTCCAATGAACACCCGGGACTGATCTCCTTTAGGATGGACTGGTTGGATCTCCTTGCAGTCCAAGGGACTCTCAAGAGTCTTCTCCAACACCACAGTTCAAAAGCATTAATTCTTCTGCACTCAGCTTTCTTTATAGTCCAACTCTCACATCCATACATGACCACTGGAAAAACCATAGCCTTGACTAGATAGACCTTTGTTGGCAAAGTAATGTCTCTGCTTTTTAATATGCTGTATAGGTTGGTCCAGAGAAGGCAATGGTACCCCACTCCAGTACTCTTGCCTGGAAAATCCCATGGACAGAGGAACCTGGTGGGCTGCAGTCCATGGGGTTGCTAAGAGTCGGACACGACTGAGTGACTTCACTTTCACTTCTCACTTTCATGCATTGGAGAAGGAAATGGCAACCCACTCCAGTGTTCTTGCCTGGAGAATCTCAGGGACAGAGGAGCCTGGTGGGCTACTGTCTATGGGGTCGCACAGAGTCGGACACGACTGAAGCGACTTAGCAGCAGCAGCAGTAGGTTGGTCATAACTTTCCTTCCAAAGAGTAAGTGTCTTTTAATTTCATGGCTGCAATCAGCATCTGCAGTAATTCTGGAGCCCCCAAAAATAAAGTCAGCCAGTGTTTCCCCATCTATTTCCCGTGAAGTGATGGGACTGGATGCCATGATCTTAGTTTTCTGAGTGTTGAGCTTTAAGCCAACTTTTTCACTCTCCTCTTTCACTTTCATCAAGAGGCTCTTTAGTTCTTCTTCACTTTCTGCCATAAGGGTGGTGTCATCTGCATATCTGAGGTTATTGATATTTCTCCTGGCAGTCTTGATTCCAGCTGTGTTTCCTCCAGCCCAGCATTTCTCATGATGTACTCTGCATGTAAGTTAAACAAGCAGGGTGACAAAATACAGCCTTGACATACTCCTTTTCCTATTTGGAACCAGTCTGTTTTTCCATGTCCAGTTCTAACTGTTGCTTCCTGACCTGTATACAGATTTCTCAGGAGGCAGGTCAGGTGGTCTGGTATTCCCATCTCTTTCAGAATTTTCCACAGTTTATTGTGATCCACACAGTCAAAGCAGAGACGGCAATGGCAACCCACTCCAGTACTCTTGCCTGGAAAATCCCATGGGCAGAGGAGCCTGGTAGGCTGCAGTCCATGGGGTCACGAAGAGTCGGACACGACTGAGCGACTTCACTTTCACTTTTCACTTTCACGCATTGGAGAAGGAAATGGCAACCCACTCCAGTGTTCCCGCCTGGAGAATCCCAGGGACAGGGAAGCCTGGTGAGCTGCCGTCTATGGGGTCGCACAGAGTCGGACACAACTGAAGCGACTTAGCAGCAGCAGCAGCTCACAGTCAGAGGTTTTGGCATAGTCAGTAAAGCAGAAATAGATGTTTTTCTGGAACTCTCTTGCTTTATCCATGATCCAGCAGATGTTGGCAATTTTATCTCTGGTTTCTCTGCCTTTTCTAAAACCAGCTTGAACATCTGAAAGTTCACGGTTCACATGTTGCTGAAGCCTGGCTTGGAGAATTTTAAGTATTTCTTTACTAGCGTGTGAGATGAGTGCAATTGTGCTGTAGTTTGAGCATTCTTTGGCATTGCCTTTCTTTGGGACTGGAATGAAAACTGACCTTTTCCAGTCCTGTGGCCACTGCTGAGTTTTCCAAATTTGCTGGCATATTGAGTGCAGCACTTTCACAGCATCATCTTTCAGGGTTTGATATGGTTGAACTGGAATTCCATCACCTCCACTAGCTTTGTTTGTACTGATGCTTCCCAAGGCCCACTTGACTTCACATTCCAGAATGTCTGGCTCTAGGTGAGTGATCACATCATCATGATTATCTGGGTCGTGAAGACTTTTTGTACAGTCCTTCTGTGTATTCTTGCCATCTCTTCTTAATATCTTCTGCTTCTTTTAGGTCCCTACCATTTCTGTCCTTTATTGAGCCCATCCTTGCATGAAATGTTCCCTTGGTATCTCTAATTTTCTTGAAGAGATCTCTAGTCTTTCCCATTCTGTTGTTTTCCTCTATTTCTTTGCTTTGATCGCTGAGGAAGGCTTTCTTATCTCTCCTTGCTATTCTTTGGAACTCTGCATTCAAATGGGTATATCTTTCCTTTTCCCTTTTTATTTTTGCTTCCCTTCTTTTCACAGCTATTTGTAAGGCCTCCTCAGACAGCCATTTTGCCTTTTTGCATTTCTAATGTACAGGGTCATTGTCATTCCTCCTGGGGGATGTGAGCCACCCATGTATATTACTCTTTGACTTGATCCTATAACCTGAAACAATCATATCCGTCCACCTAAGTCAATAGAGAATATCTGCATTGGTCCCTGAGATGGAAGTCATGTCAGTTATTTGGCCATCTCTCTGAGATGCTGCTTGTTTTTATTTGGGTCCTGTCTCTGCCTTTGCAAATGGTTCTCCCCTTATACACACAGACGTCCTGGGTCTGAGGTCAGCCAGGTCTGGGTCTGGTCCCCTGGCTTCACCTGTGGACCTCCCTCAACCTCAGTTTCCTCACTCTGGAAAGGGCACTGATTGGATACCTAGAATGTGTCTTGAGTCTTAAATTCATGGAGGGAATGTGTCCCAGTTTTCTCTCAGGACCTAGCAGCCGTGGTCATGAAGGCAGTGGTCCCCGATGTACTTTATCAACTGGAAGTAGGGCTGCAGTTACGACAGCTGCCACCAGAGCCCCTGAATGTCTCCTGCCAAGTACTGGGCGGGTAAGTTTGCTTCAGAGTCCTGGCTTGGAAACAGAAATCCTTGACTCTCCTGCTGGTGAGTCCTTCTCCTTCTGTGACCACAGGCAGTGGAACAGACCAGGCTCTGCTCTCCTTGGAAGGCCCACTACACTGCTGACCGCAGAGCCACCAAGGAGCCTATGACCAGTGCCTGACCCTGGGCACATCACTACCTGTTGGGCCCACTTTTCTCTGCTCTAAATAAGACCATTTACATCCTACCATCCTCACAGGGCCACTGAGAGGATGAGTCAGATCACATGTGTCAATGGGCTTTGAGAAAGCTTGGTAGCTACGTTGCCAGTTGGCTGGACCTTGTGGGTCATGGCTCAGCCAGGCTGGTCACACGAGCTGCATCCTCTGAGAAGTGGGACAGCCTGATGGGGGTCACAGTTACATCCTGACAGATGGAGGTGAGACTCCATTATTCTCGAGGATGACTCAGAAACTCTTCTCAATTTTTGTAAATGTTTACCTCCCCCCACACACAGCTTTATTGAAGTATAATTGACTGTAATTTTCTTACTTCATTTTGTCAGATCTTTTAATTAAAGAAGTAACAGGATCATTGAAACAAGGAAAATATAGAGATAGATAAAGAAAAAAGTTGACCATTTCCTTAAACCCACTGTATCCTCCTGAGGAAGCTTTGCAGTGAATCTTCCATTTCTTTCTTTATTCCTTAGGACTTAAACATATGAGCTTCCCTGGTGGCTCAGAGGTAAAGAATCTGCCTGCCAGTGCAGGAGATGCAAGAGATGTGGGTTCAGTCCCTGAATAGGGAAGATCTTCTGGAGGAGGAAACGGCAACCCACTCCAGTATTCTTGCCTGGGAAATCCTATAGACAGAGCAACCTGGTAGACTACCATCCATGGGGTCACAAAGAGTCAGACAGGACTTAGCAACTAAACAACATAAAAAATACATGAATATTCTCGCTTCCTTCTTTTTCCTACCTCCCTCCTGTCTTCCATTTCTCTCTTTCCTTCTCTTTCTTCCTTCATTTAATCCTTGTTTTTTTGCCCGAACCAGCTCACACAATGTATATTACTCTGTGACTTGATCTTTCAACCTGAAACAATCATGGCCATCCAGCTAAGTCAATAGAGAGAGAGGTGTTTGAATATCTGCTTTGGTCCCTGAGATGAAAGTCACATCAGTTATTTGGCCATTGCTCTGAGTTGCTGCTCGTTTTTATTTGGCTTCTGCCACTGCCTCTGCAAATGGTTCTCCTTGTACAAACAGTTACAGCTCTCTGGACTAACCTGCACTGAACCACCTGACCAGCCAGCGTGGCTCTGCATCCTGCCTGGAAGATGCTCTGCCTGCTGCCCAGGGTTCCCTCTCCTTCCCCGCCCCCTGCCCTGCAGCCTCTGCAGTTCACCCACTCACCATTTCTGCTCCCAGCAGGTGGATCCTCAGCTTTCCTAGGGGCGGTTGTTCAGTTCAGTTCAGTTGCTCAGTCGTGTCCGACTCTTTGCAACCCCATGAACCACAGCACACCAGGCCTCCCTGTCCATCACCAACTCCCAGAGTCCACCCGAACCAATGTTCACTGAGTTGGTGATGCCATCCAACCATCTTATCCTCTGTTGTCCCCTTCTCCCCCTGCCCTCAATCTTTCCCAGCATCAGGGTCTTTCCAATAAGTCAGCTCTTTGCATCAGGTGCCCAAACTATTGGAGTTTCAGCTTCAACATCAGTCCTACCAATGAACACCCAGGACTGATCTCCTCTAGGATGTACTGGTTGGATCTCCTTGCAGTCCAAGGGACTCTCAAGAGTCTTCTCCAACACCACAGTTCAAAAGCATCAATTCTTCCACGCTCAGCTTTCTTTATAGTCCAACTCTCACATTCATACATGACCACTGGAAAAACCATAGCCTTGACTAGATAGACCTTTGTTGGCAAAGTAATGTCTCTGCTTTTGAATATGCTATCTAGGTTGGTCATAACTTTCCTTCCAAAGAGTAAACGTCTTAATTTCATGGCTGCAGTCACCATCTGCAGTGATTTTGGAGCCCAGAAAAATATCCTCAGCCATGGTTGTATGTATCCCCAAACCAGTTTATACCAGGGGTATATGGATTGTAAGTGCATATTCTACTACTGTGTGAACCAACAAAATATGAGTGCAAAAGGAGAATTGTATCTATTACAATAAAATTGAGTGCTCTTGAAAGATTCTCAAAGATTTTCCAGTAAGCTGTTTGCCTCTGCACTTAAACTTTATTGCCAGCCACCCAGCCTCAGGGACATCGTCTGCTATTACGCATCTCCATTCGCGCGTCTCCGTTCGGCACCAGCTTGTTAACTTCGTCTTTTGTTGCTGTCACTTATGTAAAAGAGCGTCACTAGATATATTGCCATCAATTTAAATATAGGTCAGACAACTCTAGGGGTTGAGATAAAAACTAAAAAAGTCTAGGGGTTGTCTGTACACACATTGCTACCCCAGTAACTTTAAGTTCTGGCTCTGCTATAAAAACACAGACCTAGAAAGTTAGAGAATGTTTTACAGGTGTATTTTATGCAGGAAAAGCTACGGGACACTCCCGTCAACAGACTGTGACTCACAACAAAGGCCTTATCCCACGTGGCAGGAGCCCACAATTTTATTTTTATTTCTGTGGATCAACATTTTGAAATAAATAATTTGGGGAGAATTCATATAATGAAAACATGCCTACATGAGATGCAAATTGTTATGCCTATGGTCAGAATTTATCTAATTGAATTCCTGTAATACATTTGAAAATAGTGGACCATTATTTCCAAAAGACCATCTGATGATAAGATTCCATTTATTGATATAGTTTCATGAGAAAGCATTTAGCCCCACAAGCCTATAATTGCATGCTTTTAGTTTTATTTCCTATGTGTAATCTCAGTTTTCCATTTTTGCAGTAAGCTGTTTTCCTCCCCACTTATTTTATTGCCTGCCACCCAGCCTTAGGGACATCGTCTGCTACTACAGGCATCTCCCTTCGGCACCGGCTAGTTAGCATCGTCCTTTGTTGCTGTCATTTATGTTCTCCACTTGTCCTGTGCCTTGCTGAAGTGGAGCTGCTGCAGATGTGGCAGGTAGAGTACCGTGCCTTCACAGACGTGATGCAGTGGGCTTGCCCACGGAGCTAGTAAGGGATGCTGGCCTCCATATCAGAGGGATAGAGTGCCCCTAAGAGCTCCCAGATCAGTCAAATTCACCTGCATCTTCTACCCATCCAGCCCTCCTCAGACCCACAGTGACTCTCCTTGAGGTCTAAGTTCACCACAAAGGTCTTCAGGTCCTAGGTGTTACTTAACTATCAGATGAGGATCGATGGGTGTCTTGACCTAAAAGCCAGTTACAGCAGACTTACGTAAAGTGATGCATTTATACCACGGAACATTGTATTTTGACTTTAAAAATGCAAATGAGCATTTGTCACCCTGGTTGGTGTGGTGCCAGGCTCTTCATTTTGACTATAGGTCTCTTTGGTGTATCGGGTTATTCAAGGAAATCACACCCTCTGTGATTTCCAGATTTAGTTCCTTTCAGCTGGACTCAGCCGTGTGAAGCCATCTGCATGGATGTTTTATGATCCTGACGACCGCTTGGCCAAGACCCACCTTGGCAGCAGTTTCTGCTTAGCTATGAAGTCTTTTCCAAAGCCTCCAACTCAGTTTTCACAGAACAAGCAAGTTTTCTTGTCTGCACTCATATTTCACTGTAAATTAACGGTAGTAACTAAAGCTGGTCTGAACCTGTTTGAGGAGGCGTCCTTGCTCACCTGAGTGAGGGGGTAGAAGGACCAGAGAGCAGCAGGATGCCTAGGGGGCTGCCACTCCTAGGTCCAGAGTGTAGGGAGAGAGAGCTCCAGCTTACTGACAAGAGTTCCATTCAGAAGCCTTTTCCATGGCAATAATCCGACTCTTTATACCCAGGATGTGCGTGCGTGCTAACTCGATTCATTTCTGTCCAACTCTTTGCGGCCCCATGGGCTGCAGCCTGCCAGGCTCCTCTTCTACAGGATTCTCCAGGCAAGAATAGTGGAGTGAGTTGCCATGCCCTCCTCCAGGGGATCTTCCCAAGTCAAGGATCAAACCCACATCTCTTCTGTCTCCTGCACTGGGAGGTGGGTTCTTTACCACTAGCGCCACCTGGGAAGCATGTGCCTAACACGGGTCCTTCCCCCAGAGCATACTCATGAGAACAGGCTGCTCTCTAGCAAAGACTAAAATGCAAAGTCCTCTTTTGAGGATGATGAGAGCTGGGCAGTGATGCCCACACAAGGTATGTGAACACCTCAGACAGGCACCAACCTCACACTGCTCACCAGGCACAGGTAACCCTTTGTCATCACACGGACCACCCAAGGCTTGTACAGGTGTCCCAGGGCAAGCAGAACCACATGGGAAGGAGGTGATTTTTCAGGGCCCATTTCCTCCCCAGCATACCCAGCTGCAGGATCAGCTCCACACCTGGCCCATCACCCTGCAGGCTTGGGCCCACAGAGGGAGTGGTGGACAGCGACCATTTCTGCACATTCTGAGGATGACTGGGAGGTTGAGGGTGAAAGGAGACAGGATCCAGGGAGAGAGAACAGACCTTGTTTGGTATTTGGGGTTGGTTCAAAGGGCAGTTGGAGGATTCGGGGATACCCATGGGTTAGTGGGTAAG
Source organism: Nanger dama (assembly GCA_917880005.1). Classification (NCBI taxonomy): domain Eukaryota; kingdom Metazoa; phylum Chordata; class Mammalia; order Artiodactyla; family Bovidae; genus Nanger; species Nanger dama. The sequence continues at coordinate 3,021,943 of CAKJTW010000108.1, read as the reverse complement.
GAGGCTGGAAACCTGATGGGATTCAGGAAGCAGAGGCGTGTAAAAGAGTTTTAAAGGTGGTAAAAGGCACCCCACCCCAGTACTTTTGCCTGGAAAATCCAATGGACGGAGGAGCCTGGTGGGCTGCAGTCCATGGGGTCGCTAAGAGTCAGACACGACTGAGCGACTTCACTTTCACTTTTCACTTTCATGCATTGGAGAAGGAAATGGCAACCCACTCCAGTATTCTTGCCTGGAGAACTTCAGGGATGGGGAGCCCGGTGGGCTGTCTATGGGGTCGCACAGAGTCGGACACGACTGAAGTGACTTAGCAGCAGCAGCAACCTCATCTCACTGGATTAAACGTAACTTTTTAAAGCAGAACAAGAGGAAGAAAACCAAGGCAGAGAGGTGAATTAGACACTCTCGAAAGAAGATAACCTGGGGGCTGCCTGGAGGTGGCAGCCAGGAAGTATTATTCATCTATGAAGTGGATGTTCATAGAGCATCTGCTGGGCCTGGGGTACCAGGTGAGGCTCAGAGGTAAGACACAGACCGGACCCAGGGCCAGGGAGGGAAAAGACTCACCCTTAGGATTTCAGCACAGCTCCTACAGGGAATTCGTTACTTCCCAGGAGTGAACGGCAGAGGACAGAGGGGAGGAGGGGCAGTAGCAGTCTGAGGAACCCCTCCTCCCTGGCTGCATATTTGTCTGACTCCCTCTCACGCCCCTGTGGGTAGAACCTAACGACACCAGCTTCTGGGGAGACCTGGGGTGTGGCTTTCCACCAGCCTGTCTCAAAGCAAAATCCAGGGCCAGTGACCCTGGGCTCCCAGATAGACACTGCCTTGGCAGACAGATTTGAGGAGTCTTGAGAATCCCTTGGACTGCAAGGAGATCCAACCAGTCCATTCTAAAGGAGATCAGCCCTGGGTGTTCTTTGGAAGGAATGATGCTAAAGCTGAAACTCCAGTACTTTGGCCACCTCAGGCAAAGAATTGATTCATTGGCAAAGGCTCTGATTCTGGGAGGGATTGGGGGCAGGAGGACAAGGGGATGACAGAGGATGAGATGGCTAGATGGCATCACCGACTCGATGGACGTGAGTTTGAGTGAACTCCGGAAGTTGGTGACGGACAGGGAGGCCTGGCGTGCTGCAATTCATGGGGTCGCAAAGAGTCGGACATGACTGAGCAACAGAACTGAACTGAACTGGGGCGATGGCAAGGTGACTCATGGGATTCCCACCGCAGAGGCCGAGGAGCCGGGTGACAGCTGCTAAATCTGATATGCTTCCTTGAAGATAGGCCAACACCCCCAGGAAAGGCCATCTGGACTTGAGGGCAGAAATGGAGACCTCTGTTTAACCTTTAAAAAGCCTCCCTCCCATGACCACATTGACTCCTTTAAACCTGCTAATAGGATCACCTGGACCTCCTCACCTTCTCTCATTCCTGGTGGAATTGGACCTTCCACGGGAAAGCACTTTGCCTTTTGCATTTCATGCTTAAGAGTATTGTTGATTTCTCTAATCCCTGAGTCTTCACCCCATGAGACCCCCAGGACCCTTGACCTCATCCTGGCTGCTCAGCCTCGTGCAGTGGCTGTGGGGCAAATGGCTTTCCAAAGTCAAGGCCTGCAGACACATCCGCACTGCCCTTGGCCATGGAAGCACCTCTGTCTCAGATGATAAAACGCACAAGCCTCGGCTCACACTAGCTGGAGGGGCATTGACCAGGCTCTATGTGTGGAGAAGGCAGGAGCCACATGCAGCCTGAGTTAGTGGCAGAGATAGGAGTAAAATCTACCCAGACTGTGCTTTGCCTCAGAAGACACATGTCTGTATACCAGCAGGGGAACAGAGCGTGATGAGGCTCCAGAGGGAAGGGGATCCTCACAGAGCCATTGTTTGACATGTGTGTTTAGCCAGTTCCTTTGAGTAAGTAATCAGCCTGCAGTGTGGGTTGACCACTGGGTCAGGAATATTCCCTTGGATAAGGAGATGGCTACACACTCCAGTATTCTTGCCTGGAGTATTCCATGGATAGAGGAGCCTGGCAGGCTACAGTCCATGGGGTTACAAAGAGTTGAATACAACTGAACAGCTAACACTGTTTGACAGGTTGAAGACCATGAGTTCCAACTGTGTCATTAAAGCTTCTGTATAATTAGCTTCATAAGACACAAGCCACACCAGCTGACCAATCACTCGGAACCTCTCTGTCTTCCAGTTCCTTCCACAAAGGGCACCTTCTGCCAGCCCAGCCTGCCTGACCCCCATGGTACTGTGCTCCACCAGACCTTGGATTTCGATGAGTTCGTGCCCCCGCTGCCCCCCTCCGCCCTATTACCCTCCAGAGTATACCTGCACACCCACTGCCGAGGCCCACAGGTGGGTGTCTCCGGGGACACCTCCCTGAAGGATGCTGGGGCCCAAGAATGGGAAGCCGTCAGGGGATGGGGAAGGTATGAGTTGCTCCTTGTCCATGCAGGTGAGCAGAGGGGAGGCAGAGGAAGGCCTGAATGTTGGTCCCGACAGCAGAGCCCCGGGCAGGGTGGTGGTAGAGTGGGATGCTCAGAGACCTGTGTGGCTTCCTCTGGCCTCACTGCAGGGTATCCAAGGGGAAACCCAGGCAGGACCAGTCCTATTCCACTCTCAGAAAAGACAGTACAGCTCTCAGGTTGAACATGCATGCATGCTCAGTCATGTCCAACTGTGACCCCATGGACTGTAGCCCACCCGGCTCCTCTGTCCATGGGATTCTCCAGGCAAGAATACTTGAGTGGGTTGCCTATTTCCTGTCAGATTACAGTCACATTTAAATAATGATGAAGTCAGCTGTAAGATGGTTTTCATTGTCACGGAAAAGACGGTAAAGTTGGTGAAAGTACCAGTATCCTTTGAGAGCAATAAACAAGAATTAGAACCACCTAGTGAATGAGGCTTTTTTCCACACACCCAAGAATTCCGCATGGGAATTGTTCCAATTGCTGTGAGGGCATTGGGAACAGCTGGCTGTTTCCCCAGAGGGTGACCTTCCTCCTTCTGCCATTCAGGGCCCTCCACCTGGACTTTGCTTCCTCCCCCGTTCGGCACTTTGTATGGCGTTGCCATCAACAGCCCAGGCCTGCTGTACCCCGCTGAGCTCCCGCCACCCTACGAGGCCGTGGTAGGCCCGAGCCCTGCCAACCAGGTGAGTCCCAGGCACTCCAACAGGCCAGTTCCCTGTTCCCACCCTTTCTGCCTTCTTTGGAATCTCTCCCAGCCATTCAGCAAACCTGTGGACACTGATATCTCAGCCCTGTCTGAGCAGGAGGCAGGGGCAGGGAGCCCTGAGTATGCAGGGGGCTCTGGCTTGTTTCAGCTACAGGCCACTCTCATGGTCAGCCAGACACATGGCAGAGCTGGTTTGAACCCCTGCTCCTGCCAGAAGCCTGGTGGCTACAGCCAGAGAGAGGCCTGAGCCCAGAAGGCGCACACTCAGGATGTGCGGCCTCGGTTTCCTCATCTGTAAAGTGGGATCATAATAGTACCAAGCCCTTCAAGTGGACCAGGACAGTTGTCATGGACAGGGCTGGGCGCATGTCAGGATCCGACTTGGCAAAAAGCTACTTGTACTTCTTTGGTATTGTTATCACCATCCTTGTCAGCATGCTGTCATTGCCGAATATCAAGGGTCACTGGCCAGGGCAGAGACACGTTGAACACAGGGAAAGGTTGCATTGGCCCAAATACAGATGTAGTGATGGGGCCACATGGTGGCCCCTTGGGGAAATGCAGGGATTGGACAATATGCATCTGATGGGGGACACACAGCCATCCAGGGAGCAGGCTGCAGCCACCCCTGCACCCCGTACACCAAGCAGAGGAGACACAGACGGGGCCGGGACTTCCAGGGGCACGGCTGTGGGGCTTCAGCAGCCATGGGGCCACCCACCCACCCCCCTCAGAGGTGGCACAGGCCCACCTCATGCTGTCACCCTGTGAGACGGGTCCCGCAGTGAGCAGGCCAGGCTCCAGGGCCCGTGTGTTCCCACCACCCCTAACGAGTGGCCCTGGGGACCCCCTGCGCCGGGCTCAGCCTCCAGGGATGTGACTGGACACAGGCCTGTCTTTAGGAGATCAAGTCCTATAGGCAGTGGCTGTGTGACAGGAGGAAAAGGAAGAGGCTCGGCACCTGGGAGGCGTCTCTACCACGGGCTCTCCTCGGACTCCTGGGGTGTGACTGCCACCCACCTAGCCGAGCAGAGGCTCCTGACACCCCGGGGCCTCTCTCAGGGCCTGCTCCCACCGAGAGGTCCTGAGACTGTCGGCCAAGCAGAAGGACTCGGCTGGGTCTCCCGGCTGTTTTCCTGTGTGGGGGAGGGGCAGACCGGGCAACAGCCCCAGAGGGAGCAGTGTGACGTGGGTGACTCTCATCTCTAGACTCATTAACAACCAAATTCTCTGGAACTTTTCCCTTTAAAGCGAAGCAGAGCATTCTGCCTTCCTGAAGTGGTTTATTTTTCTCTTCAAGATAAAAATTGATCAGTCAATATTGTCAAGGGAACCCACTTCCTGTCAGAGTGGTCAGAGTCCTGAGCGGAGCTCCAGTTACTGTGGGGACTGGGCAGGGATGCTGGTCCCTGGGTGGGTCCAGGGATCCTGGGAGCTGAGGCCTCAGCCGTTGGCAGGCCAGCAGGTCAGAGAGGAGGGGTGTGCTCCCAGGGGAGGGGGCAGCTCCTGCAGAGGCTCAGAGGGAGGGGCAAATGTGAGATCAGGGGACAACAATCTACTTGCTGGTCCTTGCTGAGTACCAGGATCATCAGAACGTCCAAGGGAATGTCTGTGGCTGATAGGGTCTGGACTTGGGGCCTTAAAGAGGTTGGGGTTCACTGCAGAGGTGATCAATGAAGCCCTGGAGCCAAGGGGTGAGGGCCGAGGAGAAGGCATGGTTGGGGGGTCCCAGAAACCAGTGCTCAGGGTGGAAGACACCAGCCAAGTGTTACCCGGAGGTTGTTAAAGACTGAGCCCCGTCCACCTGGCTCACCATCCAAGGGCTACTGGTGACTTTGGCAGGACCAGCTGCCATGGGGTGGGGGAGTGGGTAGGACCATACGGCAGTGGGGAGTTGGGGGATGGCACCCGAGGAGGGGGACCAGGAGTGTGGATACTTTTTCTAGGCTCCAGAGGGCCTCCTGACTCTGTGGAGGGCTTGTCAATCAAATGCAGATGCTGGGCTCACCCCTAGCACTCTGGGGGGCTGCTGAGAATCTGAGGATCAGCCTGGCTCCCAAATGCCCACTGCAGCTGCTACACATTTGGGAACCAAGTTCAATGGCTCTGGCAAGATGCTCCCAAGAAGCCGGATAGGAAATAGTTGGGGGTGGAGGTGGGGTGTGGAAACAGGGTGAGGGGGTTATGAAAGGGTTGTGCCACGGCCTGCAGCATGGGGCCAGGGGCTCCCCAGGGCCAGGGGAGGAAGGGCCCTGGAAGGCAGGAGGGGCTGACCCAAGAGCAGACAGGCAGCTCAGCCTGTAACCAGCAGGGGCACTGGGCAGGGCGGCCGGGGAACTGGAGACCCCAGGAAGCCCACAGGGCTGTGTGATTCTCCTCAGCCACTTTGGGGTGAGAGGGACCCCTGCCAGCTCCCCCTCCACATCCCCCTTCGCACCACAGCCCCTCTGCCACACAGAGCTCCGGGCTCCCCTGGCCTGCGTCTCCATATTCCCTCCATGTGCAGAGGAGAGGAGCCGAGCAGTGATTCTCAGGTCTGTATGCACCACCCCGTGGACAGCGGCAGGGCAGGAACCAGTGAGAAGCCCCAGCCACGCTCCTGCCCTGCTGGGCCTCCCGAGGATACAGTGGGCTGGGATCCAGCTTTGGGTATGAGGGTGACAACTGAGGCACCCGCACACTTGGACCTAGAAGGATGTTGAGTGTTTATCACTATTTTATAGTGGTAGTCACTGTAGACTATTCTGTAGTCTATAGCATAGACTATATCGGAGGAGGATGATGGTAGTACCTGTTCTAAGACCCATATGACATCATTTTCCAAAAGTATGAGGAATCCTCTAAGTGGAGATTTCTTTCACAGGATTTTGGGAGGAAATTTTCAAGGACAAAGACCCATCTTACGTGAGCTTGCATTGGCTCAGTCACTGCCAGATAACTACCGCCTGCACAATTGATTGTTGTCACTGGATGTGGCCCCCCTTCCCTGGGCCTGGCTGGCAGCATCTGTGATGAAAGGGCCACCGCAACCCTCCTCCTCCCAGTCCAGGGGCCGCTGGCTGATTCTCTCTGACCCTGTGGCCTGGCAGCACTTTCCAATTCCACAGACACCCCAGGGGAGCAGGGGGAGTAGGGGAGCCAGGAGTCCAGGAACCTTTCCCGTCCATGGAAGGAACACTGCACCTGCCAGTTGCCCCCTGTCCCAGGCAGCCCTCCCCCTAACTCGACAGTCAGGAGCAGCTCCCTTACAGCACGAGCCCTTCTCCCCGGAAGATGAGAAGGTTAATTACACCCTTGTTAGGACAGATGTGTATAAATTGCCTATTTGTGCTCCTTTGGATAAAGAAAGGAAGACAACCGCCCCTGGAAAGACAAGCAGATGCCGTGCAGGTCTGAGCAGATCAGAGGCCACGCATCTCAATAGATTTTTGACTTGGAAAGAAACAGGCCCGCTCCCAGCCACCTCCAAACTCAGCATGTTCATTTTGACCGTGTGTTTCGGCCTCATTCAGGTTCCATTCTGACTTGGTCTGCAATGAGCTCTCTTCTCCATGGCCTGAGCTTGGGGCAGGATTGGAAATAGGGGGTTTCTTTCTACAACAGGAAAGTGGGCAAATTTGCCAGGTTGATGTCCTGTGTGTGTTCTGGGGGTCCGTAAGACCGTGCACTGGTTCATAGGTTCTAAGATCCAGAGGTGAATGGGGTCCCCTTCCTCGGGGTCACAGGACAGGGACGAATGGACTTCTCTGTGGCCTCGGAGGAAGGGCCAGCTGGGCCATCGTGGGTGGATAGGGCTTGTGAGCCAGAGCAGCTCCTCGTGGAGTCCTAGGGGTCAGGAAGAGGTTCACGGGAATGATGTGGATGCAGATTGATGACCCTGGATGCCACACTGTAGACCTTCCTTTGAGCAGCTGGGCATCTGGGGTAGATGTGACCCAGCAGGGCTTTAGGGATTTTGGTGGCAATACAGTGGGTGGGGCCAGAAGTTGTAAGAAAGGCGAGGGACATGACAGAGCTGTGTCCAACCCCAAGGCCTCAAAGTTATTTGTATTTTCAGACAAAATGACTTTTACATTTGAAGGAAGACCTGTAAGTCAAGTATCTTGAAAGACTGTTTTGGAACATGAGCCCAAAACCTTAGTGCGCCTTTTCCTCGATTGTTGATAACAGCACCACCACCGCCCCCCACCCAAGGACAGCACTCTGTGAACCTAGGATACAGCTACCTGACCTCAGCCAGGAGTAGGAAACTCGTTACAGACATAGAGCAGAGTTTCCAAACATGACGTCTTAGCCCCAGCTTTCTACAAGAAAGGGAGATGGGGGAACTTGGCTTATTTGCCTAAATGCCGATTGACTTTTCAGTTACAATAAGTGGTCAAAACAACACATCTGGGAATAAGCAAATGCAGGCATCGGAGCATCCACATTACGTCATTCATGCAGCCTCTACTTTCCCAGCCCTTTCACCCTCTGTCCTGTGGGAGCTGTTATAAGCCTTCATTGCTAAACTCAGATTTCAGCTCCAATTCTATGCTGCAAATGTATTTCTTCCACTGCCTCTGTGTTTCATCAACAATGCTGGTTGAAGTGAGCAGCCATTCCCCCACAGCTGAGCTGCGGCCAGGTGGCCTTGGACATGGGGTGGTGGGCGCGGGGCACGTTCAAGTTCAACCCTGACACCCTACTCCCCAGGGTGATGGATGCCCTGCTCCCAGGAGCTGTCTCCTCTTGACACTAGGTTTGACTGGGAGCCAGAGAGAAGCTGGTGCCGCTTCTGCAAAACATGACATGAATCCAATTTCCTCCTGACCTTGTCTTGCCATGTATTTTACTTCTCTTGTTTTATTTATATTTCTTTATTGCCAGAAGCTTTTTATTTTCAGGCCTGAAGTTACCACCCACTCCTGCAAAAAGAAAAGGAAGTCAAAAGGTTACATACAGGCAAGAGTTAGGAAGCGAACCTCTGGGCACTGTTCCTTTTTTGTGATTTTGAAGGGGCTGTGCCCAGTCTTAGTTGCCAAATAAATAAATATTTTTAAAAAGTAGCTTCCTGCAAAAATCACAAAAAAAGTCTTAGTAGCTGAAAGTGGGATCTTTGATCTTCTCTGGTGGCACGTGGAATCTTTTTGTTGTTGTAGCATGAGAACTTTTAGTTGCTGCATGTGGGATTTAGTTCCTGACCGCGGATTGAACCCGGGCCCCCTGCACTGGGAGCACAGAGTCTTAGCCACTGGACCACCAGGGATGTCCCTGGCTGGAGATTCTTGACACAGATTTCCCACACAGGTTACCTGGTATAGATGTTGTGAATTCACCCCAACCAACCCTTCCCCGGCAGAGAGGAAGTGCTGAGTGCTGGATGGTATTATATACACACGGGATCCAAGGGACCATTGGGGCACCTCCCTGTCTGACCTCTATGGGTGTGCAGCTCACCCCTCTGGTGGGGTGGAGTGGGGTGGGGGCCAGTAGCCTATCCCCCAGCCTGCTTGACAAAGGAAAGATGGGTGCCCACTATAAACTTTCGACTGAGCAGGAGGGAGACAGAAATGTAATTACTGAACTGGAACCAGGCCCGCCACAGAGCCTGCCTGACCTTCCCAGCCTCCACCAGCCCATTACTGGCCAGCAGTCCTGAAATAACGAGGACCCAGGGATGGTGTTCATGAGGGGCACAGGGTCAGTGCACATGGGGTTCGTGCCTTCAGGTGCATGGCTGGGGAGAGGAGAGGCTGCTGTGCCCTGAAGCAGGGAGGGCATAGATGCACTAGCCTGGGGTGGATCCCAGCCCAAAGCGGGTGGGCAAGGAGCAGACATGCTATGGGGAGGCTGGTCTCTCCCTCACACTCCCCAGACCTCTCTGGGCCTAACAGTCATTCAAGAAGAAAGCTGCAAAAGTGTGAGGACCGTGCACCCTGAGTCAAGTTTCACAGCTACCCCCTCCAGTGGGCTTGGGGGCCTGCGTCAACCTGGCACACACTCCGTGTGCACCTGGACCCCTGGCCTTGGGAGCAGCCTCCTGACCCCACGTGTGAGCAGAAGGCAGAGGAGGAGGCTGGGTACATGCAGCCCTGGGGAGTGCGGAGCATGTTCAGTGCCTGTGTGCATACTGCTAGCCCAGAGCACTGCGGTGCCATGGTCCTCTTCCCAGGATGAGGGCAGGGAGAGAGGAGGGGGGTGGGGGGTGAGGGAAGGGCTGTCCTGTTGCCTCTGGTGAGGCAGGGAGCGTGTGTGACCTTCATTAGCCCCAGACAGTGCCTGTAAGTGGAAGGCGAGTGGGCTCAGGGTGGGCTCTCAGGGTGAGCACACGGTTGAGTGCAGAAGGTCCAAGGAAGGAGCGTCAGTCTTAGAAATGGCGTCTCCCTCCACCCACCCCACACATTCAGGGCAGAAGATTGGAGCCCTGCTCACGTGTCTGTGGAAGACGAGCTCTGGAGTCAACCTGCCTTTCTAGAGGTGGCTGTGATGCACCTTTCACAGCAGACCACCCACATCCTCTTTCTCACTGCAGCTCCCGAGCACGGACCCACAAGTGACTGAACCCGGCCCTGGGGACCCTGACGTCGCTGCGGGCTTCCAGCTCACAAGGTAAGTACACCCTCTTCAGTCTGGAACACTTAAGATGGTAGTCTTCCAGGCGCGTCTCCTCCTCCCTTTTTCTTCTCTTCTCCTCCTGTTACATCCTCTGTCTCCTCCACTTGAAGGGAGGAGTGGAGCCACTCCTACTAGGTACAGGGGAGGCTCCACACATCCTCCTCCTCTGCCCCAGTGGTCAGACCTGGGAACCTCATACTTTCTCCAGGGGGCTTTGCCCCCCCCCCTCACCAGCGCCCTTTCCCTCGTTTGTTTTTGTTCAGTCTCTCAGTTGTGTCCAACTCTTTGTGACCCCATGGACTGCAGCACACCAAGCTTCCCTGTCCTTCACTATCTCCCAAAGTGTGCCCAAACTCACATCCATCGAGTCAGTGATACCATCCAACCATCTTGTCCTCTGTCATTCCCCTTCTCCTCCTGCCTTCAATCTTTCCCAGCATCAGGGTCTTTTCCAACAGGCCAGCTCTTTGCATCAGGTGGCCAAGGGATTGGAGCTTCAGCTTCAGCATCAGTCCTTCCAATGAATATGCAGGATTGATTTCCTTTAGGATTGACTGGCTTGATCTCCTTGAGTCCAAGGGACTCTCAAAAGTCTTCTCCAACACCATAGTTGAAAAGCATCAGTCCTTCAGTGGCTCAGCCTTCTTCATGGTCCAACTCTCACATCCATACATGACTACTAGAAAAACCATGGCTTTGACTGCACAGACCTTTCAAAGTGATGTCTCTGCTTTTGAGTACACTGTCAAAGTTTGTCATAGCTTTTCTTCCAAGGAGCAAGAGTCTCTTTCAAAGTTTGTCATAGCTTTTCTTCCAAGGAGCAAGAGTCTCTTCATAGCCAATTTTGAATCAGTTCACCTGTATTTTGTTAGGATCTTGACAGGAATCACATTAAACCTGTGTGGCTATTTGAACAGAATCACTATTTTTTTTTTTTTACAAAATTGTGTTAATTTCTGCTGTACAGCAAAGTGACTCTGTTATACATACACACACAATCTTTTTCATATTCTTTTCCATTGTGGTTTATCCTGGGTAATGAATATAGGTTCCTGTGTCATACATTAGAACCTTCTTGTTTGTCCAGTCTCTACATACTAGTTTGCATCCACTAATCCCAAACTCCCAGTCCTTCCCACCTCTGACTCCCTCTCCCCGTTGGCAACCACAAGTCTGATCTCTGTATCTGAGTCTGCTCCTATTGTGTGGAATAAGTTTATTTGTTCAGTATTTTAGGGAATCACCATCTTTCTAAAGCTGAGTCTTCCAAGGCACCAACACAGCCTGTCTCTGTGGATTTCAGTCTGTGGTTTCACAGTATCATTTTCACCTACAGATCCTGGGCAGTTTTTGTTGGTGTGCATGTTACATGTTTCATTTTCTCTGGAGCAACTGTCATTGGCACTGGATTTACACCTTTGGTTTCTGCACGTTCATGGTCAGTATGTGTGACTGACTGTGACTCAAGGGATTCACTCATGCACTCACCTCAAATCGGACAACCTTGCTGAACACATTTATTGCATCCGTGTGTGCTAAGTCGCTTCACTCCTGTCTGACTCTTTGTGACCCTATGGACTGTAGCCCATCAGGCTCCTGTGTCCATGGAATTCTCCAGACAAGAATACTGGAGTGGGTTGCCATTTCCTTCTCCAGGGGATCTTCCTGACCCAGGGATCAAACCCATGTCTCCTGCACTGCAGGCAGGTTCTTTACCTTCTGAGCCACCTGGGAAGGCCAAAGATACAGTCACACAACACAAGTCAAGGAGGGGGGCGGTGTGCAGAAATGAGAGTTACCAGCCTTGGACCATGAGTTTTTCCTGCAATGTTGTTCTAATTTTATCAGGTTTCTATTAATGACATATATACAGAGATAAGTCACATTTGTCTCTCTGTGACTGCATGTCCTTAAGGAACTCAATCACTGGACTTTTACTGACATTGAGAAACTCGGAATCAATTTTGTGTGCATATGTCCCATTTCATCAAATTACATACATTAAATAGATACAGGGCTTTTGCATACAAATTACATCCCAATAAAGCGGTAAAAGAGAAGGGGGAATTGGGATCAAAGAGTCCACAGGAATGAATACTATTCAGAAGACTTTTAACACTCTGCTGGTTAATCTTGAAAAGATTTTATAGTGTTTATGATGACAATGTCTAGGTCTAAACTTTTCTAATGAAACAGGAAAGTGTTCTTTCATTCCTACATTTATACACTCAATTTGGGGCCCTTGCCCAGTTATTTTCTTGGGATAAATTTCAGCGAGGAAGATTGCCAAGTCCAGGGGAACATGTGTTTTAGACTTGAGGGTATTGACCACACTGTGTCCTGAAAAAGTTTTATTACAAGCTGATGTTCCCACCAAGGGTGCTTGTTACAAACCCCGCTCCCCCAGACATTGTCACTCGTGGGGACCTTAACCACCCTTAAAGGTGAACTTGACACTCACACAGGATTGGGTTTCTATAACTTTTACATATTTATCATCAACTTGTAGGTCTGTTTTGGGGTCCATTTTTTTCTCTAGCCGTTTTTTTAGACTTATAAGAAAAATTGGAGAAGGAATTGGCACCCCACTCCAGTATTCTTTCCCGTGAAATCCTATGGACAGAGGAGCCTGGCATGGAGTTCATGTTCATGGTTTTCCATGTTCCTGTTCATGGAGTCGCAGAGTCAGATACAACTTAGCAACTAAACAACAACAACAAATAAGAAAAATATTTGCTAAATAGAGAAGTAAAGAAATGTGTAAGAGCAACAGTTTTCCTATTTATGATAGGCTTGCTTCCCCCCGTTCAGGCTTTGTTTCTCAAAGCCTGTTAACAAGGCCTTCACCACATACAAGTTTGCCATTCCTTCTGTTGTCAAATGTATCAGGCTTTTCCTTTATGGTTTCTATCAATATCATGTTATTAAAATCTTTCTGCACACCATGGCTGCAGGTTTATTGCCTGCAGCCTTCCAGGCTCCTCCGTCCATGGGATTTTCCAGGCAAGAGTACTGGAGTGGGTTGCCATTGCCTTCTCCGATTTTCTTCTTACAGTATCTTAAAGAAGGAAAGTTTCAGGAAAATCCTGAAGAATTTTTTTCTTTTCTTTTTTTTTTTTTTGCATGTGATCTGTGAGGTCTGGCTCATCTTTGTTTTTCTGAATGGACAGATGGGACTGATGGTCTCAAACCACCTCTAGAGCGGCAGCGGTGGACAATGGGGCAGGCGGTGGACAGTGGGGCAGGCAGTGGCTGAGCACAGATGCTGCTGGACAGGGTCACTTCAGCCAGCTCCCACTTGGCCCCCTGTCACCTCTTTCCCACCCTCTCTCAGCTGTGTGTCCTTGGCCAGGGACTGGGGGTGACTGGGTGGGCCCTGGGCATGGGATATGCATGGATGTGGGGCACTTGGGACCTCTGGGAATAGAGAGGCTCCCCCAGCACCCACAGGAAGGAGAGGTAAGAACAGACCCCAAAGCTTCCCCCTCACCTCCCTGCAGGAGTTTGAGCTGCTGTGGTTCTTATCACATGTCCCCCAGGTGGGCCACTCAACTTGAACATCTACTTCAGTCAGGAGGCAGGGCAGTGAGGGGGTCCTCAGGCCCTGGTGTGCATACAGGTCTGCTGGGGACCCTGTTTAGATGGATCCCGGTCCAGTCCCGCCTCAGGGCCATCTGTGGAGAAGCAAGGGTGGAGCCCGGCCTGAGCAGTAATTCTCACAGCTGGGGTGTCAGGGCAGCTTGTTCAATACCTGGTGCCAGGCCACCTCCAGAGTGGTCAAGGCTGGGCTAACCCCCTGCCTGATGAGGGTCTGCACTCTGGGCCTGTGTGGGGCCAGACAGGTTCTCAGACCCACTGGGACCTGGCTGGGGGTGTTAGGGTCCCTCAAGCCCCCACCTCTGTCTGCACAGGCCCTGCCCTTGGAGCAAGAGACCCTTCCTGTGCACCATCTTATGCTTCAGACTCCCCGCCCCAGGATGCCCTGGACGGGAGGTGCAGCTGGTTTCTGACTTACAGTCTCCTGTGGAGCCCATGCCCCTCCTGGAGTGATTCTCATCCCCCCTCCTTTCCACACAGAGCACTATCAGCCTCACACAATGACAGGGTTTTTCCAGGCTTGGAGTTTGGAGGGTGGGCTGCACCTGCCCCACTGGGAGGACTCTGGGGGATGCTCTCCCTCATGGTGGGGGGCTCAGTGGTCACCAGCACTAACTTGGGTCCCTTTCTTTGCAGCACTGGCCAACAGCTCCAGCCTCCTGGCCTCCGAGGGCAGCGCTGCTCCTGGCCTGAGCCACCTGTCCCCTGATGACCCCACGGGCACCCCGCTGCCTACCCCACATCCCCACCACATGTCTCCTGAGGGCCCCCACAAGGGCACACGGGTGCGGCCAGGACCCAGGCGCATGGCCCGCTCCATCAGTGACCCCACTTCATGCACGTCCAGGACGACAGGTACAGCGGCCCCAGCCCCTGTGTCCTGGGGCATGCCCAGCTCTGCCTGGACACCACTGGCCTTATGTCCCCTGGGAGTGGAGTCCAGCCCTGGGCCCTGCCTTGGGCCACATCGGCAATGTGAACTTTATATCCGAAGCCTGGAAAGGGGATGGCCGGCCTGCAACTTCTGCTGTGCCCCACTGAGCTTGTTGCTCAGTCAGGGAGGAGGGCAGGTGGACGAAGGTTTAGGGAGATGACAGCCTTCTGGGCAGGTCTGCCAGCCTCGGCATTAGCCTGTAGGCTTCACACCAGCTCTGGGGCCCGTGAGGCCTCGGATCAGGCAGAGCCCACAATCTGTTATCTGTCTTTCAGCCTGGGTGACTCCCCGCCAGGACCAGCCTGGGTTACACACTTGTGGGAAGTGCCTGTGTCTGCTGAAGGGTCTGGTGGGACAAGGGGCCACCTAAGATCGGGCTGCATCTCAGGGACACCACTGGATGAGGGTTGTCCGCCAGCCGATGCCGCTCCCAGCAGACACGTCATGGGCACCCTGGGTCAGGTCAGCATTGTCCACGTGACATTAGGTGCCCTCAGGATGGGAGACCTGGCCCCAGGGTCCTGCACCTTGCAGCCCAACAGCACGCCCTAGGGGGTCTCATACACCCTGAAGTTGGAGGACACCCACCTCCTCCTGGGTCTGTGCCACTAAAAGCTGGGGGCCCTTGACCACAAGTACCATCACTGTGGGGACTTGTCCATACAGTGAAAGAAGTCAGAGGAGACCAGTGGTGCCTGGACCAGTCAATGGTCTTGTCCAGCTGAACACCGGGTAGATTAGATTCCATCCTGCCCCCAGGAGAACCCCATCTCTGCATGGAGGCGGTGTGCACCCAGGCCACTGCCTGAGGTGCCCCACTGGAAAGTACAGGCTGTGCCTCTGCCGCTCCTGGTCAGCTCCCTCCCATCCCTCCTACACCCCCAACCAGCTCACCAACCACCACCCCTAGAACCTTCTCCTGAGGACGCACCGGCTGCTCACGTGCTCCTGGCTCAGATGTTTCTAAGCCCCTTAGGGCTACCACCACCCGACTGGGGTCCCTGCTCCCCACCCCTCCAGTGAAGCTCATGCTCTGCCAACCCTGACATGTTAGGGATGGATCTAAAGAGCAGTGATGGCTTGCTTACAAGCTGTTACCCCTGTGACTGCCTCTCCACGCTGTCACCTCTTACAGTTACTGCTTTGTTCATCAAAAGCATGTGCCTCCCAGGCGCCTGGGCCCCCAGATGTGGATGGGGATTGGGATGAAGGGCTCTGGGCTTATCAGTAGTGCCGGCCGGCTGCCCTTTGCTGAGGCTGTGCTGAGGAAGTGACAGGCCAGGGGACCTCCTGCCCCGCGTTTATATTCAGGGGTCTCCACTGCTGGCCTTACCTCTGATGTCCATTTTAGACACAGGAGGGTCACTACAGTATTATCGGGAATTCCTTTCCCCTGGGCCGTGTGTTAACTGAACTCTTTCTGGTTAAGGTGACGCCTCTTCACATACCCCATCCTGCAGCCAGGACCTCGAAGCAGGACTGTCCCGAGCAGCACTGGGGACTGGTGAGACACTCCTTTTCTGAAACCCTTTGATAACTTCTGTGCAGGGGGCAGAAGTACCAGTGGTCCTCAGCTGCCTTGCACCTAAACCCAACCAGCCCCCTCCCAGAGTGGTCCAGGTATGTAGAAGCCCCAGCCATCTGGGTTTGGAAGATGGGCTGCCCTCCACCATTCCCCCACTCTCTCTGGTGGGCTGTATTAGAGGCTACACCTGATTTATCACTGGTTTTACTGTATTTATGAGTTTCTATTTGGAGGGAGAGGCCCCCATCCCCCATGTGTGAGTCTTGTACAGTTTTTCATGCTTCATTACCAGGATTGCTCACTGCCACAAAACGCACCCCACACCACCCAGAATGTGTTCTCCTGTGTGACCTGCAACATAGATGGGGCAGGCCAGGCCTTACGCTGGTCCTTGGCAACTCATCACAGCTGACCGCCTGGAGCTGGATTTCCTTAACGGGGTTCTTTCTGTGGGTCATCCAGAGAGGCCGCAACCCTGCTGAGAGCTGGTGTCATTTCCCTGCCCTTGGCATGGGGCCCCTGGGCCCTGGGCTGGCTGCCTCGAGAGGCATGGCTGCTGTCTGTCCTTGACATGGGGAGGGACTCTCACTGCCCTCTGCCACCCGCAGCTCTGCTCTCCAGGCAGACATGTGACCAGATGCCATCCAGCTCTCAAGGGCAAAGGTCATGGAGCTGGGGAAGTCTGAGAAGGGGCATCACACCCCACCCCACCCCAACACACATAATGCTTGCGAATTCCAGCAGAGAACTGAGACCCCTGCCCAGCCCCTATCTCGCCAGCCAGCTTTGAATCCCACCCTCCCATCCCCAGCCCTTCAGCTCCAGAAGGCTGCAGCCCCTCTAGGTTAACGCAGGCTGAACTCAGGGGTACGAGGGGCCAAGGGACAGAGGGACACAGGAAGTGAGGGCCAGGCTGGGACACAAGAATCTGGGCAGAGTTTGTCCAAAGCATCCCTGTGTTTGCTCTTCAAGGAATTCCTGGATGGCTGCCTTCTGTTTTGTGTCCATTGTTCTCAGGTTATGTCTTTCCCTCAATTTTCAGCGACCCTGTCTCACTCGATCACGGCCGCCTGCGCCTGTCGGCACCAGCTCTCACCCAGGGAACCAGACGCCTGGAAAGCAGACCCGCGGTCAACGCCAGAGGCCTTACAGACAGTTTCCAAAGAGCGGCTGCGCTCCTAGTGGACAGCAAGGCCTTTGCGGACGCCAGGGTCTTGGTGGCCAAGTTCTTGGAGCACTCGAGCAGCTCCCTGCCCGTGGAGGTGAGGCACGTGGTGGGGTCTGCCCGCTCGACTGTGCCCCCTGAGGAGTGCCTCATGGAGGAGGCTGTCCTCAGCACCCGTGTCCTGGGCCAGCTGTGACAGCGCCTCCGTCTGGGCATGGACACAGATGCGGATGAACTGGTGCCTGTGTCCCCACGGGGTCACCGGGCCTGTGGGGAGAGGCTGCTCTCCAGGGTGGCTCAGGCGGGAAACAGCTGCTCTGTTCTGGACGAGAACCCTGTCCGCTGTTCTCTGGGGGTGACACTTCCTACCTAGCCCAGTGACACAGCAGACGACTCTCCTGTGTCCCTCGTGAATCCTTGGTGCTGTCAGGCAGATGGCGCCTTGAATGAGCTGAGCAACAGGAATCCAGTACAGGGTCACGCATCCAGCGAAACTGAAGTATCTTCAAGGTTGGGGCCGTGGAGGAGCAGGATCTTCCTCATCCCTGACTTAATTTAGTGTTTAAGCGGGTCAAGCAGGGCATCAGGCAGTGAGTCCATTTTCCCTTGTGGTTTGTATCCACGATCTACCCTGTCTCAGATGCTAATTGTTAAGGAAATTAAGTAATTCTAGCCCAGATGGCATCCTGGGCTCAGCCATCTGCCCGAAGGACAACATGGCCACCACATCTGGTGAAAACATACACAGTGAGGGGACACCCCAGTGGCCTGGCCACCCCAGGGGACAGACGGCTGTGACTAGGGGCTCTGAGAGACCCCCATCACCCCATCTCCTTGGCAACCCCTCCCTGCTCCACCCACCACCAACCAGAGCATCTTCCCTGCTTCCTCTCTGGCAGCTTCTTCGCTGTCTTTTAACCCGCTCAGCACGGAGCACTTTGTCCTGGAACAGCAAGCCCCTGTGCATACCCCCTGGGGTTTTCCCGCATCCACCTTGGCCCAACTGGCCTCAAGGGATCTCATGACCCAGAGCAGCCCCTTCCCCAGGTAAGCAGCGGCCACATCTGCTTTGGAAGATGCAGGCTGTCCATCCCTTTCCATAAACCCCACCCTGAATGTGCAAAAAGCCTCCTTGGGAGCCCTGGATCTTTGTGCCAACCCCTGGACCCCTGGCTCTGGTGATCTCAGCAGCAGCTACTTCCCAACCATGGCCCCAAGGCAGCACCATCCTCAACTTTCTGCAGCCACAGGAACACCTGTGTCATCCTGGACTGTGGCTGGTGGCCCCTGTGAGACAAGACAGCTGAATCCCACAGTTCTCAACCAGGAGCCCAAGGGCCCAACACGGGGAGTGTGGGGGTTGGGCCAGGTAGGGCGCCCACCACTGCCAGGGGTCCAGCAGCCTGGGGCCAGTGTGCTGGGGTGTGTCAGGAAGTGGGGAGAGGGTGGCTGGGGGAGTGTTTCCAGCCCAGACACACGGAGGAGCCCCTGGACCCCGAGGTAGGAAGCCCAGGTGACGGTCAGCTGTGAACACTTTGCTTCAGTCACATTATCATTGATCACTGCCTTCCAGAGGGAAGAACTGGACCAATATCTACTCAGGCCTCTGATGACAGCCAGAACTTCTCCACTCGAGACATCCCAGAGATGAATTTATGAGCACTTTATCCAGACTGTAAAATGAAAATCTCTTAATTTTTCTCAGCTAAGGGCTTTTGAAGTCCCCAAAGCCACTCTCTCTGTAGGTAAAGTAAATTGATGGGTTTTCCAAGGGGCCTCCCCTGAGCCTCCAGCCTTCACCTCTTCATCTGGGCCTCTGCGAGGTGGCAGCCAGAGCTTCACAGGCTGCAGGGGGGCTCACCTGGGTGGGCAGGGGAACCCACATCCGGCTTGGGGGCTCACACAGCAGATCCCCAGGCTAAACCTGCAGTCTCAGATGTGGCTGTCGCTCAAGTGAGGCTTGACCTTGTGGGCATCAGAACTGTCACTGAGCAGCCGGACAGGTGACCCCCCAGGAGGCCTGGCCTGGTGCTCCGTGCCCTCTGCATCCCCTCCCCTGCACAGGGACACGTCTCCTGCCTCTGGACACCTGACGCAGCCTGTGCCTCCACCTGGTTGCAGGTGGGCACTCTGGCCCCCGTCATCTAGGTGTTCTCAATGCTCAGTCCTCAGACACATTCTCACACTCAGTGTTTGTGGATGAGGACTCTGCATTGAGTCCTGCTCCACTGGACCAGCACCTCCTGAGGGCCTGGCGACCACGTGGGCTCCCACAGGGCCTGGATCCCAGCTTCCAGGAAAGGTCCCAGGAAGAGAGTGGTACGTGGCAGCGGGCTGGGGCCCCAGCACCTTCAACCCCACTCTGCTCGGTGACATCCGGGAACTAGGGTCTCTGCATCGAGCACCCTGAGCCCCAGGCCATGTGGGTGCCTGGCCACAGGAAAAGCTGGTTCTCTCGTCACTGTTGCACCCGCGCCCACTCGGCCCTGTGCTGCCTGCCCTGGTTAACTGCCAATAGGCGGGCCTCCAAGGGCTATGGTGGCAGCCGAGGCACAGGATGCCTCCTGCACGGGGTCTGGTGCCACTGCCCCCTTGCCTCCCTGTCCTTCCCCAGAGGGCCGGCTTACCTCGGAGCCAGAGCCTGGCAGGACACTGCCATCAGACCCCCCACCCCCTTGACCCACTAAGCAGCCGGACAGGTGACCCCCAGGAGGCCTGGCACCACAGGGATGCTGAGATGGGGGGTGTGCTGGACCCCAAATCTTTGTCAAACATCAGGGAGCTTTCCTTTCCAAGGACTTTCCTTTCCAAGGGCCCCTTCAGCTGGCAACGGCGATACAAATTAAATTCTTATAACAAACCATGGAAAAGAAATCTCATTTTAAATGGATGTTTTTCTCCCCTTGGCTGTACCAATCCACAGATGCTGCTATGAAGGCAGAATTTATAGGAAATTGTTTTCAAGCCTGTTTGTACAACTGGCAGGCTGTATTTAATGTACCTCAAGGTGTTTTCATAATGATCAGTGTTTTAATAAAAGCTATTTCTGGCCTCTGTGTCTCTAAGGTCTGACTAGGACAGACAGACTCTGAGAACCATGTGTCACCACTGGTGATCAGGTCCCGACACAGGGTCAGGCTGGATAGCCAGCAAGGGAGTGTGACCACCCCTGGCCCCCTGACATGCACTTCCTAACGTGCTTCTGGAGGCAAGGACAAGACAGGTGACTAGACACAGGTAGGTCCCACAGATGCTGGCCTCTAGCTGTCCCTCTGTGGAATGCACCCTGGCTTCTGGGAGGGATTGCAGCTGGCTTAAAGCCCTCTTTAATTTTGTTTTTATGTGTTACTGTTTGATGGGGCACCTGTCCCCATGTCATTTGCTAGCCATGGGTTTCCCCGCTGCAGCCTGTTCACCTACCTCATCCAGGGCACTGCAGAGCCGGCCCCCTGGGACCTCTGAGCTGAGGCCTCTGCCCTCCAGCTCTCCCCTGGCTATTAGCTCACAGCATGGAGCCAGGATCCCAGCCAGAGAAGGGGCCCTGCTTGTCCAGTGTCCCTGGCAAACATGCTGGACACAGACCAGTGCTTCTGACCAAAGCCCAGGCTCACCCCGCCTCCCCATGCCACAGGACAAGGACCATGAAGTGTAGTCAGTGATGGTCAGTCCTATTGTTACGCTAGATAGGTTGCAGAGTGGCCACAGGCAAGGAGCCAGTGCTGCGAGTGGGCCAGCTTCCTTTTCTATCCACGCACATGCCTCTACAGAGGTGATTCCAATCTAAGCCAGGAGAACCTCAAAACCCCCCATCCCTGCTTTCCCTTGACCAATTCATGCCCAAAGTCCTCACACTCAGCGAGAAGACCCCCTCCCAGAGCTGGACAGAGAGGCGCGGAGTCAAAGGGAAGCTAGGTGGCTGCGTCCCAATCAACAAACCAGCCGCAGGACAGCTTTCCATCGTGACCTCGGGTTTATTAGTGGTATTAGCGAGTCTTCCCAAGGTCAGCGGCATGCAACACACAGGTCACCCTCGTCCAGTGGTCCTAGAGCTTAGTTACCGCATGGTAAGGCTTCTTAAGTCACAGTGTTTTCTTCAAGGCCTGGGCCCAAGAGAGAGACTTCCAGACAGAACAACATCGGTGATCACTGAGCTCTGCAGGCGGGGGCTAGACTACGCTGCACTTGATCTACACGCAAGGAACTCTGCCGCTAACAGGGAAGAGACCAGACGTGGGGCCCCAGGGACCACAGGTGTCCGGTGTGGGTCTGGTGTCCGAGGCAAGAGCACATGTGTGGATGCGTGTATGCAGAGATTGTGACGAGGCGGCTGGCCCACAGTGGCAGGAGGCTGCCCAGGGGAGTCCAGGGAGCAGTGGGCAGGTGAGCATGGACAGCAGGTGTGGTCATAGATCGTCGGGAAAGCCTACTGTCTGAAGAGCGGCTTGTTGTCGGATAAGAATCAAAACGGTGATATTGTCTAAGTGTGGAGTCTGGAAGTTGTGGACATCACCCTTCATGTAACTCGAGGACGTCTCCTTTCTCAGAAACACGATCACCAGGCTTCAGTGACCGGTTACATCCTGAGAGCTGGCCGCCCATGCTCAGCCGTTGGGCACCCTCCCTGCAGGAGCCTGAGCCTCTGCAGAGGGTGGGGGCACTGCTGCTGCCCCCCACCCTGAGCTCACTGTGCCCCCCGGGGCTCCTTGCACAGCCATGGCCAGAGGTCCCCACGTCCGCCCTGCACACTGGCTCCGCACCACACGGAAGTACAGACAAGCCCCTCACCCATCGCGGTGAGAAAACTCGGGATGTGGCAAAACACTGGACTGTTCTACAGAGACTACTTCCTGGGATCCTCCTTGAATTCAGACATACCCCTTTTAGTCCAAAAAATAAAAGTGGGTGGTGAGGGCATGCCCTTCAGCAGAGCTGGTGTCCTCGGGTGCGCTGTGGGGTCAGGGGTCAGGTCCTGGGTCTGGCTCCCGCTCATCAGGGTGCAGGCAGCCTAGATGTACAGCGGGGTCTCCTGGCCTGTGAGGAGTCTGAACATGGCAGCAGGCATGGTCTTCATGTGGATCTGCCGATGAGAGAGGGAGCTCAGGGGCTGACCCGGCCCTCCCTGCCTCCACCTCTCCCTCCCCTCCATGCACCCCAAAAACAAGCACCGCAAAGCCAGTGGTACCCAAGCACCTGAGCATGTCCTGTGTAAATTGCCAGCATCCAAGGAAAGGAAGAATGACCTGCCCGAGGTCACCACCCCTGATGGCAACTCAGAAAGCATTTACTGCCCCTGCAGATGGTGATCTGGGCTCCCATCCGGGCCTTTAGAGGGTTTTCCATGAGGTCAAGGGCTGGTCTTCCCTTCACCTCAACCTGACACCGGCTGGGTGAAAAGCTGGACTTTGCCCACGGGAAGGGCAGGCCCGGGTGCTCAGACCTTCTTAGAAATGGCAAGGGGGCGAGTTTTGCCTCAGCAGGAGAACCAGAGGCTCACACACACACAGCATGTGTGCTGGGAGTGAAACCTGGCCTCAGTCGCTGGCACCAAGGAGGCTGGGCCACCTGCAACACACAGACGGCTGCCCAGGGAGGCCCACAATGCGGGACACATACCCCAACTCCCGTCAAGGCCCTGGGCTCTGCTCCTGCTTCCTCTGAGCATCCTGCTCCCCAAGCCAGCCCGGACCTGGCTGTACTCAGGCCCCTGTGGGTGGCTGTGGCTCTAGAGGCCAGGCTGGCCAACCTCCAGGAGAGGGGCCGGGGTGCAGTCCACCCCCAGGTTGGGCAAGCAGCTCTCAGGCCTCGTCTGAGTGACCCTGACAGGCCAACCTGGCTGATAGTTTTTCTGACCACAGACTCCCACCAGCACCCCCAGCACTAGGATCTGTGATCCAATTAGCTGTTCCCTCCTTTGTCAGCCTGTGAGGGTTTTTCCCATCAAAAGGTCCATTCTCTGTATTTCCTCAATCAGAAACCCGCCCCCAAGGTCCAGCAGAACACCAGCTCTAGCTGATCAGCAGCTCATTTCCCAAACATGTTCAGCAATGATGGGAAACGCAGACAGACACTGTCACTCCCAGAGCCAGCCAGTCCAGCGCAAGGGCCACTCAGGTTGAAGGGCTTCCTGCCCTGGCCCGCGTTCCAGCATCCCTGATAACCATCTGGAGAGGCAGAAGCATTTCTCCAGCTGCCTACCCCCCACACCTGCTCCCCACCCCCACTCTCCCACACTACTGATTCCCTGAGAAGCGTAAGGCTCATGGCTGCCCCTAAACATCTACTTAAGAAAATTGGATTCTACTTTCTCTGAAACTATTTGTAAAAGGCAGCCAGCAATGCCTACGTGGCCCCTCCTTCCTAAGATTCAGCATACTCCCCTACTTGGGAAGGATAACTATCCCCCACCCCAAGCTTTGTGTGCCTAGTCCCTCAGTCATGTTTGACTCTTCATGACCACATGGATTGTAGCCCATCAGGCTCCTCTGTCCATTGGATTCTCCAGGCAAGAATACTGGAGTGGGTTGCCATGCTCTCCTCCAGGGATCTTTCTGACCCAGAGATTGAACCCACATCTCCTGCACTGCAGGCTGATTCTTTACTGTCTGAGCCACCAAGGAAGCCTGAAGAATACTGAAGTGGGTAGCCTATCCCTTCTCCAGGGGATCTTCCTGACCCAGGAATCAAACCGAGATCACCTGTATTGCAGGTGAAGACCCTGGTCTGATTGTTTGGATTGTTTACCAGCTACCAGGGAAGCCCCCTCCCCCAGCCCTGGGACTTTCACAAAACCTGAGTAGGTCCCCGTGGCCCCAGGAAATGTGTCCTGACTGAGGCAATCTGAAGACCCCTCCAGGATAGAGCACCCCCACCCACCCACTTACCTCCAGGCTGTGAAGAGGAAGCCATGCTCCCACACTGCCCCAGAGGCCCACCTCTGCACATGGCCCCTGGGGTCCCCACCACCCTCAGAATCAAACCTAAACTCCCGCCCCAGCACCTGCCTTCAGACCCATCCCCTGTACCACTCACCTCTCTGCTGTCTCGTCTGCTCCTTCTGCACTGTGATCGATCACCCAGGCTTCTCCCGGGGAGACCCTCACCTGTTCACTCTGACTGCCTGCTACACACAGCCGTATACCCCGCCCCATACTGGGGGAGGCCTCTGTGCCAACACTGGGCTGGCATTCCCCGAGCACCTACATCTCCCTCGAGGCACCCTGTTCCCTCCTGAGCTCCCCCTTGAACCCTCCACCTGGTGCCCATCCTCACACCAGAAAAACGCAGGGAGGGCTGAAGCCAGCAGAGCGGGAGGGGGCAGTGCAGCAGGGCCAGCCTTCAAGTCTCCACCCATCCTGTTGACCGCACAGGTAACCAGAGCGAGGAGAGGATGCTGAACCCCACCTGCCAGGGGCACCCTCAGGAAATACAGTCCAGCTCAGCTGACTGGCCCCTGAGGGGCTCTTGGAGGTCCCAGTGTACCTACATGCCCTTGGGAATTTGATGTCAGGTCCTAGAGACCTTTGGGTCCCGAGAGCCCAGTTCTGGCTTCAGGCAGTGACCTCTCACCTCTCCCACCGAGTTGGACAGCGCCTGAACGATCTTCTCGTGCGCGGTGGCCACCACACTCTGCCCATTGATCTCGATGATGCGGTGGCCGACACGGACACCGCCCCGCTCCGCGATGCCCCCACGCATGAGGCTGCAGATCTAAGTGACACGGGGTGGGGTTGGGGTGTCCCGTCAGTTAAGTGTCCCCGCCCTGCCTGCCAGCCTCCTCCTGCTCCCAAAGGTAAGTAGAATTATCCACCGGAAGGATGAAATGCTCAGGACAGATGCTCCTACAAATGCTCTGCTGACTCACAAACTGAGAGATTAATGATTTAGAATGTGCTTGGAAATGGCTGTGGGAGAACCTGCCCCTCCATCCTGGGGCCTCTGCTCCTGGATCGCAGTGGTACACAAGTAAAGCCCGTTCTGGAAGATT
Organism: Nanger dama; assembly: GCA_917880005.1. Taxonomy (NCBI): domain Eukaryota; kingdom Metazoa; phylum Chordata; class Mammalia; order Artiodactyla; family Bovidae; genus Nanger; species Nanger dama. Next base: position 2,996,944 of record CAKJTW010000108.1, on the reverse strand, counting down.
CTCCAGCAGGCACTCTGCTCTTTCCAGTGAAGATAGTCACTGCTACCCGGGCCAACAAATGTACCTCCCCACACTCCTGCACCAGATAGTGACAGGGGGACTGTCTCCTTCACAGTCCTGTTTCTGGGACACTCTCCTGTTGTGTTCCTGGGGGAGGGGACATACACATCCCTCTCACCTGACACCGTGCACCCCACAACCTCCTCCTGGGCTGGCCTAAGCAATGTGGAAATGACCAGCCTCCTCTCTTCTGTCCTCAGTGGTGAAGTCCCAGACTACTGGGACCTCTGCAGAAGGAACCACCCAGGAAACAGAACTGGTACAGATCAAAGAGAAGGTGGGACTCTGGAGGGAAGAGTCCTGGCTGAGGAACAGACAGTTTCAGCCAAACCAACATTCATTCAACTAGCAGCATCTACTCCTGGAGGCCTTCCTGTCCTGCCTCCAGTGCCTGGGGTCAGGGCTGGCACAGTGCCGGAACTGCAAGCGAAGCTCTGAATGGGCAAGTGAATGAATAAACACAGGAATGAGCAGGTGTCTTGCACACACCTGACTCTGACGCTGCCATTGGCTGTGTGCGGGTCCCAAATGCAGAGGTAGGAGGGCTCTGGCCTCCACTCCAAAGCAGGGCTCTGCAGAGAACACCACCACCGGGATGGGGTGCCCCAGGGCGCTGCAGGGACCCATTCCACCCACACGCTGGCCCACCCACCCTGCCTGGCACTCAGACAGCTGCTCCCGCCCCCTGCACCAGCCATCCACGGGCATGGCGGAGGCTGCCGAGGGCCAAGTGGACTCACGATGCCATTCTGAACACTGAAACCCAGCTGGTATTTGAGGTCTGGCCGCTTGATGAGGACAGTGGTGACTGGCGGGCAGCTGACGATGTTGAGCTTCACCTGCGTCTGGTTCTTCAGACCCTGTGAGCAGGAACACGAGGGCCTGAGATGCTACTAGAAAGACAAGCTCTGGGGCCCGGGCTGGGGGTGAGCTGGCTGCAAGGCAGAGCACTAGGCACAGAAGGACAGAGGCAGGTCCATCTGGGCACCCAGGTCCCCCTGGGCACCCAGGTCCCCCTGTGCGTGGATGCAGGCCTCACCCTGACCCGATGCAGGGGTGCCGGCCATCCCAGGCGGCAGTGTGTGTCGGGGCTCCCTGTGCTCTGGTGTGCCCTTTGACCTGGGCAAGTATAAGCTGCCCCCAGGGCCAGAGGCCAGGCTCTGAGCACCCCTGTGCACAGCTAAGAAGCTGGCACCTGGTCACCCTCAGGGGTCACGAAGAGGGGCCCTCGCTAGGCTGCATGCAGGAAATTTCCTTTTGCAAAGACAGTGAGGGCCCCATTCAGAAAACATAGTGTCCTCCAGAGAAGAACCCTTGTGCTGGGGGTAGGGCAAGGAAATCTGGCAATGGGAGGCTCGTTTCTGCACCGAGACAGGCCAGTTCAAGCCAAGGGCCACCTCAGGCCCCAGGGAGCAATGAAAGCTGGGGCCACCGTCCTGGGACTCAGTGGAGGGAGGGGGAGAGGCCTGGCCCGAGCATGGCTGCAAGTGAGCTCCTCCCCCATGCACATGCATACACACAAGCTTCCATCACAGCCCAGGTGAGAAATTTGCCCAGGAGCTTCCTGGCCGGCCCAGCCTCAGCACCTCTGATGGAGGCCTCTTAATATGTCTCTCTCTGTGTCTAGCTACATGATACCCACTGGGTCTCCAGGTCCAGAAGCCAGCTCACAGAACTTCATCTGTGAATGACAGTGGGGTGGGGGTCCATCCTCCAGCCCCGAGACTACAGTGTATCATTTGATGAGACACCTGCAGGTCCTCCGGTCAGATGGGGAGAGCAACACCCCAGCTCAGATCCAGGCTGGGGACCCTCCTCCTCAGGTGCCCAGGAAGGGTGACTGTCAGTGAAAAGTCCCAGGCAAACCAGGACAGCCTGGTCCAGCTACAGGTCCTCAGGCCTTTCCTGGGATCACTGTGGTTCAGGAGCCAGCTAAGTGAGAGCGGACAGCACCTCCCTCAAGATCCCCACCGTGGGGGTGGGAGGCAAGTCCCTCTTTGATTTGTCAGGGATGTGGTACAGTTTTGGGTTCTAAGTCGCTGGGTGGGTCTCTCTGGGCTCAGCCTCCCTGAGGGTCAGTGAGGATTACAAAGCATCAAGGATAAAGCGAGGGGCCCCGTGCCCACCTTGATGATGCCCTGGCAGGTGGCAAGTGGCAGCCCCACCAGACTGGTGCCATTGATAGACATGATCTGATCACCAATGCTCAGCTTCCCCGAGCGGGCGGCCGGGCCTCCATTCATCATGTTGGCCAAGATCACAGTGGGCAGGATGGAGCCCCAGCCTGACTCCACCACCACCACGCCCAGGATTTCCCCCTTGTGCTTCTCCAGCTGCAGCTGCAAGGGAATCGACAGAGTAAGAGGGCCCTGCCTGAGATGGGGCTAGGGGTAGGCCTCTGCCCAGCACTCACAGAAGGACCAGCCCCACCCAGGCCCTCCAAACCAAGGCCACAAATCCTGGCCCACCAGCCATCCCCCGGCCTCTCCCAGCTCCAGCTCCCAAGCCCTCTCAGGGCCCACCCCACCATCCTGTGAACCCAGAGCATAGACCACTCCCAGCCCCAAGCTTGGCTCCAGTGTCCAGGCTCCCCCTCACCTTCCCAGACCCACAGAGACTAGAGGCACATTCTCAGAATCCAGATGCAAACCCTGCCAGGCCTCCAAATTCATCTAGAAAAATCCTTCATTTTCTCTCCGCCTCTCAAATCACTCTCAGAGAGCTGCCTGTCAAGCACTCATTCACTCAGCAACAAGCCAGGATTGTTCACCCATTCACAAGCAGGCAGGGTACAGGCCACCCCCAGGATTCGCTCCTCTGTCTCTGGAGAACTTTCTAGAGAGCCCTGAGCAAGCCCATGGGAGCCTGCCAAGGCCCCACTATGGGAGGCTTCCTAGCCCACTCCCACATGCCTTCCAGAAACAACACCAGGGGCTAAGCCCCTGGCTAAGAGCAGCAGTAAAGGGCACAAGTTCAGAGTCATTAAGACGGACTATCAGCAGCTCCTCTGCTCTAACAGCACCACACTCTTCACACACAAGTACTCGCAGTGAAGGCGGGAGCCAGAGGGACACTGCCTGCACACCAGGAAGGCTTACCCTGGCCCCCCTGCCCAAGAGCCCCTTCCCGTCCCCGGTCACCCACCTCCTTGCAGTTTTCCGAGTTGGAGAAGTGGATGAGGTCGTCGTTGTACATCTCCTGGGTGTTGATGATATCACTGTACTCCTTCTGGCTCAGGTCCTCGGGGTTGATGCCATTGGCCCGCAGGAACTCCTGGTAGGCCACGCTGAAGGCCTGGCCGATGGACTGGGCGATGAGCTGGGCCTGCAGGAGAGGGGAGGGGATGGAAGAGGGTCGGCCACTGGAGACAAGCAGGCACACAGGCCTGGATAGGGTTGGGAGGGGGCCCTGGCTGGGCTCCAAGGAACCGCAGAGAAATGTGGCCTGGGTCTCCGTGGCGGGAGCCCTTCTGCTGCTGGGCACTCTGCCTGACCCTACCCGAGCTGCCCTAAACCTCAGACCTCCTAAGACAAAGCCTATGTCCAATAAAGTCTGAGGAGATGATGAATTATTTGCTAATGACCATAATTCTGTTGCTTTCCTGGTGACTGTGTTGTATTTTCTTTCCACTCATCTTATTCCAAATGCAGCCTGGAGATGCGTCCTGTCGGGGAGCATCACAGAGGCTGTCAGTCATCCACCCAGTATTTATTTCTCCACAGCAGCAGGACCCAGTCCATCGGGGCGGAAGTGGGGGCAGGATGTGTGCCAGTCACTCTCGTGGGGGTGTGGATGTGCCAAAGTGAGGCCAATGAAAAGCCTGGGCCCATGGGGACAGGGCACAGAGCAACTCACTTCTTTCTACTTCTCTTTTTCATATATATATATATATATATATATATATATATATATATATGCCATGTCACACAGCATGTGGGATCTTAATTCCCCACTCAGGGATCGAACCCATGCCCCTTGCAGTAGAAGCGTGGAGTCTTAACCACTGAACAACCAGGGAAGTCCCCACACTTCTTTCTACATCAACAGGACCATTTCTGTGGACTGGGTTGGACCCCTCACCCTGCAGAGGTCTGGACACTGAGCATCACTGCACGGGCTGACACGCCACCTGCTGCTGTGCAGACGAAGGGCCTTGAGAGGCGAGGGTAAAGACCCAAAGAGCTGGGTAGCCAAGGGAGAGCAGTGTGACCCTCGGCAAAACCTCAGGTCAACATGACCCAAAACACGTGGAATTGAGGGTCTGGCCCAAGTCCCATTCTTGCTCTACATGCTGCACGATTCTCAGGCTGCAAACAAATAAGCCTTTGTGAAAACCCGGGTTGGGCCAGGTAACAGAGCCAGAGCTCGGAGCCCTCTGATGCTAGACTGCATGGCCTTTCCAAATTGGGCCCTGAATGGTCTGCAGGAGGGAAGCCCACGTCCACTCAACAGGACCCAGCCCTGCTCACCCTTGGAGCAGGGTCCTGGCAGTTTGGCTGCTCCGTTCAGAGGGAGGACAGAGTGTGCTCAGTCGCAGGTGTGGAGCCTTAGGGCCACCAGGTGGCGCCACTGGCCCGGGCGAGTACAGAGCCTTAGCCCAAGCAGAGGATCCTGGCCTCCAGGAGGAGGCTGGTCCGGGGAGGAGGGTGAGGGCACCCTGGAGACCTAGACGTGCCCAGATCCGCTGGGGTCTCAGGTTTGCTGACACTGACCACACCCCAGGCCTGTGACTGGGGCCCCTGACTAGGAAAGGGTTGAGCATCACTTTGTGCTCCCCTCGCCCACTGCCCTGAGCCTGCCCTTTGAGCTTTAGCTGGACGGCCCCCCACCACCTGAGGAGCTTCTGGGGAATGAGGTGGTACATGCCCAGGATCCGTGGGGCTCACTCCGAGAACCTCAGCATCTTCCCACCAGCTGCTGGCTGCAGTCTCCCATCCCCTGTCTGCGCTCATCCTGGCAGCCCTCCCCCTGAGTCCCAAGGGCCCTCCCTTGTCCAGTCCCCCAGGTCACAGCCAGGGCCATGAGCCCAGAAGGTGGGCAGGTGTTGTGGGCCTCCTCGGGGGGGGCAATGGAGGCTGGAAATCAGAGGGGCCTCCAGCAGGTGGGTGAAAGTGGAGAGAAGCTGCCCTGCCCCCAGCACTCTCACCTCTGCAGCTCATCTGTGCTGGTTTCCACTTAACAGAGGGGGAAACAGAGACTCTGAGGGGGCTGCCAGAGTCCTAGCAGCCATGTTCCATTTCCCCTTCTACTTGCACGAGACCCTTGGATACTTCACTCACCCCGGCAGCCCACCTGATGGGGCCATCATCAGGGCCCGACTCTCCAGGGGGCCGCTCTATCCTCTCATGCCCCTCCCAGTCCATCTTTCCCACACACGTTCAAGGGCCACTTGGAGCCCCACACACTCCTGCCCTTGCTCTCATCCTCCTCTCCCAGTGAGAAACTAAGACCACAGCAGCACCAGGACATGGCAGGCAGCTCGGACACTTCTGCTCCCGGCACAGGCAGGCTGTTCACCCCACTCACCTGCGTCCTGCCTCACCTCCCATCAACCATGGCCCTTCTCCAGGACCCATCACAACCCCCCATGCCGAGTCTCTGAGACGCCTCAAGCCATGAGCCACACAAACATGCCCATTCAGGAGTCCACAGACATCTGTGTAAGGTGAAAGGAACACGAGTGTGCACTAGTACATATGTATGTAAACTTCCTCTCCTATCAACATCATTGCTTCAAAGCACTCACACTTGACTTCAGCTACTGAGCAGAAACATCACTGCCCCAACCCACCCTGCTCAAACCTGAAAACACCGGGACCCTGCTCCACTGCTCCAGGTTCTGGACACACCCTCAGGTCCCTTGGTGACTGAGAATGCCCCTTTCAAGTGTCCAGAGGGGAGAGAATTTATTAAAATCATACCCTGGCAACAGCCACAAGAACAGCTCAGCACTGCCTCTGGGGTGGTCCTGAGTCAGATCTGCCCGGGGTGCCCCAGAGACCACTCTCACCTCCTGCTCTCCTGCTCCCTTTCCCCGTCCCTTTCTCCCTCTTCTAGGCTCAGAAAGACGCTCTCATCCCACCCAACACAGGAGTCAGCAGGGTCATGGTCTATAGTGACTCTATAGTATTTTAAACATCAGAATTAGAGTTGACCCCTGAACAAAACAAGGGTTACAGGGACTGACCCTCTGAACAGTCTAAAAAAAAATCCATGTCTAACTTCTAGTCAGCTCTCTGTACCCAACCAGTCAATCCTACAGGAAATCAACCTTTACTATTCATTGGAAGGACTGAAGCTGAAGCGCCAATACTTTGGCCACCTGAGGCAAGAGCCAACTCATTAGGAAAGACCCTAATGCTGGTAAAGATTGAAGGCAGGAGGAGAAGGGGATGACAGAGAATGCAATGGTTGGATGGCATCACCGGCTCAGTAAACATGAGTTTGAGCAAACTCCACAAGATAGTGGAGGACAGGGAAGCCTGGTGTGCTGCAGTCCACAGGGTCACAAAGAGTCAGATGTGACTGAGCAACTGAACAACAATTTATAATCAGCCCTCTATACCCACAATTTCTCTGTGTCCACAGTTTGGGATCCAAGGATTCAAGCAAAATGGCTCGTGCAGCGCTGTAGCATCTACAGCTACAAAGGTCCATGGTTAAGTGAGACCTCATGTTCAAGCCCATGTTGTGCAAGGGTCCCACTGGATTTTCCAGCTTCTTATGACCTGAAACAGCTGTGAGCAAAAGCAGAGATGCCTTCCTGTTAGCAACCCTCCCCGTGCAGAAGTGTGATCCTCAACAGAAAAGTGAGCTGGGGCTACTGTATTTGGGAAGAACAAGATTTTGCTAAAGGATCTAGTCAGAAAGCTCCTCAGCCTATCTAACTAGGGTTCTGCTTACAAACTCCTCAAAAACTCATTTCACAAAGCAAAACAGAGCTATGTCCATGGTCTCTGCAAATTCCAAGAGTGTTACGAAAATCACTGCTTCTGCTGGGAGTGTCGTGATGGTGCACAGGATCCCCACCAGATACAAGGTTTCCTGGGACACTTCGGAGCCTGTGGGGCCCAGGCCGCTGGGAGGGAACATCACACCTGCACGTTTACTCACGTCCTCGGACTCGAACACATGGCAGATCATCTTATACTGCTTCTTCCCCTCCTGGGCCCCAGGGGGTGGTCTCGATACAGTCCTGGGAGGCGGAGCGCGGCATGCGGCGTCTGGCCATCAGCACCACGATGTTCCCGATGTCCGCGATGTAGGAGATGGTGCGCAGGGCGTGGTCCATCATGGTCTCCTGCCGGGAGAAGGGGAGAGGGCTTGCATTATGGGGAATGAGCCCTAGAAACACCCAAGGTTGGTCTCCACCCATCATGGTCTCCTGCCAAGAGAAGGAAGGAGGGCCCGGGTTACAGGGATCGAGACCTAGAAACACCCGAGTTAGGGGTTCTCAGCCTCCACACTCCTGACATTTGGGGCTAGACTATCCTATATTTTGGGGTGTCCTGGGCCTTGTCGGGTGTTCAGCAATACCCCTGCCCACCCCACTGACATTTGGGGCTGGACCGTCCTGTATTATGGGGTGTCCTGGGCACTGTAGGGCAATCAGAAATATCCCTGCCCCCCCACCAGACACCAGTGGCATCTCCTCATCCCAAGCTGTGATGACCACCCAGATTTCCAGCTGTAGGCACTGGGCCCTAAGGGAGAGAGTCTCCCTGGTGGAGAACCACTGACCCCATGGACAGAGCACTTCAGGGTGGTGATTCTTTACAGTCAAGGTTATCTGTCTTCACCTTAGCCTCACAGCTTCCAAAATGATGCTCATGGGGGCGAGATGTGGGTGGGGGTCCTATTCAGGGGAAGAGCAGCAGCTGAGGCCTGTCCCCACCTAACCAGAGGCTGTCTCTGTCTGTCTGTTGAAGGGTCCCCTCCTTGAGAGGCAGGTGCCCACCCTAGACTTCCTGCTGAGCTGAGGCGGAAGGCTTCAGAGCCAGTGTTGTCCAGGGACAGTCCCTCCCATGGAGCTGAGCAGCCCAGGCCAGTTGGGGACCCCAAGGCAGCCCGCCTGACACTGCTGGACAGGTCTCTGCAGCCCTTCAACTCTCCTCAGGGCCCTGGAGGGTGCATCGCTCTTGATGGCCTTTGCCGCCTGGCAGGAATCTCCATGTCCCAGCAAGGCTGCACACAGAAGCCCCGAGAATCTAACCAGCTGGTCTTTTATGCTTTTGTCCTCTTTCCATAAAAGAAAACAGGGTCCTTCTGTAGCCTCCATGGCCTCTGACTTCCTCATAGAAGGCACTTTGCATTCCTGCCTCCCTGGCGCCACTATAATTTCTGGTCAAGACTGTAGGGGTAGGTTAAAACCATAGGAGCCCCCTTCCAGGAAGGGACGCTGCAAGGGGACAGGTGGGAGTGGTTCTTGGCATATCTCGACTTCTGGCCACTTTCAGAAACATCTGAATCAACCCCCAGGTGTCAGAAATGTGCTCCCCCCCACCAACTCTGAGTGCATGTCAACAGCCACCAGAGGGTCCTGCCCGGTCCCTGGAGCAGGAGTGTGACCACAGGTGTCCCAGTCAGCCCTCTGCAGAGTGTGTGGGCAGAAAACAGTGTGGGGTGAGCTGGAGGACAGAAGTGACAAACCCCAATGCCCTCTGGACAGAGCCCCTCACCCATGAGAGGAGAAGACATCAGGAGGCCCACGGTGGCTGTGGATGTGGCCAGAACACTAGAAAAGAACTCAAGGACTGACATGGAGAAAACGGGACCTCAGGAAGAGCACAATGGGACAAACATCCAGCAAAGACAGACACTCAAAACCACGGCATGGGCCTGCCCCCTTACCCAGGGGGTGGGCCTGGCCAACAGTGGTCTGGGCAGTGGCTGCACAGAGCATGGCCACGATGCTGATGCCACCACGATGAGGAGCCCATGTGGATTAAGGCCTGACCTTGAGCGAGCAGGCAAAGGAAATGGCGACTTCTGGCCAGTCTACTCTCGGGAGCTGATGCCCCATCCCAGAGCCCTGTTCAGACACCAAAGACCCAGCAGGAGAGAAGAGAGAAGGGATGAAAGGGAGTTCTGAGCCTCCCCATCTATCCTCCATAGGGCCCCACACCAAGCCCTCCTCTAAGAGTCAATGGGGCTCTGAGATGCTTGGAAACGTGTCCAGCCCTCAAGTTCTCAGGGATGGACCCTATTCCCAGCCCCGGGGCTGCAGTCCCCTGCAGGAGCATCAGCAAGAGGAGGTGGTGCAAAGATGGACTGACACCATCTGCAGAAAGGCCTGCCCACAGGTGGCCCTCAGATCATCTGGAAACCTGGACTTCAGGAGGGCACCCCACCCAATGTGGTAAGAGAAGCTCACCACGCCTGAGACATCTGGTCCAGTGAGCTCCAGCCTGAACCCCACTGCTGTCCGGAGTCTGAGACTTTGGTGGGTGGCAGGTAGGACAGATGGCCATGTGACCAGCCCCCACAGAGAACCCTGGGAGCTGACGCTCTCTAGCTTCCTGACAACCCACACTTGACTTGTGCGGTCAGAGCTTGTGGCCAGAAAGTTCAGCTTATCCTGAGTGACCCCACTGAGAAGGACTCAGGGTTTCCCCAGGCTCAGCCCCAGGCATCTTCCTCTTTGCTGACTCTGCTCTGTGCCCTGGTGCTCAGTGAATTTCAGGCTTAAGTGCAACCATATTTCAAATCCTGGGAGGCCTCTTATCAACTTATGGACCTTGTGGTGGTCTTGAGGACACTGACAGGTGGGTGGATGAGGGATGAGGCCAGAAGGAGGAGCTAGCCCAGACCATTTGCCCACGAAACATCAGGAAACAAAGTCCAAAGTGGTGAAAGTGTCTTACACCTGACCCACTCAGGTAGCTCCCTATTGTTGTTTAGTTGCTAAGCACATCTGACTCTTTGCAACCCCATGGACTGCAGCACGCCAGGCTCCTCTGTCCTTCACCATCTCCCAGAGTTTGCTGAAACTCATGTCCATCGAGTCAGTGATGCTATCTAAACATCTCATCCTCTGTTGTCCCCTTCTCCTCCTGCCCTCAATCTTTCCCAGGATCAGGAGCTTTTCCAATGAGTCAGCTCTTACCAGCTGGCCAAAGGATTGGAGCTTCAGCTTCAGTCCTTCTAATGAATATTCAGGGTTGATTACCTTTAGTATTGACTGGTTTGATCTCCTTGGAGTCCAAAGAATGTACTCTCAAGAGTCTTCTCCAGCACCACAATAAGACACTTGCTCCTTGGGAGGAAAGCTATGACAAATCTAGCTGCTGCTGTCTCTACAGTTGTCTGACTCTTTGTGACCCCATGGACTGTAGCCTGCCAGGCCCCTCGGTCCATGGGTTTCTCCAGGCAAGAACACTGGAGTGGGTTACCATGCCCTCCTTCAAGGGATCTTTCTGACCCAGAAATCGAACCCGAGTCTCTTATGTCTTCTGCATTGGCAGGCAGATTCTTTACTACTAGGGCCACCTGGGAAACCCATGACAAACCTAGACAGTGTATTAAAAACCAGAGATATCACTTTGCTGATAAAGGTCCATCTAGTCAAAGGTATGATTTTTTTTCAGTAGTCATGTACAGATGTGAGAGTTGGACACTAAAGAAGACTGAGCGCTAAAGAATTGATGCTTTCAAATTGAGTTCTCGCCAGGTGGAAGGCCCCATGGGGGAACTTGGACTCAAAGGTTAGAGGGACAAGGCCTAGTTCTGGCCACCTGGGGACAGACCCATGAGGAGGAAGGGCCTTTACGATCGACCGGCAAGGGAAGGCCGTGGCAGGAGCCACGTCACAGTGTCACTCCTGCTCCAAGACACACATGCTGCTGCCATTTCTGTCCCCAGACATCCATCAGGTTGTCCCATCTACTGGGCCTTGAGAAGTTAAACCAGCTCATCCGCTGTGTAAGAGCCATCCTATGCCCTTCTCAGCTTCCCAGCAAGGACATGGTCCACACTAGGAGACAGCAAGGGAGGCGGCACACTGAGGGTGTCGGAAGCTGTGATCCACACTGTGGACTGAGGCTGTGTGCTGAATCAGGGGCCAGTGAGCAGGACCCTATGGAGCTGGGTTCCAATACAAGGCACGTGTATAAACCTCTGGCTTTTAAAAAGAGTACTGTCCAGCTCGGTTCATTTCCAGGGCTCAGGATCAATAGCCTCTCAGCATCAACAGGCACAGCCAGCACCCAGGTCTCGCTTCTGTATGTCACTCCCCAGGGACATGAGCCAAGGTTCCTCGGAGAGCTGCCGGTTCCAGGCCTGAAGTGGGAGTGCAAGGAGGCCTGAGAACATCTCAGTGTCTCAGGAATGCCATCCGAGACTGAGGGCAGGGCTCCAGGATGGCCCAGGCAAGCACGCAAGAGAACAACAACGGTAGGGTTATGTGAGGTGAAAGTGTTAGACACTAAGTCATGTCCGACACTTTGCAAACCCCATGGACTATAGTCTGCCAGGCTCCTCTGTCCATGGGATTATCCAGACAAGAATATGGGAGAGAGTTGCCATTTCCTTCTCCATGGGATCTTCCCAACCCAGGGATAGAAGGTGGGTCTCCCACACTGCAGGCAGATTCTTTATCATCAGAGGCACCAGGGAAGCCCATGGGGAGTGTGGTTATAACACAAGTTTAAGAAAAGTTCAGAAGTCCACAGTGAGAAGGAAGAAAAGAAAAGAGGGCAAAAGAAAAGGAAGCTCTTATACACAGAGCACATTAGATAGCAAAATTCAGAACAGAGAAAATCACTAGTTTGCGTTTCCAACATTGTAACCAAATCCAACAAGGTCGTCACTGGATCTGACACCACTGGCCACAAGGAGCTGGGGAACTGGCTGCTCACACACCTGGTATCGCCACCTGGACCACTTGCCAAGGGCAAGAAGCAGGGGGCCGTCACCCCGGCGTCCGGCCAGCCTCTCCCCGCTTGTCTCCAGAGCGAGCCGGGCCCTCCACATCTGTCCACAGCTGCCTCTCTCCCTCCCTCCTCCCCTTAGGCTCCGCAAAGCTCATCCACCCGTGGCCCAGCTCCCGGCCCCCTCCATCTGGCTTTCCTGTTCCCACAATAGCAGGCTCATGCAAAGACCCAGGCACAGGAAGACTAGCAGAATTGAGTCAGACACAAGCTGGGCACATGGTTCAGAGGCAGGAGATCTCAGGACCCTCCCCCACTGGAGCACTGCCACGCTGGGGACCAAGGATGGCCCAGGTCTCCGCCCTCCAGCTCCATCTCCCAGCCTGGTACACAGAGGCCTTGAGAGGGCCGTTGGGAACCCCGAGGGTGAGCACAGGACTCCTGCTCCCCCCACCCCCGGCTCCCCTTCATCATGTCTCTATTTCATGCCCGCTGCTGCTACACCTGATCACCAGCCTCACCCGCCCAGCCCAAGGCTGCTGCCCGCCCCGCAGAGCTCACTCTATATTCCATGGCAGGGGCCGGGGGACTGTCCCAAGGATATGGTCTCAGCCCCGCAGAGGGTGTCTGCAGCTCGACCTGGCTCTCCTGGGAGTTCCTGAGCACGATTTTAAAGCCCCCTCTCTCCAGGCTCACCTGTGTGTCCGCATTTAACACCTTGATCCTCTGGGTGGAGATGAAGAGATCCACTTCCGTCAGCGTCTGGGCATCTCCTCAGGAATTCTAAGAAAGGATGGTGGAGACTGTTACAAACCTTAGAAAAAAAACTAACTCAGACAAAGGCCTGACAATCTCACGCAGGACCCCGAGCGCCCCTAGAGGGAGAAGCTCGTCGGCAGAAGCAGCCATGGGAGTCTAAACGTGGGTTTCCAAGCCCATCTCCGCTAAGTGAGCTCTTGGGGCGGTTTGCATAGGATGGCAGGGGGACTGCTTCCAGGAGGCTGAACAGGAGGGGACCGGATGCCGGGCGGCGTGGGGGAGCGCAGCCCCCACTCCAGGAGAAGCGAGCCTGCCTGCCCAACCTCTGGAACACAGCAGAAACACCAAATCTGGTACTAGAGCTACATTTCTTGGATTCGGGATTACAAGTATCGCCAGGAAAAGGCAGGGGGATGGATTTTTCACACTGGTGGAAATGCATATCTGCATTTTCTTCTGGTTTAAAGGCACAGTCGTGTCAATGATTGTGTCAACTCCCCCACCCTTCCCCCGCCATCTTCCAAAAACCCTAAGAGGGTAAGCTCTCTACCAGAATGGGTGCTGTCCTCACAGGACACTGGAGAAGCCACCCCACAAATGCCTGTCCTCTCCTGGGTATGCCCACTGTATGGCCGCTAGTGATGTGTAAAGGAATGTTCTGGAAGCTGAGTGCATGCTTAGGGACTGGCCTGAACCAAGACAGCCGGTCACAGGGGATTCTTAATTACTCCTGTGCATGGCGATTATACTGGCAAGCCCCTGGGGTGGGGAATCTCTGCTGGGGACCCTGCTCCCTCACGGGGACCTTCCCATTGTTGTTGGCCTGGCCAGCTGCAGGCACACCAGTGAAGGGGTCCTTGGCAATGACCCCGAGCATCTTCCTGGCCAAGAGAAAGAACAATCCTTTGTGGAGGTCATCGCTGGCCTTGGCTGGCTGCTGAGGTCTTCTGTGCTTATGCCCAACTTCTCTGGGTTCTCTGGACCCACAGAGAAGGCTGGAGTTCACACTGACCATCCTACTCCAGCTGCCCGGGATGGGCAGGCATCTCCTCAGGGAAAGCACATCCCACTGCAGGTCTTCAAGGCCAGGCCTTCTCTGCTGTGCCCGGGGGTACCCAGCACTAAGGCGGCTGGAGCAGAGGGGTATGTGTGAGGTCCTGCCTTTCCTGCAGCTGAAGGAACCCAAAGAGGGGCCATTGGGCAGACAGCAGGCATCATGGGGCCGGAGGGACAATGTCTCACTGCAGCAGGAGGGAGCCCTGGCAGGGTCCTTGGCCATGCCACCAGAATGTGGTGTCCAGGTGGGCACAAGGGACTGACTCTCCTGATGCCCAAGCAGAGCCAGGGCCCAGCCAGCCCGCTGGACACCGAGCATGGGATACTTCCTAAAGTGGGAGGATGGTTAGAACACACCCAGCATTACCGACCAGACTGCTGAACAAAGAACTGAAGGTCGACCCGAGATTTTTAAAAGCCTGCCCACGCTCCAGAAATTTTCTCCATAGAGAAAGGGTCCCCTGGGCAGACAGCACTTCTCTTCATCCCGATTCAGTAAATTAAACTTAATGAGTCTTTAAATATCAGGGCGATTTAATTAATTCTGTACAGGGGGCCTAAGCACTGAACGCATCACACAGTCACATCAGAGCCACACTTTACAATGTCTACACAAACCGGCCACATCACACATGGCAGTGACCGTGCTCTAGCTCACGGAGACTCAAAAAGGAAATGAAAAAGGACAATTAAACGCTCCTATGAGTGGGTGGTTTTTCGCTCAAAAGTCTAGCACTGACCTACCAAGAGAATAAAAAATGGGTTTGCCACATCATTTCTGCTCCTAGGGCCCTCCCTGCCCACTCCCAGTGCACAGGACAAGCCATAGACACACACGCAAACCCCACATCCTACACACCGCTTTCTTCTTGATTTTGGCAGCCTTTTGCATCCTCTGAGCAGCATGAAAGAGAAAGAAAACAGGTGGGCGCAAAGTGAGCTGGATTGCTCTGTCTCCTCCTGACCAGCACAAGGGGCTCATGTCTGGAGCCCCTTTCCCTCAGTTGAAGAGCATGACCAGGATGGGGGCGGCGGTGGGCTGCAGGGGCACAGACGTCCACAGACCCCCAACTGCCCAGAGGGGCACATCTTCAGAGCACCCCTCCTCTCTCCTGACCCTGTTATTTTTGTTGATGAGGTCCTGCCCTCCTGCCCCCGAGCCTGCCACACCCACACTTCAAACCCAGGTGATCCAGTCGACAGCCACCCGGAGCTGCAGATACATCAGAGCTTTTCTTGAGGTCATAAATTTAAATAAAACATATGATTTTGTTTGTTTGTTCCCCTTTCTGCAAGGACTCTGGCACTACAGATACACAGACTGTCAAAAAGGAACTAGAGGCTACACACACACACGTAACTGGAACACTTCAGAACAATCACATTTTACAAATTTCACGTCCAGGGGGCCCGGTGGCAGGTCCTCATTAAGGAGCCTCTGCACCCCCAACCCCCATCTCCCTCGGCCCTGCCAGGCACCTCCAGACGCTCCCGCTCTTGCACCCAGGGCTGGTGGGCGGGTCACAGCTGGATAGAGTGCCGTGTCACCCACCCCCCTCCAGTGCTCCCTGTCGGGAACCCAGCTGTCCTGGGCCTCCCATACCTTGACCCGGCTGACAGCCTCCTGTGCCTGCATCATTCTGATGTTTTTGGATGGGTTCCGCTCCGAAAGCAGCTGCGTGGAGCCCAGGTAGTTGGCTGCAAAGATGATCCCGTCGATGAGGTCTTCTGGCTCACAGGGTCCTGGAACTGAAGGGGGACAGCTGTCAACTTCTGAGAGCACACGGGGCAAGGCAGCAGGGCCAGAGGCCTTCAGGCAGGGGTAGGAGTCCTGCCCCCATCACCCCACAGTGCACAGAGCAAGTAGCTGCAGCCCAGGAAACCCTGCATACCCTAGAAGGACAACGCCGGGCCAGGCAGCTGTACCTCAGACACTCAGGCCTCCAAGGGGATAGTGGTGTGCTACAACCCCAGGGCGCCCTTTCCCAAACATCTCCTGATCAGCCCCGAGCCCTGGGACTCTAGACAGCCCACCAGGTTTCAGTGATGGGAATGCCCACCAGGCTCCAGTTGTGTGCCCTGGGGCTCCTGCAGGCCTGCAGCCCCTCACAAGCCAGTCTGGCTCCTCCTGCTCCACGCACCCCAGTCCAGGCTGGGTGACGTGGTCTCTGTTCCACCAGCTGCCTCAAGACCAGAGCTGTCAACAGCAAGATCTGGAATATTCCATCTCTGAGCTGTTTAATGTGGGAACCGGTGACCTCACCTGCCTTTTGAGGACTTGAATATGTTGGCTAGTGTGACAGAAGAACTGAATTTTAAAATCTATATGCAATCCTAATTAACTGACATGTCAACAGCCACAGGAAGCTGTGGCTTGCATCCTGGACAGGCCACTCCTAGAGGGTTTCCAGCTTCTGCCAGTCTCTCCACCCCAGATACCCAGGGTCTGTGGACTGAGTAGGGGGACACTGAGCAGGTTGTCACCTGAGACGAAGGCGCCACTTCACTGACCCGACCTCAGGCTGACACTGGACTCAGAGAAGGTCTCCACATTTACTCTCTGCAACGTTTGCTCTCTTTAAACCTCAGGAGAAGAGCCTGCATGTGTGTCTGGGATGCCTGGAGGAAAGCTGTAAGCTTCACTCTCACTCCAACAAACCAGCTCCATGGGCTTGAGATCAAAGCTCTAAAACTGGTCACAGTGAGTGCCCACTGGCCTGAAGACCCATATCTAGGCTCACCCAGCAGACACACACACTGGGAAACCACAGATGAAAAGGGACGACTGTCTCTTCACACCAGAGCAGCAGCTCCTGCAATAAGGCTAATTCTACAATGCACTTCAGAACAAGGTGAGGGTTCTGAAGTCTTAGAGGAACCTAACGTTAATAGGGGTTTTCTGGGTGGCGCTAGGGGTAAAGAACCTCCCTGCCAATGCAGGAGGTGCCAGAGATGTGGGTTCGATCCCTGGATTGGGAAGATCCCCTAGAGGAGGGCATGGCAACCCATTCCAATATTCTTGCCCAGAGTATCCCATGGACAGAAGATTCTGGTGGGCTACAGTCCATGGGTTGCAAAGAGTTGGACATGACTGAAGCAACTTAGCATGCACACATGCAGTGTTATTAGGTCCTGACTCAGGAATGCCCCAGGGCAGTTTCTGTCCTGATGGCATAGAACTAGGGCCCCTAGTTCTATGGGCATCATGACACACCAGGGACCCCCTTTCTCCCACTGACCCTGACATCCTCCCTCAACAGCCCCCAGAGGATGCACCTAGGGGCCCCCATGGCTTCCTCCAGGAAGTTTTGATTGCCTGTGTGGAAGCCTCAACCAGATCCTCTGAGAGTGGCTTCACAACTGGAGGTCAAATCAGGCTGCTTGTTCCATCTCAGGTGCCTTGGGCTCTGCTCTGACATTGAACAACCTTCTTCCAGCTGGGCAGGGCTGGGGGTTCCAGGGAGGGGTGATGGGAGGGGAAGGGGTGGTGGAAGGGTGTGATGGCAGAGGGATGGGGAGATGGGGGACGGGTGATGGGAGAGGGAGGGGTGATGGGAGGAGAAGGCACTGGGAGAGGACCCCTCCTTGCCCATCCATCAGGCACCATGCTCCTTGCTCTGCAGATGAACAACCTTCTTCCAGCTAGGCAGGGCTGGAGGCTCCAGGGAGGGGGTAATGGGAGGGGGAAGGAGTGGGGTGACTGGTCCACACACAGGCACATCAGGCCTGTCGTGACCCAAGCAGAGGCAGAAGTCACTTCCAACAGAGGAACAGGGCATCCAGCTCAGGCATTAATAGTAGCCTCCGCCTCGACCCTCAGTGCTCCTGACAGGGGCATTTCTGTTTCTACCACCTCATGCCTCCTGCGCCCCAGTGAGCATGGTCCCCAGGGTCCATCTTATCGGTGAGTGAAGTGAAAGTCACTCAGTTGTATCCGACTCTTTGTGACCCCAGGGACTATACAGTCCATGGAATTCTCTAGGCCAGAATACTGGAGTGGGTATTCCCTTCTCAAGGGGACCTTCCCAACCCAGGGATCAAACCCAGGTCTCCTGCATTGCAGGCAGATTCTTTACCAACTGAGCTATCAGAGAAGCCCCTGCTGACCAGTAGATGGCGTCACTCTGTTCTCAGGGAAAGTCCAGGTGGTCCCAGGAGCCCTGGGGTCATGCTTGCCTAACACCCCCAGACAGTGCTCAGGGTCTGGTACTCAGCAAGTGTGGGGTGGGTGGAGGAGCAGGTGATACTCCATGCCCCGCCATCCCTGAGGATGGAGATAGACCTGAAGTCTCTGTCTTTAATGCTCCACTTACCAGTTCTCCAGGGTGGTCAGCTCCCAGACATTTTCTATCTCACCCCACACCCCAGAGTAGCCTTACTAAAGGCTGGCCCCATATGGGTGCCCACCAGATCTAGGGCCCATCAGGGGGCACAGACTTCTGATGTGAAGGCACCTGATTCCAGGCTGCAGGGTCCACCACCCACACCCATGGACACCTGCTCCCCGGGAAAAGGCCAGTGAAGGACTGGGGGCTTTGTTACAAGGCCAGCAGACAGTCCCCTCCATGGCAGGGGGTGGGGGGTCATGTCACTCCTGCCTTGCTCTTTCTTTAAATAGAAAACACTACACACGACAGTACCTCCCACACCAGCCCACCATTCAGATACCCACCCAGCCCCATACACATTAGGAAGCACCAAGGAGTAGCCAGTAGGAGGGGGGGTATTTCAGCTTCACAGACACAGCGCTCAACTCCAATCACCAAACGCAGGAGCAAGGATTAACCAGCTTCATTCTAAGACTGAAACAGCTGGCCCTGCGTTTTTGAGTATAAACTTGAGTATAGTCCTTCTTTTGAGTATAAACTTATTTTGAGTATAGTTCTTCTTTTGAGTATAAACTTATTTTGTTCAACTCCTGAACAAACACGCAGCTGAGCCCACTAGAGGGAGACAGAACAACACAGCACCAGATAGAATCTGTGTCCCCAGAAGGAATTTCTCCTACTAACTCCCTTTGCATGACGCACACGTACACGCGTGTATCAGAATGCTGCTGCTCAGCCTGGATATGAGAACAGATGGCTGTGTGCTCCCTGCTGGAGGGAGCCTTCATGTGAAACACCCGTTGGGGAACCAGAGGCCCCAGTGGCTTATCTGAACAGGGAAGGGGTGAGAGGTGCCCAGAGCCATGTCTTGGAGCCCCCGGCCATGCTACCTTGGAGGGATTATCCTAAAGGGAGGGGGTGGACAAGGCTTCCAGGAGCATGGCCCAAAGTTGTCTCATTCAGCTGTGCCTGCTGCCCCCGGAGGTCGTGGAGGGGCTGGCTGGGGAGGCCAGAGCACAGCCTCAGATGGGAAAGGGAGTGTGAGCACAAAAAGCCGCCAAGTGTAGTCCCCAGCCCAACACACTAGATCCTCTGCTCCATCAAGCCCCCCATCAAACCTGTGAAGCAGAATTCAGTGTTCTAGTTTTACAAAGAAGGACAGTCTACGTGGAGTCAAATATTTTGCCCAAGATCACTGTCACTGATCCGGGCACAAAGCATTTCTAAGCCCCTCTCCTCAACAAGCCACAGAGGGAGAGGAGAGAGCTCCTCGAGTTGAAGCAAGAGCAGGTGCAAAGGCCCTGAGGTGGCACAGAGATGTGCAAATTGCTGGAGCAGGGGGTGGGCCAATGGCTAGGACAAGTGGAGGTTGTAGAGCAAGTACCAGCCAGATGTGAGAACTCTGGGGCCACACTCAGGACTGTCACTACAGGGTATCCTTCAGGAAACCTTTGCAGATAGGCAGCAGATAGGCAAACAGCAGAGGGGAAGGAGAGAGAAGAGCTGGGAGGTTACTGCAGGAGTCCTAGCAAGGAAGCGATGATAATGATGGTGATGATCATAGTGGTGATGGTGGTGCTGGCAGAATGAAGATGGTGGTGGTGGTGGTGGTGGTGATGATGGTGGTGTGGTAGGACAAATGGACAGCAACAGACTGATTCACCCAGGAGGTTCAATCAGCAAGACCTGGAAGGGGCCTGGAGGAGGAAGGCTGGAAAGCTGGCTATAGACAAGGCTGGGTGGATGGAGCTGCTATTACTCCACTGAGGAGAGAGCCCTGGGAGAGGGTAGAGGGGCTTCTGAGGAAATTTAGTGGCAGGAGCCCAGAGGCCCCCAAAAGAAACTCAGGAGTCCTGGAGAAGTGCATGTAAAGTGCTGGGGAAGGTACCAAGTAAAGCTGCAGGCATGCTCAGTCCAGATGTCCTTCTCTATCTAAAGTAACACACACTTGATCAACAGGACACACGCACAAGGCCGCTTATTGCTGTGCCAGCCATAAATCCCAAATTGAATAACCATCAATCCATCAATCCAGGGGTGCTGATTAATACCCCAACATACAGCCACATCACTGACATCCTGTGTGGCCCCCTGAATAAGCAGGTGGGGCTACAACTGCTGTCTCTGCCAAGAAATGAAATCTACCAAGAAGTGAGGGAGGAAGTGCAGATCCAGGTGGCCGGTGCAACATCTAATTTAAGGAAAAGGTCTAAAATCAACTACACTTCAAAAAATATTTTTTAAAGTTCTATATATAGACTTACATGGGCTACCCCGGTGATGCTAGCAGTAAAGAACCCATCTGCCAATGCAGGAGACATAAGAGATGTGGGTTCAATCCCTGGGTCGAGAAGATCCTCTGGAGGAGGGCATGGCAACCCACTCCAGTATTCTTGCCTGGAGAATCCCACGGACAGAAGAATCTGGCAGGCTATAGTTCATGGGGTCGCAAAGAGTCAGACGCGTTTGAAGCGACTTAGCACGTAGACTTACATACAACCAGAAAATTTCTGGCAGGATTCATAAGAAATTTGACAGTGGCCTCCAGCACAGATAGGAATTAGGGGTCTGGACCATAGAGAGGGGGAAGGCACACAGGGATTTCTGGCATAGAAATAATTTTGTGTTCTTATGACATTTGACATGGTCCAAGCACTATTCAGAAAAAGCTTGACAAACCTCTACTAGTAAATAAATACCCCAGTTTTAAAACATGTCCAAGCCACATTCACACTGACCAAATGGAGTCCTGGAGACAAGATCTAACATGGTTTTGTCTGTTTCTAACAAGGACAAGTCTTTTGGATCTCCCTAAGCCCTGTCTAGGATGCTCCACTCCCTCCTGGCTCCCACCCTCGGGCCAGCAGCACCCCTGACCAACGGGGCCCCCGTGTCCACCCAGGCCTGCTCTGGGCTCAGGGAGCACTGCCCTGTCATAGGCTAATGAGGAGGAGGTGAGTGCTGCCTTCGGCTTAGGAGTCTTATCTGGAAAGGTTCACCCCAATTATTTAAGAGCAAATCAAGGCTCAGATCTGAAGTGCCCGCTGTATGGAAACACCCAAATGGCTTCATCACCACGGTGAGGACCCTTCAGGTAAGGAATCTGAGGACTTCAGTTTCCCGGGTTTTTAGTTCTTTACTTAAAAGAAAGCCAGGATACCAAAGGTTTATGTTATTTATTTCTGACGATCAATTAACCTTGCTCCCATAAACATTCATAAAATCAATTACCAGTTTATTAAAAGAATTAATAAAATTGACACCATTGATTGTAACCCTTTAGCAAGAGCAGGAATAGGCCTCCAGGCAAACAGAAAGATCCTATTTTTAAGAGGTTCTTCATGTGGTTGGTCAGAGGGTATCCTAAAGGTTGTTGCCAGGGGTTCCCTGATGCCCTTCAGACAAGAGCCAAGCAGGTATGTTCCCCACATCAAAACTGACACAGAACAGATCAGCTGGAGGTTTTCACTGAATATTAAAATGCAATCATAACCTCCTCAAAAGAGACAGGAGAGGAGAAGGAAATGAGTCTTTAAGGAAAAAAAAAAATCAGCCTGAATTTGGATGCAATTATATCCACCCTAATCAGAAGTGTTAGATCACAATTAGCTGCTTATAAAGACACGTTTCAATCTATTAATTTAATCATCAGTGTCATGTGTGAGGCCATTACTGAAGGTGTAATTAAATGGATGTTCTATGTGTGTGAGTACTAAGTTGCTCAGTCATGTCCAACTCTTTGCGACCCTATGGACCCTAGCCCACCAGACTCTTCTGTCCGGGAGATGTTCTAGGCAAGAACACTGGAGCAGGTTGCCATGCCCTCTGCCAGAGGATCTTCCCAACCCAGGGATCGAACCCATGTCTCTTACATCTCCTACATTGACAGGTGGGTTCTCTACCACTAGCGCCACCTGGGAAGCCTGAGATGTTCTACTGTTTCCTAATCAACTGGACCTCCCACAGATGACTTGGGCCCTCACACCTTGCCTTATTACAGAACTGCTCCCTGGATGGGGTACTTTATGCACAATCTTTGTAGGAGAAAACCAGAAGTCAAAGTCCCATTCACACTGACATAAAAATGCAACCGCCCCCTCAGAGAGAAAACTCAGTCACTTACCAGCCACAAAACTGGGAAATGATGCCACCTTCTTTGTCTGTTAGGAAATATGAAAACACACACATACAACAGTTGTAAGCAGGGGACCCATAAAATCTAAGCTGACACCCGAATGTGACAAGTTTGATCCCATGAGTGACCAGTCTCCCCAAGAAATCAGCTCCTTATAGCAAAGCAGTGTCTTTCGAGCTCTATGATGTTGGTTTGAGTCGGTTGCCTGTTAACAATTCTCATGGGAAAACCTGGGGTACAAAAGGCCATCAGCTGAGACCTAGGGACCCCCAGATGAGCACATCACTGCTAAAAGGAAAACACCTAGTGGTTCTCCAACTGGTGGGCATGAGAATTCCCAGACACTTTTGTCTGTCTTTTGGCCACACCACACAGCATGTGGGATCTTAGTTCCCTGATCAGGGATCAAACTTGTGCCCTCGGCAGTGGAAGGTCAGAGTCTTTACCACTGAAGGAAGTCCCCATAGGCACATCTTTAAAAGCAAGATGAAAGAAGGACTTCCCTGGAGATCCAGGTTAGGACTCCCCACTGGCATCAATGACCCAGTGGACATGAGTCTGAGCAAACTCTGGGATAGTAAAGGACAGAGAAGCCTGGCATGCTGCAGTCCATAGGGTCACAAAGAGTTGGACATGACTTAGTGACTGAACAATAACAACTTCCATTGCAGGGGACGCACGTTGATTCTTGGTCGGGGAATTAAGATGCCACATGCCGGGCAGAGCAGCCATAAATAAATACACACATAAAAATTCGTTTCAATAAAAGCAAGATAAAGGAGATCAGACACCACTGCATGAGTGACCACAGTTATTTCATCCAAGTTACAAAACTTCATCCAAACCGTGCTTTCCAGATAAGGGAAACAACTTGCCTGAGGCCTCATTCTAACAACCTCCCCATCAGCGTAGTGGGAGTTTACATGGGATTGTTTTTAAAATCCACACAGTTGGTTTAGAGCCGTGCTTATGGCAATTACTGTAGATATTTCTGGTTCTCACAACCTGAGGAAGAAGGTTACTACCAGCACTGGGGTGGGAGAGGCCGGGGATGCATCTAAACATCCTGTGGTGCCAGGGACATCCCCCTCACAACAAAGAAGAATCTGGCCCCAGATATCCATGGTGCTACTACCCTTGAGTAATCCTGCTTTAGAACATGATAGTCAGTGGAGTGGACTGAGCCTCCATCGAATTGGGGAGTACCAACGAGCCCCATGGACCAGAAGCAACACAGGAGCGCATGGCGGTGGGGGCCTGAGTCAATAGAAAAGGGACTTCCCTTCCTCCCCTGGGGCCACCTCCTCCTGCAGGGCCACCTGGCTTTGCTTGTCAGGACCCCCCTTCTCCCAGGCACTGGGTGGGACAAGAGCCCTGTCCCACCCACATGGGATGGTGAGCCCATGGGGACAGGGCAGGCAGTTCCCATGTCAAGGCCCCGGTCAGAACTCTCACCTCCGGAATGTTGTTATTGTCAACTGGTCCATTGAGATCAGAGCGCTGTTGCTTTCTTGGCTGCTCCAAACCATTGCAAACCTGGAAACCGGAAGTTAAAGATACAGATGAGAGGTCTTCACATGTTAGAAAAAATTTTAAAATGACTTTAAAAATACTTTAAAATAAATTAAAAATTTTTTAAAGAAACCAAGATACAAAACTGGAGATACGATATAATTTTGTAAAATATATGTGTACATAGGTATGTGTGGGTGCACACAGATATAATTTAACTTTTCTGTCAATAACATGTAGACTTCCATACATCTCAAAAGTTATGTGAATCATAGTTTCTAACTTAATTGTTTATTATTCTTTTCAATTGTGGCAAAGTGCATATGACAGAAAATTTGTGACTGTAACCATCTCTAAGTGTCCCAGTCAGCAGCAACTAAGTACTTTCACCTAAATGGGCAACATCACCATCCATCTCCAGAACTCTCATCATCTGAAAAAACTGAAACTCTGTCCCCATCAAACACTAACCTCCTATTCCTGCCTCCCCCAGCCCCTGGCACCCATCAGTTATCTCTATGAATGTACTCAAAGGAACAAGATTTGTATTTTTCATGACTGGTTTGCTTCACTGAGCATCATGTCCTCAAGGTTCATTCCTCTTGAAACAGGTGTCAGAATTGTCCTTCCTTTTAAAAGCTGAATAATATTCCACCTTTTATAAAGACCACATTTTGTTCATCCATTCATCTGTCCATAGACACCTGGATAGATTCCATCTTTTGACTTATTGTGAATAATGCTGCTACAAACATGGGTGTTACCTCTTAGAGTTCCTGCCTTCAGTTCTTTATGTATATATGTGTATATATATATACATATATATATATACATACATATATATATATATATACATATATATATATACACACACACTATACAGTGTACAGTTCTTTATTCTTAGTGTATATATATATATATATATATATATACACACACACACCCAGAGGGGCTTCCCAGGTGGTTCTAGTGGTAAAGACTCTGCCTGTCAATGTAGGAGATGCAGAGATGCAGGTTCAATCCCTGGGTTGGGAAGACTCCCCTGGAGAAGGAAGTGGCAACCCACTCCAGTATTCTTGCCTGGAGAATCCCATGGACAGAGGAGCCTGGCGGGCTACAGTCCGTGGGGCTGCAAAGAGTCGGACACGACTGAGCCTGAGCATTAGATGTGACAGATTAGGTACCAGCAGTAGGACTACAAGATCATACAGCGATTTTACTTCTAATCTTTGGAGGAACTACCATATTGTTTTTCACAGCAGCTAAACCATTTTATATTCCTAGCAAGTGTCCAAAGGTTAAAATTATGTTTCTAAAAAAATCTTAATTCTTAGTTCAATGCAAATTCTAAAATCCAAATTCTTTACTTAGAGCAAAATAATCTACTGCTAGAGGGGAAAAAATGTCCCAAAGACATGTCATAAGTCTTCTCTTAAAGAAAACACCCATCCAAACTCCACTTAGTTTAATGAACAAAATTTAAAGTTGAGGTCTATTTTTTCTACTTAACATCCTGTGTTTACATGTGTGCTAAGTTGCTTCAGTAGTGTTGGACAGCTGTTTAGGAAAGTGGGTTCTCACCAGACAGCTAGCCTGCCTGCATCTTCATCTTGGAATTATAGCCTCAGTCTCCAGATCTGAGAGTAATAAGTGCATGTTGTTTCTAAGTCCCCTGGTTTATGATACTCTGATTTAGCAGCCTGAAAGGACTAAAAGTTAACACTCCTTCCACGAATGTTACAGTTTGGTCTAGAACCTAATTTTTCTGGCAGGAAGAGGACCATCATGTGGGGTAATAGACTCTCATCGAGGTGCCAGATACATGGTGGGGAAACAGTACCTCCAGGACTGCCGCCTGCCTTGTGTTGGATGCATCTGAGAAATGGAAGAGATCCTCCTTCTGGGGGACGCAGTTTGGGCTTGGCCAGGGGACTCAGGCTGGCCAGACGTCAGTGCCTAACACCATCCCACCCCCACCGCAGCACCTAAGCATGGGGCCACAGCACGCAGTGACCACGGGCAACACAAGGCCTCAAGTCCATGTCAAAGGGCAGCTTCTCCCCAAAGCTACCACAGCCTGGACCCTTCCCTCTGGAACAACATTTCCTCTAAATCCCTTGGACCTCTCATCACCATGGCAACCGCATCTCATGAAAACCAGCCAAAATTGTTTCCAGAGAGGCAGGGGGTGACTTCTGCTGCTTCTCCTTGGGAAAACCCATCTGGTGCTCCCATCATCATCTCATGGCAGGGGTGGGGGCTTGGCAGCAGGTGACACAGTGTCCGAAATGAGCATGGTCAGAGGCCCACGTGGACATGAGGTCCTGGAATCTTAGAGGAAGATGCTATTCCACCCTTTGTGCCCTCCCCATGGCAGAGCAGCCAGGTGCACCTCAAAATAAAATGCCAGCCAGCGTTATCTTTGACTTTCACAGCCAACATGGACAGCTGGGCCATATCCCTCATTAAGTAACTCCAGTGGGCATTCTTGGTGCCACCCACTGGAACCCCTACCAGCCATCACTGGTGAGGAGGGGCAGGTGAACAGAAACATGCGAATGCAGCAGGGACTCCCAAACCTGCACTTCATGGAGCCCTGAGAGCAGAGCACTATCTGGTGGCACAGGCTGAGCACACAAATGCCAGCAGAGGGCCAGCTGTTCAGGGCAGAGATGACGTGCCTGTAGGAAGAAGCCACTCATTTGAATAAATGAATAAATACACCCAGGCTTCCCAGGTGGCTCAGTGGTAAAGAATCTGCCTGCCAGTGCAAGAGACGTAGGAGACGAGAGTTCTATCCCTAGGTGGGAAAGATCCCTTGGAGAAGGAAATGGCAACCCACTCCAGTATTCTTGCCTGGACAACCCCATGGACAGAGGAGCCTGGTGGGCTCCAGTCCACAGGGTTGCAAAGAGTCGGACATGACTGAGCACACATGCATGCAGACAAAAAACATCCTGGCTCCAGTTGGTGAAACTAAAGCTAGAGCTTTTAAATGTGTCAATTCTGACTGTGCCTGCTGGATTAAACTGAAAATCTGGTGAAATAATCCATGTGGCTTCGGATGGAATAATGGCAAACAAGCACACGCCCACACACTCTCCAGTCATCTGGAACAAAAGCCAAGTGTTTCCAAACGTGTTCCTGGATGACACGGGGATGAGAGACATGGAGGGGAGTTCAGTCAGGGACAGAGAGCATCAACACAAGGCCAAGGAAGCCACCACTTCCCACTGGACTGTCCCATCTCTCCCCAGACAGGACTCAGTGTCAGAGAAACCCCAGTGCTGCACTCAGCGAAGAGAGAGCCTTCTCCAGGAATCCTTTCTTGTTTTCAAAGGCATCAGTCAACTGATGCATCAGTCATTCTATCCAAGACGTGCCCTCCTCTGTCCTGCTCAGGGAGGCTGGGACGGTGACACTGCAGATGCTCCTGTGGAGCCAAGCTGGGGGCATCACCCACAGGGCCGCTGATGGTCTGATCACTGACGGTCTCATCAGTGCCCTCCTCATCTTCTTTCAGAGGCCCTTCAATCCATCCCCTGACAAATGGTGGCTCAGAAAAAATAACAATCTGGTTCTGTTCCTCTCAGCATTCAGGCCACTCCATGATCTTCACCTGGAGGAGGAGAAGCACTTGGATAAAGTCTTCACTCTTATCTCATTATCCCTCCAGGGACAGTCACATTTGAAAACCACCACTGCTGCTGCTTAGCCGCTTCAGTCATGTCCAACTCTGTGCCACCCTAAGGACTGCAGCCCGCCAGGCTCCTCTGTCCATGGGGTCTCCGGGCAAGAATACTGGAGTGGGTTGCCATGCCCTCCTCCAGGGGATCTTCCTGACACAGGGATCAAACCCAAGTCTCCCACACTGCAGACGGATTCTTTACCATCTGAGCCACCAAGGAAGCCAGATCTCTGGCTTAAGAGAATCATGACAAGATCCACTGGGGAAGCCACTGGGGGGCCTGGCCTTATTCTCTGTGACATATCTGATAAAACTTCCTCCACCACCAACACTGGGCCCCTCTGGTGCCTCATTCCATCATTCACTCTCCATTCACAGGGCCCCCTCAGGAAGGGGTGCAGGGTACCCTGAGGACAAGACTTTCTGAGTAGAACCATGTCTTCCTAAACTGGCCTCTGTGTCTCCATCCTCATCACTATTTCAAAAATACACTTTGTGAGGCTGCCATAGTGATTCCTCTGATTGGTCTGGGCAAAGTAGAGTGAGACATTCCGTAAAGGATTCACCATTCTAGATGCCATCAAGAACAATCATGATTCACAGGAAGAGGTCAGAACATCAACGATGACAGGAATTTAGAAGCTGATTCCGACCCTCATGGATGACTTTGAAGGATTCAGACCTGAATGGAAGAAGTAACCACAGATGTGGTGGCAACAGTAAGAGAACGAGAAGTGGAGCGAAGATGTTACTGAAATTACTGCAATCTCATGATACAATTTAAACGCATGAGGAATTTGCTTCTTATGGATGAACAAAGAAAGTGGTTTCTTGGGAAGGAATCTAATCCTGGTGAAGACGCTGTGAAGATTGTTGAAATGACAACAAAGGATTTAGAATATTACATAAACTTAGTTGATGAAGCAGTGGCAGAGTTCCAAAATTGGATTGGATTGACTCCAATTTTGAAAAAATTCTACTGTGGGTAAATATGCTCTCAAACCGCATTGCACGATACAGAGAAATTGTTTGTGAAAGGAACAGTTCATCAATTGAGGTAAATTTCACTGTCATCTTATTTTAAGAAATTGCCACAGCCACCCCAGTCTTCAGCAACCACCAGGCCGA
The DNA here is from genome assembly GCA_917880005.1 of Nanger dama. NCBI lineage: Eukaryota > Metazoa > Chordata > Mammalia > Artiodactyla > Bovidae > Nanger > Nanger dama. The sequence continues at coordinate 2,968,411 of CAKJTW010000108.1, read as the reverse complement.
CCAGTCACCAGCCATCCACACTAAGGACAGGCCTTCTGCCTGCAAAAAAAGATGACAACCCCAGAAGGCTCAGATGATGCTTAGTACTTTTTAGCAATAAAGTACTCCTTTATAATAATTTTTAAATTTTATCTATTTATTAATTTTGGCTATGCTGGGTCTTCGTTGCTATGCGGGTTTGTCTCTAGTTGCAGCAAGCGGAGGCTGCTCTCTAATTGAGGTATTCGGGCTTCTCACTGTAATAGTTTCTCTTGTTTCAGAGCAGGGGCTCTAGAATGCCATCTCAGTAGTGAGACACGTGGGACCTTCCTGGATCAGGGATCAAGCCTGCATTCACATGAGGATTCTTATCCACTGGACCATCAGATAAATCCTAAAGTACCTTAAATTAAGGTATGTACATCGTTTTTTAAACACTATTGCACACCTAATAGATGACAGTATAGTGTGACTATAATTTTTGGATGCATCGAGACATCAAAAATGTGACTCACTTTATTGAGATATTCAATTAACTGCAGTGGTCTGGCATCAAACCACAATATCTCAGGGGTCTGCTAACACAGAAAGAGAGCAGATTTGTCATTACCAGGGGCTACCGGGAGGGAAGACTGGGGACTGACTGCTTGGTCCAGTGGCTAAGATTCCTCACTCCCAATGCAGAGAGCCTGGGTTCGATCCCTGGTCAGGGAAATAGATCCCAAATGCCCCAACTAAGACTCAGTACAGTCAATAAATAAAATGAATATTTAAAAAATAATAAGCATGGTCTCCTTTAGGGTTGAGGAAAATGTTCTAGAACTGAGTCTTGGTGGTTGCACAACATTGCAGTCGATGTCACTGAATTGTACTCTCTAAAATGGTGAAATCGGTAAATTTCATGTTATGTGTCTATAGCTATACTTTTAAGGTAACAGGGAAAGAAGGAGTAAACAGAGCCCTCAGATGCTCAAAAACACATTGACTCCTCCTTTGACACCCCTTTCAGCTCAGCACTAGATTCCTGCATGGCGGTCAGGGCCAGCTGGTGCAGGACTAGCCCTCACCAGGGACACAAGGGCCAAGGGGAGGAAGCAGGCAGCCCAGATACCGTGACAGGAGCACAGACACTTCTCCGTTCCAGACACCTGCCCCCCGCCCTGGATGTCACAGTGGATTCCAGATTCCTTCCTGGGGGAAGGAGGCGCCCCAACACTCCGGGCAGTTACAGGACCAGGGAGCATCACATGTGATTTAGTTCAATTCTCAAAGGAGAAAGCCCCCATGACTCCTGGGGGCCAGCAGGCTGCTTCTCCCACCGATTTCATAAGTTTGCTACAAACACACCCCCCTCCCTGCCAGCAACTGTAAGGTAAGGGGCCCTGTGTGAGCAGTTTAATGACAGCAGTTTAATGACCCTCCGGGGTGAAGAGCAATCTTTTGGTATGACAGCAGGTTCGGGCCGGGGCTCTTGTGAGCCCAGAGACACTCCCTGCACCCCCAACCACTCCCCTTTCATCATAGAGCCCCTCACACATTCTGGGGAAGTGAATGTGGCATCAGACAAGTGGATGAAACCAAGGCACCCAGGTCAGAAGGAAACCAGATGAGGATGCTAAGTCAACATTCAGATTCCAACTCCAAGACACTTCCCATATTTAGCTTGTCCATCAGTTCAGTTCAGTCGCTTAGTCGTGTCCAACTCTTTGCGACCCCGTGAATCACAGCACATCAGGCCTCCCTGTCCATCACCATCTCCCAGAGTTCACTCAGACTCACTCATGTCCATCGAGTCCGTGATGCCATCCAGCCATGTCATCCTCGATCGTCCCCTTCTCCTCCAGCCCCCAGTTCTTCCTAGCATCAGAGTCTTTTCCAATGAGTCAACTCTTCTCATGAGGTGGCCAAAGTACTGGAGCTTCAGCTTTAGCATCACTCCTTCCAAAGAAATCCCAGGGCTGATCTCCTTCAGAATGGACTGGTTGGATCTCCTTGCAGTCCAAGGGACTCTCAAGAGTCTTCTCCAACACCACAGTTCAAAAGCATCAATTCTTCGGCGCTCAGCCTTCTTCACAGTCCAACTCTCACATCCATACATGACCACAGGAAAAACCATAGCCTTGACTAGACGGACCTTAGTCGGCAAAGTAATGTCTCTGCTTTTGAATATACTATCTAGGTTGGTCATAACTTTTCTTCCAAGGAATAAGCATCTTTTAATTTCATGGCTGCAGTCACCATCTGCAGTGATTTTGGAGCCCAAAAGTCCATAGTGACTGCCATTCCCAGCCTAACCGCCCAAACCAGCTCTCTGTTCTCTGGACACGAGAAGGAATTCTCTGTTCCAATCAATACTTTTAGTCCTGGACTTCCATGGTGGCCTCCCAGTGCAGGAGATGTGAGTTTGATCCCTGGTCCAGGAAGATCCCACATGCCATGGAGCAGGCCACGGGGCAGCTAAGCCCGTGCACCACAACTACTGAGCCTGTGCTCTAGAGCCCATACCCTGCAACAAGAGAAGCCACCACAGTGAGAAGCCCATGACAACTAGAGAGTAGCCTCCCACTCACCACAGCTACAGAAAAGCCTGAGCAGCAGTGAAGACCCTGCACAGCCAGAAATAAATCAATAAATAAGTCCTAAATAATACTATTGGCATGTGTGTGTTCAGTCATGTCCAACTCTTTGCAACCCCATGATTGTAGCCCACCCGGCTCCTCTGTCCATGGAATTTTCCAGACAAGAAATACTGGAGTAAGTTGCCGTTTCCTTCTTCAATGATTCTTAACAACTCAGTGGAACTGCCTACAGCTACCAATACTAAATCCTATGATTCTTAATTTGAAAAGCAAGTTTAACCAGGAGATCCCAATGATCTAGTAAACTTCTATTAAATCTACTGTTATCAATGTGCTGTACAGAACATCTGGTTTTCTTAAAGTTGAGGATGAGGAGAGAGTGTTTTCATAGTAAATTTGATGACATATTTTTCTTTTAACAATACTAACAAGGTACGACCTCAATCATTTCATGTAACCCAGTGGTCTGCATGATCTATGTGAAAGCCCAGCAGGAATAATAATCTGGAGTCCACCCCTCCAATGCCCTTCCACCCCTGCGAAGGTGGGATCACATCTGTTACTGGACAAGACCCCAGAAGGACAGAAGGGAAGGTGCCCCCTTTTCACTCAGGATGTGGATGTCTACTAATGGCTCATCTTAATCCTGAATATCCTGAAAACTTCCAGAGATGTGCAGATCCACCCAGTGTCCACAGGCCCACATGAGTGTGGTCAGCTACCTCTCCTGTGGTTCCACCAGTCCTTCGGATAGACAAAGAATGTTTTGTTTGTATGATATGGGTTACAGGAGCTCAGATTGGCTCAACTTGGTTTCAGATGATTCAAGTTGGCTCGTGCTGATGAATGGGACAAGAGCCTTTTCTTGTTAGATATACATAAAATAAAATGTATCACTTTAACCAATTTTAGGTGGACAATTAAGTGGCATTAGGTGCATGCACACCGATGTACAATCATCACCACCATCCGGCCCCAGAACTTTTCATCATCCCCAATGGAAGCTCTGTCTCCATTAAACACTAACCCCATCCCCCACAAATCCCACCAACCCCCAGTCTGCCTCCATCTCTGTGGGTTTAATTAGCATAGGTACCTCACTTGTGTCGAATCATACCGGATTTGAATTTTTGTGAGGCTACTTTCACTCAGCACAGTGGCCTCAAGGTTCATCCCTGTTGTAGCATTTCCTTTCTTTTTAGGGATGAATAATATTTCATTGTATTGTATATAAAAGTCTTTTTAGATAACTGTAACTGTGGCTCAGAAGAGAAATCAATCTTCCCACAAATACTGGAAAGAATGACCAAGCTGAGATCTCTGAATTTGTGCCAAGCAGACCATATTTTAGATGACTTAGAATCCTTTGGTTTAATTCCCTGTTTCATTTTTTTCCTGGCATTTAGAAAGGGGGTTGTAGATTAAATAAGATATCGAGTAAGAAAAACCTTGAGTAGCAAGTCCACTTCATGACATCCCCCATTGCAAATTTTCAAATTCAATGTAACAAGAAAAACTAACCCACCACCACTCTTGTGTCTGGAGTAGGTTTTGAGGACCAGTGAATGACTACATTACCCTCCCTCATTTCTTGAAATTAACATTCACATTTCTAAAAGTGACCAGCATGCTATGTTCTATATTCATGAGTCCCATGAATGAACAAACGAATGAATGAATGCAGAAGGGAATAAACAGATCACAGCAAGGAAGAGCATCTATTTTCAGTGGCTTGCCTGGTGGCTCAGATGGTAAAGAATCTGCCTGCAATGTGGGAGATCCAGGTTCGAGAAGATCTGGGCTGGGAAGATCTCCTGGAGGAGGAAATGGCAACCCACTCCAGTATTCTTGCCTGGAGAATTCCACAGACAGAGGAGCCTGAGGGCAGGGGTGGCCACAGTCCATGGGGTCACACAGTTGGACATGACTGAGCTGACACACAGAGAAGGAAGAAGCAGCCTCAGTGGCCAGAGTTCCCCAGAAGCACCCAGAGACCTGGCTCAGGTAGGAGTAGTCTGGGTCTGAGCCCATCTGAGGAAGACCCTGGGATGGGTGAGTCTTCAGCAGAGCATAACCATCCACAGTCAAAGATCCAGAGGCTCCAGGAGTCAAGGTCAGGGACATGGGTCTCCTAGCCGGAACCCGGGGCTACTTTGAGGGGAAGCTTGAGATCCAAAGACTAAGAGAGAGGGGTCAGGGTGGGGCAGGGCTGCACCAGCAGTCAAAATGGGCAACAGAGGCAGAATCTGAGGCCATCTGCAAGTGTTTGGGCTGATGGAGAGGAGGACTGACTGAGGAGGGTAAACAGGCAACACCCCCATCAGCAACCTCCCTCAAAGCTGATGTGGTACCCCCCCACCAGCACTGTCCTGAGCCACGGACCCTCGTCCAAACTCTAGCTCAGGCTCTCTGACCTATCCAGCCTGGCTGCACCCAGCACAGGGCAAGTGGCCACCAGAGGGGCAGACCCGACACTTGCGTCAGTACCAAGGACAGCATATGGCCAGCTCAGTCAACATTCCTGAAGAGGACTGTCTGTTCGCTGCTGGAACCAACCAGAGGGGACCCAGCAAGCCCAGATCCAGGCATCTGTTCACTCCAGCAGTCTGGGCCTGGGCTTGGTCTCAGGTGGAGAGACCAGCTTCTCTCCTGTGAAGGCTGACGGTGGTCCTGGCAGGGTCTGGAGTCCACTCTTGGTCCTGGGGTGCCCTCCTGTGCCACACCCCCTTTCTCAGCCTTTCTGAGCTGTGCTGAGTTCTCCTGAGTTGTCCATGGCATGTGCTAATGCAGGGCTGGGAACCAGTCTTGTTTAGCTTCCCTATCACCACAGGGCCGTGTCTTTTTAGTCACTGATTAGCACTGATCGTGATCTGAGTGCTTTGGGGTACAAACCCCGTGACTGCCTCTGCCACGCTGTTCCATCTCCAAATCTCATGCTCGGCAATGTGGTCTTTCTCCCTGAACAGAAGCTGTTGCTATATATTCTCCTATGGAGCCCTGCACTTCCTGGGGAATGTCATGAGAATAACGGATCCTTTGGGATGTGTCTCAAGTTCCTGGAACTTGTAGGGGATGCTAATGGTGATCAGGGATGGAAGATGCGGGGGAGGGGGGGTCTGGGTGAGGGGAGGAAGTCACCCTGCCCCAGTCCCCCACCCAGTTCTCTGTAGCTGAAATCTGCCCTGGACACATACTGCTGGCACATCCATGCCATTTGAGTCAAAGCAGTGCAATTCCAGCCCACACATGGCAGGCACCCTCTTCCTTGGCACCTGTTCTTATAGATGCTGCCAAACCCATCCCCTCTGTCCCTTACACAGGAGCCTCTGCCCTGGCCATCCACCTGAGATGCTCAGGGCCTTCCCGACATCCTGCCCCTTAGCCCCCTTGAGGTTCCCAGCCCCCTGATGGCCCAGCTCTGTCCCTCTCACATCACCATCCTCAAGCCAGATCCTTCACTTCCACTTGTCCTCCTGGCCTCATCACAATCCCCAACCTCGCTGTATGCTGAGGATACCCATGACCCCCAGGTTCAGCTAATTTCCCAAAGCCCCCTCTAAGTCCCAGGGCCACCCTGCTTATCACCCACAAGGGAGCCTGTCCCCAGGAAGCCTGCCTGGGACTCGTGGGCCGGGCAGGGACTCCTCTAGGCTCCCAGTCACACTCAGATGGACAGAGTCTCTCCCTCTAGAATGAGGGTTCTCCATGCAAGCTCAAGTCACTTTCATCTCTGCACCCTAGGGCCTAGCACGTGGCAAGGGCAATTTTCTTGCACCACATGGGAGGGTTTGCAGATGCAGCCAGCCCAGGAGATCAGGAGTGGCCTTAGTGGGAGAGTAGGCTCTGAAGGAATGCCAGTTCAAAAATTCCAGAGCCACCCCCCTCATGGGGGGCTCCCCCACATTTGCTAATGCAACAAGTTTCTTTACAGCCCAAAGCCCCCAGTGCATGCACAACTGCCTTGAATGACAGGAACACTCCCAAAATGAAGTCAACTTATGCTTATCAATCTTTAAAAAGAAAATCAAAAGGCATCAAACGGAAGTTCTAGAAACTTAACAGTGAGTTAACAGGACTTTTGCCCAAACACAAGCTCTCACTTTATATATTTCTCAAATGCATGAACTCTTCTGGGGAAAAAATATTAATGAAGGCATTAAAAATATGAAAGCATATATATGCAATGGAGTATTACTCAGCCATAAAAGGAAAAATTGAATAAAAAGCCAAAAATGGAATATTACTCAGGCATAAAAAGTCATAATAAGGAACTCCTTATTAGCCACAATAAGGAGTTTATGATCTGAGCCACAGTCATCTCCCGGTCTTGTTTTTGCTGACTGTATAGACCTTCTCCATCTTTGGTTGCAAAGGTCCATCTAGTCAAGGCTATGGTTTTCCCAGTGGTCATGTATGGATGTGAGAGTTGGACTATAAAGAAAGCTGAGCACTGAAGAACTGATGCTTTTGAACTGCGGTGTTTGAGAAGATTCTTGAGAGTCCCTTGGACTGCAAGGAGATCCAACCAATCCATCCTAAAGGAGATCAGTCCTGGGTGTTCACTAGAAAGACTGACGTTGAAGCTGAAACTCCAATCCTTTGGCCACCTGATGCAAAGAGCTGACTCGTTGGAAAAGACCCTGATGCTGGGAAAGATTGAGGGCAGGAGGAGAAGGGGACAACAGAGGATGAGATGGTTGGATGGCATCACTGACTCAATGGACATGGGTTTAGGTGGACTTCAGGAGTTGGCGGTGGACTCCGAGAGTTGGTGATGGACAGGGAGGCCTGGTGTGCTGTAGTTCATGGGGTCACAAAGAGTCAGACACGACTGAGTGACTGAACTGAACTGAACTGAACTGAAAAAGGAATGAAATTTGGTCATTTATAGATAGAGATGTGCATAAACCAAGAGAGAGGCATACAGAGTGAAGTAAGTCAGAAAGAGAAAAACAAATACTATATATTAACACATATGTGGAATCGAGAAATATGGTACAGATGAACCTATTTGCACAGCAGGAATAGAGACACAGACATAGAGAACAGACTTGTGGACACGGGGTAAAGGAGAATGTGGGATGAACTGGGAGACTGGAATTGACATATATACACTATCATATGTAAAATGGATAGCTAGTGGGAAGCTGCTGTATAGCACAGGGAGCTCAGTTCAGTGCTCTGTGATGACCTAGAGGGGTGGGATGGGGGTAGGAGAAGGCTCAAGAGGGAGGGGGATATATGCATACATCCCCTGATATAAGCTGATTCACTTTGCTGTACAGCTGAAACTAATACAATGTAAAGCAACTATCAGTTCAGTTCAGTTCAGTTGCTCAGTCGTGTCCGACTCTTTGCGACTCTATGAACCACAGCACACCAGGCCTCCCTGTCCATCACCAACTCCAGAAGTCCACCCAAACCCATGTCCATTGAGTCAGTGATGCCATCCAACCATGTCATCCTCTGTTGTCCCCTTCTCCTCCTGCCCTCAGTCCTTCCCGGCATCAGCAACTATATCCCAATAAAAAATATATGAAAGCAATTCATTTTCATTTGTCCACAGAATTAGCCAAATAGATGTTCCTTTATATGCATGTAATAATCACATCTTATTTTTATATACACAAGGTTTTTGGAAAGGCAGCTTTTCAAAAGTGTTTATTACAATTTACTTTACTTTGCTATAATTAAAAGAAAATATAATTACGCTTAAATCCACTGGCCTCATTAGCATGCATTTCTTCTCCACGTCTCTGTCAAACCTTCAAATAATTATTTGCAAAATGGTTATTTACAGCAAATTTCCAATTACACCAAGGCCCCCAGGCTTTCAGAGAAGTGTCACCAGATTCAACCGCCCCTGTGAAATGCACTCAGGTTGCTGCCCCTTGCTGCTGGGCTGTCCCAACCACTGGCCACAGCTGTCTGCACTTGCCAGCAGTACCAGATCCCTATGACTGACCAAAACCACCCAGGGAGGAGCAACAGTCTCAGGAACCACCCCCACACAAGCAGATCCCGAGCAAGCAGGGGAAGGACCCAAGCTCTGCTGGGGGTCTGGGGGTCTGCTGGGAGCCTAGGTTGCCAATCACCCTCAACAAGATTTCCTCTGCAATTACTACAGCATCTGATGGGTGAACAGGAGTGGCTGGGAAGTCCACGCATAACTGAACACGTGGAGAGCTGGCTCACATTCTGACCTGTGGACTGCATGGACACCTTGGCTCTCGCCCCCTCTCTGCTTCCCCAGGGCCAGCCAGAGTCTTACCTCCTCTTGGGGCCACTTGGGCCTCTCCTCCGGGGTCCTGGTCTTGGTCTTGAAGCTTCTCTGAGGGTCGGCAGGGTGCTTGGCCTCAGGAGGGAGGTTCAGCGACTTGGGCCTGCCCTCGTGTCTGCTGGGGCCCGGCTGGCCTCAGCCGGCGGGCAGGCCTCAGGGAGTCCCCGGGCCCTGGCTCGGGCCCCCGCGGCTCGCGCTCGGGGCTGGCCTCGCCGCCACTGGTGATGCTGCTCATGCTCAGACTCATCTTGATCTCGGCCACGATCTGGTCGATGTCCTCCTCCTGATCCTCTGGGTCCCCGTCCCTGCGCCTCGGGCAGTAGGGCGACGTGCTGCCTGCATTCCCATTGGCCTCGGCAGGGTAGTAGTCCTGGTAGGCCTCCTCACCGGGACAGTAGTGGATGTCCTCTTCCTGGTCCCGGGAGTCCAGGACTGAGGCCTCATCCTCGGGGACAGAGAGGTGGCTGTCCCGGTAGCCAGGGCTGCCCGGGCCGCTGTGGCCATGTGCGTGTGGGCCCGTGGGCTCCGTCCACTCCTCCACCGCCTCCTGGCACTCGTCTGTCTCCAGGTGGTGCGTGTCGTGAGCCAGGTAGCCCTGCCCGTCACAGTCTGTGCCCTGCAGGTAGCTGTCGTCCTCGGGGCAGTAGCGGATGTAGTAGGTGATGCCCTCCTCCTCTTCGGGCAGCCCCTCGTCGTAGTCCTCCTCCTCCGAGGTGTTGTTCACATAGTCAGAGCTGGAGTCCCCATCGGGGCTCTGGTCGGGGCCACCCTGCTCAGCAGGTGCTGGGCTCTCGGGCCGCAGGGCCGCCAGCTCCAGGTCGGTGGGCACATACTCCTCCAGGGCCAGCTCCGCATCCTCACTCTCGGGCTCTGGGCCCGGCCTCGCCCTGTGGTCCAGCAGGCTGCTCGCCACACTCTGACGCTTCCGATGGGCCATGGTGGGGCTCATATGGCCATCGTCCCCAGGCGGCAGCCACTGCAGGGAGGAAGGACGACAGGAGAGTTAGAACCTGGCCCGAGGGGCAAGCCCAGGAGATGGGACTCAAGTCCGTTCAGATGACAGGACACCCCACCTCAGCTGACTCCGGTGTCAGGACCATTGCAAGCCCTGCCAAAGTGACATGAGGGCACCAGGGCTGGAGGAGGAGAAGGGGACCCTGGCGACTCCCCAGGACACCTGCTGCTTCCCCCTAACTTGCCACTCACTCATGACTTCTCGGTTTTATATAATTGGAGTATAGTTGATTTACGATGTTGTGTTAGTTTCTCGTGTATAGAAAAGTGAATCAGTTATACATGTATAAACATATATATTTTTTTTCAGATCCTTTTCCATCATAGGTTATCACAAGGTATTGAATATAGTTCCCTATGCTATACAGTAGGTCTTTGTTGATTATCTAGATTATATATAGTAGTGTGAATGTGTTAATTCCAAACTCCCAATTTATTCCTCTCCCAACCCTTTCGCCTTTGGTAACCACAGTTAATTTTTCATGTCTGTGAGTCTGTTTCTGTTTTGTAAATAAATTCATTTACATCATTTTTTGGAAAAGTAAATGGCAACCCACTCTAGTATTCTTGCCTGGAGAATCCCACAGACAGAGGAGCCTGGCAGGTTACAGTCCATGGGGTCGCAAAGAGTCGGACAGGACTGAGCGACTAAGCACAGCACATTTGTAAGACAATTAAGCGGCAATTAAAATATTTACAGAGTTTATTGCATAAAATATGCTGCTGTAATTTATTCACCACCCAATAAACAGAATAAACTGTGAAGAAATTCATTTAAATCCCAGCAGAGGTTTGATTTGAGTGATGAGACAGTGTTATTCACTTCCCTCCTTTATTCATTTTTGAGTATGATATTTCTGGGGTTTCCCAGGTGGCGTTAGTGGTAAATAACCCACCTGCCAATGCAGGAGACAAGGGTTCATTCCTTGACTCGGGAAGATTCCCTGGAGGAGGGCATGGCAGCCCACTTCAGTATTCTTGCCTGGGAAATCCCATGGACAGAGAGCCTGGCATGCCAAAGTCCTCAGGGTTGAAGAGTCAGATACGATTGAGCAACTTTCGCTTTCACTAAAGTGGCATTTACCTGTGTTGTGGGACACAGGAACACCTAAAGACCTTGCAAGCTCCCCGCCCCAGAGTCTCAACAAACCCAGTGGAGGCACCACCCAGGTGATCATTCACACCATCAACCATCCTTCCCACAATTCTCCCCAGGCTGTCTGCCAGCCCTGCCCCCAACCCAGAACATTCTGTGACTTTCTGCAGGTCAGGGTGGGGGTGGTGCGCACATCCTCCAGTGATGGCAGTTGGAAGGGTGTAAAAGGAAATCCCCAAAGCTGAGACGAAACTCCTGAGACAAAGGGCAGGATGCTCCATCACTCTGTCAAATGATTATGTTCTGAATAAAAGATCTCTCTGGGGATTTCTTTGAATAGCCAGCCTCTCCTGGCTTATTTTAAATGATTTAACTCTTACATGTAACTTCCTTACAAACGTTTCCTCTGGGGGAAGCAGGGAACTCTGGGGTATTTAATGGGGTGGCGGGGGCGGAGGAGGGATTACAAAAGAGAAGATGCAGGAGTCATCTGTGGCAGCCCCCTCTGGAGCACACCTGGGTTTCTGTACCCCTGAATTCCCCACACATGGGCTCCCTCGTCCTTGGCTGGGAAAGGGCCAGCCCCTGCTGATGGGCAGCTCCCTACCATACCTGGGCTCCGCTGTGTCCTCCCCACTGTTGCTAACAGCGTACACGATGATTCTCCTGGTAGGAGACCTGGCTGTGTGCACGCACGCATTCAAACATGTGTGCATGCGCATGCACACACACACACACACACACACACCCTCCCCTTTGCCCCCACCTCCCTGTCTCCTAGAAACCTCTGACCCTAGAAAAGTCTGAGGAGGGGATACACTGCAGGTACTTAACAAATGAGGGCCTTGCCCTTGACTTCTCAAGACAAAAATTCAAAAGGATGCTCAGGCTGTCAGCTGGCAGTCGCTGATGTGTGGCTGGCAGCTGATGGAGAAGTAGGGAGCAGGGTCCCCCTGTGCAGACTGAGTGAGGGATGAGGGACCAGGCAGGCTCTGGCAAGGATCCCTGGGCACTTCTCTAGCCTCCTGGGTTCTCACCTGCCCCAGAGGGTGTGGCCACTGCCAATTTTGAGGTGGGTTGGGGTGCTGTCACCAGCAGTCTCTAGTCTTGGCCTCCAGCTGAGGACAGAGATCCCAGAGCTGTCTTGGGTCCGGGGCAGGGACCCGCTTAGGGCCTGGTTGTCTATAGTCAGTCCCAAGGCTCTGGCCCTTTTGTCCCTTTGTGGCATCTCTGACTGGCATCTGGCAGGTCCTTCACCAGTCAGTCCCCACACTTCAGAGCCTAGAGCTTCTGATTCAGGACATCTGGGTGGGGCTGAGGTGTGCTTTTCTTCTCTCTTCTTTTTGACCAGTTGTTTATTTTTTCTCATTTTTCTGAGCAATTGTCTGATTTTATTATTTTTTTTTATTGAAGTATAGTTGCTTTACAATGTTGTATTCTTTTCTGAGGTACAATGTGAATCAGCTGTGAAAGTGTTAGTTGCTCAATTGTGTCCTACACCTTGTGAACCACTGACTGTAGCCCCCAAGGCTCCTCTGTCCATGGGATTTCCCAGGCAAGAATATGAGGATCTTCCCAACCCAGGTCTTCTGCAATGCAGATGGATTCTTAACTGTCTGAGCCACCGGGGAATCAGCTATATGTATACATATATCTCCTCCCTCTTGGACCTCTCCCCACCCCTGATCCCACCACTCTATGTCATTACAGAGCACCCAGCTGAGCTCCCTGTGCTATACAGCAGCTTCCCACTAGTTATCCATTTTACACACAGTAGTATATATATGTCGATCCCAATCTCTCAATTCATCCCACCCTTGTCTTCCCTCATTGTGTCCACTCGTCCATTATCTACATCTGTGATTCTAACAGGTGTCAGAATTGGGCCGATGCTGTTGGTCTGAGATCAAATGTGGACCACCACATTGGACAAGAAGCTAGCCACCTGCCCACCCTCCAGCCATCATATCTTTGGAATCAAGAATAAAAGTTCCAGAACTTCTTGGGAAAACAGGTTTGCAGGTTTCAGATCTGAGAGACTAAACACAATTCATCGCAGCTGCCTTGAGGCCCCCTGATGGCCCCCTCAGTTCAGTCTCCTTCCTGAACAGGGAAGAGCAATGCGGATTTCAAGGCCAGATCTGAGCAGGATGGCTTGGATAAAGATGGAAAATGCTCCCTCCAGGAGCTGGTAGGTCAGACCTTCTCATGGTCCCACCTCGTCACAGCAGCTGCAGAGTGCCCACTGCCTGTGTCATGGTTGGGCATCTCTCTGCGGGTGCTGTCTAACCTCTCTGCAAGACCCACTGCAGGGTGGAGCAGGCTGCCAACCCAGGGTCCCTGACCTCAGGGCTCCGGATCTGGAGATGGAGCACGGAGTACAGAACAGGATTGTAGGTACTTCCAATGGGAAGGCAGATTTTGTCTTGGGTAGCACAGGGCTCCCTTTGGGATGAAGAGTCTAAAGAGACAGATGGCTGGTCTCTGAAAGTGAAGTTGTCCCAACACAACACTGTAAAGCAACTATACTCCAATAAAAATTTTCTTAACATGGCCATTATGAGCTAACAATGAGTTTGTGAAACTCACCATGTTTCCTCTCTGAGTAGGCATGTAGGATGGTGGGCAAGGGAGACCCTAAAGAGAGAGAATACACCTGAATTTCAACAAGACACATGACAAGTCTTTCCTAACTTTCCTGTGGCTCAAACTGAAGTATGCTGAGTTGGATATGCAAAATGAGATGGATTAGTGGCCAGCTGAGTGATCAGACTAAGAAGTCATCAATTTGTGGATAAGCATCCATCTGTGGGGATTTTCCAATGATCTGGCTCAACCAGGGATGATGATAACGAAGACTGCAGCTCTTCAGAACTGCAGTTGACAGAAACCTGGAAGACATCAAGTGTAGGGGTGCCAGAGACGAGGTTTAGCTATACCACGCATGGAAGATCTTATGTATCCTGCTCGATCTAGTTAAAGCTGTGCTTTCACAGCCAGACATGCTCAAATGAATCACAAAGCTCAGCCCCAAAGCAGTGCTCTTCAGCAAGCCCACTCTTAACGAGGCAGAGAGGGTTCACTTCTTTAAGGAAAAACCAAAATCTTGCACCAATAATTGCAGTGGCCCTCTATCCCCAAGACTGAAAACCCCATTTCACACAGTTCTCCCATCTGTTCCTTTCATCACAAGCTTATAATAAAGGCTATTTTCTTCCAAGATCATTATTTTTTCCCTTGAAGAGGAGGTGGAAGACAATCCTTTTATAGCCCTTGTGACAAAGGATAAGAATGAAGGAAAAGCAAGGAATGATTTATGACATATAAAATATGCATTACAGGGACTTCCCTGGCAGTCCAGTGATTAAGAGTTCATCTTCCAATGCAGAGGGTACAGTTTCAATCCCTGGTAGGGGAGCTAAGATCTCACATACCTCATGGCCAAAAAAAAAAACACAACAACCCAAAAACATAAAAATAGAAGCAATATTGTAACAAATTCAATAAAGACTTTAAAAGTGGTCCACATCAAATAAATAAAACTCTTGAAAAATTTAAATAGATAAATAAAATGTGCATTACTTGGGATATCTGATGTATGGCTAGATATGACCCATGACACAGTGGGGAGAATAAAAAATGCTGTGCCTGAGAAAATCTACTTCTGTTGATGGTGTACAAGCTTGTACCAGTCTAATCCCCCACCAGTAACAACTAATAACTTTTGATGTGGGTTTTTTTTTCAATTTCTATGGAAGCATCAGAGAGAACTGCCAAAGCAGCTAGGACTTGAGGGGCTGAGAGCCCGACAAGCATGAAAAAACACTGAAATTATCTCAGCATCCTGTGTGGCTTTTCTCTGCAAGGCAGCTGTGCACCCATAAATGGTTGAAAACTAGCAGAAAATGGTGGTTGCCAGGCAACGAGGCCAAGCAGAAAAGAAAGTGAAAGTCACTCAGTCATGTCCAACTCTTTGAAACCCCATGGGCTGTAGCCTGCCAGGCTCTTCTGTTCACTGGGATTCTCCAGGCAAGAATACCTCAGTGGGTAGCCATTCCCCTCTCCAGGGAATCTTCCCAACTCAGGGATCAAACTCAGGTCTTCTACACTGCAGGCAAACTTTTTGCCATCTGAGCCACCAGAGACGTCCTACTCCATGCTCTGTGGTGACCTGAATGGGAAGGAAATCCGAAACAGAAGGGATATATGTATCCGTACAGCTGATTCACTTTGTTGTACAGCAGAAACTAATGCAACGTTGTCAAGCAACTATACCCCCAAAAAATTCACTAGGAAAAA
The DNA here is from genome assembly GCA_917880005.1 of Nanger dama. Taxonomy (NCBI): domain Eukaryota; kingdom Metazoa; phylum Chordata; class Mammalia; order Artiodactyla; family Bovidae; genus Nanger; species Nanger dama. The sequence continues at coordinate 2,953,164 of CAKJTW010000108.1, read as the reverse complement.
GAACTTGAGGTGCCAAATTCCTGGAGAGAAAGGAAACAACAAGACTCTGACATTTTAGATTAGACAAGGGTGAAAGTTGAAACAATCTGAACAATAAATAAAATAGTACTGTATAATCCAAAGTATAAAATAAATATCCTTGAGTTCACGCAATGTAAATAAACAAGAGAAAAGCAGAAAACCCCTGGGCAGAATTCCTCCATATATTTTGTGTAGACACTGCCCCCTCCTGGAGATGAGGCATAATTCCCAGGTGATCAAGGTTAATATTAACAGTGGTCAGTTGCACCCTGATTTAATAGAACAGCACTGCTCCCTATGCAGTCTCCTGACCCAAAGTTTATAAGCCCTGACTAACCAGAAGGAGAGTATCAGACAAATCTGAGCAGAAGGATAGTCTAGAATACCTGACGAGTACTTCTAAAAACTGTCAAAGTCATCAAAAACAAGGAAAGCCTAAGAAGCCACCACAATCTAAAGGCACACTGCTATACTTAAAATGGATAACCAACAAGGACCTACTGTCTAGCACAGGGAACTCTGCTCAGTGTTATATGGCAGCCTGGATGGGAGGGAGTCTGGGGGAGAGTGGATACATGTATATGTATGACTGAGTTTCTCCACTGTCCACCTGAAACCATCACAATATTGTTAAGGCTATACTCCAACACAGAATAAAAAGTCCAAAAAAATAAAATAAAAACTAGATAATCAACAAGGACATACTGTAGAGCACAGGGAACTCTGCTCAATGTTATGTGGCAGCCTGGATGGGAGGGGAATTTGGGGGAAAATGGATACATGCACAGGTATAGCTAAGTGTCTTCACTGTCTACCTGAAACCATCACAACATTGTTAATTAGCGATACCCCAGTACAAAATAAAAAGTTTTTTAAAAAGTACCTAAAGAGACATGGAGATTAAATTTAATTTGGTATCTTAAATAGAATAATAGAACAGAAAAAGGACAGTAGATAAAAATTCAGAAAAACTTAATGAAGTATAAACTGTGGCTAATAATTATGTATTGATACTGTTTCATTACTTGCTACAAATGTACCATGTGAATGTAAGATGTTAACAACAGGGAAAAGTCAGAATAGGATATATGGGAACTCTCTCTACTATCTTTTCTACTTCTCTGTAAATATAAAACTAATCTAAATTTAAAAATTTTACCTAAAAATGAAAGTTGGTGTGGCTGCATTAATATTCACAGTAAGAAAAGAGGCATTATTAAAGGAAAAAAATTAAAAATCTTGATTAAAAAAGGGCAACCTGCTAGGAATAAATTGTAAGTTTAAATTTTAACTGTATGCATACTAAGTTATATGCTCTCAAACTTTATAAAGGGAGAAAAAAACTCAAAAAGACAAATCTGAAATCACTATGGGATACTTTTTAATATACTTCTTTCAGTAAATGATTTAAAATAAGCAAACAAAAATCAGAGTAGAATTAGATTTGAACACCATCAGTTCAGTTCAGTCGCTCAGTTGTGTCCAACTCTTTCGGGCACTCTTTTGGAGAAGGCAATGGCACCCCACTCCAGTACTCTTGCCTGGAAAATCCCATGGGTGGAGGAGCCTGGTGGGCTGCAGTTCATGGGGTCGCTAAGAGTCGGACATGACTGAGCGACTTCACTTTGACTTTTCACGTTCACCCATTGGATAAGGAAATAGCAACCCACTCCAGTATTCTTGCCTGGAGAATCCCAGGGACGGGGGAGCCTGGTGGGCTGCCGTCTATGTGGTCGCACAGAGTTGGATACGACTGAGGTGACTTAGCAGCAGCAGCAGCAGCAGACACTCTTTTGGCGTTCTGGTCGTCTTTACCTAACATTTGGCGCCCAACGTGGGGATCAATCCCACGACCCTGGGATTAAGAGTCCCATGCTCTACCGATGCCAAATGTTAGGTAAAGATGACCAGGACACCAAAAGAGTGTCTAACAGGCTTGAATGGAGAAGGCAATGGCAACACACCCCAGTACTCTTGCCTGGAAAATCCCATGGACAGAGGAGCCTGGTAGGCTGCAGTCCATGGGGTCGCTAAGAGTTCAGCACTACTGAGCAACTTCACTTTCATGCACTGGAGAAGGAAATGGGAACCCACTCCAGTATTCTTGCCTGGAGAATCCCAGGGACGGGGGAGCCTAGTGGGCTGCCGTCTATGGAGTGGCACAGAGTCGGACACGACTGAAGTGACCTAGCAGCAACAGGCTTTAATGGGGAAGCACTCCCAGGCAGGGTTCCCGGACCCGAATGAGGTATGTCGAGGAAGTCCGCGCCTGGACCTTGTTGGGGGTGGTTTTATACGTTTGTTGTGAGGGCTGGTCAGGCTAGATGGACAGGGGTTCGGATAGGTCACCAAGCCGAGGCGTCACGGGCTGACAGGTCCTTCTACGTGGCTGGGGTGGGGCGGTTTTAGCTGACGAAGTGTGCTGTCATTGGTCCCCGGGATCTGGGAGGTTCCTTCCGTTAGGGACCTTCCCTGCCGGCGGGAGGGAGAGGAAGGGCGGCCCATCATGGCCCCCGGGATCTGGCCTTACACTTAACACTAACAGTTGCGACAATTTTTAGGAAATGAACAAGTTACTGAAACAAAACTTAGCAAATCTGACACTAGAAGAAACAAAAATCCAAATGGTCCAGTATTTACTAAAGAAATTGAATCTGCAATTTAAAATCCTCTTTCCTCTTATCAAATAACTTCAGATCCCAGTGGATTCCCAATTGAATTCTTCCAAACAGTCACAAAAACAAAATCAAACAACAACAAAACACCAGTATTACCCAAAATCTTTCAGGGAACATAAAAGAATATACACTCCCCAACTCACTTTAAATGGCCACCCCATGACCTTGATACCCAAACCTGAACTTGATGTTATATGAATACAAAATGAAAGGCAAGTCACTCTGAAACAATTTACAAAGAAACAATAAAAAACTGTCAAATCAGTTTATATACAAAAATTATATGTCACAATTCAGTTGCATTTAGTCCAGAATGCAAGGTTGGTTTAATATTCAAAATTCAGTCACATAACTGAACACTGACACCACATACATATCAAGAAGGTGTGAACTCAGAGAACTCAAACAATAGCTCTGTATCAACCTAGAAGGGTGGGATGGGGGAGATAGGAGGGAGGTTCAAGAGAGAGGGGACACATGTACACCTATGGCTGATTCATGTTGATATTTGACAGAAAACAACAAAATGCTGTAAAGCAATTATCCTTCAATTAAAAAGTAAATAAATTTTTAAAAAGAAGGTGTGTATATACACACGTATATACACATACACACACACACACGCTCCACCCTGGTAAAACTACCCTAGACAGCAGCTGGGCCAGACTGGAAGAAGGACAGAGACAGTGACGTGACATTGGGGGATGAGCAAGAGGCTGAAAACCAAGTCCCAGAGAGGTGGGGGCAGAAACTCAGAGCATGAATTGTGGGGAGAATCTATACGCGCCGATGTCTCCATGGCCGGGCCTGTTCAGTGAGTGAGTGTTTACTAGCTACACGCTGTGTTCTTTCTCGCTTTTGTTTTTTAAACTGTGGTTAAATAAACACAACATAAACCTTACTATCCAGATCACTGTCAAGGGCACCGTTCAGTGCCATCAAGTGCATTCACAACATTGTGCAACCACCACCCCATGCATCCCCCGAGCTCCCTCCATCTTGTACAAATGAACCCTGTACCCACTAAACTTCCCCCTGCCCCGCCCCAAGTCCTTTACAGGATGAGAAAACAAAAATGCTTCAGGGGGCAAAGCAACTTTCCATCAGAGCAAGGCTGGGCCCCAGGATCTCTCTGGGCCCCTCCCTCCTAGGAGCAGTAACTGTGACCTTGGGCAACCATAGCTGCAGGTGGTGGGTGCCTTGGAACCCACCTGGGAGGCCTGCTGCAGGCTCTCCTCATGATGCCATACCCGGCAGACCCAGCTCAGCCCAAGTGTCTAAGACCTCATGTCCACGAGCCGTCTTTCTCTCTGGAAGGCAGGAATCAAGACCTCCACTTACAGAACTGAAGAAACTCTGATTAAGCCTACTTCTATGTCTGCCTGGCACAGAGCTATGCCCAGGAGAGGAGTGCACTGGCTGCTTCTGGACCAGCCGAGGGGAGGGGGGAGAAGAAGCAGCAGAGAGAAGGGGAATCACAAGCAAGGGGGCTGCTCCCAGGCTGCTCTGTGCCCGCATAGGATCTCACGGAGGAGCAGAGGCCATGGGGGCTTCCAGAGCCCAACAGAGTCCTTAGAACTAACATGGGCACAGCTGGAATGCTGCAAACTCCAGCCCAATCTACAACCACCCCCTCAACCCCCACAGAATCTTGAGAGAAGGAGAGGAAATCAAGATTTATCCCTAAACTAACCAGTCTGCATAGCTGATGGATTTTTCTAAAGTGCAATCTCTCGGTCTCCCAGGCGAGAGTTAATTTTCTTTGGCAAGGGACAGGTCTCAGGCTGGCAAGCTTCACAGCGCTCCCACCACGCAATGCCTCTGCTTGGCTGCAGAACCTGAAGTGGGGCTGGCAAGACTGGGTATCGACAAACAAAAAACAGACACACTTCCCAAAGAGCGTCGCTCTTCCTCAGCCAGGACTTGGGAGGTCTCACAGATACGTCGGTATCTTCATGGCTGAAAATAATACTGGCGGTCATCTCCGGGGACGACTCTCACAAGCAACCCAAGGTCAGTCACAGCACTGTCCCAAAGTGCCCTGGCCACGCCTGGAGACATTCATTCAAAAGAGGAACGCAGGTGCTGGATGTATTTGCATCTCAGGGATTCCTTTCTGATGTCTTGGGCTTGGCTCTACTTCCCAGAGAGAGACGAGATCACAGCTAGAAACCCCTGGATTCGCTCCTCACGAGTCCCTTCTCCCTCCACCCTCCTCGCTGCTTCCTTACACCCACCACTTCATCCCTGGACCACACTGAACATAATCTTCCATCCTCACTGAAGAATATCTTGTTCCCACTGTTCATACTCTCCTCTCTCCGGCTTCTTGGGCAGTTTCCATGCAGAAGAAAAAGCCTACATTCCCTGTGTCTTTGATAATCCTTCTCAGCCTCTGGGCAGCCATCACTGAGCCACAGCCAGAGAGTCCCAAGCCCCCCTCCTTCCTCCTGGTTTCCTTGCACTTTCTGGCTGGTCCCCTCAGGCTCACACTGAGCCCACCTCCACTTGTGGCCTGACTCTCTGCTTCCATCCACACTTCAAAAACTCCTCCATCCTTCCTGAAGCTGGAATCCAATAATCCTTTCCCACCTCCCAGGTGACCTGCTTTCCCTCGAGGTCCGACCTCCTGCCCTCACTGACCACTCTTTCCCCAGAACCCTCCGCACACTCCTCCCCAAGAGGCTCCCCTCGGGCCCTTCCTCCACCTGACAGCCTTTCTTTTGGCCACATTGTCTCCCCCTGGGGCCACAAGAGGTGTCTGTAGGGCCAATTCACCCTGGCTCCTGTCTTCACACTCATCCCAAGCGTTGGCCCCTGGTGAAACCCTGCCAGGTTCCGTGTCCATCTAAATAGGGCAGTCTGCCCTGCTATCTCACCTTCTCGCTCCTCCATCCTTGTCAGGCCAGGTTCTGCCCCACCTCCCTCCCTCTCTGTCCCAGGAATGTGCTCTCACCCTTCAAGATGAGCAGTCAAGAGGCACTTCCTCCTGCACAACCAGCTACACTGACTGGTCACCTCCCCCGGGGTCCCCTCTTCACCTCCCTAACACAAAAGTACGTGGCCACCAGAGCGCCAGACATATCCCCCAGCAGCTGATCACCAGAGTGCAGGGGCTCCCTTTGCCTCTCCCAGGAGGACCTCCCCAGGAGCTGAGTCCCAGCTCTGAACCCCGAGGCCAGGACATGGTCAATGACATGGCCTTCCCTGGAAGTGAGGGTCTCTACCACAGAGGGGCCTAGGCAGAAGTGGGGGGGCACATTCAAGAACTACTCTTGATCTTGACAGCCCCCTGAAGGGCTGGCATGCCATCCCCACATTTCCCTGCACATGTGTACACAACTGAAGGACCGTACATGATGGTCTCAGATGAGTCTGTGGCAACCACAACTATATGAAAACACACTTCTTTGTAGGACAACCTGCCCCATGGGAAGACCCCAGCAGTGTTGTTTGGGGAGACTGAAGGGTTGGCTCCATAAACATACACACCCTGGGGACTTCCCTGGTGGTCTAGTGGTTAAGAGTCCTCCTTCCAGCGCAGGGGACAAGGATTTGATCCCTGGTCAGGGAACTAAGATCCCACATGCCACAGGGCACCTAAGCCCTCGTGACACAATTAGAGAGCCTGTGTGCTCCAGAGCCTGTACACCACAAAAACAGAAGCCTGCAAATACAGAAAGCCTGTTTACTGCAATTAAGACCCACCATAAACAAAATTAAAAAAAAAAAAAAAAAAACTTAAAAGGAAATTAAAACAAAAACCAAACAACATATAAGTTATCAAGCAGTCTGAGCCCAAGCTAGGGTGTTAGAATTGTTCTGACTTTAAATAGCATTTTCTGGTGGATCTGGGAGTGCAGGTGGTATAAATAAGTTTGGAAAATGATGCATTAGGCAGAATTTAATGAGTTGCTTTCTTGCAAGACTAGTCAAGGCTTTTAATATGGCTCTCTGGGACCCAGGGCGGGGGGCGGGGTGGGGGTGGGGCATGGTACACACAGTGTGTCCCCAGTCAGATCTGAACATGGGCCACTATTTTGAGGACTATCTCCTGGGATTCCACTGAACACAATTAAAGAAGGCCAGTGCAAACACTCATGTACTTAATTAGAAGTGCATATAATTAGCTACATCTGAACATCATTAATAAAAATTACATAGAGAGATGGCTAACTTCCTATCATTTAATCACATAAATTATGTTGGGCTCTCAGTAGCGGCTCAGAGTGCTATTTTCTTGAAACATTTTCCATAAAAAAAAATGGTGTTGATGAACGTTTTCTCTCCTAACATGCAACTTAAAAAAAGAAAAGTTGCTATCAGAGCAGGCGTTTCCAAGTGCTTGAGAATACACACACCAGGGCGGGGAAGCAATCGTAGCGGCTGCTCTCTGCCTCCTCTGAGAAGGAAGTGGCAGCAAGGGGAGCTTTCATGGGCTATGCCCTCCCCATCCGTCATGTGGTTCTTTCTCAGGACCACACCCCCGAGTTATGAGTCCTCACTGAACAGATGAGGACAATGAGCTAAAAAGTGTCAGAAACCAGAGCTACATGCACTCACAGACTTCCTGACCATCTATGATCCACGAGGAATTGGGGTGGACATTGCGAAGGCTCAGACCAAGGGTTACTCTCTGTGGTGAACAAGCCCACAGAGAGACCAGCGGTCAGGCAGTAGAGCACCAGGCAGGCTTCAGTGTGGCTTAGGACTTCCCTGGTGGACCAATGGTTAAGAATTTGCCTGCCAATGCAGGAGACAATGGTTTGATCCCTGGTCTGGGAAGATCCCACACATGCCTCAGAGCAACTAAGCTCGTGCACCACTACTCTTGAGCCTGTGCTCTAGAGTCTGGGAACCGCAACTACTGAAGCCCAAAAGCCTAGAGCTTGTGCTCTGCAACGAGAAGCCACCACAATGAGAAGCCCTCATACCACTAAGCGAAGGTAGCCCCCACTTGCCTCAACTAGAGAAAGTCCTCTCAACAGCAAAGACCCAGTGCAGCCAAAAATAAATAAGTAAAGAAAATTTAAAAAACTTTAGTGCCAATTCTCTTAAAGAAGTTGCTAATATTAATGGTCTTTTCTGACGGACCTGTGCACACGTGTGTCTTACCTTTTCCTACCTCAAGGGCCTGTTGTATAAGTGTCATAGGAATAGTGAGGCCCAGAATGTAATTCTCCAGGGGAAAAAAAAAAATAGAACACAGCCCCCAACTTCTATTTGAGTGGAAGCACTTTCACAAAGATATCTCTGAAAGACAGCAGGCACGCTCTGAGAAGTAGTATTCTAAAGTTACAGACAGGATGTTTCCCTTGCAGTTGAAAAGTAAATATACCCAAGTCTCTTCTCTCTGCAGATCTCCCAGAGATTCATTCTGGTGTAACTATCAGTTAAAAATATCCAAATTGTTGTACTTTTCTCTTGAGGAAGAAAGATACTTTTCTAGAAAGAACACTGACCAGTGTATTCACTTAAATGACTGTCCTGCACACTGCAGGTGGGGAATGCGATCGCTAAGGGAGCTCAGCTTCTTGTCAATTGTCAGTATCGATGATACTCTAATGATATTTCAAGATACAATAATATTCCACTAGGTCTTTTATTTTCTTCAGTTCTTTGGCACTCAGAAGGCTGAGCGCCGAAGAACTGATGCTTTCGGACTGTGATGCTAGAGAAGACTCTTGAGAGTCCCTTGGACAGCAAGGAGTCAAACCAGTCAATCTTAAAGGAAATTAGTCCTAAATATTCATTGGAAGGACTGATGCTGAAGCTCCAATACGTCGGCCACCTGATTTGAAAAACCAACTCATTGCAAAAGACCCTGATGCTGGGAAAGAGAGAAGGCAGGAGGAGAGGGGGTGACAGAGGATGAGATGGTTGGATGGCATCATGGACTCAGTGGACGTGAATTTGAGCAAACTCTGGGAGATGGTGAAGGACAGAAGAGCCTGGTGGACTACAATCCATGGGGTCGCAAAGAGTCAGACACAGCTGAGGGACTAACACTTTCATACTTCACACACAGACCCAGCTACCCAGGAAGTGAAGAACCAGACAGCTGTACAGCCCCACCTGCAGCAACCCTCTGGTAAAACGACTCGGTTTCACACAGGTCAGAAGCCAAACCCCACCACACACACCATTCAAGGTAACCTCTCAATTCTTACCAAAAACAAGCGGTTTGGTAATGTCCTGAAAACCCTTCTGGTGATGCAATCTTTCTGGAATAAAACAGAAGAAAAGAGAGGAAATTATTTTGGTTTCAGAAATGACATGGGTGCCCCTACAGAGCTCCTTTGGGTATAGAAATTTAAATGAGTGAGAGGCTTTGAATACCTGGGAAACTGAACTGATTCTAATTCTAATGAGATGATCAGAAATCACATCACCCTGAAACAAATAATTAAAATGTTTCTTTGGCCATTCATCACATGATCATTGCCTTAATATCGTGTTGGACAAATAAAGCGATGGCTTATGTATCGCTCTGGCTGGAGAGGCTGTCAGCATTTCAATGAAGCTCCTCAAAGCCCTCATGAATATGTATTTTCCCACAACAAAGCTTGACCCCACTAGTTGGCAGAAGCAGTATTCTGGGACACTGTCAGAAGAGGTGGGTGTGCAAGTGGGGGCTGGAGGGGGGATGAAAGGAGATTAAAGGAATGAGAGAGAAGGCAGGCCACCTCTCCTCTCCCCTGCCTGCTTCCCAGCCCACCCTTCCTCCTAGGCAGCATAGTTTCAGGAAGAGAACAGGAAAGAGGACTTTAGGTTTCATGGTCTCCTTTAACAGACGGTGCTTCGCAAGTGTGAGTTGGAGAAGAAAGCCAAAGAGACAAAAGCGTCAGGACCGCCAGGCCATGGGTTGGATGGGCGTTCATGAGGGGCAGGAGATGACCGGGGATGGGGAGCCTGGGGTGGGGCAAGAGAGGGTGGGGCAAGAGGACGGGTTTCCCGGTCTGAAATGTCACATCCAAATGCCTTTTCTCCCTCTTATTTGGCTGAAGACAGAGTAAATAATAAAGGAATTTCTTTGTTCCTTCCAAAACCATGGCAATGGCGGCTTCCTCCCCAGCACCCTACCTCCTGGTAGCATCTCATGAGCAGCTGTGCTGGTCAGGAGTCTACCTTCACCCTGGCCCCAGGTCTGCAGTCAGGGGATGGTCTTTCTTTAGGGAAAACAGGAGGTCTGGCCAGTGGCTAACTGGGGATTCTGAGGGTCACCCAGAATTGGTCCAGTGCATATGCCTTGGTCTAGATGTAAAAGAAAATGATGGGCCAGCCCTGAGATGGTTGCAGATGCTCCAACTGCATGACCAAGCCACATGGTGATCAAGTCACATGACCATAAGCTGCTAGCCTCCACTCTGTGCATGCATCCATGCTAAATCACCTCAGTCATGTCTGACTCTTTGCAATCCCATGGACTGTAGCCCGCCAGGCCCCTCCATTCATGGAACTCTTCAGGCAAGAATACTGGAGTGGGTTGCCATGCCCTCCTCCAGGGAATCAACCTGACCCAGGGATCGAACCTGCATCCCTTACATCTTCTGCATTGGCAGGTGGGTTCTTTACCACTAGCACCACCTGGGAAGCAAGGATGTTTGCCTCCCTCAGCTGTTTCTTTCCAGGACAAGTGCTTCTGCTGCCTGTCAAGTCCCTTCACAGTGTCAGCCTCAGCTCGATCATGTGTAAAATAGGGGCAGTGGGAAACACCTTACAGGAGGGATGAAGGTGAAACCCCACAAAACCTGGAGAACACCACCTGGGGCCACAGCAGCCTCAACAGCTTGCTCTTCCTTCTGCCAACCCCACCATCCAACCCCTCCAGGAGGAAGTGACTTGGTGGTTAGTGCTCGTACTAAAGGTCATGTCCAGGGACTTCCCTGGTGGTCCAGTGGTTAAGACTACACTCTCCCAACACAGGGGCCCTGTGTTCAATCCCTGGCCAGAGAACTAAGATCCCATGTGATGCATGGTATAGCCAGGGAAAAAAAAGTCACTATATATTATGGCCAGCAGCAAGAATCCTCCTTGGGAGTCAAGAGAGGGGCCTCAATTCCTTGGTGTGTTCCAGGTTTGCTCTGTTACCTCAAGCAGGTCATCCAGAAAGGTCACGGTCCTCCCTGGGCATCCCCCACCCCAGCTCTGGGCAGTTGTGACCAAGGAGGGCAAAGAAGGGTCAAGAAGCCTCCAGCACAGGCTGGAGTCCCCTGCACCCATCCCTCCCTCCCTTCCCTCCTCCAGCCACCACCATCCCTGACACCACTGGCCGTGGAAGGGCCCCCTTACCCAGAAATCCAGCATCTCCCATCCCTCCAGGCCCAGAAGTGCCTAGGGGATCCCAGATCCCAGCTCTCCCTCCACTGCACCCCTGCCTCCCACTTGTGAGTCCCTCAAAAGAGCAGTGTCATCCACCTGTAGTCTGAGCACCCCACCTGCTTCCCAGTGTTCCCTACAAAGACACCCAACCGTCAAAGCACTTTGGAAGGACAGCCATCAGCACCCGGCTCCTTACGTAAGGAAGCAGGCCCACATCTTAGCTCAATTTAGCATCCGGTTTTAACTGTCTATTTATAGGCCTCACGCGAGCACCCCTTGTGGATGGTGGGGTGTCAGGGCTCCGGGCTCATGGCCACCGCTATTCATTAGCATTCCTTTCGTGTTTGTCTTCTCTCATTTTCCCAGCAGCATTGTAACTCAGCAGCAAGGTCACCTACAGCCTGGACCCAGAGCCACTTCTCATCTTCTCTAAAGAAAATATGAATTTTCTTTCCCCTGCGGCAGTGCCCTCTTCCCACCCTCTGGGGGCCCCTGGTTTGTGCCGGCTATAGCAGAGCTGTGTTATTTTCATAACCTGAGTCTCCCAACAGACTGCTCACCTCAAAGGCAAGTCCAGCAAAGTCATGGGTGGGGACATCCAGGAAGGCCTCAGGCATCCACTGTCACCTCCCTGGTTTGCTCTTAGTTCACCCGTCACCTGGCCAGGCATAGCAGCCAGAATGAACCCAGAGGTTTGGAACATTCAGGATCTCCTCAGCCATGTATGTATGAGCTGGCCACTCCTCCTTGTACCAAACACATGTCCCAGGTCTCTACCCATCCCCTCGAGATGCAGCCAGTGCAGGCCACCTGCTTTGTCCCTTTGGGTCATGTGTGACTGGACAGAAATACCAGAATCTGCTCTTTTAGTAACTTACAGCCAATCCTGGAATAACCCCCTCATCCTCTCATGCCATCAACCTCCAGGCTGGGAACTCAGGACACAGTTCTGGGAACTCCCCACAAGATTAAAACACGCAGCCACTCACAGTCTACATGGCCATTTTCCAGGCACAGGCTGGTGGGTTTTTAGGTCATCCTGAGCCCAGCTTCCCTGGTGAGACTGGAGACAGGAAGTCCCAGGAGACCAGGAGACTCTGTGGAGACACTTCCTGTCCACATGCTGATGACCGGATCCTCTGGGGCTGGGCCCCCTGCCCTCGGAACCAGTGCAAAAGGAAAGGCAGGCCCTCTGCCCGCCAGCTCTAAGCTCACAGCAGAATTCAGGCACAGACAACACTGCCAACCAAAGCCCTTCAGCCACCTGACTTCAAACACCATGAGATTTGATCCTCCCATGAATTCTGGGGCTACAGCCATTGGTATCTGGTTTGAGAAGTAATTAACTTTCTCACAGATGCCACCTCACTGCCCTCAGAGGGTCCTCGTGATTCCACGTGCACACTTCTGGTAATAAATTGGACACAGACAGGGCATATGAAATGTCACGTTTCCAGACACTTGGGAAGAAACACATTCTAAATATTCCTGAGACTCGATGGTTCACAGATTTGCTGATGAAGGTGATTAGCTGCTTTTGATAATACAGCAGGGGAGTCAGTGGGAGAGTCCGGGTCCAGGAAGATCTTGGAGGCCTGGTGGTGGCCCAGGCTGTTGGGAAAGGGATCTGGAAAATGGCCATGGCCCTAGACAGGCCTGCTCACAGGAGCCTCCCCACCACAGCAGGAGAGGCTGACCTGGGAACCCAAGAAAGGGCAGTGCTGGTGGGAGAAGGGTCAGAACCAACCTTCATAAGCTTTTTCTTGCAAAGTTAACACAAATTCCACAGCTTCACAGACTCCCAGACCTGGGAGCTGTCCTGAGACGCACCTGGGGACAAGGAGCAGGAGACGGAAGTCACCTGTCCACAGCAGAAATGGGAAGTCTGCCTGGAAACATCGGCACAGCAGAACCACCGACTCACTGCCCAGAAACAAATTTCTTTCTCCAGGTGACCCGTGAGCTATGGCTGAATTAATTTTCTTGAGTTAAACTGGCAACACTGGGCTTTGTAAGGGACTAGGGCCTGGGTACCCAGGTGGAGGGAGACCTGGGACGCTATGGGGAAGAATAGGTGGGATGTGATGAGCAGTAATAACCCAGGCTCCAGGAATCACTTGCTGACGAAGGACTCCGGCCACACTGAGTGGAAGCCCTGGGCGGGGGATTGGGAGGGGTGTGTGCAGAGCGCCATGGCCATGATCAGGTATATCAGAGGCAGCACACCACAGTCAGCTCGGGTGTGACTCCTGCGGTCCCAGGCTGGTGATTGCAGCAGCCCTTAAACTCAGGCGTTTGTAAGACTAGCAGGACCTTTGCATGAGGGAAAGCCTGGAACAGAGGTTCACACTTGCATTGCTGTCTCAGGCCAGCCCATGTGGACACGGGACTTGCCTATACTTGGCTTCCTCAAAGAGCAGACAGTCAGCTGGCAAAGGTTAGCATCTGGCAGGTAAGCTATGGCTCAAGGGGGCCTCTGGGACCTGGCTCTGCAGCTCAGCTAAGCTGACCCGGGGTAAGCAGCGAGATGGCCTGTGTTCCCTTGGGTGTGACTGGAACCACAGGATGGAATTGGGAAGTGGGGCCCGGGTGGGGCCTGGGGGTCTACTGCTTCCTGGGGGCAGTGTCAGTCGAGGACAGCAGTCTCATAACAGGGCAGGGAAAGAACTGGGGTCCGAAGAACCAGCCACAGACTAGTGACTGTGGGGAAATAGGGGACGACCTCAGAGAGGGGCTCCAGGTCCTCTAAGCCAGATGGACGCAGGGGACACAACCCAGGTCATGTACAAAGAGGACTCAGGGCTGAGAGAGTGATGGTAAAGTTGAGATGCTACATGGATGGGCACCAATGGGATGTTCACAAATAAAAACCTTAAATTGTCCTCTAGCGAGATGCAAGGGAAAGTCTTCAAATAATAATTCTAATAATTCTATTTATTGATATAAACACCCACAGGTATTATTTTGCTCCTTCTGGGTAAGAAGTTGTGTCTTTAGAATCAAAGTTCAACCCTTAAGATTCTCATTTTTACAAATGTCTGGGGAAGAGACTGGCTTTGAAATCCAACTTCAGTGGTCTCCAAGTTTGAAAAGCAATTGTTTTGTTTGAGAAGGTGGCTTCTAAACACCCTCTTAAAATACTGAATTAAGGATAACACACAAATCAATACCATTAAAATAGACACACTCTCCACTCTTGAAAGTTTAGTTTTCAAAGCCTGGAGGTGGCAGGCATCACGCATGTTAACATTCTGTCCCCAGATTCCTCACTTTCTGCTCCGGATTACAACACGGAGACTTGCTATGTGATGAGTTTACTGAGAAAGGACTGTTCTCTCAAGGGGGCTCTTTGTTTCCCCTCCTGGGGCCTGAGAGACCACCCTGAAGGCAGAGTTGGTAGCAAAGATGTGTGGTGGTTCTATTTGTGTCAAACTCCAGAAATCTGCTGCAAACCCAAACTGGCTCTGATGTTCAGTATCTCTTTCTCTATGTTTGCTTTATGTAAAATCCTCCCTCGGGGCTCTACTAAATAAACCTGGGAGCTCCTTATACAGTCTCGAGCTAAGTGGTTAACACTGGGGTTGAATCAACATGTCCTGACCCGACAGCACCCTCATCTTCCATAAAGTTGACCTCAAGCAGTAGATGGCAACCGAGGACTGAAGCAAAGCTAACCCTGCTCTTCGTGGTAGGGGTGTTCACAACTCTGTAATCCTGACATGTTTCCCTAATGATGCTTGATAGTAAACCAGTCCTATGTCATGGACTCCTTGCCTGGCTTTGGGGAAGGAAAAGACAATTGGACACGAAGATATAAAAGACCAGAACTCAGTGCCAAGGCAGAAAGCAGTCCACCAGGTCTGCACAGACCCTGGGTGGCGTAGGGTGGGAGCAGGGGACTGGAATGAGCCCTCCCAGCCTGTGTCAACCTGGCCCTCCTCACTACTATTCCTTCCTAAGCAAAAGAGGCTTCTATTTTTGCTGCAAGGTGCTTGATGCCTTCTAATGGCCCTGACAGCAGTCCCCTGGAGGGATGCTAGGATTTCATTTTCTATTCAGGCAGCTCAAGGATGCTGGGTGGGTGGGGGTGGGGGGTCATCCAGACGCCAGGAGCCAGAGACAAGCACTGCCTGCAATCATATCAGAGGAGGACACAGCACTCTGGAGGGCTCCGGGCAAGATGCTAGGATGTCCACACGGTCCACGGGGCCTGGCACAGCAAGGGTTATTCCATCCATCCTGTACTCACAAGGACAGGCACTCATGCTTCACAGGTGGGGACCTTTTAATCCTCCCAGCACCACTGCAAGGTAGTGAACATGATCATCAGCTCCATTTTACAGGTGGGGAAACTGAGGCTCATAAAAATGATTGAGGTCACACAGGAAGTGCTGGGGCTGGGGTGTAACATCGGCACTTAGCCCCCGAATCCATACTCTTAGTTCCCACATTATGTCAGCAGGAAGAAAAGGGGAAGACATTTATAATACATAAACCCAAAGAAGGATCATTAAGAAATCAGTAAGAACCCAAAAATGGGGACTTGCTTGGTGGTCCAATGGTTAAGAATCTGCCTTCCAGTGCAGCAGTCCCAGGTTTGATCCCTGGTCGGGGAACTAAGATCCCACATGCCACAGGGCAGCTAAGCCTATGAGCTGCAACTACTGAGCCCATGTGCTCTAGAGCCTACATGCCATAACTAGGGAGTGGCCTGAGTGCCACAACAAAGAGCACGTGCACTGCAACTAAGACCCAACACAAACAAATATTTTTAAAAGAATTTAGAAAATGAGTAAATGACATGAATCTAATTCACAGAATAAAAATACATGAAACATATATATATATATATATGTGTGTGTGTGTGTGTATATATATATATATAAAATTTCATTTAAATATATGAAAAGATGTTCAACCTCACTGGCAGGCAGAGAAATGTAAACTAAGACCCTTTCCCTACCAGACTGACAAAAATTTAAAATATCTGACAATAGTAAGTGTTGTCAAGGAATAAGACAAGCAGGACGCACACACACACGCATGCAAAACTGGCCGGACTGCTCAACAGGAGACACTCTTCAGAAAACAAATTTTGCTGCTTTCAGAAAATAGGAAGACTCGTGTACTGTCTCCTGCAACAATTACCAGCCTCGCTAAATATTCTAGGCAAATCTGGTTCATGGTCATGTAGAGACACACTGGGTATTCCTAACAGCCTTGTCTGTAACAGCAAGAACCTGGGAAGCACCTGAACATCCACCAATGGAGAACAGACAGGTTACATCATGTTCCTACAATGAAACCCCATGCACCATTGAGAAGGTCTGAAACGACAGCTACACGTTTTCTCAGGGATGAATCTCACACACATAAGATGCAGCAGAAAAGGCAAGCTACAGAAAAAAACACACACTTTGAGATCAGTTACACCATACTTCAAGATGGGAAAACTCACAGGCATGGCTGCGCTGACAAACACAGTGAGTGTAAACATCTAACTCTCATAGCAGTTACCTCTATGTGGGGACAAGAGGGTGCCAGCAGGGAGGGGCTCTAGTTGCACAGCTCATTGCGGTAGATTAAAACATTCCACAAGTTCTTGCACAATCCCCTCAAAGGGTGGATCCACTTCACCTTCCCTGGGCCATCTCTAGTGAACAGGTCCTGAAAGGCATGCACTATTCTTACATCACTCATTCAGGGGAAAACTGGTAACCATTAACACTTTCCATCTTAAGCTATGAGGTCATCCATGCAGCACCACAGACAGGGCCACACGGCAAAGAACTGAGGCTCCTTCCAACAGCCACATGGATCCTCCAAGGACCACAGCCCCAGCCCACACTTTGATCTTGACCCTGAGCCCAGGGACCTCAGCCCGGGGTCTGAACTGCTCCCAGATCCCTGACACACAAACTCTATGTAGAAGATAGTAAACTGGTAGGGGGACAAGGGGTTGATGTAGAAAAGAATCACTTTACTGTTTTGCCAGGCAAAAGGGAACACAGCAGGTTCATGCCTCAAAACTGTGTATCCCAACCAGGGGAGGATCTGGTGAGGAGTTTTACAGCAATGTTTCAAGGGCAGAGTTGCTGATAATGAACAGGGTGTGTGCAGGACCTGAGTTCCTTCTTTTTTAAATTAATTTTTATTGGCGTGTAGTAGCTTTACAACATTGTGTTAGCTTCTGCTGCACGGCAAAGTGAATCAGCTATATGTATACATATATCCCCTCTTTTTGCTTCTTTTAAATTTATTTTTAATTGGAGGATAATGGCTCTACAATGTTGTGTTGGTTTCTGCCATACAACAACATGAATCAGCTACATGTATACATATGTCCCTTTCCTCTATAGCCTCCCTCCCACCCCCTCATCTCACCCCTCTAGGTCATGCCCTCTTTTTTGGATTTCCTTCTCATTTAGGTCACCATAGAGCACTGAGTAGAGTTCCCTGAGCTATACAGTAGGTTCTCATCAGGTAACTATTTTATACATAGTGAAAATAATAAATGTTTATTGTTTTATACCACTACATGTTGGCATGGAAATAAATAATTGATACAGTAGTACTTTCCATCTTAAGTAGGTTGTGGGTATACAGGTGTTCATCACATTATTCTGTTTACCTTTTTGTATGCTGAATGCTTTATAATAAAAATTTAATACCAAAGTCATTGCTGGTTAATAATTGCAAATGATGAATCGTAAAAGACAGGAAACCATGACAGGCACTCCCTTCTTCCTTTTAGGTGACTAAGGAAAGAGGTCTCTTCTGGGGACATAAGTGTTAGTTGCTCATCTCCAACTCCTTGTGAGCGCATGGAATGTAGTCCACCAAGCTCTTCTGCCCATGGGATTCCCCAGGCTAGAATACTGGAGTGGGTAGCCTTTCCCTTCTCCAAGGGATCTTCCCAACCCAGGGATCGAACCTGGATCTCCTACACTGTAGACAGATTCTTTACCATCTGAGCCACTAGAGAAGCCCACTCTGGGAACATAATGAACTTACAAAAGCCCCCTAGACGGGGTGGAGAGTCACAGTTGTGGGCAGGGGAGGAAGGGGCTAAGGACGTGCTCTATTAACATATTAAAATAGGGAGATGTTTTTAGCTAAGAGAGTATGAAACTGAGCCTGAGAGGTCACCCCAGTGGGAAGGAAGGGTCAGGGATGTCGTCAGCACTAGGGGTGGCCCACTCCTTCACCCACTCTCCCCATGCCTTTCAGCCATCAGAGAAGGACAGGGCTGCCAGGACCTGGTCATCAACACACTCTCTCTCCCCTGTAGGTCCTAGATAGAAGGACACTTCACTTCTTAGACATGGTTGAGCTGGTCAAAATCAACTGGTCCAGTTAAAGCAGCCAGACCAGTCATGTCCAGCAGACCCATTCTGTCCTTGAAGGACCAGCATAGAACTACTCGAGACCACTTATTTTATTTTTATTATTTAACTCATTAATTAATTTGGTTGCACCGGGTCCTAGCTGCAGTGTGTGGGATCTAGTTCCCTGATCAGAGATTGAACCTAGGCCCCCTTGATTGGGAACTCGGAGTCTTAACCACTGGACCACCACAGAAATCCCAACACCATTTATTCTAATCCTAATATTTAAGGGTTTAAATTCAAAATCTCACACATGCTCTCTTCCTCAATTTGCTCATTCAAAGAACTATGTCCAAATCCATTTAAATTGAAACAACCACTTTTCCTGTCATAAAGTGACAGTGGAAGCAACAGCAATGCCTCATCTATCCCGAGCTTGCTTTCCTCTTTCGAGAAAACAGTCAGTTGAGGTGACAGAAGAGGTTAAGCTATGCTTTTAACGTTCTCCTTTTGACCCTGATGTGTCAGGAAAATGACCCCTGAGAATCTGGATCATTTGTGTTTGCTCTCATCACTCACACTCTCCAGCTGGCCCCTGAGAACAAGAGGAGGAAAAGCAGAGGATGAGAAATGCAAATAGTGAGGGGGACCATGTGCAACATCGGGGCTCTCCAACAGCACCAGAGGTGGTGCAGGTGAGGCAGAAGCCCCGTCCCTGGTGATGCTCTGTCCCCACCTTGCAGGGCAGGGCCCAGACAGCCACACTCGGCCACTGGGGACCAGGATGCCTGACCTCAGCCAGTCAGGGTCTCCCAGCCAGTCAGAGCCCCCTGGGACATGAACCCAAAGGACGTGATGTCCCCAGAATTGCTTGCCGTGGTCACCTGAAGCTCGGCCATGGTAGGTCCTAGAGAGCCAGGGCAGGAGGCAGCATGAAGCTGGACGACACTCTCTCACCCACCAGCAGTTCATCCAGCTCCGGAGGTGGGGTACACTAATAGAAATGCTGGGCTTCCCAGGTGGCTCAGTGGTAAAGAACCCACCTACCAATGCAGGGATCGACATGGGTTCGATCCCTCAGTTGGGACAATGCCCTGGAGAAGGAAATGGCAGCCCGCTGCAGTATTCTCGCCTGGGAAATCCCACGGAAGAGGAACCTGGTGGGATACAGTGCATGGGGTTGCAAACAGTTAGACACAACTTAGCAACTAAACAACAACAACTAAAGCCAAAGAAAGAATGAGAATGGTAAACAATAGCCAAACTCACTTCTAAACAGATGCAGAAACCCTAAATATCACATCAAGTAAATGTGCCCAGCAGTTTCTAAGCAAACACATCACAATGAAGTATGGGTATACCCCAGGGATGTCAAGTTGATGTCATAATAGAATAGCTATTAATGCAATCGTTTGTCAGCACATGAACAGATTATCTCAGTTGATGTGGAAGAATCACTTCATAAAATTCAACAGGGATCATAACTAAAGGGAGGGGGACTTGTGAGTGGATCAAAGAGGGATGCTTAACAGACAGTGGTCATCTGCCGCAAGCCTGCAGTCAACATCCTACTGTCTGAGAGACCACAGGATACACCACAGGAAGGAACGGGACAAGAACTCAGAGCATAGCTGCTTCTGCACCGAAGCTGTCCTGTCACCCTTTGGCAAAGAAATCAGAAAACAAAAAGAAATCAAAGGATGATGGTTGGAATCAACAAGGTCCAACTGACATTATTTGCAGGGGACACGCTGTCAACAGAGAAAATCCAAAAGATTCTACAAACAACCCAGCAAGAGATTAAGACACAAACTCAACTATCACAAAGGGTCATTTTCAAAGAAACACCCCCTGGATAGTAGTCAAAAATAGACACCAAGGAATCAATCTAATATTTTTAAGAAAGCAAGACCTTTTCAGAAAAATACTCCATGAGGAAGACTCCATAAAAATCTCAACCATGTGGGGTTCAAAGAGCATCCATGTACCAGGAGAGTGATGTACTTCCTCTATAAGAAAGGAAGCTCCTGCATTCAGGACCCCTCATACCTCACCCTATGCATCCCTCCATCAGGCTACTCATCTGCATCCTACATCATATCCTCTAATACACAGGTAAACGTAAGGAAGTATTCCCCTGAGTTTTGTGAGCAGTTCTAGTAAATTAATTAAACTCAAGAAGGGGATCATGGGAACCTCACATTTATTTATAGCCCATCAGTCAGAAGCACAAGTGACAACCTGGACCTGGAGCTGGTGTCTAAAGTGGAGTAGGAGCAGTCTTGTAGGACTGAGCCCTCACCCCGTGGGATCTGACACCCTCAAGTAGATGGTGCCAGAACAGAGTTAAATTGTAGGATACCCAGCTAGAGTAGCACAGGGTGGTTCGGTGTGGCGACACTGCACACATCTGGTATCAGAAGTGCTGTGGATGTGGCAACAGCGTGAAGGTAAACGAGAAATCAGTTCAGCTATCCGCTGTCCCAAGACGGCTTTTTGTTTCGTTTTACTTTTCGGAGATCTTAGTTCCTCAACCAGGGACTGAACCTGCAACCCCTGCAATGGAAACATGGAGTTTCAACCACTGGACCATTTTTAAAAAGGTTCTCCTTACTAACACTTTATTTAGGAACTTTCCATCACTCTTCCTCAGTGAGATTGGCATGTAGGTTTCTTTTATTGAATGATCTTGATGTTTCTATCTTTTTCTATGTTCCACAGTAATTTAAGTAGCATTGAGAGTATACATTCTTTAAAGATTTGATGGGATTCTCCTGTGAAGCTATAGAGGTTTGGAGATTTTTCTATTTGTTTCCATGGAAACTGATTTGTTTACACTTTATTTATCCACTGGGGTCAGTTTGGGTAATTACATTTTCCTAGGAAAGTACCCTTTTTAAATCCAGGTGCACAGTTATTTGCACAGCAATATAAAAGTGGCTTCTAATGATTTTCTAACAGGCTCTGTTTTGTTGGTTATTTCCCCATTGTCATGTTTTATTTTGTGTCTTTGGAATCTCTCTCTCTCTCTCTCATAATTAGGTTAGATAGTGGTTTGCCCACCTGATTTTTCTCCTTAGAATTGGGATTCATATGTTTTTTAATAAGTTTTTAATGTGGACCATTTTTAAAGTCTTTATTGAATTTATTACAATGTTGCCTTGTTTTATGTTTTGTTTTTTGGCCCTGAAGCATGTAGAATATTAGCTCCCTGACCAGGAATCGAACTCACATCCTCCGCACTGGAAGGCAAAATCTTAACCACTGGGCTACCGAAGTCACGGGATTCATATGTTTATCAGTTCTGTTACTTTTCTCTGTTCTAATTCACACATTTCTGCCTCTGATCTCATTTCTTCAGTCTGCTCTCAGCCAGTTTACTGGGTTGTCTCATCCAACATTTTGAGTTGGATGTTGAATTCATTCATTCATTTATTTTTTATTTCAAGGCCATAACTACAGCTGTATCAACATCCCCTAGATGGATGTATTTATTTTCATTGTCATCATATTCTAGAAATTATGTAATTTGGTTTTATGTTTTTCCTTTCACCCAGGAACATACTGAATAGACTTTAATGCTCTAATTTCCTAGGCTGAAGGGGCTATGTGTTCCCTATCGTATGTTAACAGTGAGTTTCACTGCATTGTGGTGACAAAATGTTGTTTGTACCGTTCCATGTTATGGAACCTATGGAGGCTCTCTTTGTAGAGGAATCCATGTCAACTTTCATAAACGTTTCACATATTCTGGGAACAAGGGCTTCCCAGGTGTCTCTAGGGGTAAAGAATCTGCCTGCAATGCAGGAGATGAAAGAGATGCATGTTCCATCCCTGGGTTGGGAAGATTCCCTGGAGGAGAAAATGGCAACCCACTCCAGTATTCTTGCCTGGAGAATCCTGTGGACAGAGGAGTCTGATGGGCTACAGTGCTTGGGCTGCAGAAAGTTACAGAGTCTGGTATGCTGAGGGCATATTTCACATGCCTCCATGGTGTGCCTGGGGTGGAAAGTGGCTGCCTGGCCTCTGGAAACAGCACATTTCTCTTCATGCCTCCTGCCCCATGTGGTCTCCGCTTCATGGACATTCTGTGAAGCCCTGTATCAAGGGCTTCCCTGGTGGCCCAGATGGTAAAGAACCTACCTGCAGTGCAGGAGACTGGGTTTGATCCCTGGGTCAGGAAGATCCCCCTGCCTGGAGAACCCCATGGACAGAGGAGCCTGGCAGGCTACAGTCCATGGGGTTGCAAAGAGTCAGACACAACTGAGCGACTAACACTTCCACTTTCACCAAGGTCACAGGACAAAAATCTCTGGAACTGACCAAGCCCCAAAGCAACTGTTGGAATGAGCCTCTGGAGCTAAGCTGGCCAGTTCCCTGACACCATTTCAGGTAAAATATCCATGGTAATAGCCACCCTCTAGCATCCTAACCAATCACTAATGCTACCCTTCTGGTAGGAATTTTCCTCACTGTTTATTTTGAAATCTACTATTTATTTATTTTAATATTTATTTTTATTTATTTATTTGGCCAGGCTGGGTCTTAGTTGTGGCATGTGGAATCTAGTTCCCTGACCAGGGATTGAACCTGGGCCCCCTGCATTGGGAACATGGAGTCTTAGCCAGTAGACCAGCAGGGAAGTCTCCAAATTTACCATTTCAATGCAGGGATATGTAGTCCCACAGAAGGAGCCTGTTCATGAGAGCAGCTTGAATGATTCTGAACTTCCCTGAACAGTGATGAACTTACTCTCCAGACATACGTGTACCTTAGTCTATGTATATCAAAGATGACTGTGAAAATGGCAATTATCCAAGTTCACTACCCTGTGGGACACAACGTTTACTAAAGCATAAGTAAATGCTGGAGGAGGACAATGAGAAGATATGGCCACCAAGAGACGCAAGAACTGACCTGGGGCAACCGCCCAGCTCCGTACCCCTCCCCACTGTTCCCACCTGGGAGCTGTTTCAAGGACGCAGCCTTGAGATGGTGGTTTCTGTTGAGACCATCTGGTCTGTACCCCTGACTGAACTCCTCGAGGGCCCCCATACAAACTTGAAGGTTTTGGCGGGCGAG
The DNA here is from genome assembly GCA_917880005.1 of Nanger dama. Classification (NCBI taxonomy): domain Eukaryota; kingdom Metazoa; phylum Chordata; class Mammalia; order Artiodactyla; family Bovidae; genus Nanger; species Nanger dama. Next base: position 2,929,733 of record CAKJTW010000108.1, on the reverse strand, counting down.
TGTGGAGATCTACTGATTTTCGGCCACCTAGGACAAGCCTCCTGTGTTGATTCCCTTGTCAGTAAACCTGCCTCCTGCACACCTGGAGTGTCTGCCTCTTTCTTGGTCTCTCCCTGCACTTCCTGTGCACGAGGGGAGGCTGGTTCCCCTTACACTTCAGGGAACTCCCAAGGTTATGAACTAATCATTGTCATGCCAGCCAGGAGATGGAAGAATTGGGTCTCAGGAAAGAGGCATGAGGGAGTGGGAATCCCAAGGTGGGTATGTCCAGAGGTCCAAGCTGAAGACACTCCCACTGGTCAAAGGTAGGACCATCTGAACTTCAACGAGGATTATGACTACAACAGTTTGAAATCTATCAAGTATGTTCAAGCCCCAGAGTTCACAACGAGTGTTTAAATTTTTAAAATCGTACTGGAGGATCATGGGAAATACATTCATCTCTGAAACTGACGAGGTAAATGAAGTAAAATAAGGATGTGTTTACCTGTATTTTCTCTGTGAAATGTTTCCCTGAGAAACCCTACAGGACATGCAGAAAGCATCCACAGAAGCATTCCAGTTGATAAATGGAAAAAAGAAATGACACTCAGAATATCATTTCATTTTTTTAAACTTTTAAAAAATTAACATCTAGGGGAAACAAAGTCATTCAGTCGTGTCTGACTCTTTGTGAGCCCATGGACTATACAATCCATGGAATTCTCCAGGCCAGAATACTGGAGTGGGTAGCCTTTCCCTTCTCCAGGGGGTCTTCCCAACCCAGGGATTGAACCCAGGTCTCCCACATTGCAGGCAGATTCTTTACCACCTGAGCCACCAGGGAAGCCCAAGAATACTGGTGTGGATAGCCTATCCCTTCTCCAGGGGATGGACCAGATGGTCTCAACAGAAATCACCATTTCAAGGCTGTGTCCTTGAAACAGCTCCCAGGTGGGAACTCTGGGGAGGGGTATGGAGCTGGGCGATTGCTCCAAGTCAGTTCTTGGGTCTCTTGGCGGCCACATCCTCTCAAGTGACCAGCATTTACTTATGCTTTGGTAAACGTCATGTCCCACTGGGCAGTGAACTTGGATAGAAAAGGGTGGAATAAACTGGGAGACTGGGATTGACTTGTAAAATAGCCAATGAGAGCCTGCTGTACAGCACAGGGGGAAGAAAAAAGAAGGTACCATCTGTTTGCAGGACATACATTGTTGTTGTTGTTTAGTAGCTCAGTCGTGTCTGATTCTTTTGTGACCCCATGGACTGTAGCTCACTAGGCTCCTCTGCCCATGGGATTCTCCAGGCAAGAATACTGGAGTGATTGCCATTTACTTCTCCAGGAGATCTTCCCAACCCAGGGATCAAACCTGCATTACCTGCATCTCCTGCTTGCCAGGTAGATTCTTTACCACTGAGCCACCTGGGTAGCCAGCCACATATTAAGTCAACCTTTAAAAGACATTCCAAAATATTCATCAGACAGATGAATACTGTCTGATTCCACTTATATGAGATACCTAGAATAGTCAAATTCATAGAGTCAGAAAGTACAGTGATAGATGTCAGGGACAGAGGGGAGCAGGTGGTGGGGAGAAGGGGAAGTTAGTGTTTAATGAGCATACAGTTTTAGTACAGGAAGGTGGAAAATTCAGGAGATGGACGATGCTGAGAGTTGCATAGCAACATGAATGTACTTAGTGCCACTGAGCTGTACAGCTAAATATGGTTAAAATAGTATGTTTTATATTATGTGACTTTTACCACAATAAATGTACATTAAAGAATAAAATAAAAACTTATGTCTGAGATCTACCCAAGACTAATTCTATTCAAGTCTTCAGGAACGGGTCACAGGCATCTGTGTTTTAGAAATGTTCTCCAAGAGGCAGGAGTGGGCAACCATGGTTGAGAATTAGTGAGTATTCCCTTCAGTGTCCTTATGTTCTCACCTGCAACAATCTCCTTCCTTCCATCTCAGCCACCCGCCGCCCCTCCCCTAGAATGCCCCTCCCCTAGGACGAGGTTCCTCCAGTTGGAATTCCCTCCAGCTGGAATCCCCTCCAGGGTGGAAGCCTCTCTAAGGTGGTCCCTCCAAGGTGATCTTTCCTTAACCAAAGGCACTCCATCCTTCAAATCCAGCTCAGAGCCTACTTCCTCTGAGAAGACCCCCATGAATTTCCATGGTGCTGAAATGCATGTTCTTCTACAGCTTCATGGAGGTATAATTTACATACCACACAATTCACCCATTATAAGCAGTGAGGATTTTCAGTGAATGCATTCAGATGCTCAGCCAGTGCCACAATGCAGTCTTAGAACATCTCCATCACCCCCAAGCAACACTGCCCTCCCAGCCAATCCCGCTTCCATCCCCAACCCTGGGCAGCCACGAATCTGCTCTCTCTCCCTATAATTATGCCTTCTCTGGAAGAATCATATAAATGGAACTGTACAATATGTGTCCTTTTGTATCTGGCATCTTTCACTCAGCACAATGTTTCTGAGCCAGCTGGGTATTTTTAAACGTACATGGGGATTTGGTATTTAAAGGAATGCTGGCTGAATCCAGCCATAAGCAAATGAATCACTTCTCAATGTGACTCCTCCTCCCCCTCACATCTTTATCTTGTAAAAATGGTGTTTGCATCTTGGTCCTCTCCAGCCAGGCTTGCTCTAGAGGTGCCCTGACCCTCCAACTCCTAACCATGTGACAGGTTTGGCTTGACTCTGCCATGCTGCTTTTTTGTTGTTATTTTTTTTTTCCTATAAATCAGATGCCATAAACACTCAAATAACCCACCTTTTTAAAAGTACGTTTACAACATCAGAAGAATTCAGATGAAATGTAAACCCTTCTATTTACGATTTTTATACACATAAACCAAATCACAAACACCACAAATAAATGTGGACTTCCCTGGTGGCTCAGATGGTAAGGAATCTGCATACAATGCAGGAGACCTGGGTTCAATCCCTGTGTCAGGAAGATCCCCTGGAGAAGGAAATGGCTACCCACTTCAGTATTCCCACAGGGAGAATTTCATGGACAGAGGAGCCTGGTAGACTATATAGTCCATGGAGTTGCAAAGAGTCAGACATCACTGAGAAACTAACACTTTCACAAAAAAGTTTTTGTAACAATACATTGAATAAACACTCAGATGCTTAATAAACTTTTACTTTATTTGTTGTTAACTTACCATTATAATAAGTAATCTGTGTAGAATTTTGAGGTACAATACTTCCATTTTCCTCCATTTACACAGACCTATCTCGTGCCTAATGCCTTGGACCCAAAACCAGGAGCCCAGGGGCACAGAATGATCCGAGGCTCAGAGAAATCACCCACTTGCCCAGCACTGTTGGGAGACTGATTGTGTTACATTTCCAATCCTGACATGCACAGAAGCCCTGGGTCTTGTTGACACGCAAGTCACCAACAAACAGAACCAGCACTCACAAAGTTCTGTCCCAAGAATGCCGAGAGGAACAGGAATGTGACCTGTGCCCACCAGGACCCCACCCTTGGGGCGCCACATGGGAGCTGGCCCAGAGTCACTCAAGGACAAGCACCCTTCCCCAGGCACCTGGGGGTGCTTTGTGAATATCTCTTCTAATTCAGATCATTCATAGGCCTCTGCAAATAGAACCAGCTTCTTTATTTAACTTCATTGTTATCTACAGTTAAATCAGTGACTGTAAAACTGGCTTCTCAGCCCTTCTTAATTACCCAGAAGAAATCCCACAAAAGATGCATTTCCGTGAATAGAGCAGGTGGGCAGCCAGAATAAAATTTCTCTAATAGAGGTGATGTTCCTCCTGGGGTAATTTAAATAAGCCGCAGTGGTACAATCATTAAAATTAATTATGAGAGCTTTAAAAAAAAAAAGCCACAGGATGGGAATCAGAGGACCGAGTGCTTATCTTGGCCCTTTGGCGAGTTAACAGATGCAACCTTGGCTAGACCTATAACCATCTATGGCCCAGGCTTCTCACCTGTAAGATGTCATGAGTGTTGCAGAGAGCTATGGCTTACCCATTGCTGGGGACTCACAGGCAGACCCTGATTGGGCAACAACCAGAATTTTAAAAACAAAGTAGAATACTATAAAGAAGGCTGAGTGCCGAAGAATTGATGCTTTCAATTGCAGTGCTGGAGAAGACTCAAGAGTCCCTTGGACAGCAAGGAGATCAACCCCGTCAATCCTAAAGTAAATCTACCCAGAATATTCACTGGAAGGACTGATGCTGAAGCTGAAGCTCCAATACTTTGGCTACCTGATACGAAGAACTGACTCACTGGAAAAGACCCTGATGCTTGGAAAGACTGAGGGCAAGAAGAGAAGGGAGCAACAGAGGATGAGATGGTTGGATGGCATCGCTGATTCAATGGACATGACTCTGAGTAAACTCTGAGAGATAGTGAAGGACAGGGAAGCCTGGTGTGCTGCAGTCCATGGGGTTGCAAAGAGTTGGACACAACTGAGTGACTGAACAACAACAAAAATACTATACAGAATGCACCACTTCAAATGAAGGTAAAAATTGTTTCCTGGAACTTCTGTTTGAGATTTATAATATAGATATATATATGTCTTGAGTGGTTATGTAAAATGTCTTTTTACTGTGATTTAAAATCAAATTTCTGGACTTCCCTGGTGGTCCAAGGGTTAAGAATCCACCTGTCAATGCAGGGGACATGGATTTGATCCCTAGCCCATTAAGATCCCCCATGCTGTGCACCAACTGAGCCTACGAGCCGCGACTACTAAAGCCTGAGTGCCCTATAGCCCCTGTTCTGCAACAAGAGAAGTCACCACAATGAGAAGCCCACACACCCCAACTAGGCAGTAGTCCCCACTCACTGAAACTAGAGAAAGCCTGTGTACAGCAACAAAGACCCACAGCAACCAAAAATAAATAAATTTTAAACATTTTTAATATTTTTTAAAATAATAAAATTAAAAGGTCTGAGGAAGACCTACAAGTCTATGTTCTGGTCAATGCAACAAACATTCACAGAGAAGGACAGCATGAGGAAGGCCTAGGACCCATGTCAACCATTGGTAACAGGGGTTGGTGGTGGGTGGCTGTGCCTATGGCCCATCTGTCTGGAGAAAAGCAAGCTCAGCATACCACCCTGAAGCCAGAATGAGACCCTTTCCTGGTACAAACCCAGAGAGGGAAAGCAATCTAGACTTGGCAAGGTCCTGGGATCCTGAGGACATGGTGGGCAGGTGTGGCAGAAAGTTGCCTGATTATGCTCCTGATAGGGCCAGGACTCAAATCAGTTCTAAGCAGGCCATCTGCAACAGCATTATCAGTTCTAAGCGGGCCATCTGCAACAGCATTATGGACAGAGTATGTGTGGATCAACATGTGAAGCAGGTGATGATGTTGACAGGTATATTCCACAGGAAAGAGTTTTAGGAAGTAAAGTCAGGGAAGAAACAGGTGGGGAGGGGCATCTGGCTTTACTCAGTAAGACCAAGGCAAGGGGGCCAGGGCACTGAAGGGTTCTGAAATGAAGTCACATGATCTAAATTAAGTTTTAAAGCAATCATTGTAAATCAACTATACTCCAGTAACATTTTTCAAAAAATAAAAGGATGGAGACAGAGATTATCATACTAAGTAAAGTAAGTCAAAGAGAGACAGATATCATATGATATCACTCATATGTGGAATCTAATTTTTTATAAATGATACAATTGAACTTATTTGCAAAACAGAAACAGACTCACAGACATAGAAAACAAACTTATAGTTACCAAAGGGGAAAGGTGGCAGCAAGGGATAAATTAGAAGTTTGGGACTAATATATACACACTACTATGCATAAAATAGATAACAGACAAGGACCTACTGTATAACACAGGTAACTATACTTGATATTCTGTGATAAATATGGGAAAAGAATCTTAAGAAAGAATGAATATGTGTATATGTGTAACTGAATCACTTTGCTATACACTTGAAATCAATACAGCATTGTATATCAACTATACGTCAATAAATTTTTTTTTAATAGCAGTAACCCAGCTATCATATGGACATAGACCTGGGTGAAAAGGTGTAGGTCAAGGTGGAAGGGGAAGCGTGGACATGGGAAGCCAATCCAATGAGGAGATGAGGGGGTAGTGTGAGTGGTGACCAGGGAGGGATTCCAGAACAGATTAGATATAGCATTTGAGAGGAAGACAGGAGACAAGGCTGACTTCAAGGTTATTGTCCAGGCACCTGGAAGGATGGAGCTACCATTTACTATGATGAGAGATGGAGGTTGGGTGGGACATTGGAGAACAAGTTGGCACCTGTTGTGTGGGGTTAATTGGACCTCACAGGGAGATAACAGACAAGTCTAGTGTTCAGGAGAGAAGTCAGAAGAAAGATATGAGTTTGGAATTTTTCAGCGTATGATGGGTTTAGCACCACAAGACTGGGTGAGGTCAATGGGGTGTAATTATGGATCAAGCAGAGGAGAGGTCCACAGGTGGATGTCAGGACCCTCCAGCACTCAGAGGTCAGCAGAGGGACTGAGTCAAGTGGGAAGAAAATCCAGGGCACATGGTGCTCTGGGAGCCAAGAGAAGAAGCAGTTCCCAGGGGAGAGAGAGGACAAATGTGCGACAAGTCTAGGGAGAGAAGGACTAGGAGGTCCTTAAGTGACTGTGATGGGCAGTTTCATCAGAGTTTGTAGGGGCGTCAGCAGAGCTGGGAACGTCGACTGGGGCAGGTTTCAGAGAGAAAGGGAGGGGAGGAACTGGGAAAAGCCAGTGGAGATGACTCCTCCCAGAAATCTCCAGGAAAACACAGCAGGAAAATAGGACAGAAGCAGGAAGCAGTGGGAGCAGGAGATATGCCTCTTTTCTCAAATGGGTGATAAAGCAGTGTGTGTGCACGTGCAGAAGAAGATCCAGTGGAGAGCAGGAAGCAGAGCTGGGGGCAGGGGGAGTTCCAGGGATGACATCTGGCACCAAAACAGGGAGGGGGTGGCTCGTAGCCGGATACGTTATTTCCAATCTCAGGAGGAGTGTGAAGGATGCAGGCACAGATGCTGGCAGGGAGTGATGTGATGCTGGCGGGAAGTAATGTGAACTACGTGAGTCCTCCTTTCTTCAGAAATTCTGGAGCCTGCAAAACCTGAATGAGGTCTGGGATTCCAGGCTGATGAAGAGGTCAAGTCATCCAGGCCAAGGGAGGTAATGGGGTCGTGCAGTGACCAAGAAGACTAGTTCATCTCCCCTTTCCCAATGAACCTCAACATCTGCATTAGAAAAAGGCCACAAACTTTGGTTCTGACAATAAAAATTGAGTCCTTACTTTTAAAAATTGATTTCCAATGTTGTGTTAATTTCTGCTGCATGGCAAAGTGATTTGGTTATACAGATAGGGCTTCCCTAGTAGCTCAGATAGTAAAGAATATGCCTTCAATTCAGGAGATCTGGTTCATTCCCTGGGTTGGCAAGATCCCCTGGAGAAGGAAATGGCAACCCACTCTAGTAGTCTTGCCTGGAGAGTTCCACGGATACAGGAGCCTGGTGGGCTACAGTCCATGGGGTTGCAAAGAGTTCGACATGACTGAGTGACTAACACATACATTCTTTCTCAATATACTTTTCCACCAAGGTTTATCATAGGATATTGAATACAATTATCTGTGCTATATAGTCGAGCTTATTGTTTTATTATCCATTTAATATCCATTTTATTATCCATTCTCTACTTAAAAGCTTACGTCTGCTAACCCCAAAGACCCAGTCCATCCCACTTTTATTAGCTGCTTAAAGTTGGAAAACAAATCATATCATTGCTGCAAGTTCTCAGTTTCTCTATCTGAACACCACAAGGAGTTACTTTTGCTTTTACTTTTACTTTTGTATTTTCTATAAATACATACAGAAGTTCTCAGCTAATGAAAATTCAAGTTTCAGGAACACCATAAAATATAATTTTTATAGAGTTAGACACCATGCAAAACAGAGTAAAAATACTAACACATGCCCCCAAATACTAATCAATAAGTTTACTCTAACAGGTGTTACCAGTATGATTGGGAAGCCCATTTATGGCAGTTTGAATCATATTTGTAGATCTTATTTCTTAAACTGGGTGGTTTAAGAAACCACCCATCAACATCCTCTTGTTGATGTTCTATGTATTTTCTGTATATCTTGAAAATATTCTTTCACCCTTTAAGTCTTTTGTTGCATCCTGCTCTACACACTCAAGGGTCCAATTTTTCCTTTGATCAGGGGGCTGGATCCAGGGCTTGGCTATCAGATGGGGTCACATTAAAAAACTAAGGAGATGGGGATTTCCCTGGGGGTCCAGTGACTAAGACTTTGCCTTCCAATGCAGGGGGTTGCAGGTTTGATCCCATAAGCCTCATGACCAAAAAACCAAAACATAAAACAGAAGCAATATTGTAACAAATTCAATAAAGACTTAAAAAAGGTCCATATTAAAAAAATTTTTTTAATCAATGGGAAGATATATAGTTGTACACAGTTAATACACACTCTGCTTCTTGAGTCCATCTCCTGAGGGTCTATCTAGAAGCAGCGCCACCTCAGTCACAATAAGCACTCTCAGCACACAGACCTTGGTCTCTAAATACCATTCTCTAGTAAAAGGAACCAGGGATTCTTGGAGAAACAGTAAATTCCAGGGCTTGGCAGGGAAAATCTAAGTTGTGCCTGGAGCATCTTGTTGTAACAGAAAGTAAGGAAATACTCAAAAGAGTAAAGGCTGGGGGCATGTCAAAGAAACACAGGAGCCAACTGAAAGAGCTTCCAATGATCAAAGTTCAACAATTTAGGCAGCAAAATAAATAATGTAGGACTGCATTGTAAACCAAACTATAAAATAAACATTCATGAGTCCATAGGGATACAAATAAAATTTGAATAAATAAATCAGTGAAGGAAAATAGACAAGTCTCTGATACAGAAAAGTTCTACATAATTCATGTAGATATTCTCCCGTCAAGGAGGTTGAACATGACTCTCCACTCCTTAATGTGGACTGTTCATCTGACTGCTTTCCAGAGCAGAGTATGGAAAAGGCAACTTTACAGAAGAGAAACTAGGCAAAAACTACATCAGCCAGTGATCAAGGCCAAGGTCAACAATGATCCATCCTGGTGACAGCTATACCTCTGCCATAGGTTGAGAATGGCTCTTCACCTCTGTGGTCTTTCTCTCCCAAACCCCAAATCCAGTCTAACCATAAGTAAAACATCAGATTAGGTGAAATTCAGGGAAATTCTACAAAATACCAAGCCAGTCCTCCTCAAAACTATCAAGGTCATCAGAAACAAGGAGAGTCAGAAACTGTCCCAGCCCAGAGGAGGTTAAGGAAACAAGATGACTAAATGCAATGCAGGGTCCTGCGTGGGATCCTGAGACAGAAAAACGGACATTAGGTAAAAACTAAGGACATAAGACGGCTTCCCAGGTGACGCTAGTGGTAAAGAACCCACCTGCCAATGCAGGAGATGTAAGAGACACAGTTTGATCCCTGGTTTCAGGAAGATCCCCTGGAGGAGGGCAAGGCAACCCACTCCAGGATTCTTGCCTGGAGAATCCCATGGACAGAGGAGCCTGGCGGGCTACAGTCTATAGAGTCGCAAAGAGTCAGACATGAATGAAGTGACTTAGCATGCATGCAACAAGGACATAACAGCACATGGGGGTGGCCTGTGTGATGAGTAGGGTCTCCGAGTAAATCTCTGAACCTCTGCAAGCCTCAGGCTCCTGCTGTGTTCAAACCACAACTGTGGTGAAGTAGATTCAATACTCAAACACCCCCAAAACACAGGTCAACACTATATATGGAAATCACCATGCTATCACTTCTCCCCAGCATGTAGAAACCCAGATTTCCATGCACCCATCCAGAGAACTGTGCTCCCTGTCACCTCATTTGGCTATGCAACTCATTATACTAATTATTCTTTAAATCTGCGGATGTTCCTTGAAAAGCTGCTTTATTTATAAACAAGTTGCCCGACAACAAACCTTGGAGCAGAAGTATTAGCTTCAAAAGCCGCCAGTTAAAACATTGGCAATTCAGAGGAAAACCCATAAATGGCCTAGCACCTAATTCCAGTGCTGAATAATAAATCCATCATTAGCTCGCAGCAATATCTACGACCGGTCGTTCTAATCTCTGGAGGCAAGTTTCTAAGGCAAAAACAGCTCGGATTTTAAGGCAAATTTTATGACGCTATGGAGCCAGAAGGTCTGGTCCCAAGGCGGCTGTGAGGCCAAGTCTTTCCATCCTCGATGGTGGGGCCAGGCTATCGGACACTTTGCTTCCTGGCCACGGAGGTGGAGCTGGTTGGAAGAAGTAGAGAAGCCTGCAGAGCCCAGGCTCAGGGCAACTGGCTCCTCTCGAGGCTGAGGGGCAGTTCCAGAGGCCTGGGTCTGGTGTAGGAGAGAGAGCGGAGGGGGCGTGATGACCACTCCCTGATGCTCTAAGGAAACAGCACAGCCCTTCAGGAACAGCCTGGTCCTCTCTGCCTCTGCACACACATTGGGCCATGCCCTTGAGGATGGATGGGCAGTCAAATCCTCAGCAGGGCAAACACACAAATGGGGTGCCCACTCATCACTCCCTGGGGAGTTGCCGTGCATTTCAGCAGATGTTTCCTGCTAACAGTGCTGTGTGGATCATCCCTGAAGAGCAGCAGGCAAAACATTCACCTCCCAAAAGCTGCCAGTGCACTGAGGCAGGGAACAGAAAGTCTGGTGCCCCAAACAGGATCCCATTATCCACCACAGCAACCCCCCCACCAAGTGGGGGAGTGAGGCAGGCAGAGGAGGCCAGAGGATCCATAAAGAGCCCATGGGCTTGCCAAGCAAGGCCTTCAGGTTTGGAGTGGGAAGCAAGAGAGATGGATGGATGGAGTGAGGGGTGCAGCCACACCCAAGGAGGGGGTGAGGAAGGTTGGGCAGCAGACGAGATCCCCAGAAAAGCTCCTGACTGAGATGGAGGAGGCCTCACCCGTATGCCCAGCTCCCCACCAGATGGATGCTCTTGGGTCAGGATGCAGTGGGCTGTTTGCAGTGCTGGACGCTCACCTCCCAGCTGTGGCCCCCAAAGCCTCCCTCTGAACCTAGACTCCTAACCCATCAGACGGGACTGATGGTGCTGCCCCAAAGGTCTCATTTGGAGAATTCACAGGACACGTGGTCCCTGGAAGACACCGAGACCAGCCACAAAGGAGACTGAGGGGCACCTGAACCAGAATGGAGCCCAGGGCATGAGAGGTATTCCAGCCACCGAGTGTCCACCTGGCCACATGGGAAGGCCAGTCATCAGGAGGACTTGACACTTTCCAGGCCCATCCCCTTTGGAACTGAAATGTCCTAAAACTTGAGGAGAAGTGTGAAGGAGCAGAGGATGTATACATTCTTGATTCCATTAGCTCTGCACTATCATTCTGGATGAGTCACAATATTTACAAATTTGAGAGCTGAGAACGGTCCAGATGCTCCAGCAGCAGCTCTGTGTGATGAGTCTGAATGCCCCCTCCCCCTCCCCCCCACAACCAGTGTGCTGAGTGGGTCCTTCAGCATCCCTGTGCTAGGCTGAGCCAACCCAGGCCCACTCAGCCATCCGACGTGCCAGGGGCCACACAGCCAGGATCCCAACACAGCCACCTATACCATGACCCAGGGGGAGTTCCTGAAAAACCTGACCATGAGAAAAAGTCTACCTACCCACCCAAACCAGTGTTTCAGGGACTCATGCCCAAGTTGAGAATCCACAGCATATCCAGGGGGCTGAGAACAGCAGGGACTCTGATGCAGACCCCACCCTCTCTGGGAGACAAGGGCCCTGTGTGGGCACCTCCAGGCGGCTCGGCCTTCCTTGTTCTTGTTATTGTTGTTCAGTCACTCAGTTGGGTCAGATTCTTTGCAACCCCATGGACTGTAGCACGCCAGGCTTCCCTGTCCTTCACCATCTCCCAGAGTTTGCTCAAACTCATGTCCACTGAGTCAGTGATGCCATCCAACCATCTCGCCCTCTGCCTTCCTCAGGCTGCACCTGAGGCCACCTCCCCACCTCCTCCCTCCCCGTCTGACACTCTCCCTCCCCAGCTTCCTTGCAGGCTGCTCTCTCAACAAGGTCCACACATATTTAATCCTGCCTTAGGTCTGCTTCTCAGAGGACCTGACCTAACCCAGTTCCTTCCAAGAAAGAAAACAGAATAAACACACACACACACACACACAAACCAAACTCCAATACACCCTTTAGAAAGCACAGAGCCAAAGACACAAGTCTATTTGTGGATAACTTTACAATAAAAGCTCTGAGAAAATATGAGAGACAGCCACTACTGTCACAGGAAGGGGAGAAGCTTACACCTGTAGGACCAGGCTGGCTGCTCACTCTCTTGACTTCTACAATTTCTTTTAATTTTTACTATCAAAATAACCTTCATACAAAACAAAAAAGCATAAGACAAATAATTTAGCTAATACATGACTACTAAACACCCTGGTAACACCAGCTTGGTAAGAAGACAGACTGTACCAGCCACCCCTGAGGCCGCCTTGATGCCGCTCAGAGACCAAGCACCCACTGTGTGCACCCTGAACACCTTGACTGTGTGGTCATCACCGCCTCACTTCTCCTTAACAATTTTCCACTGAGCACCCAGCCCTCAACATTGAGTGTGTCACTTTCAATCCATGGGCTTCTACTGCTCTTTTGTGTGTTAGTCACTCGATCACGTTCAACTCTTTGTGACTCCATGGACTGTAGCCCACCAGGCCCCTCTGTCCATGGGATTCACCAGGCAAGAACACTGGAGTGGGATGCCATTCTCTTCTCCAGGGGATCTTCCCGAGCCAGGGATCAAACCCAGGTCTCCAGCACTGCAGGTAGATTCTTTATAGTCTGAGCCACCAAGAAAGCTTCTTTGTACCCTTGCAAATTATTCACCACAGACACTGAATCATTTGTTGGAGAGCATTTCCCCTGACTGAGATTTTGATGACTGTCCCTACAGCTGAGGAGAACATCGTCCTCTGTCCTCTGCACTCCAGCAGATTGGTGGTGAGAAATTGGTTTCACGTTAGAATTTGGAGGCAAACGACTTCCCTGGCAACGTGGTGCCCTTCCTCAAGAGGCAGGAGCTCCAGACGCCACTTTCTGCTACATCACCTGGCATCAGTACCACCACCCAGTGTGTCCATTCATGCAGCCACATGCTGGACCCCTTCTGAACACAAACGCCTTCTGAAACTCCCTCACCTGCCACTGGGCTGCCCTGCTGTCACTCATACAGGAAAGCAAGATAAACAATTGCCTTTTCTGTTATTTAACAAAGTTCAAAAAATCATTCTCCAAAGGTGAGCAATTAGGTTGTTTTGGTTTTTCTTAGTATCATTCAGAAATCACAGATAACTCTAATTAGAAAAGATACGTGCATGTCTACTGCACTGCCAGTTACAATAACCGGGACATGGAAGCAATGTAAGTGTGCATCAACAGAGGATTAGATAATGAAGATATGGTACATATACACAATGGAATATTACTTGGCCATAAAAGGAATGAATAAATGAGACTTGGAACAACATGAATGGACCTAGAGATGATCATACTAAGGGAGATCAGACAGAGAAAGAAAAATACCATTTGATATCACTTATATGTGAAATCTAACAAATGATTCAAACTTATTTACGAAACAAAAACAGACTCAAAGACAAGTTTATGATTACTAAAGGGGAAAGGGAAGAAGGATAAATCAGGAGTTTGGGATTACTATTTAGACACCACTATATATAAAATGGATAATCAACAAGGACTTCCTGTACAGCACAGGGAACTGTACTCAATATTCTGTAATAACCTATATTGGAAAAGAATCTGAAAAAGAAAAGATATATGTACATGCAGAACTGAATCACTGTGCTATACACCTGAAACTAACCAACACTGTAAATCAACGATACTTCAGTTTTTTAAAACAAAAAACTCCAGATTTAAACATCTTAAATGCATTTCAATCTGCTGCAGTCTTTCTTCTTACTGATGTTCAAACTGTCCCATCTTTGGTCTCTTCAAATCCCAGGTCCTTTTAATACCATCCCAGGGGGTCTGAAGGTTCCTCTGCTCTGACAAAATGTTCCAGGTACAACTTGTACAGTTTCTATTCTTGACCCAGACTCTGCTGTTTGTCCAAGGAGTCCTAGTTTCTTTTAGTAGAAAACTGAATTTCAAGACCACCATCAGAGGCCTGGGTATCTTCCTACTGTTGGTGAGGCCACCATTTCCAGACCTCTCTGGGCAACACAGCTGGTTAGAGGAGCTAATGTTTAATGGGAAGAGAGTCTCAGTTTCACAAGATGAAAAGAGTTCTGAACATGTATGGTGGTGATGGCTGCAAACAACATGAATGTACTTAATGTCACAGAACTGAACACTTAAAAATGGTGAAAAAGGACAATTTTATGTTGTGTTTATTTTACCACAGTTTTTTTAAAAGCACTGAATATAACTGATTTATACAATTTTCACACAACAGTAGGATACAAATTCTATTCAAGTTCCCACAGGCTATAAACTAGGAGACACTGGAACATATCTGGGGACATAAGACAAAGTGCAAAAAAATTATGTTGAGTTGGTTCATAGTGCTTTTCAGGTCTATTATATCCTTCTACTTCTCTGTATATTCATTCTACTAATTATTGAGAGTTTGATACTGAAACCTCAGCTAAAAAATCTTAATTTATCTACTTAAAAGATAATTGTAATATATAGTAAAACTATATGTAACTTTGCTCTGTATTTTACAAGTCTCCTGTAAATGTGCTATCATACTTTCATAATTCTGTAACTGTATAAGTATAACTGAATTTTGTTTCTAGCCGCATGAAAGCTTTTAAGTTACAAATGGCTGCTCAAACTCCTGCTACTGCTGCAACTTCCTCCAACTACTACTTGGGGCCCCTGGATCAGATATCCTCAATATGAGGGTTAGGAGAATATGTTGCCTCCCCAATTTAGGGACAACGCCCCTTCTCAGCTCGGAAGCAGTTATGGAATGAAAACGACGCCCCTTTTCCCTAGGCAACATAATTCTCCTAAAAGAAAAGGGGGGATGAGAGAGTCATTTCCTAGGCAGGTTGATAAGAAGTCTAGGGGTCCCCAAGGAGAGAGGGGTCTGGAATTCTCAAGGAGGAAGAAAGGACAAACTTATTTCTCTACATTCCTTAGGATTATATAACAACAATATATTCTGCCTGAGGGCAGGTCTCTGGATTAAACCTTCTCTTTACAAGGATTATATAACAGCAATGTATTATGTATTCTGCCTGAGGACAGTCTCTGGATTAAACCTTCTGGCTAATTCTGTTATCTTAAAATGTAAATTATAGGAGTAGGTCTGGTGAGGTCTTTACAGCCTCCAGACCTTCATTGGATTAGTTGGAGAATATATAAACTCATTGCTAAAATTAACAAGCGGGTACTCTTTCTACCCCCTTCTGATGCCTATGTCAGAAGCTTTCTCTATCTCCTTTATACTTTAATAAAACTTTGTTACACACACACAAAAAAAAAAAAATTAAAAAGGAAAGAGAGAAAATAAATAAAAAGCATTGAAAATTTTTTTCAACAATCAAGTCCCACACAAAAGTCAACACTGACCAGGAAATCCAGATGGTACATAAACAATTCTAACAGACTCTTGTTTGCTAGTGAGCAACTGTGGGTGAGAATGAATTAAACTTGTTTCAGTGTCACTTCAATCAACTTCAAAGATTTTAGGACATAAATACATCATTCAGCCCTAACTATTTAATATGCAGAGCTAGACACTGTGAAATTAAGGCAACATCAAGGGTGCTACGATCTGAGAAAGTTTAGAAATCTCTGAACTATTGGATCCTAAGGAAGGTTCTGGTTTCTTCTAATCACAACTAACTCCATGGCTGTATAATTTAGCAATCCTACTCCTGGGCATATATCTGGAGAAAACCATTCTTCAAAAGGATCCATGCACCCCAATGTTCACAGCAGCACTATTCACAACAGCCAGGATATGAAAGCAACCTAGATGTCCACTGAGAGATAAATGGATAAAGAAGATGTGGTACATATACACAATGGAATATTACTCAGCCGTTAAAAAGAATGAAATAATGCCCTTTGTAGCAACACAAGGGACCTAGAGATTATCGTGCTATGTGAAATAAGTTAGACAGAGAAAGACAAATGCCACATGATATCACTTGCATATGGAATCTAAAATATAATGCAAATGAACTTCCAGATGTTCAAGCTGGTTTTAGAAAAGGCAAAGGAACCAGAGATCAAATTGCCAACATCTGCTGGATCATCAAAAAGCAAGAGAGAATCAGAAAAACATCTATTTCTGCTTTATTGACTATGCCAAAGCCTTTGACTGTGTGGATCACAATAAACTGTGGAAAATTCTGAAAGAGATGGGAATACCAGACCACCTGACCTGCCTCTTGAGAAACCTGTATGCAGGTCAAAAAGCAACGGTTAGAACTGGACATGGAACAACAGACTGGTTCCAAATAGGAAAAGGAGTTATGTTAAGGCTGTATATTGTCACCCTGCTTATTTACCTTATATGCAGAGTACATCATGAGAAACGCTGGGCTGGAAGAAGCACAAGCTGGAATCAAGATTGCCAGGAGAAATATCAATAACCTCAGATACGCAGATGACACCACCCTTATGGCAGAAAGTGAAGAAGAACTAAAGAGCCTCTTGATGAAAGTGAAAGAGGAGAGTGAAAAAGTTGACTTAAAGCTCAACATTCAGAAAACGAAGATCATGGCATCTGGTCCCATTACTTCATGGGAAATAGATGGGGAAACAGTGGAAACAGTGTCAGACTTTATTTCTTTGGGCTCCAAAATCACTGCAGATGGTGACTGCAGCCATGAAATTAAAAGACACTTACTCCTTGGAAGGAAAGTTATGACCAACCTAGATAGCATATTAAAAAGCAGAGACATTACTTTGCCTACAAAGGTCCGTCTAGTCAAGGCTATGGTTTTTCCAGTGGTCATGTATGGATGTGAGAGTTGGACTATAAAGAAAACTGAACACCAAAGAATTGATGCTTTTGAACGGTGGCACTGGAGAAGACTCTTGAGAGTCCCTTGGACTGCAAGGAGATCCAATCATTCCATTCTAAAGGAGATCAGTCCTGGATGTTCTTTGGAAGGACTGATATTGAAGCTGAAACTCCAATACTTTGGCTACCTCATGCGAAGAGCTGACTCATTAGAAAAGACCCTGATGCTGGGAAAGATTGAGGGCAAGAAGAGAAGGGGATGACAGAGGATGAGATGGTTGGATGGCATCATCAACTCAATGGACATGGGTTTGGGTGGACTCGAGGAGTTGGTAATGGACAGGGAGTGCTGGCATGCTGCAATTCATGGTGTCTCAAAGAGCTGGACACAACTGAGTGACTGAACTGAACTGAACTGATCTACAAAACAGAAAACAGATGAGGAGGTAGGGAAGGGATGGAGTGGGAATTTGGGGTTAGCAGATGCACACTATCATATATAGGATGGATAAACAGCAAGGTCCTACTATACAGCATAGGGAACTATATTCAATATCCTGTGATAAACTATAATGGAAAAGAACATGAAAATAATGTATTTGTATTAATACTACTGGGTCACTTTGCTGTACAGAGAAATTAAGACAACATTGTAAATCAAAAAATAGATCAATAAAATTTAAAAATCTTAATTTAAAAATCATTCCCTATCCTCTGTGGTTTCAGGACAAGTGGCTCAGTTTTACTGAGATTTATCTGTGGGACCCAGGACAGTGTAGCTCCAGGACCTAGTGCAGTGCCCTCTGGGGAGCAGCGCTCCCGGGGCCCCACACTTCATCCATCCCGCCAGCAGTGGGGAGAGCGGCAGCAAACCCACTGTGTGATGTGTGAACCCAGCCATGGCAGAGTTGCCTGGAGGGGATGCCATCCTGCAGAGGCCAGTGCACCTGAGCTTGACCATCTGCATGCAGCCTCAGACCCCAGCCCACACAGCTGGGGAAGGAGACAGAATGTACCAGACAGATCCCAGCCCAGGTCTCCCACGTTGACCACACACCTTGTGACACCCCTCCAGGCAGGATCCAGCTGTCCCCTTGGCCGGGCACACTGGGCACAGGCTCAAATGGCCTTGAGTCCAGTGCCCAGCACACGCAGGTGTGTCCTGTGCACACCAGAGCCTGCTCTCCTGCAGGCACAGCCAGGAGGAGCTGAATAGCACTTGGCCATTGATCAACTGCTTCCTCTTTCTGCATAAACATCCCTGTCAGATGCACACTGCCATCAGGCCCATTTCACAGATGGGAAGGAGGGGAGACGGAGGTTCAGGGAGGTGGAAGCTCCCAGGGGTCACCAGAGTCAGTAGCCTGACAAGTCAGGATCTGTCTCCATCTCTGGTCTCCCCATCCTAGCTCTGCCACCAGCTCCCCACCCTCACTGCTACCTGCCCTGACTCATCATCACCTGATCCCCAACCTGCCCCCACCCAGGTCCCTCTCTGCTTCTCTTTCACTCCCCTCAGCGTCCACCCACCAGCCCAAGGGCTCTGTGAACACTGGCCACTCCCGCCCCCTCTCCGCGCCCTGGCTCTCATCCCTGGGTGCTGAGCTGTGGAGAGGAACTCAGAAGGCATTGGGTACCTGGCATGTGCTGATCCGTGGGTGTGATTACCTTGTGCTGGGAGCTGCCTGGGACCCCAGGGACGAGGTGGCCTGTGCGCTGAGCCATCACCCACCATGTTGACACAGTCCCAGGACCGGCTGAGTGCTCTGCTCTCCAAGACACGGGATCTTTCTCCTGCCAATGGTTTTGTGTCCCAAAGGAGGGGGAACCCAAGCCCCCAGCCCCCAGCACAGAGCCGATGTGGAAGGTAACAGAAGACCAGCTGCCTGCGGCCCAGAGACCATGGCTTCTACCTGAAGCATCTTCCTCAAGAAAAAATTACGCAGGGGGTTTGGCAGAAAGACAGCCACATGGCAAACCTGGAGGGGCCCAGTCAGGACACTGCATCCCCGTCATACATGAGGAGGCTCCAGCAGACCCACGAGGATGGCTGCCAGAGATGCCGGGATCTCTGCAAAACCAAATTCTCTATTTCCAACTAGACTGAAACACCTCCCAGGAGGAAAGCACTTCCCTTCATTTCCCTATAGGCAATCAGATAAACAGACGGCAGGCCAATATCAAGACCTCCAAACTGACCTGAATGCATGCCATACACAGCAGATCCTGGTCTGGGAACAGAGGCTCCTGCATCACGTGGGATTAACAGAGCCGTGCTCTGTGTGAACTAATGAAGCTTTAAGATTACACATGGAACTTACAAAACAGAAGCAGACTCAAAGACTTAGAGAATGAACTTATGGTCACCATGCAGAAGGCGGAGGTGGAGGGATAGATTGAGAGTTTGGGACTGACATGTACACATGGCTTTATTTAAAATGGATAAACAATAGGACCTATTGTACAACACAGGGAACTCTGCTCAATGTCATGTGGTGGCCTAGATGGGAAAACATTTGAAAAAGAATAGATACATGTATATGTAGAACTGAATCACTGTGCTATACATCTGAAACTAACACAACAGTGTCAATAACTCTACTCCAATACTAAATAAACTTTTTTAAAAATCCTATAACAAACCATAAAGGAAAAGAAGGTAATAAAAAAGAATACATATATGTAGAATTGAGTCACTTTGCTGTACAGCAGTAACTAACCCAACATTGTAAATCAACTATCCTTCAATTAAAATTTTAAAAGCTATTACATTTTTTAAAAAGCATATGATCTAACATGGTATCAAACTAAGCTAAACAGAAACGACTCCTCTTCTTTTGGATAAGTGGGGGACCTGAAAAAGGAATACCTGGCAGGCTCCCACCCTCAGCAAAGACCATCAGGGTCTCCTATGGAGGCCTGTCCACACGGGAATCTACCTGAGCTGGACAGAGGCTGTGAGAACTGCTAACTCCCCCACATCTTCACTCCAGCTCCACCTTCAATACCCTGCACTGCAGCCTTGACCTTCAGCCCCCTCTGGTAATGGCCCCCAGGAAGGCCTCTGCCTGTGCCCAAGAGAGGGTCACAAGGTGGCCCTAAGCTTTGCTGGCCCTAGAATCCCTCAGGGACGATTTCAAAGCTACATGCCTGCACCCCAGGCTGCAGGTCCCCAACCTGACTGCAAGTGAGACATTATAGAGCCTACAACCAGCAGGCCCGGGCACCATCTACACCACACATCTACAGAGTCCACAGAGGAAGGAAGGCAGGCTAGGAGGGCAGCAGGGCCACAAGGCGAGTCAGATGACAGAGGCCCCAGTCTAGGCCACCACACAGAGCTCTGCTTTCCTTAAGGAGACCTTGGTGTAGGGAAACATCAACCAACATAAAGGGTTTCCCTGGTGGCTCGGACAGCAAAGAATCTGCCTGCAATGCAGGAGACACGGGTTCGATCTCTGGGTTGGGAAGATCCCCTGGAGAAGAGAATGGCAACCCACTCCAGTATTCTTGCCTGGAGAATTCCATGGACAGAGGAACCTGGTGGGTTACAATCCATGGAGTCACAGAGTCAGATACAACTGAATGACTCACACACACACAACCAACATAAACGTTCAAAGCAATACAGAGTTGGAGAACTACCTCTTCCTCCTTCCAGCTCAGCCTGCATGGGGGAATAAACACTGCTTTCTTCCTTGAGGCCTCTGTGAGAGGCCAGAGTGGTCATTTCTGGGGTCTGGTGGTGCCTAAGAGTTACTTGGGATGTTGTTGTCTAGGTCTGGCTTGGAGATGAGAAAGCTTTGTGTTTCTTCAAATTAGCACTAATTTAAAATTACAATTTTAGTCTTAATTGTATGTATTTGGGGATCCCATTTAAGCCTCTGGAAATAATTGCAGGGTAATATTTTGGGAAGTCATATTAAAATGCACAGATGTTGTCTGGAGACAGGCCTCTGGGGGTGGGCAGAGCCCTGGTAGAGAGGGGTAAGGGGCAGCTTTCATGGCTGGTCCATGCCCCCTCCCCACTCCCTAGTCTGGCTCTGGGAGGGGGCTGCAGGTAGAGCTCCTCTGAACGCAGCATGAACCAAATCCACCCCTCCTTACTGAATCTGGCACTGCCAGGACCCAGGAGGCCAAGGCCATGTGGTCACCATGCCACAGCCTGAGATGCTGGCATCAGGGTTGGGGGAAGGGCTGGAGGGATGGGCCAGGAAGGTCCTGGAGCATCCCCTGCCCACAGGGTGCAGAGGTGGTGCTGGCATGTCTGGGTGTCATATTCACTAGGAGCCCTTCCAAACCCTGGGGCTCTGGGTGGGGCCCATGTGACCCCAGGCTCTGTGCCCAGGATTGGGCCTGCGGTGAGAGGTCGACCCATCGCAGAGGGGTTTATGATCTGAGAGTGGTCCTACCCGTCCCCCCACCTCGGGAATGTCTGGAAAGAGCACAGAGGGCCTCTTCCCTCTCTCGCAAAGGATGTGGGCACTTGAGAGCACCGCATTTGTCCTGAAGACATACCCTGAGAGCCCTTTTCCACCTATGCTGGTGGGGCTGGAGGCTGGGCCCTCAGAGAGGTGGGTGACAGGGTCTTTGGGTCCACCGTAACACTTCCCCCTCCTCCTAATTCCTTGTTCTACAGAATACAAGTGGGCCAATATTACCTGTAAGTAAACAACCGAGATAAATGCTTCCATTTGAGCAAAGAAGCGACATCATCTTTAGCGAGTGGGCGGTGGAGCCAGGCTGCCTTGTACAAGAACTCTGGTCTTTTGGAATACATATTCTTTCCCTTCCCCTGATGCAATTAGGAAAATAATATTTTTTTACACTTGCAATTAAGAGCAGAACAGATGGCAATGGTTTAAAAATCTGTTCATGAGACTTGATACTGGGGGTGGGGGGCGTTGTTGACAAGACATGGAGGACGGGGCGACTCTGTTTTTCTTGCTGCGTGGAAGGCCCACTATTGTGATCCTCAAAACAAAGTACTGGGGACTTAAGGAAAGGGGTGAGAAAGAAGGTTCATCCACAGTACGAGGGCAAAACAGCCGGCGACTTAGAAGTGACAGCAGGAAAGCCCACCTGCTTCTGTGCAGCTGGGCCCACCCTGCTGCCCAGCAAGGCTGCAACCCCAAGACACCCACAAGCACCATTATCACCTCATGTTCCTCATGGCAGTGCTGGGCCATTTTCTCTATCCACTGAGGACTTTCAGAGCCTCGCGGACACGGGTTCCCTCATCTGTGCTTCAAATTCACCAAGACCACAACACATGAGAGAAATCCTACAAACTAGCCATCAGTGTGGCCAGGTGGCTTGGCCTTTTGATCACCTTTGGTTTATTCATTCAGAACCTGCTGAAACCAAACTGGATCCTGTGGGGCTTCTAGGCATGGAAGCCTTGCTCTGTCCCCCATTTCTTGACTATAGGAAATAAGCTTCATTCAGGCCCCATGACCTTCCCTGGGTTCCAATGGACAGGTTCAAGCAGTTGCTAATTAGGGATGGGAGGGGAAGAGGAGGCAAAGGAGAAGCAGTCAAGAAACAACAGTGCAAGGACTTCTCTGGTGGCCCAGTGGCTAAGACTCTGTGCTCCCAAAGGAGAGGGCCCAGGTTCAATCCCTGGTCAAGGAACTAAGATCCCACAGGCCACAAGTGAGAGTTTTCATGCCATGACTAAAAGATCCCGCATGACACAGCAAAGACTGAAGATCCCCATGCTGCAACAAAGACCAACACAGCCAAATAAGTATATTTTTTAAAAGAAGAAGAAAGCAGATATTGAAAAAAAAAAAAAAGAACCAGTAGCACAGCCTTGGGGCAGGGTCCTAGTTCCTCAGGGGATACACATACTATTACACTTTTGAGTTCTGCAGGAATTAAGTTGCCCGCCACCCAGATGGTGGATGGAATGAGGATATGGACCCTCGTGACTTCAGTTAACTAAAGCTTGGACTCTGTTGATTTTTTGCCCCAATTCTATGCTGAATTCCCTTCCGCTCAAGCTCCCTCATAGATATGCATGTACCCTTAGCTTAAAACTTCCCGTTTTATGGAGATGCTGCTTTGGGAAAGATCTCCAGTGTTCTCCTCACTTGCTGCAGGTAATAATAAATTCTTCCTTCTCTCGATCTTTGGCTTGGTTGTGTCTATTGGCTCAAACCCACCAAGAGGTGAACCCAGTGTTGGGGTGACATTCCCCCCTCCCCCACACCTTCTCACCACACCAACAGGCTCCCACTGATAACAGTGGGTTCCAGCTGAAAGAACTCCAAGACCAGGCTCTCTCTGAGACTCAGGGCTGAGAGAAGCTCAGTGTCCAGAGGGGAGGCCAAACCTAGGCCTCTGTCACCTACAGCTTCAGGAGATATGACACACAGCCCAGCTCCTATTGCATGCTCAGTCACTAAGTCACGTCTGACTCTTTATGATCCTTTGGACTGTAGTCCACCAAGCTCCTCTATCCATGGAATTTCCCATCAAGAATACTAGAATGGGTTACCATTTCCTACTCCATGGGATCTTCCCGACCCAGGGACTGAACCTGCGTCTCTTGCATCTATTGCACTGCAGGCAGATTCTTTACTCACTGAGCCATTGGGGAAGCTCCAGTTCCTAATGAGATTTACACAAACTCACACAAGAAAGTGCTTTTACCTCAGTTCCTATTTTCCATTATAACATATCTGACTTTCAACAACAAATTAGAAAGCATGTCAAAGGCAAAAAAATAATTTTTTAAAAACCCATACTCTAAAGAGATAAAGCAAGCATCCTAACCAGACTCAGATATGATACAGATTTTGGAATGAATAGACTAGAAATTTAAAGTAACTATGATTCATATGTTACAGGCTCTGATGGGAGAAGACAGCATGCAAGAACAGATGGTAATGTGAGCAGAGCTATGGAGAGTCTAAGAAAGAATCCAAAGGAGATGCTAGAAATTTTTTGAAAACTGGTAATAGAAAGGAAGCATGTCTTTGATGGGCTCATCAGCAGACTTAATACAGCTGAGGGGAAAATCAGTGCTGGAAGACAGGCCAATAGAAACTTCCCAAATTGAAATTTTGCAAAAAGGTCATTCCAGGAGTGAAAGCAGAGACAGAACAGAGCATCCAAGGGCCACGGGACAATATTAAAAATATAACATACATGTAACTGGAAGACCCAAAGGAAATAAATGAGATAATGAGGAAGAAAACATATTTGAGGTAATAATGGCTGACAATTTTTCTAAAATTAACAACAGATACCAAACCACAGATTAGGAAATCTCAAAGAACACCAAGCAGAATAAATACTTAAAAAAAAAAACAACAAGTGACTAACAGATGCAAACTATTATATATAGGATAGGTAAACAATAAGGTCACACTGTGTAGCACAGAGATCTATATTCAATAGTCTGTGATAAACCATAATGGAAAAGAATATAAAAAGGATATACATATAACTGATTTCACTCTGCTATACAGTAGAAATTAACACAGCATTGTAAATCAACTATACTTCAATAAAAAAGTTTAAAAACAACAACAACAAAAACTACACCTAGGCATATCATACTCAAACTGTAGCAAACCACAGACAAAGAGAAAATCAATACATCAATACCCGTTTTAGGAACTTCTCTAGTAGTCCAGTGGTTAAGAATCTGCATACCAATGCAGGAGACATGGGAACTAAGCTAAGTTCCTGGTCTGGAAACTAAAATTCCACATCCCATGGAGCAACTAAGCCCATCCGCCACAACTACTGAGCCTGCATGCTGCAACTACTGAAGCCCAAGCACCCTCTAGCCCATGCTCTGCAACAAGAGAAGCCACTGCAATGAGAAGCCTGCACACTGCAACTAGAGAAAGCTCGAACACAGCAACAAAGACCCATTGCAGCATAAATAAATAGTTAGAATAAATAGAAAACAGAGTTTGTCAGAGTGAATAAAAACACAAGACCCAACTGGATGCTGTCTATAAGAAACCCATGTTAAATATAGAGACTCTGATAGGTTGAAAGTAAAGAGATGGAAAAAGATATACCATGCTAATTACAGTTGAAAGAAAACTAGAGTATCAACGCTCGTTTCAGACAAAGCAGACTTTAGAACAAGGGAAAACATCAGGGATAAAAAGGAGGCATTACAATGAGATGCATAATTCAATTCAGTTCTCCAACAAGAGATCAAAACCATAAATGGCTATGCACCTAACAGAGCATCAAAATATATGAGGCAAAACTGATAGAACTGGGGAGAGAGATGGGCAAATCCATTATTATAATTGGAGACATTCACATCCTCCATCAGTAACCAATAGAACAAGTAGGCAGAAAATCAACAAGAATGGTTCCCCTAGACAGCACTGCCCATCAGAATGGAATTAAACTAAAAATCGATAAAGGAAGATGGGTGAAATCCCCAAATATCTGGAAATTAAACATCATTCTAAACAACACATGGGTCAATGAGGAAATACCAGAAGAATTTTTTTTTAGTTTTTTTAACTAAATGAAAATAAAAATACCACTTGTCAAAATTTCCATAGTGTAACAAAAGCAGTGCTTATCAGAAATATATAGCATTAAATGTACACATCAGAAAAGAAGAAAGTAGAAAATCAATAACCTAGGCTTCTACCTCAGGAAACAAAATGAAGGGAAAATGATGCCTAAAACAAGCAAAGGAAATATCATAAAAATTAGAGCATAAATCAATTAAGTTGAAAACAAGAAGAAAAGAAAGAAAATCAATGAACCTGAAATCTATTTTATTGACCAGTTGCTCAGTCGCTCAGTCGTGTCTGATTCTTTGCAGCCCCAAGGACTGTAGTCTGCCAGTCTCCTCTGTCCATGTAATTTTCTAGGCAAGAATACTGGAGTGGGTTGTCATTTCCTACTCCAGGAGATCTCCCCGACCGAAGGATCGAATCCATATCTCTGACGTCTCCTGCATTGGCAAGTGGAGTGTTTACCACTGTGCCACTGTATTGACCAGGCTAACCAAGGGATACAAGATACAAACTACCAGTACCAAAAAACGAAGAGGAGTCATCAACACTGATCTCATAGAAAAGGATAACAATACAACATTAAATGGATGATTTGATTACATAAAAGAATACTACAAAGAACTCTGTGCCCCCAAATTTGATAATCTGGATAAAATAGACCGATCCCTTAAAAGACATGTACTGGCAAAACTCACAAGAAGAGAAACAGACAAACAGAACAGCCATATGTATTTTTTAAATTTAATAAATAATTAATAACCTTCTTAAAAGAAATCAGCAGGCCCAGATGGTTTCTCTGCTGAACTGTACCAAATGTTTAAGGAAGGGATGATACAATTCTCTACAATCTATTTCAGAAATCAGAAGAGGAAGAACGTGTCCTAACTCATTCTCTGAGGCCAGCATTCCCCTAATATCACAACCTGGCCCATCGCCACCCTAACAGTAAGGAGGCAACAGTGCCACTCAGACACCCTCACCAGCAGAAGAGGACCCGGTGGGTCTGAAAGGAGACAGAAAAGGTGACAGGACATGTACGTCTGCTCTGTGTGGCTTGTTCTCTGGGAACGCCCAGAACTCGTCTTTCTCATCAATACGTCAAAACAGAAAATAGTGAGAAACAAGTGCTGCTGTCCTAGAGCTTTTGCTGCAGAAAGATGGCAGGGAGGGAGGCACCTGGCTGTCCCTCCTGCCCTCAATGGGCACATGAGCACAGACACTCAGATGCACTGGCACGTGGGACCTGGCAGGCAGCGTGGTGACCCTGCTGGTCCTACTCACCGAGAAGCTGCAGGCACCCCTGGACCCTGGGCCATCCGCAGGTCAGTCCTGGCCTCGCCGTGGGCTCCCCCCACGAGATGCAGAGATGATGGATCCTCTGGAGACTGAAATGGAAGAGCACATGGGCATCAAACTGCTGAGCACACACACAGACTGCTCGAGTGTAAACAGAAGTTCTCCAACGTGGGTGCCGATCATGATCACACACTCGATAAAGCTCCCTATTGTCGTTGTTGTTTAATTGCTCAGTTGTGTCCAACTCTTTTCGACCCCAGGGGCTGTAGCTCGCCAGGCTTCTCTGTCCATGGAATTTCCCAGGTAAGAATACTGGAGTGGATTGCCATTTCCTTCTCCAGGGAATCTTTCCAACCCAAGAATCAAACCTATGTCACCTGCATTGCAGGTGGATTCTTTACCACTGAGCCACCAGGGAAGCCCTCCAAAGGATACTCCTTAAAACAGGAAGAAGCTAACCAGACATGGACACAACCCATGAACCAGTAAAATGAAAGGTTGGTAGTCTATGTCATTATGCTTTGGTCAAGACTCATAGAATGTACAATGCAGAAAGTGAACCTAACTCTAATTCAGTTAATAATAATAACAGTGCATCAACATCAGCTCATCAGTGGTAACTAATGCACCATACTAACGTTAAGATGTTAATAGCAGGGGACATGAGGGGGGTAGGGATCTGGCCATCTGGAAACTTTCTGCTCAATTTTTCCATAAAGCTAAAATTGCTGAAATAATTACGTCTCCTAATTTTTAAAAATATGCTGATTGATATTCAGAAGGCTGAATGGAAAGATGGATATAACTGAGAAGCCAATGGGTAAACTGGAAGATGGAGCTAAGAGATTTTCCCAGAATGCAATGCAAATAGACAATGGGCAGCAATCCCAGGGCATGTTTCTCCTGACTTTGATGACAGCCACTGGGCTCCAGGAGCATCCTTCCGTACCCACAAGGGCTCTCTCTCTCTCTCTCCAAATTGGGGAGCTTTAGCAAATTCTCAGGCTTTTGATTGTTCATCTCATCTTTCCCCAAGACTGCTTTGGGGGAAGTGGGGGGGACAGCACAGGAAACCTTAGAAATCACGTCAACCTTTGCCTGGGTCCTCAGCCTCTCCCAGGCTTCCCTAGTGATTCAGATGGTAAAGAGTATGCCTACAATGAAGGAGACCCGGGTTTGATCCCTCGGTCAAGAAGATCCCCTGGAGAAGGGAATGGCAACCCACTCCAGTATTCTTGCCTGGAGAATCCCAAGGACAGAAGACTCAGATGGGGTACAGCTCAGAAGTTTGCAAAGAGTCAGACATGACTGAAGGACCAACACTTTCACTTTTGACCACTCCCAGACTGTGGTTTTCCCAGTTCATGGCCTGAGGGAGAACCATTCTCTCTTTATTTAGTTATTGGTGGTGAATTATTTCTTCATTGGTTTTGACTTTTTAAAAAAATTATTACTTTCGAAGGAGTCCTGGCAAAGTCTTTCAAAAACAATTCCACCTTCTCTATCAAAATTTAAATATGCATATCCTTTTACCCAACAACTGCATTTCCAGGAGGACTCACATATATATGAAATATGTGAGTACAGGGATTTTCCCTGCAGCAATCTTTTTAAAAACTGGAAGCAACCTTAATGCCCATAAATAGGAGAATGGTTAAATAAATTAGAGCAGGGCCCATAAGCTGGAGTACTCTGAGACTTTTTTTTTTAAAGAGGTAGCCAATATGCACCTACCCAGAGAAATCTTAAAAGCCTAGAAATGAGTGAAAATGGCAAGTTAACTAAAAAGTATGTGCTGTGTGTGTGTTTCTGTGTGTGTCTGCATGTGTCTGAGTGTGTGTATCCCAGTTACAGACGCAGCAAGCCAGCTAGACAATGTATACACATCTGCAAGTCCAGGTATGGACACAAAGGCAAACAGAACAGCCCAAAAGGGCTTCCACCAAAGCTCACCAGCACTTCCTCTGTGGGCAGTGGCATGGACACAGGAGACGAGGCCACGTGGGCATCGCTTTTACTCTATTATACACATGCTTCCTCACTGGGTCTTTTACCAAGACGCATTTCTCATCCAGCAGCATTCAGATGAAACCCACAGTCTGTGCGTTTGAGAGTTTCGTATTCTAGCTGGGAGGTGCTGGCACCAAGAAAACCGACCTTGGGGAAGGGCAGCCAGGAAGGAGGGAAGGAAGCAGGGCTTCCCAGGGGGTGGGGGAGGAGCATACAGGCACTCAAGATTCGTCGGGAAGGAAGGTCACCCCTGGGCAGCAAGGATAAGAACACACACAGCACAGAGTCCGGGAACAGAAACAAAGGGCAGGCAGGCAGGGACCAGAGATAGGCAGCATCCTCTACCGCTCTAGATTCAAGCACCTGCAGCCCTCACACACCAGGCCCATCATCCTGCTGCCCTGCCCACCCTTCAGCATTCCCCACAAA
Source organism: Nanger dama (assembly GCA_917880005.1). NCBI lineage: Eukaryota > Metazoa > Chordata > Mammalia > Artiodactyla > Bovidae > Nanger > Nanger dama. Next base: position 2,900,421 of record CAKJTW010000108.1, on the reverse strand, counting down.
GGGCAGGGATGCTGTCCCAGGAAGGGTGGACCCATGGGATTTAAGCTTGGCCGCTGAGCAGGTGAGCGGAGCCCACCCCTATGTCTGGAAGGTCCTGCCTTCAGTCCTGGCCCATAACACAGCAAACTGCAATGTAAAGCATCCAATTTATACAGGACAAAACTCAGCAGTCCTGCCCCCAACAGTGCTGATGTGCTGGGTACCAGAACACTAGCTCCATGATACATGGCAGATGGTGGCTCGGTCACTGTGGAGCGTGGTGCATGGTAGGTGTTTCAGAAGTACTTGCTGAATGATGGGTTAATGGATACGTGGATGGATGTTACATGTCTTTAAAATCTTACAAAACACCTAACATACATTTTAAAAGTAAATGTACACACAAGACACTCAAGGTACCTCTGAGCAAAAAGCCCAGAGAACGATGGATAAAGATCCAGAGACAATGGGACCGAGAGCCCATCCTCTGACATCCCTGCAAACTGGGAGCACTGCCCTGTAACCATATGAGGGTGCCCAGATGAAGTGAAGCCGCCCCCCAGTCCCCAGAAATTGGAAGAGTAAAGAGAAACAGCTTCTAGAGGGTGCCAGATGGGAGTACCCCACCCACCAGCTACTCAACCTCCTCACCCACGCTCGCCTGGGTCACTAGCCATCAGCTGGAACTCGAGATTCTTACGCAGCTTCACCTCTGATGGTGGGTGGTCTAGGGTCAGATGTGAGCTGTGAATGAAGCCGGGAGCCTGGCCCGCCCCCTCCCTGTTTCCAAATCCTTGTGTCCCTGAGGCCACAGCTTCTCCCTTCAGACTTCAAAGACCAAAGGACAGATCTGTGCATAACTCATGCTTCCTAATCTGGGGATATTCTCAGAAATAGCAAGCCTCTTCTCTGGCCCTCCTGGAAATAGCCTGGGTCTTACATGTGACAAAAGGATGCAAAGTGGTGTCTCTGTGTTCTGAATATGAACATTGGAAATACTTCCAGGTCTTCCAAATGGCAATAAAAATATATTAAATAATTTAATGTCAAGTCCATTTAACAGAATTAGAGATAGCTCAGGCAAATGCATGAGGTGAGGAGAGAGATGAGCAATGAAAAATTCTAATTCTATATAAGTAGGACTGAAGGGAAAATCACTGCATAGCCACAGAGGATTCCCAAAGACGACACTCTCGAAATCTCTTTTAAAACAGTATGATCCCAGCATCCCACGACTCCAAAATACTCTAGCAAGGCCTGTCTTCAGCAGCTTGCAGAAAACATGCATGCTCATTATCTTCCTTGGAATGGCAACAACAAGGGAGCTCTGATTCTATCTTTCCAGCACGGGAACTGCCAGGAGTCTCCCATGCGCACCACTGACAGCTCCCTTTCACATGAGAAGCAGTTGTTGTTATTCAGTCGCTCAGTTGTGTCCACCTCTTTGTGACCCCATGGATTGCAGCACGCCAGGCTTCCCTGCCCTCCACTATCTCCCAGAATTTGCTTAAATTCATGTCCATTGAATTGATGATGCCACCCAACCATCTCACCCTCTGCCACCCCCTTCTCCTCTTGCCTTCAATCTTCCCGGTATCAGAGTTTTTCACAATGAGTCAGCTCCAATGAGAAGCAGACTCACATCCAGATGGGCTCAGGGCTGCAAGCAAACTGCCCACCAAGCTGCAATGGTATGGGGTGGGCAAGGGGACCATCGTGGCAGCCACTTTTTGTTTTTTAAGTGGGAAACATTTCTGAATGGCTTAAGCAGGATGTATTCTGATGTTTAAAACTCTATTAAATTGAAGAAAGAGAAAGAATCCATACTCGGCTCCATACGGAACAAGGGAATATCACTAGCCCCTAGACTGTCAATGAATTAAACTCCTTCCCTGATCCTGCAGAGCAGCCCTGGGTTTGGGCATCTTATCTCTGTCAAGCAGGCTGATGGGCAAGCCACTGCCACACAGCCCCACGTGAGCTGCAGATGTCAGCAACGCGCTATCTTCTTTGTTCAGGGGACACAAAGCAGTCCATCACTGGTGGCTGTGTTCTTTCTTCCCAACAGGACCTAATTGGCACTGTCCTTCTCTGGTGTCTGGTCTCCTGGACAGAGCAGGAATGCAGCCAACAGAACCCAAACTATGCAGCTCACAGGCTCCTCCCTGGCTCAGTCAGGCCTCAGTGCACTAAACTCCCAGCTCAGGATGCAGAACCCAGGCACAGAGGGTCTTCTGCATCTAAAGGTCTTTATATGAAGTCATAATTTTTTTTTTGACTGCACCACATGGCATGTGGGATCTTAGCTCCCCAACCAAGGATCAAACTCACATCCCCTGCATTTGAAGGCAGTCTTAACCACTGGACCTCCAGGGAAGTCCTTGAAGTCAAAATTAAAATCACATCTTTTACAGTCCTATTTAAAAAAATCAATGTCTCTCAATGAAAAACCAGAAAATGTAAGTTATTCATATATGAAACGAGACAGTCCCTAAAAATCAACATGTATGATCCTTGAAACTCTAAATATCTGAATTTGAAATCATTTCCTATCAAATCCATTCAATAGAATGCAAACTATTTCAAGCATATACACTATTGTTAGTGTATAATAGAAGGAATATGAAACTAAAATTTCAAATACATGCAGTTCTATAAAAATGAAGAGAAACATTGTTTCATTGCTATATGCAGAATCTCCAAAGATAATGTTTCAGAAACCAGCCATGGTTTTGACATTTATGTAAATAAATTAGTGACTTCTGTGGTGGTCCAGCGGTTAAGACTTCACACTGGCAATGCAGGGGGCCTAGGTTGGATACCTGGTCAGGGAATTAGATCCCACTTACTGCAACTAAGAGTTCACACGCTATGCTAAAAGATCCTGCATGCTGCAGCTAAGTCCTGGCACAGCCAAATATATAAATAATTTTTTAAAAAAAAGAAAACAAATCATTATGATGTGCTGGGACAAGGTCTATGAGAGGATAATGGTGGGAAAACACAAGACAGAAAAATAAAGGTGGAAGACTCATGCTGCCTGGTTTCCAGAGTTACTGTGAAGCTACAATAATCAAAACAGTGTGGTGCTGGTGAAAGAATAGACAGATAGATCAATAGACTACAGCAGGGAGCCCAGAAATTGCCCCACTTAATAATAATCTACTTATCTTTGACATAGGAACAAAGGCAATATGATGGAGAAAAGATGTAGCTTTTTCAAAAGACAGCCATGTGCAAAAAAATGAACCCAGACACAGACTTCAGATCCTTCACAAAAATCAATGGATCCAAACCTAAAAGTCAAAAACCAAAGCTATAAAAACTCCTGAAAGACAATGCAGCAGAAAACTCTAGATGAACCTGTGTTTAGCAATGACTGTTTTAGATATAACACCAAAGGCATGATCTATGAAAAAGGAATTAATAAGCTTGACTTCATTAAAAGGTAAAGTTTCTGCTCTATGAAAGACACTGTTAAGAGAATGAAAAACAAGCCACAGACTGAGAGAAAATATTTGCAAAAGACACCTCTGATATGGGATTTACTATGCAAAATATACAAAGAACACTTAAAAGTCAACAATAAAAAAATAAACAACTCAATTATAAAATGAATCAAAAATGTGAAGACACCTCACCAAAGAAGGAAACAGCCAATAACCATATGTAAAGATGCTTTTAATTTGGGCAATGCAAATTAAAACAGCAGTGAGAAGACACAGAGAACAGACTTGTGGGTGCCAAGGGGAGCAGTGGAGAAGGAATAAATTGAGAGCTTGGGATTAGCAGATGCAAACTTTTATCTATAGGATGGATAAACAACAAGGTCCTACAACTACATTCAGTATCCTGATAAACCATAATGGAGGGACTTCCCTGGTGGTCCAGTGGTTAAAAATCCACCTTCCAATGTAGGGGACATGGGTTCAATCCGTGGTCAGAGAACCCACATGCCACAAGGCAACTAAGCCTGCGCGCCCCAACTACAAGCACAAGTGACACAACAGAGATCCTGTGTGCCGCAGCTAAGACCCCGACACAGTCAAATAATTAAACATTTTTTTAAAAAGCAAAAAGAATGTGCGTGCCATTGCAGGAGACACGGGTTCGACCCCTTATCTGGGAAGATCCCACATGTCACAGAGCAACTAAGCCCGTGTGCCACAACTACTGAGCTTGCACGCTAGAACCAGAGGATCGCAACCATTGAGCCCACATGCCACAACTACTGAACTGCGTGTGCTCTAGAGCCTAAGCCCCACAACAAGAGAAGCCACCACAGAGAGAAGCCCTTGCATCACAACTAGAGAGGAGACCCTGCTCACCACAATTAGAGAAAGCCCACACAGCAACAAAGACCCAGCATGGCCAAAAATAAGTGAATAAATAAAATGATTTTAAAAGGAGACAAAAGCTGTTGTTAAATGAATAAATAACTTTTACCACTGCCATCAGCAACAAAAAGCCAGCAACGAGATACTACTACACATCTAACAGAATGGCCAAATCCAGACGCTGAAAACACCAAGCGCTGTTGAGGACGCAGAGTGACAGGAACTCTCATTCACTGCTGGTGGGGATGCACAAATGGTACAGCCACTTGGAAGACAATTTGGCAGTTTCTTAAAAAGATAAACTCACTACACTTACCACAGATCTAGCAGTCTTACTCTTTGATATTCTACTTCCCAAAAGTTGAAGATTTATGTTCACACAGAAACCTGCTCATGGTGGTTTACAGCAGTTCTATTCGTAACTGCCAAACGTGAAAGTAAACAAGATACTTTGGTAGGTGAGTGGATAAAGAAACTGAGGTCCACCCAAGGCAGTGGAATATTATTCAGCATTAAAGAGAAATGAGCCATCAAGACATCAAGAGCTTCCCTGGTGGTTCAGTGGTAAAGAATTTGCCTGCAATGCAGGAGACCTGGGTTCAATCCCTGGGTTAGGAAGATCTGGAGAAGGGAATACTGGAAGAAGAATCTCCAGTATTCTTGCCTGGAGAATTCCATGGACAGAGGAGCCTGGCAGGCTAGAGTCCATGGGGGTCACAGAGAGTCAGACACAACTGAAGTGACTTGAGCACATACGCACATAGCTGAATCACTGTACTATACACCTGAAATTAACACAGTGTCAGTCAACTACACTTCAACCAAAAAAATAAAATAATATATGTATTTTTCAAAGCCAGATCTGAAGGGAAAAAAGACTGGCAACTCTCTTTCCCAACCGACGTGAGTGGTGTGCTGTCAAAGACTGGAGCGCAGTCCAGGTGTCCCGGATGGAAAGTTTCTTCACAAGCAGCTCTGTGGACAAAAACACTCCCCGCCAACCCCCTTCCTTTTGACACAAAAGACACTGACGGCTGCTGTTAAGATGCAACTCACATAGGCTGAGGCAGTACTTTAATTTACTGTCTACCATTAAGGTTTCAACAGGAATTACTGTGCCAGACAGTTAACCCGCCAGTCCCTGAGCTCTTCTCATTTCCTGCCAGGTGTTGTTGGACACCTTCCTCCGCAGCTGCCACCCCTGCCCTGCTCATGTGAGGACAGACACCTCCAACCCCACCTATCATATAACTACACAGATCAGTCAGTCACTGGCTGTTGCCAAGCCCTGAAGAAATGAGACGACTCACTCAGACTGAGTAATACGCTACTACAAGGGCCACATTCCCTGACCCTGACTTCCTCACACCACTGCCCAATCTTTTTCCTTATTTCTGACTTTAATTCTTCGGATGAGGACTTAACTGGTGGTCCAGTGGTTAAGAATCCACCTTGCAATGCGTGGTGTGTGAATCCAATTCCTGCTCAGGAACTAAGATCCCATGTGCTGCAGGGCAACTAAGCCCGTGCACGGCTGCAAGAGAAGCCACCACAATGAGAAGCCCGTGTGCCGTAACTACTGAGCCTGCACACCACAGCTAGAGTCTGCGCGCTGCGACAAAAGAGCCCACTGGATGAGACGAAGGTCCCCGAGTGCCACAATGACTCAACATTCTGTAATAACCTATAAGGGGGAAAAATCTGAAAATGATGGATTATATACATGATAACTGAATCACTGTGCTGTACACCTAAAACTACCACAATATTGTAAATCAACTGTACTTGAATTAAAAAAAAAAAAAAAGACAAACCCTGTAGGATTCTGCTTATAAAAGGTCTCTAGAGCAGTCAAACTCGTAGAGACAGGATGTAAAACTTTGGATTCCAGGGGCTGAGAGTGGGGAAAATAGGGAGCTGGTGTTTATGGGGACAGGGTTTTAGTTTGGAAAGATGGGAGCAGTTTTGTAGGTAGATGGTGGTGATGGTTATACAACAAAGTGAATGTACTTAATGTCACTAAACTGTACACATAAAAATGAAGTGGAACTTCTATGTTATGTATATTTTATCACAATATAAAAAAACTAAAACAATAGATACCTTTCATGTCAGAAGACAGAAAGGGGCCCATCAGCCATCTCATCAGCTGATTCTCACAGGATGCTTCTTCTGTCCATGGAGAAGCCCCAGGCCTAGGGTAATCCAAAGAGAAGCCTCTGTCTAAACAACAAGTTTGGTGGAATTGATAGCAAGCAGGGCCCCGTGGGGCCCCTGGGCACAAAGCCTTTCTGTGTCCCCCATTTCCTTGATTATAGGAAACAGCCTCCATTCAGCCTCCATGACCTTCTCTGATTTCCAAGAGGCATATTCAAGCAGCAGTTAGGGAAGGAAGGGGATGCAAGACCAGGAAGAAACAGTCAAGAGAAACAGTAGTGCAGCCTTGGAACAAGGTCCTGGTTCCCTATCAATGGATACACACAACAATATCTTTGAGCTGTTCTGCAGATACTGAAATCCCTCCAGAAGTTAACAGTTAATGATGGTACACTGCCCACAAAAGCATGTAGACTCCAGAACATTTGGGACCTGAAAGCCGATGATGTTGATTCCTGCTTACCTTACCACCAGCCCATCAGAAGAATGTCCAGGAGCTGATCACACCCTCTTACTATAAAAATTCTCACTGTCCTCCTCAAGTTGGGACACATGGTTTTGACAGCATGAGCCTGCTGTGTCCCCTGGCAAAGCAATAAAGCTCTCCTTTTCTACTTCACCCAAAACTGTCTCCAAGACTCAATTCAGCACTGGTATACAGAGAAGCTGAGTCAAGAAGCATCACTGTCAATGAACAAGGAGCCAGAGTCATTCCAGGAGGATGAGGTGGGAAGCAGAGCTCTGAATGGTGAGGACCCAAATTTCTTGTCAAAATCAGGAAGAACTATAAGAGTCTCACAGGAAGCACCATGCAGGGGTTCCAGAAAATCCAGGAGCTCCAGCGTCATTCAAGAACACAGTCCTGCACTCACGGGGCACCTGAGAGAGGCCAGAAGTGCAATTTATTTATTTTTCATATTTATTTTTATTTACTTATTTATTTGATTGCTCTGGGTCTTAGCTGTGGCGTGAAGGAACTTTAGTTACAGCATGAGTGATCTAGCTCCCTGACCAGGGATCAAACCTGGGCCCAACATTAGGAGTGCAGAATCTTAGCCACGGGACCACCAGGAAGTCCCCAGAGGCATAATTTATGAATGCACAGGAGGATATTTTTACCAGTAGTAAAGTGGATTTTTTTTTAACAACATTAAGACTTTTTAACAGACTTGGAAATGAAAGGGTTCCTGTCGGTACGGGTCAAGACAAGATTATCTTTCTGACAGTTCTGAGGCTCCATCAGCATTGGTTCAAAGAGAAACCCACCGTCTCCAGCATCTGCTCCTCAGGAAAGGCAGATTTTATGGCTGAAAGGGCCACCAGGCTCTCCTGAGTTAAGCAGCTCATATACGCTTTAACCCTGGAACATTTCACAAGCCAGCTATGGGGAGAGACGGCGACCGTTGCAGTTGACCGTGGGATCCCTATGCTCCAATGTCAATGAAAGCAAACAGTTTTGTTACAGGGAATGGCCAGGCCCTGCCAGCTTCTCTGGGACCTGTGCCTTTATCCCACCTGGCCGCCGCCTGCCTCCGCATCCCCACCAGCATCTCTGGCCATCACAGCAGCCCGTGAAATACCGCTCTGCCTGGCCAAATCAAAACAACTCGGCCCTGCACACAAAATGTTTCTGGACAAAATGCAGCAAAATAAAAGCTGCATAGGTCCCAAGTCCAACCCAGGCCCCTCCTTCACCCTCCTTGCCTGGGCCACGGTAGGCCTTTCCCTCGGAGCACGCAGGTGGCTTCAGACCTGAGCCAGGATACACCATGGGGCCAGGACCATGAAGCAGGCTTCAGCGACACATTTTCCATTAAGCGAAAGAAAAGTGGGCAATTGTGAGCAGCCATATGAATGTAGTGAAATGCTGTCACAGTCCAATCATTGGAAATAAAACCCATCCCATTAGGAGCACTGTAATTGCAGCCCATTCTGCTCCAGATAAGGCCGATGGTTGGAAGATAATGGCTTAAAACTGAAAATCAAAGAGCTGCTCCTCAGTGATTCCCAGGAAATGAGGTGCACACAAGAAGGTTTTACACCCACCCACACAAAGACCTGCCCCCAACCCACACAGAGAATCCTAAAGTCACCTTAGATTTCAAACTTCCAAGTAACACACAACGATATAAGTAAGTCCTTAACAGTACTGCATGAGCTGAGTTGTTGTTCAGTCGCCCAGTTGTGTCCAACTCTTTGCAACCCCATGGGCTGCAGCACACCAGGCCTCCCTGTCCCTTACCATCTCCCAGAGTTCACCCAAGTTCGTGTCCACTGCATCAGTGATGGCATCCAGCCATCTCATCCTCTGACACCCTCCTCTCCTGCCCTCAGTCTTTCCCACCATCAGGGACTTTTCCAATGAGTCGGCTCTTGGCATCAGGTAACCAAAATACTGGAGCTTCAGCATGAGTCCTTCCAATGAATATTCAGGGTTGATTTCCTTTAAGATTGACTGGCATGACTGAGTTACCACACTTTAAGGACCCCACCTCTCCAGGTTGGGGGGATCTGACAAAGCTAACCCCACCACCGTGAAAAGCTGCCTGCCCCTTTTCATCACTCAGAATACAAGTTCCAGGGACTTCCCTGGTGGTCTAGTGGTTAGGGCTCTGCACTTTCACTGCAGGGGCATGGGCTGGATCCCTGGTCAGGGAACTAAGATCCTGTAAGCCGAGTGGTGCTGCCAAAAATAATAATAATAACAGCTAGAATACAAATTCCAGAACCCATCCCAAATTGGAAGGATCCCAACAAAACAGAACTCTTATGCCACTAATCAGGAAAACACACTGTTCTCAAATAACAGAGCCCACCAGGCCCCTGGAATCAGACCTCACTCATACTTACCTCCCACCCAAGGAGATAGATAAGTCATCCATTCCCACATACTGAGGGCCACTTTCTGTCCACAGCAGCTGTCCTGTTCCTACCCCCTTGCTATCCCTCCAACCAGAACTGCTGATACCCCAGGGAAACAGTGGGTCTTCTTGCTAGTTGCTCCCCCACGAAAATATGACACGGCTGGCCTGGTTCTGCCTCCTACGGCTCTGAAGACACCACAGAAAGCCCTGCCGATTCCTCCCACTGGGCACCCTCCTGTGAGCGGAGGAAATGATCCTGAACAAGGCCAGAAACGGGGTGTCAGGGACCGCAGTGGGGAACAGGTTCCTGGAAGATGGGGCAGCAAAAATCCAAACACGCACAGCTTCAGCAGGCTCTAAAGATGCAAGATCTTTATTTGAAGGCAATATTTGAAAACTAGAGATGCTGTATCTTTATATTTTAATTATAAAATAATAGACAGAAATAATACACAGAAACTGCAACTCAGAAAACAGCATGTACCCAAAAAGGTTCAAAATCATTCCTGAATGTCAGAATCTTAGCAGTGGGGACTTCTCTGGTGCTCCAGTGGCTAAGCCTCTGAGCTCCCAATGCAGGGGACCCCAGGTTCAATCCCTAGTCAAAGAGCTAGATCCAACATGCCATAACTAAAGATTCCACACTCCGCAACTAAGACCCAGCACAGCCAAATATATAAAATAAATGAAAACAAATAAATAAATGGAGAAAATAATTATTTTCAAAGAATCTTAGAAGTGACGGAGACGCCCATGCTTGTTTACACACAGTGCCGCAGACCTGGAGGAAGGGAACCGCAGCAGACAGCAGCAGGCCTCCTCAGCCTCCCCCATTCGGACTGGACCTCCATCAGGCAACTTCTTTCCATCTTTTAAGACTCTCAGGATTTGAGAATGAAGCTGAGTAGACTAGCACTTTAAAATTCATTACCAGGAGGTTCCCACAGACTTTGCTTTCATACATAGGAAACAGTCCATTTTCCAAGCCCTTACCTAAAAGTCCAGTTTGGGGGAAATGATGTAGATTGTTTCATTTTGGGTTCTTCAACCGGAGGAAATTTTAAAATTCTTCCTTCCAGCTCAACAGAGCGAATCCACGAATCTGCTGCCTCTGAGAAAGGAGGACAAAGACCCCCATGGGGCCTCAGAATTGGGCAGCAGCTTCTCCTTGGATTCTCAGGGCAGCCAACAGTGTCCGTGGGGACAGAACATCAGCCAAGCATCTCGCAGTGGGGACCATGCTGACCCATGCACTAGGGCGGTCCCGAGTGGTTCAAGAAGAGGGTATGGCATCAATCCAATTTGCCAAACCAACCAAAAATAAGATTTTCCATTTTAAATTTTTGGCCACATCCTGTGGTATTTGGGAGCTTAGTTCCCAGTCCATGGATCAGACTCACACCCCCTGCACTGGAAGTGTGGAGTCTTAACCACTGGACCATCAGAGAAGTCCCCCAAATAAGATATTTTAAACACAAATAATGACTTGTGGACATAGAACAACAGGCTAGTTCAAAACTGGGAAAAGAGTACATCAAAGCTGTATATTGTCACTGTGCTTATTTAACTTAATATGCAGAGTATATCATGAGAAATGCCAGACTGGATGAATCCCAAGCTGGAATCAAAATTTCTGGGAAAAATATCAACAACCTCAGATATGTAGATGATACCACTCGAATGGCAGAAAATGAAGAGGAACTAAAGAGTCTCTTGATGAGGATGAAAGAGGAGAGTGAAAAGCTGGCTTAAAACTTAACATTTATAAAACTAATCACAGCAGCCAGTCCCATCACTTCACGGCAAATAGAAGGGAGAAAAGTGGAAACAGTTATAGATTTTATTTTCTTATGCTCCAAAATCACAGAGGATGGTGACTGCAGCCATGAAATTAAAAGATGCTTGCTCCTTGAAAGGAAAGTTGTGACAATTCTAGACAGTGTATTTAAAAAGTAGATATATCACTTTACCGAAAAAGGTCTCTATAGTCAAAGTTATAGTTTTCCCAGCAGTTATGTACGGATGTGAGAGTTGGACCATTAAAGCAGGCTGAACACCAAAAAAGTTGATGCGTTCAAACCATGGTGTTAGAGAAGACTCTTGAGAGTCTTCAGTCCTTTGTCCACCTGATGCAAAGAGTCGACTCACTGGAAAACACCCTGATGCTGAGAAAGATAGAGGGCAGGAGGAAAAGAGGTTGACAGAGGATGAGATGGTCGGATGGCATCATCAGCTCAATGGACATGCATTTGAGCAAACTCTAGGAGATAGTGAGGTCTTCCCTGTAGCTCAAATGGTAAAGAATCTGCCTGCAACACAGGAGATCTGGGTGCAGTCCTGGGTTGGGAAGATCTCCTGGAGAAGGGAATGGCAATCCACTCCAGTATTCTTGCTTGAAGAATCCCATGGACAGAGGAGCTGGGTGGGCTACAGTCCGTGGGGTTGCAAAGAGTCAGACACGACTGAGCAACTAACACTACTACTAGGAGATAGTAAAGGACAGAGAAGCCTGGCATGCCGCAGTCCACGGGGTCATAAAGAGTCAGACAGGACTTAGAGACTGAACAACTACAACAACAAACGGCCTGTGAGCCCAGGGTTCCGGTCCCTGCCTATGGGGTCAGCACCCCAGCAGCCCCTGCCTGGGGTGAGGAGCTCCCAGGGAAGGGATTTCTCTCTGGAAGAACATCGTCACACCTCAGTATCAGTCTGTATGTCCTGGGGAAGCCTCTGAGGCTCTCCACAGGCTCCCCCCATTGGTTCTTGGTTTCCTCTCCAAAACCCACAAGCAAACCCTGGACAAGGGTCCCCAGGGAGCCTGTGAGCTGGGAGGCCCCAGAAAGGTAGCTGGAATGGTATTTGCTGGATGCTGCTCCATGGTGCAGCATCACAGGAGGGAGCAAGGATGGGGAGGAGCAGTGCGAGGGCAGGGGTGGGGGAGGGGAGAGGACAGGAACGGGGGAGGGAAGGAAAGCAGGCCCCCCACACACACACTGTCTGCGGACATCTGAGCCTTTCTAGAGGGCAGTCTGCAGTCTTCACCTTCAGCCCAGCCATTCTATCTCTGGAAACATATAAAGAATCAGGGGATCTGACAAAAGAGAAGAGCAGAGCTACAGGGTATTTATCCCAGCATCCTTCAGGGCAGAAAACACTCTAAACAAGCCCAGTGTCCAAGTTGAGGGGCAGGTCAGTGCCTGATGGACAAACTCCCATTGCAGCAGGTGGAAGAACAGCCAAGAGGGAGGTGCGTGCCAAGTGCATGGAAGAATCCCTCCCCCATCCCCACCATTAAAGGTGCTGTCTGTATCACAACACCTGCGATGAGACCAGTGAGAGGCTGACCACAGCCGCAGAGCCTGCTGTGCCAGGCCAGCTCCCAACGGGCCCAGAGGGTGAGGGCAGCACTGATGCACCCATGCCCGGACCCCAGCCTCCGCCTGGACAAACACACCCCTCAGACCCCGGTCCTGATCTTCGGACCACACAGGAGAAGCCAGCATGCTATCCAAGCAGCAGGTCAGAGATGAGAGTCCATCAGGGTGGAGCCAGGAGCACTTCCAGAACTGCTGAGGCCACATGGTGCCCATCCCACCCCCTTTTCATCTCCATAGACCACCTTGGAAGAGTCCACTGTGCTGTGGATCTCGTCTATTTCAGACAGAGCAAGAGCAGAGACCACACGGGCCCAGCGCAGATGTGATGACCACACGCAGGATATAGTCCATGAAGCCAAGTGGTCACTGCATGGGCAGCTGATGGACAGCCTCCCAGCACAGCTGGAGGGGTGTGAGGGGCTGGGGAGAGTTGTGGGCACAGACAGCAAAACCTCTAGGATCTTGGGCAGGGTGGCCTGGAAAGTGCCAGGCAGGGGGCCACAGAACACCCAACTAAAATTTCTGGGCTGACCCAAAGAAGTTGTACACACACACCACACTGACTCAAAGGAGTTGTACACACACATACACACACACCCTGCTGACCCAAAGGAGTTGTATACACACACACACACACACACACACACACCCTGGTCTCTTCCTAAAACTCTGGTTTTCCACTCACCACAGAGCACGTGACCCTCAAATGTTCAGGCTGTTTGTGTCCAGTTTTCCTTAAGGGCTCAGCTCCTTCTTTGTGCATAAGGAAAACTTTCATGGAGAGAACGAATCCACATCAATTACTTGAGTGGAGATCTCAGCATCCTACTTGGGTTTATGGACTCTGATTTCATTTTGAAAACACAGTGTGTATCTGCATATTAATAAGCACTTGTTGGAATGGCCTCATTTAATCATCTCACATTAAATTAAATATAATCTTGATTTTGATATTATTGTTCCAGCAGGAAAAGAAGCCATGAGTCAGTCAACTGAAAGTTATCCTTGAAGATTCCAAGATGCTATACTGCTCTTTTCCCCCACTTTTCATTGAAGTTTAATATAGGTACTGAAAAGGTCCTTATCATAAATTTGAACCCACTCATGCAAACCACAAGCAGAACAAGAAATGAGACACTGTTTTTGCAGCAATATAGATGATCATACTAAGTGAAGACAGAAAGAGGAAGACAAATACCATCAGATATCACTTACATGTGGAATCTAAAATATGGCACAGGTGAACCTACCTATAAAACAGGAACAGACTCACAGACATGGAGAACACACTTGTGGTTGCCAAGAGGGAGGAGTGATGGAGGGAAGGGCTGGGAGACTGGAATTTGCAGATACAAACTAGTATACAGAGGATGGATAAGCAAGGTCCTACTGTATCGCACATGGAAATATATTTGATATCCTGTGGTAACTGCTTTATTTAAACTGGATAACCAGCTGTACAGCACAGGGAGCTCTGCTCAATGTTATGTGGCAGCCTGGATGGGAGGGGGATTGGGGGAGAATGGATACGTGTATATGTATGGCTGAGTCCCTTCACTGTCCACCTGAAACTATCACAACATTGTCAACTGACTATACTCCAATATAAAACAAAAAGTTTTAAAAAGATTTCTATGTTCTCTTCATATGATCATAAGTAAAAAAATCCTGCAATAAACCATAATAGAAAAAGAATATGGAAAAGAATTATATAATTGAGTCACTCTGCTGTACAGCAGAAATTAACACAACATTATCAATCAACTCTACTTCAATAAAATTTTCAAAAAAAGAAAAAAGAAATGGGACATTGTCAGCATCCCCTAGAAGCCCTCTGCCTTCCTGGTGCCCCTCTAATCACCACCTCCCAAAGGGCACTCTAACATCCCACCCCACATGGATAAGCAGCTCGCTGTCCTTCCTATCAGTGGAGCCACGCTGGAGGAACTAAGGACTCTCATGTGTAGGGTTTTGGCTCGGCGTGATGTGGCAGGACTCCTCCAGGCTACTGCACATGTGCAGATCTGCAGGATGGTTTCGTGTGTGACAAGCCTCGGTGCAAGGGAGCAGCTGCTGGGGGACCTCGGATTGTCTGCAGCTTGGGGTGACAACTACCTCCCTTGGACGCTCTGGTGCGTGCATCCTGATGGCTCTGTTAGCCTCCTGTGGCCCCTGGAACAAATGGGCCCCAGATACAGGGCTTTAAACAACTCAAGTTCAGGAGACTGGGAGTCTGGAAGCAGGTTCAGTGGCAGAGGTCAAGGCGTCAGCAGGGCTACTCACCTCCTGGAGACTCCAGGGGTGATCACCTCTGCTGACAACCCTTGACATGTGTGGTCACAATCCTGGACAGTCTCTGCCTCCGTTGTCCCTGCCTTCTCCTCTGCTTCCACTCTCCTCTGCCTCTCTCTTAGAAGGACCCTTGTGGGGAATTTCCTGGCAGTCAAGTGGTTAGGACTTGGCGTTCTCATTGACAGGGTCCCGGGTTCTATCCCAGGTCAGGGAGCTAAGATTCCACAAGCAGAGTGTGGCACAGCCAAAAAAAAAAAAGTATATAATACACACTATGTGTACTGGCAGTTTGGAAGTGAAGTGAAGGTGTTGGTCTATTAGTCATGTCTGACTCTTTATGACCCCGTGGACTATAAACCGCCAGGATCCTCTGTCCATGGAAATTTCCAGGCAAGAATACTGGAGTGGGTTACCATTCCCTTCTCCAGGGGATCTTCCCGACTCAGAGATTGAACCTGGGTTTTCTACATTACAGGCAGATTCTTTACTGCCTGAGCCACAAGGGAAGCCCCGAGGTTCATACAGTCAAGCTATGGTTTTTGCAGTAGTCATGTACAGATGTGAGACTTAGACCATAAAAAGCTGAGCGCCAAAGAATTGATGCTTTCAAACTCTGGTACTAAAGAAGATTCTTGAGAGTCCCTTGAACAACAAGGAGATTAAACCAGTCAATCCTAAAGGAAATCAACCCTGAACATTCATTGGAAGGACTGAAGCTGATGCTCCAATCCTTTGGCCACCTGATTCGAAAAGTTGACTCACTGACTCAGGAGACCTCATGACTGATGCTGGGAAAGACTGAGAGCAGGAGGAGAAGGGGGCTACAGAGGATGATATGGTTGGATGACATTACCAACTCAATGGACATAAGTCTGAACAAAGTCCAGGAGAAAGTGAAGGACAGGGAATCCTGGCGTGCTGCAGTCCAGATTGCAGAGAATCGGACACAACTCAGTGACTGAACAACAACAAACAACAATACACACACACACACACACACACACACACACACACACACACTATTGGTTCTGGTTCTACAGAGAATCCAAACACGGTTACAGTTTATATACATTTCCCTCCTGGATGACTAATGGAGTTGAGGACCTTTCCATATGGTTATTGGGCCTTTTCAAGGGGTGAAATGTCTCTGGGCCCTTTTTCTCTTCGGTTGTTTTCTTTTTCTTGGACAGTGCATTCTTTTAAAATGAGTAATCTGTTAGAACATTTTCCACTAAATACATGTGTGGAGAAGAAACGTGTTTTTGGTGTCCAGCCATGAGACGTGAGGTCCAGGTGGGTGTGAGCGACGAGCGGCCATGAATTTTGGACAGTGAACACTCACAACAGCCTCCAGGCCCCTATCAGCCTGGATGGTTTCCAGAAGGAAAACACACGAGAGCCTAAAGACCACTGTCGGTAACTGGAATGAGCGAGACAAAATTCAGTCCCAAATTAATGTACTATGCCTCCACTCACTTCCTTGAAACAAGAGCTAATGTCATTTCAAGGAAGTGCTCATTACTTGGGACATTAAACACTATTTATATTTATACCAATGCATGTGTTTATGGATTCTTCTGCATTGGTCAGCAGCAGCTGCTGACCAGGTCTGCACAGTGATGGCCCGTCGATGGCTATGGGTACCACACGTGGGAACCTTGGAGAGGCAGCCATGCCACCAGTGTGACCTCTGGCTTTCTGCCAGGAAATACTGGATGTTAAATACACCAGGGACTTCCCAGGGGACTCAGTGGTAAAGAGTCCACCTGCCAGTGCAGGAGACACAGGAGACATGGGTTCAATCCTTGGACTGGGAAGATCCCCTGGAAGAGGAAATGGCAACCCATGGACAGAGGAGCCTGTGGGCTACAGTCCATGGGGGGTCATGAAGAATCAGACACAACTGACTGACTGAACACACACACACACACACAAAGAGTCGGACACGACTGACTGACTGAGCACACATACACACAAATACACCTAAGTCTGACTTCTCTTTATCACTGTAAAGGAAGAAAGCTGGTTGGAGACAACAGTCAGCACAAACATAAACATACTCTTGGTATTTGATGAAAACCACCAGGAGAGCTAGCGCGAGACCTGCTCCTCCTGCAGCAGTGGCCACCACCTATAGCAGCCACGTGGGCCTTGAAGGCAGAAAGGCCAGCACACAGAGAGCACCCTTCCCCCAACAAATGTCTCCTTCTTCCAACAAATCTTGACTCCTACAATAACTGCCCGGCAACTAGCAGGCACTTTCCACCACTGGCACAGGGCAGTAAGCCAAGCAAGAGGCATTCGCCAGCATCTCAGCCGGGTCCCCCAGAGTCAGGAGCCTTGGAGAGGGAATGATACCTACCCCCACCTGTGCCAGCGCAAACGGCAAGCTGACTAAAAGGAGAGCAGCTGTAAAACGTGTTCTCTTTATTTTTGGCTACACTGGGTCTTCGTTGCTGTGCAGACTTTTCTCTAGTCGTGGCGAGTGGGGGCTACTCTCCAGCTGTGGTGCACAGGCTTCTCATTGTGGTGGCTTCTCTTGTTGTGGACCACAGGCTCAGTAGTTGTGGCACATGTGCTTAGTCACTACACAGCATGTGGGATCTTCCCAGACCAGGAATCAAACCCATACCTCCTGCATTGGCAGGTGGATTCTTTACCACTGAGCCACCAGGGAAGCCCTGAGACTTTCTTCTGACCGTTCAATACCCAGAGGATGAACAGCACATAAGAGCCCAAAGAGGAAGAGAAGACAGAAGTTGTGAGTGCCCAGGGTTTCGGGGCCCTAGAGAAAAGCCCTTCAGGACACCCCCTCCAAAAGCTCACCAGCCTGCAGAGGCCCCTGGAGCCCAGCTTCCTGACCTGCAGCCTGGCTCCCCCCTCCTTCCTCCTGCCCTTGCCCTCTACACAGCTGGGGCAGGACTTGGTCCCCCCTCCCTACAGACGCCAGAAAGTCCCCAGGAGCCTTGGCAATGGGACGAGGACAGCCACCTGCTGGGCAGGACAGCCCCATTACCTCGACCTGGGTCCCTCTAGACTTTCACACTTTCCAACAACTGGACAGAGGCCTCCTCCCAGCCATCCATCCCTTGTCCTTCCAAATAAGTCAGCGGGGCCATGGAGTTTAACTCCATGTGAGCAAATTAATAACATGACTTATGGTTTGCCAGGGATTTTGTCATCCTTATAGAGGAACAGTGGCAATTTAATCTAGAAAGTCTATAAATCTCTAAAGGGTAAAATTAAACATCCGAGCTAGCAAGGCCAGGATGTGGACACGGCAGCCTCTGCCCATGTCATGCAAGGAGCTCTGTCCTTTCCCACTCCCCAAGCCTCCCTGACCCACCCCAGCTCTCAGCACACCCCTACTCCTCATCCTTAACCACCCCTCCTGTGGTCCACTGGGTCCCGAAGCTGAGTGATGGAAACACCTTCTAGATACATCACGGGGCAGAGTACGTGTCTCCCCACCTGTTCTGCCCCCAACTACAGTGAGATGCCCCCACACGTCCAAGGCTGCTCAAGACCCAGACAGTCAAGACCCACCATCTCCTGCTCTGACCTGTCCAAACCACATTATCCCACCACCAAACACTCAGCCCCCACCCCCAGTCTGCGTACCCTCTCCAGACTGACCCCTCTGGCCTGAGCTCTAGATGAGCAAATCCACCCACTCTTTCAGGATGGGGTACCTAACCCAAGTCCCCCCCGCCCCATGCTGGGTGCTCACACCTTCCAGCCTGGGCTACTCTGGGGGCACTCTGGGGCCAGAGTCACACTTGGCATCTGATCCCTCCACACCCTCCAGTAGCTCCCCTTCACTCCTCTCCTGACTACACCCAGCTTGAGACAAGAATCTGAATAATGGAACAGAGCCAGCACTCAGGAAATACCTGTTGGATGGATGGATGGGTGGATGAATGGATGGTTGAATGGGTGGATGGATGGGTGGATGGAGCCCCTGGCAAAAGGGCTCCAGGGTAACTAAAGAGAAGAGCACCTGTCCCTGCACTAGCCCTGCAGAGACTTCACAGATGAGAGGGCTGGGAGGGAATGCTAGGGGCTGCCATTTAAGTGCCTGGCACCCCTTTTTCCATTATCAGACAAGTCATCTCATAATGGATGAAAGGAGCAACACATGCAGAGTTAAGGCAGGGTCCCCAAAGCTGGGAGTGGGGAGAACAATGCCATATCCAGGAGCCCCCAGGGCAGCTCCCTCATGAAGTGGACACAGCAAGAGATGTCTCTGCCTCTGGAGGGGGCGGGGGTGGGTGTCACAGCCACTGAGGCAGCACTGTACTCACTGCTGATTAAGCACAGACCAGCCTGTGATCAAGAAGAAAACCATTCCTTGAGGAAATGCAATTAATTGAAAAGCTGAAACCTGAGAAAGCCCAAAGGAGACACACAATCAAGAGTTCTTGGTCTGGAGGGGCTCCTGCTCTGAAAAGTTTCAGCTCAGGGATGTCCGCCCAAGAGCAGAGAGCTGACGGCATGTCCACCCTGCCACCCGCCAGCTCCTTCCTGTTCACCCCTCAAAGGGCAGGGAAAGGTCAGGGGCAGAATCTTTGCTGCACACGGACACAGAGAAAGGCACGTCCAGACAGGGCTGAGGTCAGACCTGCCTCAGGGACCCGCACTCAAGCGGTCAGACCAGGCAGGCAGCACCAGGACTCGTTCTCCAGTGGTCAGCCGCCAGGGCTCACTGCAACCAGAGGGGTCCAGCTAGAGACCCAAGGTAGCACTGGTGTCTAGGCCTGGCAGGCGAGCTGAGACACACACACAGAGTACACCCGGTGACTGGCACCGGGTGACTGGCACTGTAACAGACGCTCACACACACACATCTGGTCTCGCTCCATCCTTGCTGCAGTGGCCGGCTGACAAAGAGGAAAGAGCAGGCCTTGATGTGCCCCTCTCAGGAAGAGGTCGCTGGCCAGTGGCTGCTGGAGGCTTCCTGGACCTCCTGAATCCCCACCCCTGACAGCTGTCACAGGCTCTGGGTGACACGCACAGATGTCAGGGCACATGGCCCGTCATCACACTGGAAGACCCAGGAACACAAACCGAGTTTCACTGGAGCAACTTACATGCCTGCTGCCTGGTTGGGGAGGTGGGGTGAGAAATCCGTCATCACTAAACACAGGCACCCACTCAGCAAACAGGTCTCCTAGTTTCCAAACAATGGACTTTTCCAAGACTTTGACAGATCAACAGGGGAAAACTACACAACATCTCTTTTTCAAACTTTAAACTTCTTATTTTATATTGGGGTATAGCGGTTAACTATGTTGTGATAGTTTCAGGTGGACAGCAAAGGGACTCAGCCATACATATACATGTATCCACTCTCTGCCAAACTCCCTTCCCATCCAGGCTGCTGCATAACATTGAGCAGAGTTCATTGTGCTATATAGAAGGTCCTTGTTGGTTATTCATTTTAAACGACATTTTTAAAATGAAAATTAGCAATGCACATGACAGCTCAGAGAAATTCATGTTTAGAGCTGCCTTGCTGGAGAATGAATTCCATGAATGTAAAACCAATCATGGAGAAATAAATAAACACACATTTAAAAAAATACTTTCATGTATAGGGTTATGAACAAACTCAGACACAAGTGAGCAACTGGACAACAACAAATCACACATAGATACATATCTATCGCCCAAGTGAAAATGCCAAATGCCACTCGCGGTCTCCTGCTCCCTGACTGTTGACTAATTAGAATTTGTTGAGAACAAGCGCCTAAGTATTCCACAGCTGAGTGTCTTTTAGCTGAGTTTAGCCCAGGGGCAGGAAGTGCAAAGAACCCATGGTACCTCCGAATGCAAAGAGGAAAACACCTTACAAACCCAGCAACGACATTTGTGCTGGGCAGCAAGCTCCCAGGCCCTCTTGCTGTCCCCATGAAGGCCCCTGGGTTACCAGTAATGTGTCCATAACTCTCCAACCACCAGCCAGAGCTCAAGGTCCACGGTTTACCACCACCAGATTATCTAAGCGCAGGCTGGAAATGAGCTCCTGAACTGCATCCATCGCATAGGCTTCCCTGGTGGCTCAGCAGTAAATGCGCCTGTCAATTCAGGAGACACAAGTTCAATCCCTGGTTCAGGAAGATTCCCTGGAGAAGGGAATGGCAATCTACTCCAGTATTCTTGCCTGGAGAATTCCATGGATAGACAAGCCTGGCGGGTTACAGTCCATGGGGTTGCAAAGAGTAAGACATAACTGAGTAACTGAGCACACGTATACACCTATCACATAAGTGGTCACAAGTCCTAGTCATGCCCATCCAGTTTAAAAACAAATCTGATGTAAACTGGGCCCCAGTGAGATGTTGAGTGGGGAGTTAGGGAGGATGCAGGTGATAGGGGATTATGGGGGGAGGGGCATCATGGGCTCTGAAGGCTCACCAACCAATCTCAGTAATGCCTGAAACAGTAGCAGCCTCAAGCAAGTCACCACTGCCTGGTCCTAGGTCACCTCGCTGCCAAGTGAAGACGTGCCTCTCATGCTTGGCAAGGAACTATTTAAACAGCACATACAAAGGAAGAGAAGGCAACACACAGAAGTGCCTGATGAGGGACTTCCCTGGAGGTCCCTTGATTAAGACTTCACCTTCCAATGCAGGGGGTGCCGGCTCAATTTCTGGTCAGAGTACTAGGATCCCATATGCCTCACAGCCAAAAAACCAGAGCATAAACAACAGAAGCAATATCGTAACAAATTCAATAAAGACTTAAAAAAATATCTCCACAACAAAAGGATCTTTAAAAAAATAAAAAGTGCCCAGTGATGTGTATTTCATCCCAGTGAATTTCTCCATCCAAAACCACCTTTGAATGCCAGAGTGCTTCCGTTTTCAGAAAACCCACAAGATGCAAATATCTATGCGGTCAGGAGATGCCGGCATCTCAAGCTGTATTTTTCTCTTTAATTTTGATCCTTCATGCACAAAACCACAGATGCAGCCCCTTACATCAGAACAGCACCTGAGAGTGTAGGAAGCATGACAGTCTCCCATTAGGTTGCATGTAAAGCCAGCAAAGCTGACCCTTCAAACTCCCAGTAAAACAAAAGCCACAGCCAGCCTGTGGCCACCAGCATCATGAAGCTCTGGCCGAGCACCAACCTCTCATCTCAGTTCAGTGCTGGACTTCTGGGATCAAAACCAGCCCAGCAAGCTCTATCAGGCACCTATGACGGAGGCTGAGAAAGGCACTCAGGGCTGGTGGCTCAGCCAAGGCCCCAGAGATCAGTGACAGTTTTCCTCCTTATAAAACCAGTGGCCCCCTCCAGTGGGGCCAGAACACAGGTAGGGAGAATCAGGTGGGGTGGGGAGGCTTCAGGAGGTGCAGGCTGGCACACAAGGACAGGCGGAGTGGCCGGGAGCCT
This sequence comes from Nanger dama, assembly GCA_917880005.1. Classification (NCBI taxonomy): domain Eukaryota; kingdom Metazoa; phylum Chordata; class Mammalia; order Artiodactyla; family Bovidae; genus Nanger; species Nanger dama. The sequence goes on along the minus strand of CAKJTW010000108.1, from coordinate 2,878,016 downwards.
GGAGACACGAGGTCTGGACATAAGGGGAAAGACCAGTTTAGAAACTTCCAGGTGAAGAAGGTAGGGAACCTGAGCCAGAGGGGGTCTTGTTTCCAGCACGTCCATGACTGACCAAGGTGAGCGCAGGCACAGCCTGAGAGCCGACCAGCCAAACAACCAAGAATCCCAAAGGAGTTTCCGTGGAGGATCAGAATGCCCACTACTGGGGCTGGATGGCCTTCCGGCCACGTGACATCTGGCCTGCCCCCCACCCCGCCACCTCTCCATCACTGTCTCCTGCCGATCCAGTGCAGGCAAGGTTCTGCTCGAGGTCTGGGAGGGACCAGCTGTGAATGCAGCTGTTTTTAGGTGTGGGGTCTGGGGAAGGGGGCAGCAGGGCTCCAGGCTTGTACTGGAAGGAAGCACGATGCTCCTGGGGTTTCATTCATTCATTCCTCCATTTAACAAGTTGGGCTAAGGGTCAACCAGGTGCCAAGCACTATTCTTGTTCCAGGGACACAGAAGTCAACACAGTCTGTATGCTGGAGTGCTAAGAGACAGAATAAAAGTATATAAATCATAAATTGTGTTAGGTCCTAAGAAGAAACACGAAGTAGGGTTAACATGAAAGGCAGAAATGATGCTAATTTATGTAGGGAGCTGAAATACAGAGAAGTGAGTGAGAGAGCAAGCCAGGTGGACATATGCAGGAGGCACATGCCAGGGAGATGGAAAGCAAGTGCAAAGGCCCTGAGGCAGGCAGGAGCTCAGCAAACTTGGCAACTGACAGAGAAGAAGGAAAAGTCCATATTCATCTGGGATGATGAAGGATGGACATGGGCCAAGGTGGCAGGTGGGGATGGGGTGGGGATGACACAAAGCAAGCCTGGCCAATGAGCCTGCCTGATGGTATGGCTGGGAGCAAGGAAAGGAACCTGCAGAATAAAATTCAGGCTGAGGATATGGAGAGGGCCCTGGGGAGCCACTGCAGGGTTGGAGTGAGGGACACCAGCCCAGCCCAGCACGGGACACCCTGCAGCTAGCACAGAAATCACAAGTCAGGCAGCAACAGCATGCGCCGAAATGGAGTCAGGGGGTTCCCAAGAAGACTCATGAATCTCAGCCCCACCGAGACAGCCTGGCTGCGTGACAACAAGGTCACTGTCCTCCCTGGTTCCCTTGTGCATCCGAGAAGACTGGGAGAATCTCCAGTCTCACCAACAACGGCTGACAGCCGAGTCAGCCGTGCCTGCAGGCTGCTCTGAGGCACCAGCTGGAGCCAACCCAGGTGGTGGGTGGGGCCTCGAAAGGGGCCAGAGAATCCCCTGTGGGCACACAGCCAACTACCAACCACCAACTGGGGCACCTGGGCCCCACTTGGTGAACAATCATCTCAGACATGACTAACGGGATGGAACCACACAACCGTCAGTGTCCACATCACTCCCCATCCCAGCCAGGTCAGGGCTCAGGAAACCCAGCTCTCTGCCATTCTCTCAAGGCAGAACGCTGCTTTCTGCCACTTGTTCTGGAAGGAAGCCCTCCATGCCAGCTCAGGGCCTCCCTCTGTGGCCACCTGCACCCAGTCCTCCAAATTTCCCCGACATAAACGTCTCTCCAAGACTTCAGACCCCAGTGTGACCAGAGGCCCTGACCTGCTAAAGCCTGGGCAGGTGAGGGTGGGGGTGTTGTGCCCTGGGGCTCCTGTCCCTCCATAGGCCTCAGGGCTGCCCAAGTCAAAGCCCAGCCCAAGGCAAACCTCCCATCACGTGAGCTTTTCCTGAGTTCCTCAGTTGTGTCTAGGAAACATTAAGGTGTTTTGGCACTCCCTCTCAGCTCCAGGGGTGCGACTGGTGTCTTTACAATTATCTTTTATTTTTATCCCGCATTTCTTAGCTCAATTGGCAAATTGGATTATTTATACGCCTCCATTTCACAATCCATCCCCACCAATTATCCCTGTGAAACTAATTTTTTTTTTTTTAAGGGTTAGAAGTACCAAGGCAGAGCCAAGTTAACAAACCACAAGTCCAGCCCCGGGGGAAACCAAGAACACAAACAAGAGGCCAAAGATTAAGAAACTGACCACCTGCCAGCGCCCACCCCACCTCTCATACTCACACATGTCCGCACGCACACGCACGCGCGTGCGCACACACACATACACACACGCATACACACACACACCCCATCTGGTTCGGCCCACACTTCTCCCAGGCAGAGAAGCCCAGTACCCTGGAGATGGGAAGGCAGGCAATGGGGGAGGGGGCCCAACCATGCTCCCCAACCAATGAGCAGAGGTCTGGAGAGCCAGGCCCCACAGCAGACTCAGGGCGCCTGTCACTAGGGCCACCACCCAGAGCTAGTGCAGCTCTGGAGGCCCATCCAAGGGTCTCTCTGCCAGTGCCATGGGGCCCACCCAGGAGGCGGCCCACTCAGCAAGCTGACTCGTCAGCAAGCTCCAGCGCGCTTACTAACACCCTGGACAGCATCCTGAGTGCCAGCAGGCTCCATGCCAGGGTCATTTGCTGCTCAGGAGCCACCAACCCCCTTTCCTGAGTGCAGATGGAGGCAGGACAGACAGCCCCCCAGCAGTGAGGGCACAGGGCAGGGCATCCTGGCTGGAGGACCCTCAGTGTCCCCTGAAGAATGGAAGCCCCCAAGAGAAGGCAAGACCCTCCCCTTCCCCTCCCCTCACCAGAGGCTTGAAAAGGGAGCCATCCACCAGGCTGTGGGTACCCTGAAGAGCAAACTAAATGTGCACCCCAGGAAAAGCTGTGTGGTTCCCACCCTGGAAACCTTCAGGTCATTATTCCCAAAACCACTATTTTTCTCAAAGAGAAAGAAGGAGGGCATGTGGGGGGCGAGGGGAGGCGCGGTATTCTCAGAAAGGGGACAGAGGCTGAAGAGGTCAGGGACAGCTCAGCCCACGGGATGAAGGACACAAAGGAGATTCCCCACTTTGGGGTAGACCACCAAATCTGAGGTTGGCCCCTATCAGACTGAATCCAAACATATGTCAAAAATTAAGTCTTCCTTCTGCAAGTAAATACTAAGTTGAGACAAGCAGATACAATCTCAGCCTCCATGCTCAGCGAGGCTCGGGAAGGGTGGGCCCCTCACGACCCTCCCTCGGCACCGGGTCCAGGGCAGTTTCGACCCCCAAGTCCCCAGCCCCGCGGCCTTGGCACACCGAGGCCCGCTGCCGGGCCCGTCCGGGGCACAGCCCGGCTCGGGGGCGGGGGCCTCGCCCTTCGCATAGACCATCAGTAGCAGCCAGGCCGAGGGGAAAGGGGCTGGGACGACGAGGTAGGTTCGCGCCGCGCCCCCAGCCCAGCGCCAGCCGCCCAGGGGAACCCGACTGTGGAATTTTTAACTGAGGAGTTTCTCCCGCTGGGCCTCGTTATAAAGGAAAAGGGTGGAGGGCTAGAAAACCGGGGCTCGGCTTCCCGGGTGACAGGGAACCCAGAAAAGACCCCAAACTCGGGAGTTGCCGCCTCTCACAGGGACTCAGTACCAGTGCCGAGAGGGGCCGCGGAATACTCCAGCGGCCCGGCCAGCCCGGCGGGACCCGAGCCGGCAGCCGCCCGCGGGTCTGCGTCCCTGGTCTGCGCCTAGACGCCCCTCGCCGCCGCGCCCCAGCCCGGGATGGGCGAGCTACCAGCTCGGCCCCGCCGCGCCCGCCTGGTCTGTACCCCTGATCCCCGCGGCGCCTCCCGTCCGCAGCGCCGCCCGATCGCGCCCCCTGCGCCCGCCCCGGCGCCCCCAGGCTGCGGCCGCTCTGGGGAAGGGTCGGGCGGCCCGGGCCCCGGTTTACCTGGCCCGAGCTCCGGGCCGTGCGAGTGCACGGCCGCCGCCGCTGTGTCCCCAAGGCCGAGAGCGGGGCCGCCGCCGCAGCTCTTTGTGAGCCGCGCACCGAGATGCTGCCGAGCCCGGGAAGCTGGATAGCGGCGGGCGCGCCCCGAACGCGGCGTACGGCACGCAGGGGCCGCTCCTGCCCGGCCCACGCAGCGGGGCCCGCGGGCGCACCCCGCACCGGCCTGCGGCTGGACGCCCGCGCCCCGCCCCGCCCTGGCCTCGCCAGCGCCCCTCGCCGGGCGAGAGCGCGCGGCGGGAAGACCAGGAGGAGGACAAAGATGTGTGCGCGCCCAGCCCCCTCCCCGAGCCCGAGCCCCGACTCTGGGCGGACTTGCGGGGGGCGCACCTGGGGCCCAGGTCCTGCGGGGCTGGCCTCGGGGCCCTGGAGAGCACAGATTCCCCGGCGAGCCCGGCACCTGCAGGATGAGGAGACGCGGGGGAACAGGTGACAGCGAGGTCCCCTGCGTCCGCACCTGCCCCGGGCGCCACGCTGCCCCCTGGCGGGCTCCCGAGCGCATGTGACGGAAGGTCCTGCCCACCGCGCCCTGTTCGGCCCTGCGCAGAAGTCGCGGGGAGATCGCGGCCTCTGAGAGACCCCTCTGGAGGGCAGGCCCCCAGCGCCACCCCGCCACAGATCACTGGCTGCGTGCCAGGCCCCTGGGAACCATCCCATCACCCCGTTCCCAATATCCTGTGCTGCCCTGGCCTGACCACTGGCCGCCTCTCCCCCAGGGCCTTGCCCCAGCCCTTTCCCTCCTTATGTCCTAAACAGAGAAGGACCCAAATCTATACACTATACTCCAATCAAATTAGAAAGAACTCAAGTGACTCGATTCTGCCCACCCTTAGAATCTAGGAAAATCTGCCCAACTGGAGGCCCTTCCTTACATCTACGAAGCCTGTTTTTCCTGTAAGGTGGATATTCAGTGTCCAGAGGTTAGGATGTGGGCATCTCGGGGGTCATTGTTCTGTCTAACAGACGTCTAGAACCGCCTGTTCCAAGGAGCAGTGTGCATTGTGGCTGAGAATCCCAGCCAGGCCAGCACTCAGCCGGGGCCTCTGACCTGGGCTGGTGTCTGTCCTCTGCACAACTCAGTTTCCTCCACTGTTAAACGGGGAAATACCATGACTCGCCTTCAGGGATAGTCACAAGACTTGGTGGCACATGCGCACCTCTGAGCCCAGGGTGTAAAAGGCGCCAAATTATGCTGTTTACCATTTCGACAGCAGGTGCTGTAAACTGTTGACGTTCTCCAGTGATGGCTTTTGTCTGCTCGGCGTTCTCTAGAAATCTCCCACCTAGCCCCAGCTCCATCCACGTGGTTCAGGTGAGGCTAAGATGTCTCAACTGACAAAGGGGAGCCTTGCTTCTTCAGAAAGTGGTTGTGAGAACTGATTTCATCATTAATCATTTATCTTTTTTTAAAAATCCCTGTACCAGACACTGAGAAAACTGTAATTCAATGCACCCCAATGTTCATTGCAGCACTATTTGCAGTAGCCAAGATAGGAAGACAACTTAAATGTCTAACAACAGAGGAATGGATAAAGATGTGGTATACATACACAATGGAATATTCCTCAAAGGAACAAAACAGGGTCATCTGTATATGTGACGGACCTAAATGAGGCCTGGCATGCTGCGATTCATGGGGTCGCAAAGAGTCAGACACAACTGAGCGACTGAACTGAACTGAAAGTCTCTCATACAGAGTGCAGTAAGTCAAAAAGAGGAAAACAAACATCCTATATTAATGTATATATGTGGAATCTAGGAAAATGGTACTGATGAACCTATCTGTAGGACATCAGTAGAGACACAGACACAGAGATTGGACCTGTGGACACAGCAGGGGAAGGAGAGAGTGGAACAAAATGAGAGAGTGGCTCTGACATAAATACATTGCTGCTAAGTCACTTCAGTCATATTCGACTCTGTGCGACCCCATAGACTGCAGCCCACCAGGCTCCCCTATCTCTGGGATTCTCCAGGCAAGAACACTAGAGTGGGTTGCCATTTCCTTCTCCAAAGCATGAAAGTGAAAAGGGAAAGTGAAGTCGCTCAGTCGTGTCCGACCCTTAGCGACCCCATGGACTGCAGCCTTCCAGGCTCCTCCATCCATGGGATTTTCCAGGCAAGAGTACTGGAGTGGGGTGTCATTGCCTTCTCCGACATAAATACATTACCATGTGTAAATTAGATAGCTAATGCGAAGCTGCTGTATAGCACAGGGATCTCAGCTGGGTGCTCTGTGCTGACCTAGAGGGGTGGGATGGGAGGATTAGGTGGGAAGGGAGGGATGTCCAAGAGAGAGGGGATATAGGTATACACACGGCTGATTCACTTTGCTATACAACAGAAAATAATGCAACATTGTAAAGCAACTATATTCCAATTTTTCTTTTTCCAAGTAAAAGAAAAAAATCCAGTGGCAGACACTGACCTGGGCCCTGGGATACAGCAATGGCAGACTGGCTGGAGCCCCACTCCTGGTTCATAGTCAATAAAGGCCCTTGTGGGGCAGACAGAGGGGCAGCCTGCACTGTCAGGGTCACTGGGGGAGCAGCCTGGGAGGGTGGGATGAGACTGGACTGAGCGGGTGAGACATGCTAACACCAGTGCCCCCCACCCAGAGCTTGGCCACAGCCGCAGATATGATTTATTCGTCAGCTAGTTTGGCTCACTGAGTCCTCCAATCCTGCTGAAACAATTCTGTGTTTAAATCTCTCTGTTCAAAAACAGCCAGTGTGGATTGTTTCCCCTCCTGGACCCTGATTCACACAGCACAGGTACCAGTCATGGTCCCTGGAAACAGACCCTCTTAGATTCTGGGGTAAGCGCGGTCATGTCCTGGGCCCTGGAAGCAGTGCTGAGCTCTTTTACTTTTTTCCCCCCTTTTTAAAAGATTTTTCTGTTGTGGACCATTTTTAAAGTCTTTATTGAGTTCATTACAATATTGGTTCTGTTTTATGTTTTGATTTTTGGCCACAAGCATGTGGGATCTTAGCTCCCCAACCAGGGATCAAACCCACATCCTGACTGTGCTGGAAGGCGAAGTTCTAACCACTGGACCACCAGGGAAGTCCCATGCTGAATTCTTAATGATGGGAAACAAGCTGCCAATAATCTAGGCCACAGGGCTTGCCCGGTGGCTAAGCAAGGGAAGAATTTGCCTGCCAATGCAGGAGATATAGGTTCAATCCCTGGGTCAGGATGATCCCCTGGAGGTGAGCATGGCAACCTTCAGCAGTATTCTTGCCTCAGAAATCCCATGGACAGAGGAGCCTGGAGGACTACAGTCCTTGGGGTCATAAAGTGTCGGCCATGACTTAATGACTGAACAACAACAACGATTCAGGCCATGCCAGGCATTACAGCTGATCAAACTGCCACCTGCAATTGCTTTGGACAACGTCCTTACTAAAGCCAGAACTCAGGGCAGGGCAGGGGATGAGGTGGGGAGGGAGGGGCAGGTGACTTCAGCCCTTAAGGTCAATATGGGTGACGTCAAGGACTGCGGGGTGGGTGGCCAGTTCTTACTACACCAGAGACCCGGCAGAAAGAAAAACTACATACTCCAGGTTAAAGCTTGGAGCTTACAGAAAACCAGAGAATTTTTATCAGACCCCCAGAGAATCTTTTATTTGCTGTAGCCATAGAGATAACCTTGTCAAAAGTCAAATGTGGGCTCTGTGAATATGGCAGAATTACAATGTCATTTGAATTCAAAGGTTTTATAAGTGTCCTGTGTGGACATGCTTTGGAAAGGAGGAGGACCCTGAGGTCTGGGATTCACCATCTGAGTAGAGGCCAGGAGCATTAATAACCTTGACCCTTGAGTCTGTCTGGAACGGGTTCTGTTTGCGGCTGATGGGAATGGCCAGCTGGTCTGGGTCTCGGAAGACCAGCAGCCTCTCTTGCTTAAAGATCCTGTGCACATTCTCTGCGGACTGGGTCTGCTGCTGGGAGAGGTCACTGTTGAGATGCCCCTGGTGTCCTTGGTGATGGTGGGATTCCGCAATGGCAAAAACCAAGTGGCGTGTTTCATTGCCAAAGAAAAGAGGGTGCCTGTGTTGTGATGAGCAGGAAGACGGGTGTAGCCAGAATGCTTTAATCCACGTGACCTCTGGTGGTGGCTAATAGATCCCAAAGAAGGAAACGAGCAGTAGTCACATTAACAGACTGAAGTCAGTTTCCAGACTCAGAGGCCCTTGATGAAAGGGGAGGCCAGGTATCCTGAAGATGGGTCCTGCAGCATTGCTGTAAATACATGCTGTAAATCTTCCTTTGACTCCTCCCCAGAGGGGCCCTGGAAGGTCACATATGCTCTGGAAAAAAGGAAATCCTGAGACCTTTGAAGATGGCTGGACTTTGTCTCTGAAGTGACGTTCTTTCCTAGGAAATGTTTTTAAAACCCTTATGAAGCAAAATATCCCTGGGCTCTAGAATCAAAGTGGGGGCTCGTGGTCATCAGGAGAGGGAAGTCTGGGCCTGAATCTGACCGAGGTGGGTCTAACAGGCCTACAGACTCACCCTGTGGCTCCTCCCAGTGGCCCAGACACCCAGGGCCCCTTGCAGAGTCCCCAGATGGGCTCCCCTGAAACGAGGGATGAGAACTGTCAGAGGAAAAGCTAAGGAACTGACCCTCCCTCCCGGGATGGTAATCAAGAAGGGATGCTCCATCCATGGGGAGCTGCGGAGCCTGCAGCCCCTGTCACAGCCTGGAGGGAGGTGGGGGGCACAGCTGTGCCAGCCCCTTTTGACTTGCCTCTTGGGCCTGTGCAGGTGGCGTTTGAATCTTGGGACGTGACAGCGGATTGTCATAAACTTAATCTGGTGGCAACTCCAGTTGCAGCTGCTCCCCCAGATGTGGTTGAGAAATACTGCAGATGTGCATCCACACGGAGGCAAATAACACCCTGCTGGCATCTGCTGTGCTTCTCATTCACACACTCTCTCCCCAGTTTTCCCCAGTTCTCACAGGAGCAAAGCCAGTTAACATTTTCATTTCCAAGTACGAGTGTGATGGAGTTGACGTGATCCTGCACTAAGCTGGCAGCCAACAAAGGATAGGAGGAGGAGACTGTGGGCCGTGTGGGATGAGTCCCATGTCTCCATTCGCCCCTCGACCCACCCTCCAGCCTCTCCCACTGGACTCTGGGTCCAGAAGGCTGGTGTCTGTGGACCGTGTCTGCAGGCTCCCTGGCTCCCAGTTCATTTGCCCAATGGGAGGTACTGGCAGGAGCCTGGAGGGCTGAGGAGGGCAGTGCTGGTGGATCTTTCTGGGCCCTTCCCCACACGATGCTAAGAATGGCCATGTCCTTCCAATGAAGCCCACAGCCTCGGCCTCCCAGCTCCCCCCGCTGAGAGCTGCAGGTCTCACTGGATTCCCACAGTCGTCCCTTGACTAGCCTGGAGGTGCTGACAGTCCTCCTACCCATGCTAGGCTGTCGATTTCCCCTCACTCTGCCCTACCTCTGTGCATAGTCCTTTTCCTGAACTCTCCTCCTTTACCTCTTTGGAAAATATCCTCTGCTACTTGCTGGGACCCTGACTGACTCAAGGAAAAGGATGACTTTATCCACCTACTCTGTACTGAGCAGTTACCATGTAATCAGTGTCTGGTGTTATGGAGAAACCAGGGAAGCAAAACCAGATATGCTCAGGTAGAAGCTGTCAGAGCTTCTGAGAGATGCAGGCATTCGACCATCAGTCACACAAAGAGACTGGACAAAGGCTGCAAAAGCTGCTAGTCGGGGAGGGAGCTGGGCTTCCCTTACATTCCAGGCAATGTTTCAGGTGGGCCAGCAGGAGCCCTGTGTGTTTGGGGGAACTTAAGAAAGGCTTGTGCAGAGCCTTCATCATAAATGGACACTGGATTTTGTCAAAAGCTTTACCTGGATTTATTGAGATGATCATATAGTTTTTAATCTTCAGTTTAGTGATGTGATCTATCACACTGATTGATTTGTGGATATTGAAAAATCCTTGCATCCCTGGGATAAACCCCACTTCATCATGGTGATCCTTTCCATGTATTGCTTGAGCCAGTTTACTAGTACTTTGTTGAGGATTTTTACATCTATGTTCATCAGTGATATTGGCCTGGAATTTTCTTTTATTGTGGTGTCTTTGTCTGGTTTATGTATCAGGGTGATGGTGACCTCATAGAATGAGCTTAGAAGTGTTCATTCCTCTCCTTTTTGGGAAATAGTTTCAGAAGGATAGGTGTTATCTCTTCTCTAAATGTTTAATAGAATTCTCCTGTGAAGCCAGCTCATCCTGGACTTTTGTTTGTTGGGAGCTTTTTCATCACAGTTTCAGAAGATATGGTACATATATACAGTGGAATATTACTCAGCCATAAAAAATGGGTGAAATAATACCATTTGCAGCAACATGGATAGACCTGGAGATTGTCACATTAAATGAAGTAAATCAGAAACAGAAAAACAAATATCATATGGTAGCACTTATATATGAAATCCAAAATATGACACAAATGAACTTACAAAATAGAAACAGACTCACAGACATAGAAAACAAACTTATGGTTACCAAAGGGGAAAGGTGAGGGGGAGAAATAGATTGAAAGCTGGGGGTTGACATAGGCACTATTATATTTAAAATAGATAATCAGGGACCTACCTGGTGTTCCAGTGTTTAAGTCTCCTTGGTTCCAATGCAGTAAGTGTGAGTCCCTAGTTGGGGACCAAAGATCCCCCACTAAAATAGAAAATAAGTAAAAATTTTAAATAAAGTAAAAAAGTAAAATTTTCATACACCCAATAAATAGAGGGATTAAAATAACACAGAAATAAATACAGTTATTCCAGAATGAAATGTTTAAAAATAAAATAGATGATCAACAAGGACATACAGTATAACACAGGGAACTCTGCTCAATATTCTGTAATAACCTAAATGGGAAAAGAATATGAAAAAGAATAAACACATGTTTAACTAAATCACTTTGCTGTACCCTTGAAGCTAATACAACATTATAAATCAACTATAGATGAACATTAAAAAAAAAATGGTATTTAAAAAAGAAAGGCCTGTGCAGAGGAGATTGGAGGGTGGCGTCCAGGAAGGGGTGTTCAGGCTTCAGGCCAGCCCTATGAGGCCTTGTCAGAAACTCTATTTAGGATGAAGAAAGGTGAAGCCGTCAGAGCACATGCAGGTGGCCTCTCAGCCTAGAGCACACACACCTCCTAAGACTCACACCCCCTGTGGTCGTGTCCCTCTGAGCGTGGACTGGACTAGCTGACTTGCTTCTGATGAATGGAACTCAGCAGCCATGATGGATTTCAGCTTCAAGGCTATAGCACAAAGACTGTGGCTTCCACCCCAGATGTCCTCTCTTGCTCTCTCTCTCACCTCAACAGCTGCCTATGAAGTGGCCGGAGCAATGAGGAACCAAGTCCACATTCATGAGACCGCAGCAGGTGCCCCAGCCCCAGCCAAGGCTTTGGGGAACTGCCACCCTGAGAGTTCAGTGACAACCTCGAAAGAGGCCACAACAGGGGCCAACAGCTAAGCCATCTGCAGACTTCTAATCCATAGAAACTCGGGGGAGGGGATAAACATTTGTTATTTGAAGTCACCAAATTTTGGGGTAACTTGATCAAGCAACAGGTAACTAATTCAGAGTGTACATTTTAGGGGGCTGGCATGTTTAATTTACTCAATAAAGAATAATAATAAAGAATATGCCAGGTGTGTTGCAGGTGCTGACATAATGTACTTTATAAATTTTCATGTAGTTATTTTTTGGGTGAGTAACGCTGTAACATGATTTAAAACTATAGTTTCAAAACAGAGGATGGAGGGGAGAGCCCCTCCTCACAGACACCCAGTCCCTCACCAAGGGCTCAGAGTTCAGTTTGGGGGAGGGATACAATTCCAGAGAGACCATGAGGTTCATACAAACAATTGCACACAGATCCACAACACTGTTCTGCAACTTGTTTTTGTTACGTAATCATTTTCCTTATTAAAAAAAACAATTCTGTGTCTGTACAGAGAGAATTTCCTGTTTTTCACAGTTATGTATAACGTCATGATATGAATATACCCTTATCCATCTTCACTCAGTTGTGTCTGACTCTTTGCAACCCCATGAATCGCAGCAGGCCAGACCTCGCTGTCCATTATCAACTCCTGGAGTTCACCCAAACTCATGTCCATCAAGTCCGTGATGCCATCCAGCCATCTCATCCTCTGTTGTCTCCTTCTCCTCCTGCCCCCCCAACCCCTCCCAGCATCAGAGTCTTTTCCAATGAGTCAACTCTTCGCATGAGGTGGCCAAAGTATTGGAGTTTCAGCTTCAATATCAGTCCTTCCAATGAACACCCAGGACTGATCTCCTTTAGGATGTAATAGTTGGATCTCCTTGCAGTCCAAAGGACTCTCAAGAGTCTTCTCCAACACCACAGTTCAAAAGCATCAGTCCTTCGGCACTCAGCTTTCTTCACAGTCCAACTCTCACATCCATACATGACCACTGGAAAAACCATAGCCTTGACTAGATGGACCTTTGTAGGCAAAGTAATGTCTCTGCTTTTTAACATGCTATCTAGGTTGGTCATAACTTTCCTTCCAAGGAGTAAGCGTCTTTTAATTTCATGGCTGCAGTCACCATCTGCAGTGATTTTGGAGCCCCCAAAATAAAGTCTGACACTGTTTCCACTGTTTCCCCATCTATTTCCCATGAAGTGATGGGACCAGATGCCATGATCTTCGTTTTCTGAATGTTGAGCTTTAAGCCAGCTTTTTCACTCTCCTCTTTCACTTTCGTCAAGAGGCTTTTAGTTCCTCTTCACTTTCTGCCATAAGGGTGGTGTCATCTGTGTATCTGAGGTTATTGATATTTCTCCCAGCAATCTTGATTCGCACTTGTACTTCTTCCAGCCAAGCCCAGCATTTCTCATGATGTACTCTGCATATAAGGACCTGTCCCCTATTGATAAGCCTTTAGGTTATTTCCAATCCTTTGTTCTTGCTGACAATGGTGCAACAAATAATTATCATCTAACACTTGGCTCTCTAGGGTACATCTCTAAAAATTGGTCCCAAAGTATGCAAATGTACAACTTTGATAAACATTGTCAAAACACCATGACAATGGTTACACAGACACTTCCTAACTCACGGCCATCAGCAACAGAGGAGAGTACCTGCTTCCTGGGAGCTGTCACCAAGTGTTATCAAATGTGTTTGTTTGCCAGGACAATCTGAGGCCCAGAGTTGATGCGTGTGCTTGCAACTCTTTTGATGTGTTCAATGGCTGTTGACACAATTACAGGTGTGGTTGTAAAATAATAATAATAATAAAAGTAAATGAACAAACACATCCTCTGGCTGCCAAGTGTAGAATGGAGATCAGAGACCAGAGCCCAGGCGAGAAGCACAGCCGGAGCATAGCAGATGGTCCAGAGCTGTTTAAAAGACTCAATAAAGGGGCCTTTGTAAGGGCTGCAAGCGCGCGCACGCGCACTGGGGAGCCCGCTGTGAGAGGGGTGGGGTAGGAGGAGGTGCCAGGATTTGTCTTCAGGCTCAGGCTCCCGCAACTTGAGGAAGATGCTGCCCTTGGCCAGTACAGCGATACTGAAGGAGGACCAGGTTTGTGCGGAAAGCACAAAAGTGGTTTTCACCGTTGCTAGGAGACCATTAACTTCTTGCTCTTACTCTACGCTGTGCCTTCCTCCCACACCTTACTGGAGTTTTACATTATAACATGTATCTTGGATTTCACATATTTAAAATACCAAGGTAGTAAATCTCATATGCAGAGAGCTCTGTCAGCCCATCTATGAAATGTTACTTCTTTCTCTGCGCGTCTGCAGCGTGTTGAGGGATCACGTGGGCCAGCAGGCAGCTGGGGTCGTGTGTTCAGGCCTGAACACGTGTTCCCTAGACGCGGCTGCAGGGAATGAGAGTGGACAGGGCTCCCGGAGGCTGGCTTTCTTCCGTCTGTCAAGCCAATGGAGGAAGGGCATCGGAAGAGCTTCAACTTTCTGCTTCTGGGGGGCCGTCTGATCCCGGGTGTGTCTTTTAAATGTTCTCCAGGTGGCTGTGGTCCCAATCCGTTCTCAGAGCCTGGCACAGAGAGGAAGGAACAACTATGATTCTTTACCACTAGCACCACCTGGGAAGCCCTAAGAAAGAGAAAACGAGTGACTTTTGAAGTTGTCTATGTACATAGCTTCTTGGAGAGAAAAAGACCAGCACTTTAAGATACCAACGAAATAGACAATTTGCCTTCACCCAGTGACCCCGCCCTTCTCCCAGCGCTCCGGCAGTGACTCCTAGGTGAACTGTCCCCAAGCCAGCAAAGACAGAGAAGTCAGCCACATTCCTGGCTTTGATACTTCAAAAGTAAGGTCTGGGGCAGGAGAGAAAGGGGAGCACAGCCCCTGCTCTCTGTCTAGGGACATGACTCTCAGATTGTGGTCTCCCACCAGCCTGACCTGGTTAGAAGTGGAAACTCTCTGGGCCTCACCCAGACCTGCAGAATTGGGATTTCTAGAGACAGAGCCAAGAAGCCTATATTTTAACATTCTACAGGTGACCCCTTTTTTTCTTAAAACTTTTAATTTTATATTGCAATTTAGCCAATTAACAATGTTGTGCACAGCAAAGGGGTTCAGCCATACATAAACACATATCCATTGCCCCCCAAACTCCCCTTCCATCCAGGCTGCAACATAACATTGAGGAGAGTTCCCTGTGCTGCACAGTAGGTCCTTGTTGGCTATCCATTTTAAACATAGTGGTACGTACATGTCCATCCCAAACTCCCTCTTCCTTCCTTCCTTCCCTCTGGTAACCACAGTTCCTTCTCTAAGTCTCTGAGTCTCTTTCTGTTTTCTAAATAATTCGTTTGTATCTTCTCTGTGTATGAGGGTGTCATAGGATATTTCTCCTCTCTTTCCCCTTCTCTGTCTGACTTACCTCACTCAGTATGACGATTTCCATGTCCATCCACGTCACCATCAGGTGAGTCTGATGCACACAGAAGCTTGAGACCTACCGGCTGAGGGGGTCCCCAGGCCTCGATGTGCAGCAGTGAAAGGACAAGTGAGGGGCTTCCTAGGCTGAAGGGCTCCACAAAGCTCCCTGGGGAGCAGGTCTAGGGGAGGCAGTCAGTGCACCCAGCTAGGGGACCTGGGCCTAGGACAAACTGAGCTGAGACCTGGAGGTTAACTAGCGATTCAGGAATCACAGGCCCCTCAGCAGACGCCAGCTAGGGGTAGTGGAGAGCTGAGTAAGTATGTACGAGAGAAGACCCTCAAGGTGGTGCCATCCTGAGACAGAGTTCCCCTGACCCCATGAGGCCTGGACGCCGCTCCAACACTGCCATCCCCACTGCTGTTTGCAGCCAGGTTTGACTCCTGGCCTCTGAAGTCTTACTACTTAGTGGGTTCAACAGACAAAAAAAAGTCTATTGTCAAGACAGCAGCTTGACCACTTGCTGGAATCTCAGCTCTGCTAGTTACAGGCCCGCCAGCTCTCCATTGTTCAAGCTGGATGTCTACCAGTACTGCGGCTGTAAGGGGTTCCACGACAATTACTTTTCGAGCTCCCTCCCTTGAAAAATCTTATGGAGTCTGACTGATCACATGCATGTGCCCTGGATGCAAGGGAGGCCGAAAATGTGTGTTTCTGATTTCTCCCTTGGGGAGACATGAGCTCAAAAGATGAGAAGTTCCTCCAAATTTAGGAACTCAGGAAAGGTGTTAAGAAGATGCTACCCCCAAAGCATGAAAATGTTCTGCTATTGGCAGGAGAAGAAAGTTTAAAAGAAAAAGATAAAGTGGAATAGAAAACACAAAATAAGATATCAGGAGAAAGTTCAAACATAACTGTAATCACAGTAAATATGATGTGTTAATCCACCTATTACTACATATCACAAAAAAGATATGTAAATTTAAAAATATGAAAGAATATTTTCCCAATTATATTAAAAGTAAACAAGATATACTCTAGGACTACAATAACATATTTATTCTTCAATAGCTACAATGTAAAAGATGTTTGCCAGGATGTGGATCCAAAGGAGCTCTCATACACTGTTGGTAGGAGTATAAACTTGTGCAGCAATTTTGGAAACCTTTTGGCAATACCCACTAAAGCTGAAGATTCACCATGTAACTCAAAACCAAAAACATGTGTAAAGATGTTCATGGTAGTACTATTTATAATAGATATTATCTGACAGCAACCTAAATGTCCATCAGAAGTAGCACAGATAAATAAATTTTAATATATTTATATAATAAAATATGATAAAGAAATTAAACAAGTTATACCTTCACCTGATAACACCCACAGTTTATGGGAGATGAGCCCCACAAACATATTTATGACCAAATGAAGCCAGATCCAAAATGCTACATCCTAAATAATTTCACATAAAGTGCAAATTTATGGAAATCTAACTATAAAGAAAACTGAGCACCGAAGAATTGATGCTTTTGAACTGTGGTGTTGGAGATAACTCTTGAGAGTCCCTTGGACTACAAAGAGATCCAACCAGTCTATTCTAAAGGAAATCAGTCCTGAATATTCTTTGGAAGGACTGATGCTGAAACTGAAGCTCCAAAACTTTGGCCACCTGATGCAAAGAACTGACTCATTGGGAAAGACCCTGATGCTGGGAAAGATTGAAGGCGGAAGGAGAAGGGGACAACAGAGGATGAGATGGTTGGATGGCATCAACAACTTGATGGACATGAGTTTGAGCAAGCTCTGGGAGTTGGTGATGGACAGGGAAGCTTGGCATACTGCAGTCCATGGGGTCACAAAGAGTTGGACACGACTGAGCGACTGAACTGAGTGTTTTCAAACTGTAAGACAAAAAGCTGTCATTTGTAGCCTGAGTAAGTTTTGATCAGGACTGGGTTTTGTGGTCTCATTTTTGACCCACTTTAACCATACCTTCTGCTACAAAATCTTAGACAAATTCGATCACTGGCCAGACTCAATCACTGGGTCACTGATGCTAGTCTCTGATGGTCTTTGAAACAACGTAAGAGGAAGAAATCAAGATCCTATCACATTTGTTCCGCATCACGGACTCCTGACTGCGACCACTTGCCTTATATAAACCCCTAGACTCCTCATGGAGGGTGAGCACAGTTCTTGAGGCATGGGCCTTCTATGTTCTCTTGTCAGCTGACTGAGAATAAAAGCCACCTTTCTATTTCCTCATATTTTTTATTCGGCTTTGGTGGGCAGAGAAGGGCAAGATCTTGACCAGTAGCAATTTGGGGGCTCACTCGGGATCTGATCATGGGCAGCCAGCCCTGCAAGGACCCTTGGCTTGATGGAAAGCTTAGGATCTCTCCCCATGCCAGCCTCCTTTGGGAGAGCAGAAGGTTGAGGGATTTCTCTAAGGCTGTGCCGCATCAAACCCGACCGCTGACTCAACTTTGGAACTCTGGGCTGTGACAGAGAATGGGAGAGAGGTTACCCTTTGCAGCTGCCAAAAATCTTTTTCACCTGGAGGACACTTTTTTCTTCTCTTGTCCGCACCAGCCTGAACTTCCACTCTGAGAAACACTAAATACTGAAGGATCAGGAAGACGGCGTCTGGTACATCGTCTTGACACCTGCTAGCATTCTGCTAAGTCCCCCCTTTCGAGGCCTCAAGTTTTCCATTTGGGGAACTGATGCAGTTCCAGTTTGGAGGTTTCTCCCCTATGGAAGGGGTGGGCTCAGTTTGTAAGGCACCTCTTTGGAGAAGCATCCCAGGCTTGATGGGTACTTGGAAGTCACTTCTGGGGCGGTCTTGCCATTTGGTTTTTAGATTTCTGTGCATCTCTTTGCCATTTGCTTTGTTTTTGGTGACTCCCGCTAGCATGGTTTGATTTGGTTTGTTTACTTTGGTTTGTGCACCCAGACTTTTGACACTAAGTGCTCGAGCTAGAATGGGAAGTACTTCCTCTGAAGTTCCATCTCAGAGTCCCCTAGGGAAAATAGGTGACTGGTCAACCTATAATTTTGACAGGTGAGGTGAAGGTGAGGTGAAGGTGAGGTGAAGTCGCTCAGTCGTGTCCGACTCTTTGTGACCCCGTGGACTGTAACCTACTAGGCTTCTCTGTCCATGGGATTCTCCAGGCAAGAATACTGGAGTGGATTGCAAGTATCTACTTAATTGGAAGTTAAAGATGATCACATGTAAAATATACATATATATATATATATATTTTTTTTTTTTTCCCAGAGAGCTCTATTTTGTGGCCTATGCAATTAATTACCGATGTGATGGATATGAGTTTGAGTATGCTCTGGGAGTTGGTGATGGACAGGGAAGCCTGGAGTCCTGCAGTCCACTGGGTTGCAAAGAGTCGGACACAATTGAGCGACTGAACTGAACTAATGTAATTAATTATGGTGATGAGAGAAAAAAAAAAAGCTGGCTTGGTAACTTTAAACAAAGACCTCCAAGGGGGAAATTTACATTTCTCTGTGTTTTTGAGATGTAAATGTTCTATTTGATCTACCTAAATTGTTCTATTGTGTGTTCAAGTTAGACGTAGAAGAGGTCCTTTTGTAATTTATTAGCAGTCAAGTAATGGAGTCTTCTAAAATTAGAGAAACAAACAAATTATTAAATCTAGAGCCTTCTCCTTGTAAACACTTTTTTTCCCCCGTACCTATCAAACCGAAGTTAAGTTAACCTGAGAACAAGAAAAACTGATGTAGGAAGCCTCACTGTGATCTTCCACTCAATGTCTCTTTCAGATGCTAATAACAATTAAGAATATCAGCAGAAAAAAATCTGGAAGGAAAATCTAGCTGTTATTTCCATGAGGTAAGTTTTCTTAAAAAAAAAAAAAGAAGAATATATTTGCCTCAAATATATAAATTTTAAAAAATCTTTGGATGGTTATTTGAAATGGGATAAATAGAATGGACATTTATGTGATTAAAGTAAGATTTGACATTACTACACTACTTAAAGTTAATGAGCCAAGAGGGATTCCCTTGGTCGTTCAGTCCCTCAGTCATGTCTGACTCTTTGTGACCGCATGGACTACAGCAAACCAGGTTCAACTCTTACATCTGTACAGGGCTACTGGAAAAACCAAAGCTTTGACTATACGGACCTTTGTTGGCCAAGTAATGTTTCTACTTTTTAATATGCTGTCTAGGTTTGCCATAGCTTTTCTTCCAAGCAGCAGACGTCTTTTAATTTCATGGCTATAGCCACCATCTGCTGTGATTTTGGAGCCTCCACAAAATAAAATCTGTCACTGTTTCCATTTTTCCCCCTCTATTGCCATTAAGTGATGGGACCGGATGCCATGATCCTTGTTTTTTGGATGTTGAGTTTTAAGCCAGCTTTTTCACACTCCTTCACCTTCATCAAGAGGCTTAATTCCTCTTTGCTTTCTTCCGTTAGGGTGGTGCCGTCTGCATATCTGAGGTTACTAATATTTCTCACAGCAATCTTGATTCCATCTTATGCTTCATCCAGGCTGGCATTTTCACATGATGTATTCCTCATAGAAGACATTTTTCTACCTTCTGACTGGTGGGATTTGAGTTCTCATTTTGATTGTTATTCCTGAAGAAATTACAGATGCTGTCTTCTTCTGTGGTGGAGATACGATTTTTGTTGTTGTTGTTTTCTTTCTTTTTTTCTTCAAATTGTATAAGGAAAATTTACCTGTCCCAAGTGACTTCTAGAAAGTTGGTTGTGTTTGGAATTTATTTCGGCATATCTGCCCCAGGACATTTCTTGAGGGCAGCTGTAACGAGTAGTCCACCAGACTTTCTAAATTGGAGGTGCCAGTAAGCACCGGTGGTCAAGTTGAAGTTAGAGGAAATGTCCGCAAGGGGGCAGTCATTTTCACACCTGCCTCTGGACCCTCTGGTAACGAGAGCCTAGAGAAAGTTGCCTTCCTGGGATGTGAACTGCAGTGGACTGTTTCTGACCAAACACCTAAGGGCTGGTGGCTCAGTACTTCTCCCCCTTAAAGCTTCACAGCCCTCCATTCACACTGTCCCATCTGGGCCACAGCAGCCTGCTGAGGGTGCTGAGGTGCCTAGGAGGCAGCACTCTCAGGAAGGAGGCTTGAGTTGGGAACCCTAGTACCAGGAGACATGGAGGCTAGGTGTTTATTGCCCCCAAGGTCCTCCAGCCTTTGATCCCACTTGGGACTCTGGTCTCAGCCAGAAAACAGCATGCAGTAGGCTTTTAAAAGGGTTCACTGAAGGGTACCATGCCAGGCTGTGTGGACCCTACCCTAGTCCAGCAGTAGGACCCAAGCCTGCTCAGCCTCCCAGGATGGGATAGCATCCCAAGTCAGGGAGGTCAGAGATAATAGAGTAGGCACTGCTTTTCTTTCCTTTTCTTTACCATCTTGTTGATGCTACCTTGCAGTATAATTGATTTACAATGTTGTGATTGTTGTTAGTGTACAGCCACCTGGTTCGGGGAGGATGTATGTATGGAGAGTGTGCTGCTGCTGCTGCTGCTGCTGCTAAGTCGTTTCAGTTGTGTCCGACTCTGTGCGACCCCATAGATGGCAGCCCACCAGGCTCCCCCGTCCCTGGGATTCTCCAGGCAAGAATACTGGAGTGGGTTGCCATTTCCTTCTCCAATGCATGAAAGTGAAAAGTGAAAGTGAAGTCACTCAGTCATGCCCAACTCTTCGCTACCCCATGGATTGCAGTCTACCAGGCTCCTCCGTCCATGGGATTTTCCAGGCAAGAGTACTGGAGTGGGTTGCCATTGCCTTCTCTGATGAAGAGTTTATTTGCTCTTTTTGGATTCTTTTGCCACAGAGCTTATTGCAGAAGGTTGAGCAAGGTGCTGAGCATTAAGTCCTTGTGGATTATCTGTCTCACATGCAATTTCTGTGTATAGAAGGAAGGACAGAGATAATCCTTGTGGAGTATCTCTTAGAGATACACATATCTGTGTAGGAGTCAGAGATAGAGATTTCTGTGTGTATGCAGAAGGAAGGAATCTGATAATTCCTGTGGATTATTGATTACAGATACAGATTTGTGTCTGTATTAGTCAGACAATAATTAGGGAAGTTTGAACCTTCAAACAGCACTGGTGGGAATGTGAAATGGTACTGCCATTTTGGAAAACATTCTGGTAGATCCTCAAAATGTCAAACTTGGAGTTAGCACATGACCCAGCAATTCCACTCTTATGTATAAACCCAAACACTTGTGCACACATGTTTACAGCAGCACGATTTCCAGCAGCTGAAACAAGGAAACCACCCAAGAGACTGTCAACAAGCGATCAGAGAACTGATACACACAATGTGGTCCATCCACACAGTGGAATATGACTCAGCCATGAAAAGGAGTGAAGCTCTGACACAGGCTACAATGTGGATGCAACTTAAACACATGATGCTCAGCAAGAGAAGCAGATGCAAAAGGGTGCACTGTCTTAGTCTGCTTGGGCTGCCATAGCAAAACAGAAGGCTGGGGGCTTCAGCAACAGATATGCATTTCCTACAAATCTGTAGGCCAGACATCTGAGATGAAGGTGTCAGGATGGTCAGGTTCTGGTAAAGCTCTGTTCTTGGTGGGGGGCAGGGTCTTCACAAGGAGGAAGGGCTGAGGGGGCTCCTTGGGGGTCTCTTTTATAAGATTATTAATCCATTCATGAAGTCTTTACTCTCATGACCTCATCACCTCCTCAAGGCCCCCCCTCCTCACACCATCACCTTGGAGGTTAGGTTTCAACATGTGAATTTTAGAGGAACACCAACATCGAGCCCAGAAAAACCACAAACTATATGATTCCATTTAAAAGAAACATCCAAAACAGACAAACCCAGAGATAGGAGGTGGGTGAGTGGCACCAGGTGCTAGGGGAGGGGAAGGGCAATGGGAGGACCTCAATAAACCCTGCACCTTAGGATGTTCAGGCGTAAGCCATTTCTGACTCCATGTTGGAACTGTGTTTCAGACTTGCTCTCTGTTACTTTTGTTACTGAAATCACACATAATGTGAGAATCACACATAATGTGAGAATCTCTGCTCCTCAGAGAATCCTGCCCCTCTGCCTGACTGTTAAACTAAAGTGCCTTTGTTCAGAATCCTGTCCACCTGTGGACAGCATGAAGGAAGAAATTAACACATCCCCTTCCTAAGGCTTTCCCTTGTTCTACAAGATATTTGCAAGATTAACAGCCTGTTTGGTTTGTTTCCTCACCTCCTCCATCTCTAATTCATAAAAGAACCTAGCATCCAGGCCCTGACAAGATGGTTATTTGGAGACATTAATCGGCCATCTTCTTGGTCAGCCGGCCCTCAGAATGCAGTTATATTCCTTGCGTCAATACCTCATGTCATGCAGGGAGCATAGCAAGGTTGGACTTCTGCGTGTCCACACCCAAGGGACCCCAATCCTGCTCTCGACCTCTACCTTCAGCTGATTTTAATCTGCATCCTAAGCAACTCTGTGCCAGCTGCAAAGAGAGGTAGCCTATTCACATACCCCTCCCAGGGCAGGGGGCCTGTCTGGGCAGTACTCAGCGCACAGGAACCATGCACAGAGCTGTCATTGCAGAGCACCCCCAGCCCTCTTCCTGGTCAGAGTTGGACCTGAGCACCTCAGAGCAGGATCTGGACTAACACTCCTGGACAGGTCAGTGACCCTGGGCTTCACTCTATGCATCCATCCTCCATTAGGTCTCCCAGAGGCTTCCACGGCACCCAGGCACTGTCTCCACCCACCTGACTCCTGGGTTCATCTTAGGAGGTCAAGAAGACCTCTTAGGAGGTCTTCTTGAAATTCTCTCCCACTCATGGGTCAGAAAAAATTATTAGAAATCAAGCCAGAGCTGCAGCCCCATGTCCGTCCTAACCCTCAGGACCACACTTCCGTTCCTTGCACCTGGCTGGCACAACAAGGCCCATTTTCTGCAACTATGAGCCACTGATGGGTGAAGGAAGATTAGCTGACCTGGATAAGCCAATCCCTTCCCAGCAATGCCTGGGCTGAGGTCTTTATAAACACCTCCCTCCAAGCAGCAGGGCTTGCTTCCCTGGTGGCTCAATTGGTAAATGAATCTACCTGCAATGCAGGAGACACGGGTTCAATCCCTGGGTCAGGAAGATTCCCCTGGAGAAGGGAATGGCAACCCACTCCAGTATTGTTGCCTGAGAAATCCCATGGATAGAGGAGCCAGGCAGGCTACAGTCCATGGGGTCACAAGAGTTGGACACAATTTAGCAACCAAACCACCACCACCACTCCATCCAGGCAGCAAGAGTGCCTGCAGCTGCACCTGGCACCATCTTCTTTGCCCCTTAGCAGGACAGCTGGGCTGGTGACAAGGAGTGAGGGGGCCACACTTTGGGGGCTGATTTCTTATTTTTGTTTTTCACTGTTCTAAGAGGTGGATCCTAAAAGAACTTGCTGCAATGAATGGCAAAGCTTCTCCCGTCTATATTTTCCTCAAGAATTTCATAGTATCCGACCTTACATTTAGATCTTTATCTTGAAAATCTGTTGCTAAGTCATGTCTGACTCTTTTGCGACCCCATGGACTGCAGCCCACTAGGCACCTCTGTCCATGGGATTTCCCAGGCAAGAATACTGGAGTGGGTTGCCATTCCATTCTCCAGGGAATCTTCCCATCCCAGGGATCCAAACCCAAGTCTGTGGCATTGACAGGTGGGTTCTTTACCACTGAGCCATACTAAAATGGGGTCTTTATCTTATTTGGAGTTTATTCTTGTGTATGGCATCCGGGAATATTCTAATTTCACTTTCATTTTCACTGTTCAAGGAACCAGTAAGGTAGGAGATAGGTGGGCTCCAGGTCGGAAATTCACAATCAGCCGGCCTCCGCTCTGCATTTCCTGAGGCAACATAGGTGGGTTCCGGTTCAGGAATTTACAGCCAGCCCCCTGTTTGCTCTCAGAAATTGAAGTAACAATAGAAACAGAGTTAAGTAGCCAGTCTTTGTCTCCTGTAAACACCTCAAGGGAATAATCTTGACAAGGACAAAGAGAGGCAAAACCCTGTCTGAGTGAAGGATTAGGGAGAACACTACACATGCGCAGAAAGGCTCCTTGGAGTCAAAAGTCAGAGGATAATTCCAGGCCATCACGAGTCTTGCTCCTCCCAGAAGCCTCCCACTTCAAGATACATCTTGGCTAAGGTTTACGTGTGCACCCCAGGGGAGGGTCCTGAGACAAATTAACCGGGAGGAGTGAGGGTTTACAAAGCAAGATGATTGGCCCGAGGGAAGACAAAGACCCAGATAACTAGCCTCTTAAAAAGGATATAAACTTCCAAAGGCACGACTCTCTGAGCTCACCTGTGCACCTTTCCACATGTACTTTTCTTTTCAATAAACTTTTTACTTTACTCTTTACCTTCTGCCTCCTCACCTGAATTCATCCTTGACCAGGCAGGCAAGACAAGGGACCTTAGCCCTGACTGCTGGCTCCTGTGGTCCTGTGGTTAGGACTCCGGGTCTGGGAAGCTAAGACCCTGCTTCCAGCTACCGCTCATTGCCGCTTAGAGCTGGGCACATCGGCAATGACCAGCACGCTGTCCTCCAGAGTGGCTGTCACCAATTTGTATTTCCAGCAGGAGAGGAGGAGGGTTCCCCTTCCTCCACAGCGTCTGCAGCACTTAGCGTTTGTGGAGTGTGTAACAATGGCCACTCTGACTGGTGTGAGGTGATTCCTTCTTGCAGTTGTGATTTGCATTTCTCTAATATTTAGTGATGGTGACATCATGTGACTTTTCTTAAAGGATGTGAGTTAAAGGCACCTGCTGAAATCAGCTCCCTGAACATCTGCCCAGTTTTGAATTCCTTTTGGTGACCACCCCTGGGGGACTTTCGGGAGGGCGGTTGTTTACTTCCAGCCCCAGGTCCTTGGGAATATGAAGTGCCAATCAGTGCAGCTTTTATAGTGGCTGTTAGAAAAAACAGCACAAGGGGGCAGCATTTCTTCATGTTCCACTTTAATTTTTCCCTTTTTCTGGACATTGTTATTTACTTTGGAGTAGAATTATTTCTGATATTGTGTTTGTTTCAAGTGTATGAGCACTTGATTCACTTAGACACAGACGTTTATCAGTTCTATGAGGGATTCTCTTTCTCATATAAATGATTAAAATGTGTGCCATAGACTGCCCTGTACTATTTAATGGATTTGTTGATTATATCAAACAACTATATGAATGATATATATATTGTTTGATATATATTAATGAGCATACGTTATTAGCAAAATCTTAATTTATCCCTCAATTCTAATATTTTTTTCATAATCATAAATTTGTTTTCTAAGTTTGTGAGTCTGTTTGTATCACGTAATATCCTCCATTTGCATTCATTTCAAGAATACAACTGTTGATGATACCCTGTGATATCTGTCTCTCTGACTTCCTTTACTGAGTGTGGTAATCACTCTGTCCATCCACGCTGCTGTCAGTGGCGTTATTCTGTTCTGATTCACGACTGAGTAGTGTTCCAGTGTAGAGGTACAACACTCGGTCCTCATTTTTCTGTCAATGGATATCTTGGTTGAATTTGTTGCAGTGAAAAGGAAAAAAGGAGAAATGAGTTTTTTTATTTCTTAAGAACAAAGATGAAGAAACAGTGAGCAGGCCTGAAAGTTCCTAGTTGTTTTACTTTAACTGCTCCTAACTCTGCATGTCTGTAACTAAGTTTGCTTTTCTGCCCCCTAACTCTGCAGGGGCCACACTTTGCACCTATTTTCCTTTGACTCTATGCTAAATACATTCCCTATCTGGTGCTTACTCTTACGACACCCTTCCCCTTGTAGTTGCACATCAGAAAGAAGGCCACTGAACTGCCAGACTCAGTTGATGCCAGTTTATGACTGTCTTTGAAACCATGCAACAGGAAGAAATCAAGATCCTATCACCTTTGTTCCTCATCACTGACTGCGAGCCCTCCTCTTATATGAGCCCCTAAACTCCTCGTGGGGGCACAGTTCTTGAGGCACGAGCCTACTGTGTTCCCTCCTTCACCAGCTGAGAATTAAAGCCACAGTCTATTTCCTCCAAACTCTGTCTCCATATTTTTTATTTGGCTTCACCTGGCAGAGAAAGCCAAGATTTTGGCCAGCAGCAATTCTAGATATTGGCCATTGTCAACCGTGCTGCCCTGAAAAGAAGGGTGCGCGGGTCATTGTGAATCCTGCTCTTCCTGGGTCTAAGCCCAGACTTGAGATTGTCAGACCATATGGTTTTTGGAGGTTTAGTTTATAAGGAAACTCCCTGCTGGTTCTGATAGTTTCTACACCCGTTTTCATCCACACCAAGAGTGTAGGAGTGTTCCCTTTTGCCTCCATGCACTGCCAGTCGGATTCTCTGTGGATGTGTTGGATGGTGGCCTTTCTGACCTGTGTGAGGAGACTTCTCATTGTAGTTTTGATTTGCCTGGGCTTAGTAGTTAGTGAGCAGAGACCCTTTCCCGGCGCTTTTTGATCTTGTGCAGCGTGAGTACAGTTTGCCTCTTGAAATCGTCTTCTTAAAAGATGGCCCTGTTTGAATTCCTTTCCCATGTCTTCCGATATAGAGCAGGTGACATTACAGACCTCCGGGCCTTGTGAATGTTCAGAGCCCAACAGCACCTGCACCTGTTTAAAGTGGTTCTGGAAAGCGGGCCTGAGAAACAGCATTACCTCCTGCACAGCTCTGATCCTCAGCCAATGAGTCTTGTGGGAAACTCTGCTCCTGGATCGTCAAATAAGGGGAATGTGCCAGAGGAAACACCCAGGGCTTAGGTCTCCTTTCTCCTCTCCCTTACCCTTTATCCCCAGAACACATTCCAATTTTTGGAACACCACTCTGCAGAGAGTGCTATCGTCTGTCAGTGGGGCAGCCCTAAGGACAGAGGCTGGAGTTGGGAAATCCAGCCGACGGGACGCATGGTGCCCAGGGGACCGTGCAAAGCTTTTCCAGCCCAGAGGCTCCACCATTTTGGGGGTGAAGTAGGCGTGGTTTCTCTGCAGGTGCGTGGGCCCGCCTAGATCTGGAGATTGGGTGCTCATGCAGATAGCAAGAGGCCCTCCAGGCCCATCGTAGGAAGCAACGTTTCCTGCCACATGCTCCCACCTCTGTCTGCCCGAGGCGCTCCAGTCTTGAGACTGAAGCTTGCTCAGGCTCCAAGGATGTGACACCAGGCCAGGTTACTGTAGCCTGAGGACAAGAGTCAGCATTCTTTATTTCTTTTCTTTTTTGTGTTTTTATTCCCTAATTTAAATTGGAGTATATAGCTGAATTGTTGGTTGTGGGGTTGTTTTTTTTCCTTCCATTTTGGATCTACAGCAACTAGATTCACTTACACATAGATGTATGTATGTTCTTTTCCTTGTTCTCTGATACAGGATATTACAGAGTGTTGAATAGGATTCCTGTGTTACCCAATGGTTCCTGATCGCTTCTTTTTATAGTATAAGCCTCCCTATGTTAGACTGAAACAGCTCTTTTCCCCTCACCCACACCTTTCTTTTCTGGGGACCATAGTTTGTGAGACTGATTCTCTTTGGTAAAGAGTTCATTTAGATCCATTTTTAGATTTCAGCTGGAAGTAATATCATATGCTAATATGTCTCCCTGTGTCCCTCACTTCACTTGATATGGTCATCTCTTTCTTCTCTAAGTCTGGACATAGCATTACGCTCTGCTTCTTCATGGCTAAGTGATGTTGCTTTGAGTCTATGTACCCCTTCTTCCTTATCCACTCATCTGTACTTCTACACCTAGGTTGCTCCGTGTCTTTGCTATAGTACCTAGTGCTACCATGATCACAGGGAAACCGCTGTCTTTAAAAAATTTGACTTTCTCTGGATCGATGCCCAGGCATAGGATTGCTATGTCCTCAGGTGATTTTTATGTTTATATTTATTAAGAACCTCCATACTGTTTTCCCTATTCCATGTACCACTTCACATTCCCAACAACAGTGTAGAAAGGGTCCTCTCTCTTCACACCTTCTCCAAACTTATTTTTGGAGATGTTTAGAGATGGCAAATCTCACTGGTGTAAGGTGATACTCACTGGACTTCTGATAGGCCTGTCTTTAATAATTAGTGATGCTGAGCATCTTTTTATATGCCTAATAGCAATATGTATGCCTTCCTGTAAGAAATAACCATTTTGATCTTTGGCCCATTGATTTGTTGGGTTGTTTGTCTTTTTGATATTAAGCTACAGGGCTGTTTCTATATTTTGGACTCTAATTCCTTGTGGATATCTTCAATTACAAATATATTTTCTTATTCTGAGGATTGTCTTTTTCTTTTGTTTAGCATTTGCTGTGCAAATGCTTTTAAGATTAACTTGGCCTCATTTGCTTTATCAACAAAGGTCCATCTAATCAAGGCTATGGTTTTTCCAGTGGTCGTGTATGGATGTGAGAGTTGGACTGTGAAGAAAGCTGAGCACCAAAGAATTGATGCTTTTGAACTGTGGCATTGGAGAAGACTCTTGAGAGTCCCTCGGACTGCAAGGAGATCTAACCAGTCCATCCTAAAGGAGATCAGCCCTGGGATTTCTTTGGAGGGACTGATGCTGAAGCTGAAACTCCAATACTTTGGCCACCTCATGCAAAGAGTTGACTCATTGGAAAAGACTCTGATGCTGGGAGGGGGTTGGGGGGCAGGAGAAGAGGACGACAGAGGATGAGATGGCTGGATGGAATCACTGACTCAATGGATATGAGTTTGAGTGAACTCCAGGAGTTGGTAATGGACAGGGAGGCCTGGCATGCTGTGGTTCATGGGGTTGCAGAGTCAGACACAACTGAGCGACTGAACTGAACTGAACTGAATATTTAGCGATAGTGGCATCTTTTCATATGATTTATTTTTTAAGATGTGAGTTAAGCATACCTGTTAAAATCGGCTTCTTAAAGGTCTACCCAGGTATGAATTCTTTTCAATGACCAACCCTAGGAGACTCCTGGAAGGCAGTTGTTTACTTACACTCACCTCCCCCTCCAGGATCTTGTGAATATTAAGTACCAGTCGACACAATTTTTATAGTTGTAGTTACTAATATGGCCATAAGGCAACACTATTTCTTCGCACCCCACTTTCTTTTTTTTTTCTTTTTTAACCTTTTCCTGTACTTTCATTGTTATTTTATATTGGAATAGGGCTTCCCAGGTGGTGCTACTGGTAAAGACCCTGTCCGCCAATGCAGGAGACATATATTTTTGTAGGTGTTTTGAGATGGCCATCCTGACCTGTGTGAGGTGAGACCTTGCTGGATTTGCTTTGTGTTCGTGTAAGAATGAGTGATGCTGAGCATGTTCTCATGTGCCTAATCACAATCTGTATGTCTTCCTCCAAGAAACACCCATTTCTTTGTTTGGCCCATTTGTGTCTTTGGTGGTTGTGTTTTTGATACTGATCTGTATGGGGCTCTTTGTAAATTTTAGAGATGAATTTCTTGTGTGTATCTTCATTTGCAAATATTTCTTCCTATTCCAGGTTGTGATTGTCTTTTATTTTGGGTTTCCTTTGTTGTGCAAATGTTTTTAGTGTTAATTAGGTACTATTTTCTTTATTTTTTGTTTATTTTTCATTCATCTAAGTGAAAGTTAAAGTCTCTCAGTCGTGTCTGACTCTTTGCAACCCCATGGACTATACACTCTATAGAATTCTCCAGACCAGAATACTGGAGTGGGTAGGATTCCCTTCTTGAGGGGATCTTCCCAACCCAAGAATTGAACCCAGGTCTCCCACATTGCAGGTGGATTCTTTACCAGCTGAGCCGCAAGGGAAGCCCAAGAATACTGGAGTGGCTAGCCTATCACATTCTCCAGTGGATCTTCCTGACCCAGGAATCCAGCCAGAGTCTGCTGCATTGCAGGTGGATTCCTTACCAACTGAGCTATCAGGGGTATACCCACAAAGACCTTCCTGCAATTTACGTTACCGTGTGGCGTCCCTGTGTTTCTTCAAGACTGTCAGAGAATCCATCCTGACATTTAGATCTTTTGTTTGTAGTTTATTTTGTGTATGATGTTAGGGAGTATTCTAACTTCATTCTCATTTTCTTTGTATCAGTATCCATCACACTGTCCTTCACAGTGTCTGTTACTAATTTATATTCCCAGCATCAGTGGAGGAATACTCCCTTTTCTTCACACCTTCACCAGTTGTTGCAGTTTGTCAAGTTTCTAGAAACGGCCATTCTGACTGCTGTAAGGTGATACCTGGCTGTAGTTTTGATTTGCATTTCTCTGATATTTAGCCATGTTGACATTTTTTCATGAGATTTATTTTAAAGGGTGTGAGTTAAACTTACCCATTGTGATGGGCTTCTTGTATGCCTGCCCTGTTTTGAATTATTTTTGATGACCATCAGGAGGACATTTCTTGAAGTTAGTTGGTTTTTACTCACGACAAAGGTCCAAATAGTCAAATCTATGGTTTTTCAGTTGTTATGTATGGATGTGAGAGTTGGATCATAAAGAATGCTGAGCACTGAAGAACTGATGCTTTCCAATTGTAGTGCTGGAGAAGACTCTTGAGAATCCCTTCGACAGCAAGGAGATCAAACCAGTCGGTCCTTAAGGAATTTAAGCCTGAATATTCATTGGAAGGACTGATGTGGAAGCTGAAGCTCCAGTACTTTGTCCACCTGGTGCAAGGTGCTCATCATTGGAAAAGACCCTGATGCTGAAAAAGATTAAGGGCAGGATGAGAAGGGGGTGATAGAGGTTGAGATGGTTGGATGGCATCACTTACTCAATGAACATGAGTTTTGGAAAATTCTAGGAGATAGTGGAAGACAGGGAGGCCTGGCATGCTGCAGTCCATAGGGTTGCAAACAGTGGGACACCACTGAGCGACAAAAACAACGAGGACCTGGTTGGTGAATATTAATTAACCATCAGCCCAGTTCTTCAAGTTGTTGTTACTGACAATGGTCACAAGGTGGCAGCATCGCTTCATGTCCAACTTTTTTTTTTTTTCCTGTCCTGTAATTTTCTTATCATTTAGTATTGTAACAGAGGTGATTTCCAATGTGGTGTTTGTTTCAAGAGTAAAGGAACTTAATCCAGTTATATATAGATATTTATCTCTTCTCTTTCTGGTTCTTTTTCACATCTAGGTTATTACAGTCTGTTCAGTTAACTTCCTGTAGTATTCAATAGGTTTTTTTTTTTTTATAAACTATTGGATATGTATCAATGTGTATATCTTAATTCAAAACTCTTAATTTTCCCACCTTTATCTGGAGTTAGGGGCTCATGCAGAGGGCAAGAGGCACTCCAGGAAAATCATAGGGCACCCTGCCTGCCTCATCCTCCCAGGACCCTGAGCCCTACCATAATCCAGCCTTCGGAGCCACACCTGCCCAGTCTCCAGAGATGTGAAACCAGCCACGGTAACCATGGGATGAGGGGAACAGAGTCAATTTTTGGTTTTTTCTTTTCTTTTTTGGTTTTTATCCTCTAATTTTCACTGTAGCGTATAGCAAAATTAGGGCTCCTCTGGTGGCTCAGACAGTAAAAATCTACCTGAAATGCAGGAGACCCGGGTTGGAAAGATCCCCTGGAGAAGGGCACGGCAACCCACTCCAGTATTCTTGCTAGGGACAGAGGAGCTACAGATGGCAGGTGTACCCATGTGTTTTAAATTGTTGGTTTTCTCTGGATGTATTCCCAGGCGTGGAATTGCTGGGTCTGAAGGTACTTCTTTATTTTGTTTTTTAAGAACCTCCATACTGTTCTCCCTAGGGAAATCTCCATTGTACATTTCCAACCACAGTGCAGGATAATTCTCTTCTCTCCACACCGTCTCTAGCATTTATTTTTGGACATATTTTGAGATGGCCATTATGACCTGTGTGAGGTAATACCTTGTTGGATTTGCTTTGTGTTTGTGTAAGAATTAGTGATGCTGAGAATGTCCTCAGGTGCCTAATCACAGCCTGTATGACTTCCTCCAAGAAACACCTATTTTTGTGTTTGGCCCATTTGTGTCTTGGGTTGTTTGTGTCTTTGATATTGAGCTGTATGAGCTGTCTGTATGTTTCAGAGATGAATTCCTTGTGAGTATCTTCATTTGCAAACATTTCTTCCTATTCTGGATTGCATTTGTTTTTCATTTAGGGTTTCCTTTGCTATACAAATGTTTTATGGTTAATTAGATCCCCTTTTCTTAGTTTTGATTTATTTTTCATTCATCTAAGAGGTGTATCCATAAAGCCCTCGCTGTGCTTTATGTCTATGTGTATCTTGCCTATGTTTTCCTTAAGCCTTCATAGAATCCATCCTCACATTTAGATCTTTATATTCTTTGGAGTTTATTTTGTGTATAGTGTTAGGGAGTATTCTAACCTCATTTTCTTTGCCTCAATAACCACCACACCATCCTCCACACATCCTCTATTACCAGTTTGTATTCCCAACATCAGGGAGGAACATTCCCTTTTCTTCACACCTTCACTGGCAGTTATTGTTTGTAGTTTCTGAGAATGGCCATTCTGACTGGTGTGAGGTGATTACTTGCTGTGGTTTCGATTTGCATGACAGTAAAGCGCCTGTCTACAATGCGGGAGGCCGGGGTTCAGTCCCCGGGTTGGGAAGATCCCCTGGAGAAGGGAATGGCAATCCACTCCGGTACTATTGCCTGGATAATCCCATGGACAGAGGAGCCTGGTAGGCTACAGTCCATGGGGTCGCAAAGAGTCGGACACAACTGAGTGATTTCACTAATGTTTAACAATGCTGACATCTTTTCATGTGATTCTTTTAAAGGGTCAAAAATTACATTTGACATTCTGTGAAAAATGACAGAATGATCTCACTTCATTTTCAAGGCAAACCATTCAACATCACAGTAATCCAAGTCTATGCTCCAACCACTGATGCCAAAGAAGCTGAAGTTAGATGGTTCTGCGAAGACCTACAAGACTTTCTAGAACTAACACCGGAGAAAAGATGTCCTTTTCATCATTGTGGATTGGAATGAAAAAGTCAAAAGTCAAGAAAAACCTGGAGTAACAGGCAAGTTTAGCCTTGGAGTACAAAATGAAGCAGGGCAAAGGCTAACAGAGTTTTGTTAAGAAAACACACTGTTCATAGCAAACATCCTCTTCCAATAACACAAGAGACAGCTCTACACATGGACTTCAGCAGGTGGTCAATACCAAAATCAGACTGATTATATTCTTTGCAGCCAAAGATGGAGAAGCTCTATACAGTCAGCAAAAACAAGACCGTGAGTTCCTTATTGCAAAATTCAGACTTAAACTGAAGAAAGTAGGAAAAACCACTAGGTCATTCAGGTATGACCTAAATCAAAGCCCTTGTGATTATACAGTGGAAGTGACAAATAGATGCAAGGAATTAGAGCTGATAGACAGAGTGCCTGAAGAACTATGCATGGAGGTTCCTAATGCTATACAAGAGGCAGTGATCAAAACCATCTCCAAGGAAAAAGAAATGCAACAAATTAACATGGTTGTCTGAGGAGACCTTATGAATAGCTGAGAAAAGAAGAGACGCAAAAGGCAAAGGAGAAAGGGAAAGATACACTTAACTGAATGCAGAGTTCCAGAGAATAGCAAGGAGAGATAAGAAAGCCTTCATTAGTGAACAATGCAAAGAAATAGAGGAAAACAATAGAATGGGAAAGACTAGAGATCTCTAAGAAAACTGGAGAACCAAGGAACATTTCATGCAAAGGCAGGCACAGTAAAGGAAAGAAATGTCAAGGACCTAACAGAAGCAGAAAATATTAAGAAGAGGTGGCAAGGATACACAAAAGAACTATAATACAAAAAGATCTTAATGACTTGGATAACCATGATGGTCTTGTCACTCACCTAGAGCCAGACATCCTGGAATGTGAAGTCAAGTGGGTCTTAGGAAGGATTACTATGAACAAAGCTAGTGGAAGTGATGGAATTCCAACTGAGCTACTTCAGATCCTAAAAGATGATGCTGTTAAAATTGCACTCAATATACCATCAAATTTGGAAAACTCAGCAGTGGCCACAGGAGTGGAAAGGGTCAGTTTTCATTCTAATCCCAAAGAAAGGCAATGCCAAAGAAAGTTCAGACTACCACACAATTGCACTCATGTCCCACGCTAGCAAAGTAATTCTCAAAATCCATCAAGCTAGGCTTCAACAGTACATGAGCCAAGAACTTCCAGATGTACAAGCTGGGTTTAGAAAAGGCAGAGGAACTGGAGATTGCCAACATTCGTTGGATCATAAAGAAAACAAGGGAATTCCAGAAGAACATCTACTTCTGCTTCACTGACAGCACTAAAGCCTTTGATTGTGTGGATCAAAACGAGCTGTGGAAAATTCTTAAACAGTTGAGAATACCAGACTACCTTACCTGCCTCCTGAGAAACCTGTATGCAGGTCAAAACCAACAGTTAGAACTGGACATGCAACAATGGACTGGTTCCAAATTGGAAAGGAGTACGTCAAGCCTGTATATTGTCATCCTGCTTATTTAACTTATATGCAGAGTACATTATCCAAAATGCTGGGCTGGATGACTCACAAGCTGGAATCAAGATTGTCAGGAGAAATATCAACAGCCTCAGATATGCAGTTGATACCACTCTAATGACAGAAAGTGAAGAACTAAAGAGCTTCCTGATGAGGGTAAAAGAGGAGAGTGAAAAAGGTGGCTTAAACTCAACATTCAGAACACTAAAATCATGGCATCTGGTCCCATAACTTCATGGCAAATAGATGGGGAAAAAGTGGAAACAGTTACAGACTTCATTTTCTTGGGCTCCATAATCACTGCAGATGATGACTGCACCTGTAAAATTAAAAGACACTTCCTCCTTGAAAGACAAGCTATGACAGATGTTTCTTCAGTCATTCAGTCATGTATCTCTTTGCGAACTCACGGACTGCAGCATACCAGGCTTCCCTTTCCTTCACCATCTCCCAGAGTTTGCTCAAACTCATGTCCTTTGAGTTGGTGATGCCATCCAACCATCTAATCCTCTGTTGTCCCCTTCTCCTCTTGCCCTCAATCTTTCCCAGCATCACGGTCTTTTCCACTGAGTTGGCTCTTCGCATCAGGTAGTCAAAATATTGGAGGTTATTTTCAGCATCAGCACTTCCAATGAATATACAGGGTTGATTTCCTTTAATATTGACTCCTTGCAGTTTGATCTCCTTGCAGTCCAAAGGACTCTCAAGAGTCTTCTGTAGCACCACATTTCAAAAGCATCAATTCTTCACTGCTCAACCTTCTTTTTGGTCCAATCTCATATCCATATATGACTGCTGGAAAAACAAGTAGCTTTTACTCTAACATATGGGATATCAAATTTGTCTTCACATATTGTCTGCTATATTTAGACTCTTGGTTCATACTCCATGTAACCATATACTGTGGTAATTAAATACAATTAGAAACAAAGCTTTATTTTAAGGATATGGTGTGCCTACCAGCAGCATAGGAATGTTCCATTTTCTCCAGCCCCTGTTACCCTGGTATGACATCTCAAAACTCAGAAACTTACTTGTTAATATGATTATCAATTTCATTTTAGCTCAGTTTGAATAGAAGAGCAAAAAAATGAGGGGGCCAGTTTTTTCCAGTTTCTTTAGGGAGAGAAAGGAATCTGTTAGAAGACCAAGTACATGCAGCTTGCAGGCTCTTTGAGTCACTCATTTTTTGCAGGAATTTTCTTATATTTATTTTCAAGTGTGATCTTTCATTCATATAATAACCAATAACAGAAGAAACTAATTTGAAATGATGGCTGAACACAAAGGAACCAATGTGAACTGTAAAGATCAGGGTGCCAAACTTTTAAGAATATTTTAGGTTTGAAAATAATAACTAGTATTGTTTTTTCAAGAGTATATTTTTACTCTAATAAATAATCTTTTCCAGACAGCTTCTAGTGTTGCGGCCTCCTGCTGGAAGCCTGGGTTGCTGGAATCAGGCAACTTCCTGTCTGTCTTTACAGCATACTGGGCGCACTCTAAGAATATCTGGGCTCACCTCAGGATCTGGACCATCAGGGGGCCATAGAAATTGGTACCAGTTTTGTTTTGCCTGTTGAAACGTTTAATGACAAAAGTTCTTTCAATTCCTGATGTGGGTGAAGTGTGGAGCCCAGTGACGATTCCTTTAAGAAATGTACATCCTAGTTCCCACGTGAAGGTGAGCCCTCAGTCCAACGATGAGAGACCCTGCATGTGTGCCTCCTAGGAGGCAGCTTTAAGCTAGTTTAAACCTGACCAAGTCCTGTCTATGTGCTAGATTGAGACCTCTCCAGTTCCTGTCTAGGGGTTCCCTTGTGGCTCAGATGGAAAAGAATCTGCCTGCAATGCAGGAGACCCAGGTTTGACCCCTGAATTGGGAAGATCACCTGGAGAAGTGAATGGTTACCCACTACCAATGGACAGGAGAGCCTGGCAGGCTACAGTCCATGGGGTGTCACAAGTGTCTGACATGATAACATTTTCATTTCACTTTTCAAGTCCTGTCTACACTGATTATGCTTAGACAACACCATGTGGTTTCTACAGTGAGGACATTTAGACCTGACTGAACTCTCTGCACTGGGGACCCAGGTGGAGGCCTGGCCTGGCCTCTGTCTGGGAAACTCCTTGCCTGCGTCTGAGCGTCGGTGCTCAGATGTCTGGGCTCTGGGGCTGGGTGGGCTTCTGTGGGAGCCGTGCTCTCCTCTGAGTGGGCTTCCCTGGCCCTCCCAGGGGTCAGTGCTGCGGTCGGGCTCCTAGTCTGTCCCCTGCCAGGTTCACCTCCCTGGGGCTCCTGGAGACCCCTCAGGTGGGCTACCTGGTAATCATTCCAATGTTCCAGCACATTCAGGTTGACTAGGGAGGCAGGGTCACCTGGTGAATTGGTTCCAGGGCACAGGGATCGGGCATAGAGTCAGTGGGCAGTAGTGAGGCTGCTGCTGTGCTCTCTTTCCCATCGACTCTCTCCTCCGAAGAAAACAGAGCTGCCCCTCGTCTTTCAGCCCAGCTCTCCTGTTTTCTCAGCACCTCAGCGGGACAAGAAAGACAGAGCCTGCCAGAACCAAGGTAGAGTGTTCAACTCTAGCATGAGCTTTCAAACCAGCTAAAAAAATCACACAGAATGAAAGTACAAACAAGAGGGGCCTGACTGCTCAGGGACAATTGTGGGGAGAGGAGATAGTCACTACACTTCTTTCTAGGATCCTAGGGGGTCTCAGAGATCTGGCTTGTTTACATATTGGGGGCCCTCTGACCACAGCCATGGTTTCCTTGTCCCGACTGAGGGGACATGTGACCCCAGGTGGGGGGGTCTGGGGACCATGTGAGTCTCACCCCATCTGCATGGGTCAGGATCATGTGTATGGGGAGACCACACATACATAGAGCTAATAAAAAGGGAAGAATACATGAGAACTTCACTCGTGTGCAAGGAATAATACTTCATGATATTCACTTTATAAAGACCTGTGCCTGTTTGCCTCTTTACCCCTGCGAGGTTCACCCTCCGTGGGGCTCCTGGGGCTCCCTCAGGTGGCCACCTGGTAATTATTCCAATTTTTCAGCACACTCAGGTTGAGTAGGGAGGCAGGCTCACCTGGTGAGTTGATTGCTGGGCACAGGGATCTGCAAAAAGCCAGTGGGCAGCAGGTGAGCTTGCTGCTGTGATTTCCTTCCAGTTGACTGTCCCTCCTGAGCAGAGAGCAGGCCTGGCCCTCGTCTCCCAGTCCTCTGGTGTCTTTTCTCAATGCCTCAGTGGAACAAGAAAGGACCAAGCCTGCCAGAACCAAGGTAGTGTGTTCAACATTATCATGACAGCTGTAAAAACAGTTAATATCACACAGAACCAAAGGGAGGAGACGAGGACTTCTCTGGGAAAAACATCAGGAGAGGAGACCGACCCCACACTTCTTTCTGCCATCCTAGGAGTTTATAGGAACCCACTCGTTTCCACCTTAGGGGCCCAGCAGAGACCTGGTGTCCTAACCAAGGATCGTGCGACCCCAGATGCAGGGTCTGGGGAGGTGGTGTCACCTTGGAGACTGGGGAAGTGTGTCCCTAGGTGCAGGTTCTCTGGATTGTGTGGGTCTCACCCCATCCACGTGGGTCAGGATCCTGTGTGCACGGAGACCACAAATCTGCTCTTTACCTGCAGTGTGTCCTGTCCCCTCGGAGATTCCCAAAATCTGAATTGAGGGTGTTTCCCTGACTAACCTGTGGTCCTTTTCCTTCTCTTAATCTTGTCACATTCACATGAGGTCAGGTGGGTTGCTGCTCTGTTCTGCTGAGTGAAAACCTTTGGTGGTGTCGTATTAATATCAGCATATTCCGTATCTAATCATAGGGGTCCCCACTGTCTGGTGTCCCCTGGACAGAGCTCAGGTAATTTAATTTGTAATTTAATTATTAGTTTATATTGGAGCCTAGTTGATTTCCACTGTTTTGTTTGTTTTAGGTATAGAAGGAATGATGCTGAAGCTGAAAGTCCAGTACTTGGCCACCTCATGCGAAGAGTTGACTCATTGGCAAAGACTCTGATGCTGGGAGGGATTGGGGGCAGGAAGAGAAGGGGATGACAGAGGATGAGATGGCTGGATGGCATCCAGACTCAATGGACGTGAGTCTGAGTGAACTCCGGGAATTGATGATGGACAGGGAGGCCTGGCGTGCTGCAGTTAATGGGGTCGCAAAGAGTCGGACACTACTGAGCGACTGAACTGACTGACTAGCTGAACTTCATTCAGTTATACATGGACACATATCTATCCTTTTACTGTTTTTCCCCTCATGTAAGATATTACCATCTTTTTCAGTCGAGTTGCCTGTTCTATTCCATAGGTCCTTTTTCACTGTCGACTTGATATATATCGGTGTGTATACTTTCATTCCAAACTCTTAAGTTATCCCTGCCTTCTAACCTTGTTTTGATAATTGTTATTTGGTTTTCTCAGTCTATGAGTCTGTTTTGTTCGTTAGTTTATTGGTATGAATTTAAAGATCCCACCTGTCCGTGATGTCTTAGGGTAGTAGTCTTTTTCCCTGACTTATCTTACTTAGTATGATAATTTCTTGGTACATCTGTGCTGCTGCCAATATCATTACTTTTTCTGTTTTTTTGACTGAGTAGTATTCCAGTGTATAGATGTAGCACGAGGTCTTCATTTTTCTGTCACTGGACATTTTGGTGGGTTCCATGTCTTGGCTGTTGTGAATGGTGCTACCTTGAAAACTGGGGTGCACATGTCATTTCAAATGATGAATTTCCCCAGATCTAAGCCTGGGAAGGGATTGCAGGATCATATGACACCTCTGTGTTTAGTTTTCAGGGAACCTCCATGCTGTTTTCCATAGTGGCTTCACCTTTTACATTCCCACCGAGACTGTGGGAGGATTCCCTTTTCTGTACATCCTCTGCAGGATTATTCTTTGTAGATCTTTTCGATGATGGCCATTGTGACCAGTGTGAGGTGATACCTCGTTGTAGTCTGATTGGCATTGATTTAATAATTGCTGATGTGGAGTATCTTTTCCATGTGCTTTTATTATTTTATGCCTTATGAGTACAGTTTACCTCTTGAAACTGACTTCTTGAAACTTGGCCCTGTCTGGCATTCTTTTCTAACTCACCCCAGGACATTTCTTAAGGTCAGGTTTCATTTACAGCCTTGTCTGACTTGTGACTATTAAGAGCCCTTCAGCACCTGTTTTATGGCTTCCCAGGTATGGCAACCCACTCCAGTGTTCTTGCCTGGAGAATCCCAGGGACGGGGGAGCCTGGTGGGCTGCCATCTATGGGGTCGCACAGAGTCGGACATGACTGAAGCAACTTAGCAGCAGCAGCAGCAGATGGCTCAGTGGTAAAATATGCGCCTGCAATGCAGGAGACACAGGTTCAATCCCTGGGTCAGCAAGATCCCCTGGAGCAGGAAATGGCAACCCACTCCAGTATTCTTGCCTGAGAAATCCCGTGGACAGAGTGGCCTGATGGGCTGCAGACCATGGGGTCACAAAAGAGTTGGACACAGCTGAGTGACTAAACAACAACGGCACCTGTTTTAAGGTGTGTATATTGATCCGAACCAGCTAATTACTCTCTGCAACCCCCATCTTTCCATTTTGGCAACCATAACTTTCTTTCCTAAGTCTGAATCAGCTTCCCTTTTGTAATGAAGTTCATTTGTATCCATTTTTAGACTCCACCAGGAGGGATATTCTATGATGTCTCTCTTTCCCTGTCTCACTCACTTCACTTCGTATGATCATCTCTGGTTTCTTCCCTGTAACTGCAAATGGCATGTTTCATCCTTATGTATGTCTGAGTAATACTGCTCTGGGTATGTGTACCCCATTTCCTGTATCCTTTCATCTGTCCTAGTATACTTAAGTTGCTTCCTTGTCTTGGCTATTGTACCTAGTGCAGCCATGATCTTTGCAGTCCAGATGTGTCTTTAAATTTTGGTTTTCTCTGTATCTAAGCCTAGGTATGAAATTGTTGCATCACTTGGTGCTTCTATATTTAGTTTTTTAAGACCCTCCATAATGTATTCCCTAGTGTATGTACCATTTTATATTCCTACCAACAGGGTAGGAGGGTTTCCTTCTCTTCATACCCTCTGCAGAATTTATTGCTGTAGGTTTTTGGTATGGCCATTCTGATCAGTGTTAGGTGACACCTCGTTGCACATTTGATTTGTTTTTCTCTAAGAACTTGTGATGCTGAGCATCTTTTTATGTGCGTTATGGCCATCTCTATGACCTCTCTGGAGAAATGTGCATTTAGATATTTGGGCATTTTTAATTGAGTTTTTGTTGTTGTTGTTTATGCTGGGCTATACTAGTGATTTGCATGTGTTTGTTTCAGATGTATAGGAACTTGGTTCAGTTATATTAATATATAATATATATCTATTCTTGTTTGGGTTCTTTTTTCATATAGGTGACTAGAGTGTGTTCAATAAACTTCCCTGTGCTATTCCGTAGGTACTTGATGATCGTCTATTTGATGTATATTAATGTGTATATGTTAATTCCAATCCCTTAAATTATCGTGCCTGCATCTGGAAGACAACAGGTCACTCCAGATCCATTGTGGAGGCACACGGCCTGCTACATGCTCCCAGCTCTCTCAGCACCAGGACACTCCAGCCTTGGGACCCAAGCCAATCAGGCTCCAGGGATGTGACGCTAGCCTTTAAAAAAATTTTTTTGACCCTTTACTACTTAAAGTCCTTTTTTTCTTAAAAAATTTTTAAAATTAATTTTAGTTGGAGAATAAGTACTTTACAATATTGTGATGGTTTTTGCCATACATCAACATGAATCTGAGTTGTCTCCGAGTACCAACTTTGGGTGCCCTGCTTCATGCATCGAACTTGTGCTGGTGGTCTGTTTTACATGTGCTAATGTACATGTTTCAATGCTATTCTCTCTCTCAAATCATCCCACACTTGCCTTCTCCCACTAAGTCCCAAAGTCTGTTCTTTACATCAGTGCCTCTGATTAGAGTCAGCATTTCTTTTTGTTTTTTCTGTTTTTTCCATCATTTGAACTGGACTATGTACGTGAATTACTATCTTATGGGTGTTTTTTTTCCTTCTACCACAACTTGTTTCATTTCTATTAATACATAAATGTGTATATATTTGGGGGTTTTCTCATATAGGTTATTACAGAGTACAGAGTAAGTTTACTTGTGTTACACAGTGGGTCCTGGTCATTCATTTTATAAACAGTATTGGACATATATTAGTCTGAAGTTACTCATTTCTCCATGCCCCACATCTTTATATCTTTGTGACTGGAAATTTCTAAGTCTATGAGGTAGTGTCTCCAGGCAAGAAATTAATTTTTATGCATCTTTAGATTCCACCTAGGAGCGATATCATAGGATACTCGTCTCTCCCCATCTGCCTTCCCATGGCTGAACATGGCATTATTTCCTACTTCTTTATTATTAAGAAATATTGTATTATGTATATGTACTCCATTGTCTGTATCCATTCATCTGTTCTTCTACAATTAACTTGATTCCCTGTCTTAGCTGTTGTATGTAGTGGGGCCAAAATTGCAGGGTTACCCATCTCTTTTAAAATTCTGATTGTTTCCACCTAGCTTTCTCAGTGCTATCCCAGTCCAGATATGAGACACAGCCTGCTCAGGCTCTGGGGATGGTATAGCAACCCAAGAGAAGGAGGTTGCAGGGAATAAAGTAGGCATTGCTTTTTTTCCTTTTTCTTTTCCTCATGCCAATCCTATGTTGGAATATAGTCAATTTGTAGTTTTGTGCTTACTGTCAGTGTAAAACACTTGATTCAGTATAGACATATACATAGAGGATGTCTGTTCTTCTTTGGAGTCTTTTTCCATAGAATTTACTGCAGAAGGTTGAGTGAAGTTCCATGTGCGTATATGTACCACATCTTCTTTAAGCTTTAATCTGTCAGTGGACATTTTGATGGTTGTGTATCTCGGCTATTTTAAGTAGTGCTGCAGGGAACATTGGGGTGTGTGTGTCATTTTGAATGATGGTTTTATCGGGATACCAGGCCCAGGTGTGGGAATGTCAGATCCTAGGCGGAGTTCTCTTGAAAGGGTTCTTCTTCTGGCATGTGATGACTGTCCCTTTCTAGTGACTATTGCCAATGTCCCTTCCCACCAATGGTGTAGGGAGGGTCCCTCTCCTCCTGGCCCTCTCCCCCATTTATTGTTTGTGGACTTCTGAGGGTGGTCATTCTGACTGGTGTTTGATTTCTTGTTGTTGTTTCGATTGGCATTCCTCCTGTAATAATCCGGGATGCTGAGCATCTTGTCCTGTGAATGTATGTTTTCTTACTTTTTTTTTTTTTTCTCCTTCATGGTTGTGTGGAAAATATACCTGTTGCAGTTGACATTTTGATAGTGGATTGTGTTTGTAATTTATTTCTGGAATATTCTCCCTAGGACCTTTCCTGAGGGTAACTGTCATTAACAGCCCCTGAGGTCTTGTG
Organism: Nanger dama; assembly: GCA_917880005.1. NCBI lineage: Eukaryota > Metazoa > Chordata > Mammalia > Artiodactyla > Bovidae > Nanger > Nanger dama. The sequence goes on along the minus strand of CAKJTW010000108.1, from coordinate 2,835,216 downwards.
AATTGAGGGTGCTAGTAAGCACAGGTCTGGCTTCCCTGGTGGCTCAGGTGGTAAAGAATCTGCCTGCAATGCAAGAGACCCAGGTTCAATTCCTGGGTCGGGAAGGTCCCCTGGAGAAGGGAATGGCAACCTACTCCACCATTCTTGCCTGGAGAATCCCACGTTCAGAGTAGACTGTGGGTAAGCTCAAGTGGTCAAGTTGTAGTTACAGAAAATGTCCACACGGTGGCAGCAGTTTTTTCATTCCCAACTCTGGTTCTTGGGGCAACCAGAACCGAAGGAAGAGTTGGCTTCCTAGGCTGTCAACTAGAGTGGAATGTGCCTGAGCAAACTCCCAAGGGCCTGTGTCTCACTACTTGTTCCCCCTAAAGCTTCACCTCTCTCCTCAGAGTCATCCCAACCAGGGCCACAGCGCCCTGCTGAGGTGCTAGGAGGCTGCAGTCTCAAGAAGGAGGCTTAAGCCGTGAACCCCAGCACCAGTAAAACTGAAGGCTAGGTGGCATTTCCAAGGTCCTTGAGGCCAGACGGTCGACACATCGTTTGGGTGCGCTAAGGACTATGGTTTCTGTCAGAGCAAACCAGAAGGTACAAGTTTAAGAGGGCACCCTGTCTGGCAGTTTCAACCCCAGCCCAGTGCAGCCTTTGGACGGAAGCCTGCTCAGGCTGCAGTGATGAGATAGCAGCCAGGACCAGAAAAGCTGACAGGAATAAACTAGGCAAGGGTTTTCTTTCTCCATTCTTTTCTTGAATTTCAGGCCTATGGCATGCTAGAGCATAGCTGGTGTGCAGTGTTGAGCCTGTTGTCAGTATCCAGCTACCTGAATGAGTTATGATATGTATGTAAAGCATGTGTATTCTTTTTCAGATTCATCTGCTGTAAAAGTTATTGCAGAAGGTGGAGTAACTTCTCTGTCCTAGTATTGTGTCCTTGTGGAGTATCTATTACATATACAGATTTCTGTGGATATGGTAGAGATATGGATTTCTGTGGAAGGAAAAAGGGGAAGGAGATAATCCTTGTGGATTATCTATTACAGATATACATTTCTGTGTATATGTTAGTCCTGGGTTCCTAATTCATCTTTGGCCCTTTGGGTTTTTTAGGTTGTAGTTGAATTCCTTTGTATCTCTTTTTTTTTCTTTTGCCTAGAAGGGATATCACTTGCTATATAGTCTTCCTGTCTGTCTGACTTCACTTAGTGTTTGATCCTCCAGGATATATCCCTGTGGCTACCAGCGGCATCAGTTCAGTTCAGTTCAGTCGCTCAGTCGAGTCCGATTCTTTGCGACTCCGTAAACTGCAGCACGCCAGGCCTCCCCTGTCCATCACCAACTCCCGGAGTTCATTCAGACTCACGTCCATCGAGTCCGTGATGCTATCCAGCCATCTCATCCTCTGTCATCCCCCTCTCCTCCTGCCCCTAATACCTCCCAGCATCAGAGTCTTTTCCAATGAGTCAACTCTTCGCATGAGGTGGCCAAAGTACTGGAGTTTCAGCTTTAGCATCGTTCCTTCCAAAGAAATCCCAGGGCTGATCTCCTTCAGAATGGACTGGTTGGATCTCCTTGCAGTCCAAGGGACTCTCAAGAGTCTTCTCCAATACCACAGTTCAAAAGCATCAATTCTTTGGCACTCAGCCTTCTTCATAGTCCGACTCTCACATCCATACATGACCACAGGAAAAACCATAGCCTTGACTAGACGGACCTTTGTTGGCAAAGAAATGTCTCTGCTTTTCAGTATACTATCTGAATTTTCATGTATCAAAAGATGAGTGCACATTTCATGAATAAAAAGAATTTTTGATATTTCATATATGAAGAGATGGGTACATATATTACAAATGAAAATATACTCTTCTATATTTCTTATATGAAAACATGGGTGCATAGTTATGGGTGAAAATGGAATTTTCCATGTTTCATATATAAAAACATAGGTAAGTATTTCAAAGATAAAATAGAATTTTCTATACTTCATGTATAAATCGTGGGTACATATTTCAAGGATGAAAATAGAACTTTCTTGATGTCATGTGTGAAAATGTGTGTATTTCATGGATGAAGATTGAATTTTTAGTATTTCATATATGTAAACATGGGCGCATATTTCATGGATGAATATATAATTTTCTATATTATATATGAAAACATAGATGCATATTTCATATATGAAAACATTTTTGATAGTTCATATATGAAGCTATGGGTGCATATTTCAAATGAAAATAGAATTTTTATATTTCACATATGACATGGTGGGTGCATATTTCATATATGAACATAGAATTTCCCATATTTCTCATATGAAAATACATGCATGTCATACATAGAAATATTTTTTTGTATTTCATACATGAAAATATAAATGCATATTTCATATATGAAAATAATTTTCTGTATTTCACAGATTAAAAAGTGCATATTTCATATATGAATAGATCACAGATATAAGTGCATATTTCATATGTGAAAGAGAATTTTTCTTTATTTCATAAATGAAAAGATAGGTGCAAATTTCACTCATGAAAGTAGAATTTTCTATATTTCATAAGGGATAGTATAAGCCCAAGTGTGGTAATGTCTGATCCTAGGCTTAGTGTCTTGTTAGCTTTTATTCAGGCATGCCAACATTGTCCTTTATTGTGGTGGTTGTCAGTGTACATTCTCATCAACATTTATTGTTTGCAGACGTGAGTATGGCCATTCTGACTGGTGGAATTTGATTTTTCTTTGTCATTTTCACTGGCATTCCTCCTGTAATGATCAGGGATGCTGACTGAGCATTCTGTCCTAGGTGGAGGTATGGGGTTAGTTGGTTTTTTTTTTTTTCACCCTTTATGGTTGTGAGGAAAATAGACCTGTGGCAGCTGGCTTCCTGAAAGTCGTTTGTGTTTGGAATCTTGCAGCACCCAACACAGGACATTTCCTGAGGGCAGCCATCAAGAGCAATCCCCCAGCCCTTGTGAATTAGAGGGGCCAGTAAGCACTGGTGGTCAGTTGTAGTTACAGGAAATGGCCACAAGGCGGCAGCACTTTTTGATGGCCACCTCTGGTTCTCGGGGCAAGCAGCAGCTTTGGGAAAGTTGGCTTCTCTGCCTGTGAAACAGAGTGGAATGTGCCTGAGCAACCACTTGAAGGGTTTGTGTCTCACTGCTTTTTCCTCTTAAAGCATCACACACACATCCATCTTATAGCATCACTTTTTCCACCTTAGCCCTCTTGATAGCTTTTTTGTGAACATTCAAGAGACTGTCCACATACTGGTTGTAGTCAGTGTATATTTCCACCTACAGCTTAGGGGATTCTTTTCCTTCCATGCTGTCGCCCATAGTTCTAGTTTGTCAAATTTTGACAGTGGCCTTTGTGAGTGGTGGGATCTGATTTCCCATTGTCGTTTTGATTGGCATTCCTGCAGCCATTAGGGATGCTGAGCATCTTGTCCTGTGGTGGAGGTTTGATTCTGTTTTGTTTTTTTCTTTAAAGGGTGTGAGGACAATTTACCTTCGGCGGTTGGCTTTCTGACAGTTGGCTGGTTTGGGAACATACTTCTCCAATACCTGCCCCATGGCATTTCCTGGGGGCAGCTATCGTCAATAGAACCACAGCCCTTGTGGATTGAGGTGCCTGTGTGTGCCCTTGATCAAGTTGTAGTGACAGAAAATGTCCACAAGGCGGCAGCACTTTCACCTACATTGGTTCCTGGGGCAACCAGATCCTTAGGGCCAGTTGGCTTCCTGGGCTGTGAAATAGAGTGGAATGTGACTGGGCAAGAAGGAAAGGGCTTGAGACGCACTACTTTTTCCCCCTAAAGCCTCACACAAGCTAATGTCCAAACTAATGCCTTCCAGGTCCAGAGCACACTGCTGAGGGTGCCCTAGAAGGCTGCCCTCTCAGGAAGGAGGCTTGAGCTGGGAACCCCAGCACCAGGAGAGGTCGAGGCTAGCTGAATCTTGCCTTCAGATTCCTGGAGGCCTTCATGCCATGTGGGACTCTGGTCCCAGCCAGAACGTAGCAGATAGTAGTTCTTTAAAAGTGGTTCAACAAAGGGCACCATGCCAGGCTCTGTCCACCCCTCCCCAGTCCAAAGTGGGACCCAAGCTTGCTCAGCCTCCAGGGATAGGATAGCTTCCCAAGTCAGGGCGGTCATTTATAATAGAGGAGGCCCTGCTTTCCTTTGCTTTAACATCTTGCCAATATTACATTGCAGCATAGCCGAGTTACAATATTGTGGTTGTTGTCAGTGTATAGGTGCTTAATTCAGGTATTTCGTATCTATGGGGTATCTCTATTGTGTGTTTGGACTTTGTGCAATAGCAAGTTGAGTGGAGTGCCTAGCATCAGGTCCTTGTGAATGCCCCCTATTTCCTGCTGCAAAAACATGAGCTCAGGTTCTCCTGCATGAAATACAGAATTCTCCATATTGCCTTTTCCCTACATCTTCATCAGCAGTTATTGTTTGTCGAGTTTCTGAAGATAGCCATTCTGCCTTCTGTGAAGTGGTACCTTTCTGGGGTTTCAATTTGCTTTTCTAATATTTAGTGATGTTGACCTCTTTTCATGTGATTTGTTTTCAAGGAAGAGTTCAACTCACCTCTCCAGATTGGCTTCTTCGAACTCAGACCTGTTTTAAATTTTTTTCTGTTGACCACCCCTAGGACATTTATGGAGATCAGCTGTTTTTACCTTCAGACCCTCTGACTTTGAGAGTGCTCAATGCCCAGCACAGCTTTTCGAGTTGTATGAAAAATGGCCTCGAGATGGCAGCTTTATTCAGCCCCACACATTTTATTTCCATGTAATTTCCATGTTATGTTATTTTAGAAAAGAAATGATTTCTGAATTTATATGTTTCAGGTGTACAGGAAATTGATTCATTAGTGTTTAGGCATTTACCTATTCTCTTTCAAGTTCTTACTCCCATCTAGGTGATAACAGTGTGTTGAGTAAACTTCCTCTACTATTCAGTAGGTCGTTTTCAGTCATCTGTTTGATACATATATGTTCATCTACATTAATTCAAATCTCTTAATCCATTTTGCCTGTGTCTAAGGTTGGAGACTCGTGCAAAGGGACTCCAGGAACATCATGGGGTCACATTGCCTGCCACATCCTCCCAGGATCCTGAGCCCCACAATCCAGCCGTGGGCCCCCAAGCCTGCCCAGTCTCCAGAGATGTGAAACCATTCAAGGTAACCATGGGATGAGGGGAACAGATTCAGCATATGTTTCTATAGTTTTTGTGTTTATCCAGTTATTTAAACTTGATATATGGGTTAATTACAGCATGGTGGATGTCTTTTTTTTAATCCACAGCAACTTGATTCACTCATATATAGATGTATATTTGTTGTATTTTGTGTTCTTTTCCTGTATAGATTATTACAGAGTGGAGTATCATTCCTTTTGTGGGTCCTTGTGATTGATTTATTTTCTAAATAGTAGTGTGCATATGTTAGTTCAAGTAGCTCTTTTCTATGGGTCCAATATGTTTCTTCTCTGCTAACAATAGCTTCTTTTTTCTAAGTCTGTGAACTATATATCTTTGCTTAAGGAGCTCACGTTTCCATTGTTAGATTCCACCTAGAAGTGATATTATATTTGTTGCTCACTGTCTCTCTTACTTCAGTTGCTATGATCATCTCTACCTTCTTCCCTGTGCCTGAAGATCCCATTGTTTCATTGCTTTTTATGGCTGAGTCATATAGCATTGTGTGCGTGTATCCCATTTTCTTTGTTCATTTCTGTGTCCTTCCACACTTAGGTTGCAGCAGTGTCTTTGCTATGGAAACCAGTCTGGCCGGGATGGCATGGGTAACCTTGTCTTTGAAAATGTCGCTTCTCCCTGACTGTATGCCCAGACATGTGACTGCTGTTTCTAAACACAATTCTTTTTTAGTTTTAAGGAACCTCTATATTGTTTTTGGCTAGTGGATGAACCATGAACATTTTTAATAATCTCCAGATTAATTTCTAGGCAGGATCTTTATTTTTAAAACTTTCCCATTTCAATTTTACTGATGTTTATTCTTGATTGTTTTCTGTGTTTGTAGCTATCCATTCATTATTTCTTTTCAAATTGAAGTACAGTTGATTAATATTACAATGTTTACTGAACATAGCAATTCAGTATTTTAATGGAATACACTCCACTTAAGGACATTACAAAATCGTGGCTTTATTTTCATCTGCTGCACATTATATCCTATTCGTTTACTTACATTATTCATAGTGTTTTTATCTCTCAACCTCTACCCCAGGCTGGTAGGTCCCACAAATAAATCCCCACAGGTATCCACTCATTTCTATATTTGTGATTCTCCTTCTGTTTCGTTGTTGCTGTTGTTCAGTCATTCAGCCATGTCTGACCCTTTGCGACCCCATGGACTGCAACATGCCAGACTTCCCTGTCCTTCACCATCTCCTGGAGTTTGCCATCCAACCATCTCATCCTCTGTCCTTCCTTTCTCCTGCCTTCAATCTTTCTCAGCATCAGGGTCTTTTCCAATGAGTTGTCTCTCTGCATCAGGTGACCAACGTATTGGAGCTTTGGTAACAGTCCTTCCAATGAGTATTCAGGGTTGATCTCCTTTAGGATGGACTGGTTGGATCTCCTTGCAGTCCAAGGGACTCTCAAGAATCTTCTCCAGTAGCACAGGTTGAAGGCATCAGTTCTTCAGTGCTCAGCCTTTTTTATTGCCTACCTCTCATATCCATACATGACTACTGGAAAAACCATAGCTTTGACTATGCAGTCCTTTGTAGGTAAAGTAATGTCTGCTTTTTAATACACTGTCTAGGATTGTCATTGTTTTCCTTCCAAGGAGCAAACGACTTTTAATTTCATGGTTGCAATCACCATCCACAGTGATTTTGGTGCCCAAGGAAATAAAATCTGTTACTGTTTCCATTGTTTCCCCATCTGTTTGCCATGAAGTGATGGAACCAGATACCATGATCTTCATTTTTTGAATGCTGATTTTTTTCAGTCTCCTCTTTCACCTTAATCAAGAGGCTCTTTAATTCCTCTTTGCTTTCTGCCATAAAGGTGATATCATCTTCATATCTGAGGTTATTGATATTTCTCCTGACGTTTTGCATGATGTACTCTGCATAAAAGTTAAATAAGCAGGGTGACAATATACAGCCTTGACGTACTCCTTTCCCAATTTTGAACCAGTCCATTGTTGCATGTCCGATTCTAACTGTTGCTTCTTGAGCTGCATACAGGTTTCTCAGGAGGCAGGTCAGGTGCTTTGATATTCCCATCTCTTTCAAAGAATTTTCCACACCTTGTTGTGATCCACACAATCAAAGGCTTTAATTTTTTGAAAGTTTTTAACTTTTTGAAAGTTTTTAATTTTATGATTTAAAAATATATACCTGTATTTTATATATGAGATATGTACCTATATTGTCTTATAAGGGATATATACTGATACTTTCACAATACATATATACTTACATTGCCATATATGAAATATATACCTCTAGTCCCACTCCAGTATTCTTGCCTGGAGAATCCCAGGGACAGAGGAGCCTAGTGGGCTGCTGTCTATGGGGTCGCACAGAGTCGGACACGACTGAAGCGACTTAGCAGCAGCAGCAGTTCCATATATGAAATATATATTGAATACTACTGAGCTAAATAGCAAATGAAAATTAGAAAGTTTTATAAATAGAAGATTCCATCAAGAAACTAATTTGGAGATTTTTAAAAGACACATTAAGTAGTTTTACTCTTTTATGGGTTACAAAGAACTTATCAGTGAAGTCAAGGCAATTAATCTAAATACAGGATAATTTTCTTATTTTTACTTAAGATGCTTCTGTCAGTGTTCTCTGACAAAACATTTTATTTTCATTATTTCTGATGCCTACATATTGATTTAAGTCTACAGTGCCCTATAAATAGAAGTCATTTAGCAATCATCTAGTTTCAGATTAAGACTTTTGTTATGTATAAAGATGTAAGCTTGTGTACTTAATTAGAAGGATTATCTTAAGTCTCTAAAAGCATTACTCAAAAGGCACAATGATTTTCATTATGGTCCATGGACTGGTATTTGCAAATCTACTAAATCAGAAGCTCTGGAACTTCCATCTGATAATTTTAGTTAATAAGCCCTCCAGGTGATTCTAAAGCACAGAAGTTTTAGAACTATAGCCCTGGAAGTCCCAGCAAAACACATTTTACCAAGCCCAAGTTGTATGAATTAGTATCATTATCAGTTCAGTTAAGGTCAGTCGCTCAGTCGTGTCTGACTCTTTGCAACCCCATGAATCGCAGCACGCCAGGCCTCCCTGTCCATCATCAACTCCCGGAGTTCACTCAGACTCACGTCCATCGAGTCCGTGATGCCATCCAGCCATCTCATCCTCTGTCGTCCCCTTCTCCTTCTGCCCCCAATCCCTCCCAGCATCAGAGTCTTTTCCAATGAGTCAACTCTTTGCATGAGGTGGCCAAAGTACTGGAGTTTCAGCTTTAGCATCATTCCTTCCAAAGAAATCCCAGGGTTGATCTTCTTCAGAATGGACTGGTTGGATCTCCTTGCAGTCCAAGGGACTCTCAAGAGTCTTCTCCAACACTACAGTTCCAAAGCATCAATTCTTCGGTGCTCAGCCTTCTTCACAGTCCAACTCTCACATACATGACCACAGGAAAAACCATAGCCTTGACTAGATGGACCTTTGTCAGCAAAGTAATGTCTCTGCTTTTGAATATGCTAGCTAGGTTGGTCATAACTTTCCTTCCAAGGAGTAAGCATCTTTTAATTTCATGGCTGGAGTCACCATCTGCAGTGATTTTGGAGCCCCCAAAATAAAGTCTGACACTGTTTCCACTGTTTCCCCATCTATTTCCCATGAAGTGATGGGACCAGATGCCATGATCTTTGTTTTCTGAATGTTGAGCCTTAAGCCAACTTTTTCACTCTCCTCTTTCACTTTCATCAAGAGGCTTTTTAGTTCTTCACTTTCTGCCATAAGGATGGTGTCATCTATAAGTTACAGTTAAATTTTCATTCTTTTGGTTAGAGAACAATAGCAAATGAGTGCATTTTGCAAATATATTTGTATATTTTCATATATGAAATACATACCTAGGTTTTCATACATGAAATATATGCTGAACACTACTTATTCATAAAAAGATTAAAATAATGGCATTTTCAGCAATATAATCCTAGAGATTATCATAAGTGATATAAGTCAGAAAGACAAAGAGAAATACCATATGCTATCATTTATACATGAAATCTAAAGTATAACACTAATGAACTTATCTATGAAATGGAAATAGACTCACAGATATAGAGAATTAGCGTTTACCAGTGGGGATTGGCAGTGAGAGGGGCAAGATAGGTGTAGAGGATTAACAGAAATTACTTTGTATAAAATCAATATGCTATAAGGATATATTATAAAGCACAAGGAAATATAGCCTTTATTTGTAATACCTTTAAATGGAGCATAACCCATAAAAATAGTGAATCACTATGTTGTATGCTCCAAACTAATATACTATTGTAAATAAACTGTACTTCAACTTAAAAATTGTTGATGGCTATCTATACAATAAAGTAATCAAAAGAATAAAAAATAAGCAAAATAAAAATGTGAAATTTTTAAAAATAGAAGATTCCATCAGAAACTTATTTTGATGAGAATTTTAAAAATCACATAAATTAGTAGCTTTGCTCTTGTAATTTTTGCCTTCCAAGAACTCATTAGTCAAGTCAAGGCAACTAATCTAACTAACATAAACCTTACCAAGCTAAGCGCACTAAGCATATTTTGTCACCAAGCTTTTCCAAGATGCCTCTAGTTGGCAAAGGTTTCTTTAACTTTAACCTTTCTTATCACTAATTGTAGCTATTTCAGAACAGTATTGTTCTGGTAGCAATATCATATGGTCTAAAAGGTCCTAAGATCACATTACCAAGGGTATTCTTTTTAAATGAGCGATTTAAAAAAGTCATGCTGTGCTTCATCTTGTCAATGTTAAATTCTCATTGGAGAGGAAGTCACTTGTGAAGCTGTTAGCCCCAAAGACTTCTATTCTCAGCCAAGTTGCTCCTGTCTTGCATTATTGGGAATCTGAGAACTGCAAAGTGAAGTGAAGAGATTATCGTGTGGAAGCAGCTGGGAAGTGACCAGTTTGAAGGTGTCTCTCTCGGCAGGTGGCAGGGGCAGTGTGATGTTCTGTTAAGGTGATCAAGGAGGGCTCCATGCCAGATGATTTCTTCCAGGAGGCCCAGACCATCAGGTAAGTTTCTTCTGGGGAATCGTGGTTTAGCCCTCACCATGAGAGGACATTCATGCTAACAGGTCTGTGTGAAACATCTGTAAGGCCTGAATCAAGAATCCACATATCATAGAATATAATGGAATATTACTCAGCCATAAAAATAAAATAATGCCATTTCAGCAACATGATTGGATGTAGAGATTAACACATCAAGTGAAAACACAGAAACACAAATATCACAGGATATCACTTATGTGTGGACTCTAAACTATGATGCACATGAATTTCTTGATGAAACAGTCTCAGACAGAGAAAACAAACAGAACATTTCCAAAGGGGAAAGAGATGGGGGATTAATTAGGAATTTGGTATTAACAGATAGATAGATACTACTATATATAAAATAGATAAGTCCCTCCTATATAGCACAGGGAGCATTCAATATTTGGAATATAGCATTGAATATAGCATTCAGTATTTGGAATCACCTAATAACCTGAAAGCATGTATGCGGGTATGTTTTTATATATATGTATTATATGTGTTTATATATAATAAACAATGTATATTATATACTATATACATGTAATATATCTAACTGAATCCCTTTGGTATACTCCTGGAACTAACACAGCAACATGAAACAACTATTCTTCAATTAAAAATGTACCCATTTTTAATAGAAAAAAGTTACATATCATTGATACAAATATTTGAAGTTTAAATCAATTTAAAACAACCATTACAAACATACATCTTTAAAACTCCCGGTGGCTCAGACGGTAAAGTGTCTGTCTACAATGTGGGAGACCTCGGTTCGATCCCTGGGTCGGGAAGATCCCCTGGAGAAGGAAATGGCAATCCACTCCAGTACTGTTGCCTGGAAAATCCCATGGACAGAGGAGTCTGGTCGGCTACAGTCCATGGGGTCGCAAAGAGTCGGACACGACTGAGTGACTTCACTTCAAAGACGCATAACTGAGCTCATCGCCTTGAGTAACATGGTTACTCATGTCCCTGTAGTTAGACTAAGAAGAAAGGAAATAACTAAATATGTCATAAATCCTTATCTGTGAAAAAATTGTCAAGTTGACATGTTAAACAATTTATTTTACACATCTAAAAAGTAAATAATTGATCCTATAATGCTCCTCATTGTTAATTATTTGATAAGTACAAATCAAAACTTCAATGAGGTACTACCTCACACTGGTAGGATGGCTGTCATTAAAAAAAATCTTCAAATAACCAGAGTTGCAGAGGGTGTGGAAAAAAGGGAACCCTCTGACACTGGTGGTGGGAATGTGAATTGGTGCAGTCACTCTAGAGAACAGAATGGCGGCGGCGGCTGCTAAGTCCCTTCAGTCGTGTGCGACCCCACAGACGGCAGCCCACCAGGCTTCACCGTCCCTGGGATTCAGAACAGTATGGCAGTCCCTCAAAAACTAAAAATAGAGTTAGCACGTGATCCAGCAATCCCACTTCTAGCCATACATCCAGACAAACCTATAGTTCAAAAAGATGCGTGCAGTATTCTAAAGAATGTGTGCATACCAGCTCCAGATCTGACAAGAAAGCTTACTCTCACCCCTGAGATATGAAATTTGTTTTCACATATTGTCTACTATATTTAGATTTTTGGTTCATACTCCATGTAACCCCTTAGTGTCATAATTAAGCCCAATTTGAATTTTAGCTTTAGTTTTCAGATGTAGTTTCCTCCAGCAGCGTAGGTGCACTCTCTTTTCTCCAGGTCCTGTTTCCCTGGTATGACATTTCAGACCTCAAAAACTCTTACCTGCTGATATGAATATCAATTTCATTTTAGCTTAGTTTGAACAGAAAAGCAAAATATCAGGGGGCCTGTGTTTTCTGTTTTCTTCATGGAGAAAAATGACACTGTTAGAAAAAGTACCTGCAGCTCATGTACTCTTTGAGTCACTAATTGTTTGCAGGAATTTTCTTTATATATATTTATATATATGTGTGTGTGTGTGTGTGTGTGTGTGTGTGAGACCCTCATAGCTCAGTTGGTAAAGAATCTGTCTGCAATGCAGGAGACCCAGGTTCGATTCCTGAGTTGGGAAGATCCTCTCAAGAAGGAAATGGCAACCCACTCCAGTATTCTTGCCTGGAAGATCCCATGGACAGAGGAGCTTGTGTGGTTACAGTCCATGGGGGTCACAAGAGTCAGACGAGATTTAGTGACTAAACCACCACTAAACCACTGTCATATAGCTAATTACAATTTTGTGGGTGGTTTGCTTTTTCCTTTTCCTTCTATCACAGCTTGTTTCACTTTTACATAGATGTATAAATGATTTATTGAGATTTTTTTCTTTATAGGTTATTACAGAGCATGCAGTAAGTTTCCTTGTGTTACACAGTGGGTCCTGGTCACTTACTTTATCAATAGTAGTGTGCACATATTAGTCTGAAGTAGCTCATTTCTCCATGCCCCACATCTTTGTATCTTGGTGACCGAAAGTTTCCTTTCTGTCTGTGAGGCCGTGTCTCAGGGAGTAAGCTCATTTGTATCCATCTTCAGTTTATACCTAGAAGTGATATCATAGGATACTTGTCTGTCCTTGTCTCCCTTACTTCACTTGGGATGATTCTTTCTACTTTCTTTCCTGAAGCTGTACTTGGCATTATTCATGAATAAGCTGTACTTATTCATGGTTGGAAATATTGCATTGTGTACGTGTGCCCCATTCTTTGTTTCCATTCATGTGCTTCTATAATTAGCTTGCTTTCCTGTCTTGGTTGTTGTACCTAGTGGGGTGAAAATCATAGGGTCATTCATCACTATTAAAATCTTCTTTGTCATAACCCAGCTGCCTGACCCCAGCCTGCTCAGGCTCCCAGAATGGGAAGGCAGCCCAAGTCAGGGAGGTCAGAGGGAGTAAAATAGCCATTGCTTTTCTTTCCCTTTTCTTTAATCTCATGCCGATGTTTTGTTGAAGTTTAGTCAACTTGCAGTTTTGTGCTTCTCAGTGTCCAGCCAACTGATTACGTTATGAAATATATATACAGCATATTTTTACCTTTTTATCTTTTGACATAGTTTATTGAACAAGGTCGAGTAGAGTTCTCGGTGCTGAATATCAGATTATTGTAGAATATCTATTACAGCTACAAATTTCTATGTATATTGGAGAAAAACATTTCTGTGAATATGTGCATGGAAGGAAGAAAGAGGAAGGCAGGAGATAACCCCTGGGAATTATCTAAATCAGATGTACATTTGTGTTTGAATCTGAGTCTCTTTTGTGTTGTAAATTACTTCCCCTCTATCTCTCTCTCTCTTATTTTGCTTAGAAGGGACATCAACCGCTATTTTCTTTGCTGTTGCTGACTTCACTTAGTGTATGATCCTCCAAGGTCGATCCTTGTGGGAAAAATTGGTGTAAATTTATAATTTCAGTGGTGTCTTTTCATGTCTGAGTAATAGCCCATTGTATATATGTACCACATTTCTTTAAGATTTCATTTGTCAATGAACTTCTTGGGTCTATATCTTGAGTATAGGAAGCAGCACTGCAGTGAACATTGGGATGCATCTGTCATTTTGAATGGCGTTTTTCATAATACAGGCCCAGGTGTGGGTATTAAAATCTTAGGTTTAGCTCTCGAAATTTTTGTTCTTGCCTGTTGAGGCTGTCCTTTCTAGGGCCTGTTGCCAATGTCCCTTCCCACATGGTATTTAGGTGGGTTCTGTCATCTCCCGGCTCTCTCTCCCATTAACTGTTTTCAGACAGTATGGCCATTCTGTCAGATAGGATTTGATTTCTTGTTGTCATTTTGATTGGAATTCCTCCTATAATAATTAGGAATGCTGAGCATCTTGTCCTGAGGCTGTTTGCGGGTTGTTTTTTTTTCTTTTCATTTCTTTTCTTTTGGCTTAAACGGTGTTAGGAAAATTTACCTGTTGCAGTTGGTTTCTTGAAAATTGAGTATGGAATTTATCTGTGCTAACCTTTCCTGAGGGCAGCTGTCATTAACGGCACCCCAAGGCCTTGTGACCTACAAGACCTTTGAGAACTAACACCCCCAAAAGATGTCCTTTTTATTATAGGCGACTGGAATGCTAAAGTAGGAAGTCAAGAAACACATGGGTAACAGGCAAATTTGGCCCTGGAATACAGAATGAAGCAGGGCAAAGACTAATAGAGTTTTGCCAAGAGAATGCACTGGTCATAGCAAACACCCTCTTCCAACAACACAAGAGAAGACTCTACACATGGACATCACCAGATGGTCAACACCAAAATCAGATTGATTATACTCTTTCTACCCAAAGATGGAAAAGCTCTATACAGTCAGCAAAAACAAGACCAGTAGCTGACTGTGGCTCAAATCATAAACTCCTTATGGCCAAATTCGGACTTAAATTGAAGAAAGTAGGGAAAACCACTAGACCACTCAGGTATGACCTAAATCAAATCCCTTATGATTATACAGTGGAAGTGAGAAATAGATTTAAGAGACTAGAACTGATAAATAGAGTGCCTGATGAACTATGGATGGAGGTTCGTGACATTGTACAGGAGACAAGGATCAAGACCATCCCCATGGAAAAGAAATGCAAAAAAGCAAAATGGCTGTCTGGGGAGGCCTTACAAATAGCTGTGAAAAGAAGAGAAGGGAAAAGCAAAGGAGAAAAAGGAAAGATATAAGCATCTGAAAGAAGAATTCCAAAGAATAGCAAGGAGAGATAAGAAAGCCTTCCTCAGTGATCAATGCAAAGAAATAGAGGAAAACAACAGAATGGGAAAGACTAGAGATCTCTTCAAGAAAATTAGAGACAACCAAGGGAATATTCCATGCAAAGATGGGCTCGATAAAGGACAGAAATGGTATGGACCTAACAGAAGCAGAAGATATTAAGAAGAGGTGGCAAGAATACACAGAAGAACTTTACAAAAAGATCTTCACGACCAAGATAATCACGATGGTGTGATCACTCCCCAGAGCCAGACATCCTGGAATGCGAAGTCAAGTGGGTCTTAGAAAGCATCACTATGAACAAAGCTAGTGAAAGTGATGGAATTCCAGTTGAGCTATTTTAAATCCTGAAAGAAGATGCTGTGAAAGTGCTGCACTCAATATGCCAGCAAATTTGGAAAACTCAGCAGTGGCCACAGGACTGGAAAAGGTCAGTTTTCGTTCCAATTCCAAAGAAAGGCAATGCCAAAGAATGCTCAAACTACTGCACAATAGCACTCATCTCACATGCTAGTAATGCTCAAAATTCTTGAAGCTAGGCTTCAGCAGTACATGAACCGTGAACTTCCAGATGTTCAAGCTGGTTTTAAAAAGGCAGAGGAACCAGAGATCAAATTGCCAACATCCACTGGATCATTGAAAAAGCAAGAGAGTTCCAGAAAAACATCTATTTCTGCTTTATTGACTATGCCAAAGCCTTTGACTATGTGGATCATAATAAACTGTGAAAAATTCTGAAAGAGATGGGAATACCAGACCACCCGACCTGCCTCTTGTGAAACCTATATGCAGGTCAGGAAGCAACAGTTAGAACTGGACATGGACCAACAGACTGGTTCCAAATGGGAAAAGGAGTATCTCAAGGCTGTATATTGTCACCCTGCTTATTTAACTTATATGCAGAGTACATCATGAGAAATGCTGGACTAGAAGAAACACAAGCTGGAATCAAGATTGCCAGGAGAAATATCAATAACCTCCGCCCTTATGGCAGAAAGTGAAGAGGAGCTAAAAAGCCTCTTGATGAAAGTGAAACAGAAGAGTGAAAAAGTTGGCTTAAAGCTCAACATTCAGAAAATGAAGATCATGGCATCTGGTTCCATCACTTTGTGACAAATAGATGGGGAAACAGTGTCAGACTTTATTTTTCTGGGCTCCAAAATCACTGCAGATGGTGATTGCAGCCATGAAATTAAAAGACGCTTCCTCCTTGGAAGGAAAGTTATGACCAACCTAGACAGCATATTCAAAAGCAGAGACATTACTTTGCCTACAAAGTTCCGTCTAGTCAAGGCTATGGTTTTTCCTGTGGTCATGTATGGATGTGAGAGTTGGACTGTGAAGAAAGCTGAGCACCGAAGAATTGATGCTTTTAAACTGTGGTGTTGGAGAAGACTCTTGAGAGTCCCTTGGACTGCAAGGAGATCCAACCAGTCCTTTCTAAAGGAGATCAGTCCTGGGTGATCATTGGAAGGAATGATGCTAAAGCTGAAACTCCAATACTTTGGCCACCTCATGAAAAGAGTTGACTCATTGGAAAAGACTCTGATGCTGGGAGAGATTAGGGGCAGGAGGAGAAGGGGACGATAGAGGAAGAGATGGCTGGATGGCATCACTGACTCGATGGACATGGGTTTGGGTGAACTCTGGGAGTTGGTGATGGACAGGGAGGCCTGGCATGCTGCAATTCATGGGGTCGCAAAGAGTCCAACTCGACTGGGCGACTCAACTGACTGAAGGCCTTATGAATCGGAGTGGAGTTACCAGTAAGTGCCTGTGGTCAAGTTGCAGTTATAGGAAATTACCACAAGGCGGCAGCACTTCTTCATATCCAACTCTGGTCCAAGCAACCTTAGAAGTAGTTGGCTTCCTGGGCTGTGAATTCTAGTAGAATATACCTGAGCAAACACCGAAGGGCTTAAGTCTAAACTGCTTCTTTCCCCTAAAGCTTTACCTCTCCCCTCCAGACTCATGCCTGCTTGGGGCACTGCTCGCTGCTGAGGTGCCTAGGAGGCTGCCCTCTCAGGAAGGAGCTTTAGCTCGGTCCCAGCACCAGATCCCTGGATACTTGGTGACTTTACCCTGGTCCTCAAGGCCAAGGGTCAGGCCACCATAGTTGAGGCACACTAGGGATTTTGGCTCCAGCCAGAGAAAACCCGACAGTACAGGTTTAAGACGAGTCTCAGTGCAGGGCACCCTGCGCGGCTGTGTCGGCCCCACCCTAGTCCAGCCCTGGGACCCAAGCCTGCTCAGGTTCCAGGGATCAGAGAGCATCCCAAGTCAGGGAAGTTGGAGGGAGTATACTGTTCTTTCCTTTAATCTCAAGCTGATGGTATGTTGAAGTATAGTTGATTTGAAGTTTTGTGCTTGTTCTCAGGGTACAATGGACTGATTCAGCTTTGCACATACTGTGCTTAGTCGCTCAGTCATGTCCGACTCTCTGCGACCAATGGACTGTATGCAGCATATTTGTATTTTTTAAAATGTTTTGTCATAGAGGTTATTGAACAAGGTGGAGTAAATTTCTCAGTGCTGAACATCAGATCCTTGTGGAGTATCTATTAGAGATACAGATTTTTTGTACATGTGCAAGAAAAGAAGGAAGGAGATAGTCCTTTTCGACTATTTATTATAGCTTCAGATTTCTATCTGTATGTTAGAGATAAAGATTTCTTTGTATATGTGCATGGAAGGAAAGCAGAAAGAAAAGGTAGGAGGAAGGCAAGAGATAATCCTTGTGAATTACCTAGTGAAAATTTCTGTGGTTATGTTAGAGATAGATTTTAGTGCTTATGTGGAAGGAAAGAAGGAAGAAGACAATTCTTGTGTATTATGTATTACATAATTCTTGTGTATTGTGTATTACTGATTTCTGTGTATATATTAGTACTGACCTCCTAGTTCACACCTGGCCCTTTCCTTTTTTTTCTGAAAGCTTTGTGTTTGGCTCTTAGTGTCTCTTGTATGGTAAATTACTTCCTCTGTATGTCTTGTCTTTTATTTTCTGGAGAAGGGACACCATCTGCTATGTTTTTCTATGTTGCTGACTACACTAAATATATGATCCTCTAACAGCCATCTTTGTCTGGACCGATGGCATAATTTCATAATTTCATGG
Organism: Nanger dama; assembly: GCA_917880005.1. NCBI lineage: Eukaryota > Metazoa > Chordata > Mammalia > Artiodactyla > Bovidae > Nanger > Nanger dama. Next base: position 2,817,121 of record CAKJTW010000108.1, on the reverse strand, counting down.
CGGTTTTTCATGTCTGAGTAAAAGCCTAATGTATATGTGTACCATATTTCTTAAAGACTTAATCTTTCAGTTTCTTTGGTCTGTGTCTTGGCTATTAGAAGTAGCACTGCAGTGAATGTTGGGGTGTGTGTGTCATTTGATGGATGGATTTTTGAATGATGGATTTTTGTGATACAGGCTCAGGTGTTGGTCTCAGTATCTTAGACTTAGCTCTCTTGAAATTTTTCTTGGTTTCCTGTGGAGGCTGTCCTTTCTAGGGGCTGTTGCCAGTGTCCATTCCCACAGATCATGTAGGAGTTTCCATCATCTCCCAGCTCTCTCCCCCATTTACTGTTTGCATACAGTCAAGGTGACCATTCTGTCAGATGGTATTTGATTACTTGTGATTTTGATGAGGATTCCTATGGTAATCATTAGGGATGGTGAATATCTTGTCCTGGGACATTAGGGGTCTTTTATTTTATGTTTTTCCTTAAATGGTGTGAGGAAAATTTTATCTGTTCCAATTGGTTTCCTGACAGTCGGTTGTGTTTGGAATTTATTTCTACAGTACTGGCTGCAGGTCTTTTGATGATGCCCTCTTGAGGGCATCTGTCATTAAGAGTCACACAGTCTTATGAATTGGAGGTGCTAGGAAGCAAGCGTCTGTCTGCAATGCGGGAGACCTGGGTTCGATCCCTAGGTTGGGAAGATCCCCTGGAGAAGGGAAAGGATACCCACTCCAGTATTCGGGCGTGGAGAATTTCATGAACTTTATAGCGGAAGGAGTTCGAAAGAGTCAGACAGGACTGAGTGACTTTCACTTTCAGGAAGCAAGCATGGTCAACATATAGTTACAGGAATTGTCCACAAGGGGGGCAGTACTTCTTCAGGCTCAACCGTGATTCCGTGCAACCAGAGCCTTGAGGAAAGTCGCCTTCCTTTTGGGTGAATTAGAGCCTGACCAAACTGTGCCTGAGCAAACACTCAAAGTCTTAAGTCTCACTATTCCTTCCCCCAAAATTCCATCCCTCCCCTCCAGACTCATCCCACTGCTCCCTGCTGAGGGACCTGGAAGGCTGCCGTCTCAGGAAGGAGGCTTCAGCCGGGGACCCCAGCACCAGGGTCCCTGGCTACTTGGTGACTTTACCCTGTACCCTTGAGGCCAGGAAGGTCAGGCACCATTGTTGGGGTGCAGTAGGGATTCTGGTTCTAGCCAAGGCAAACCAGGTAAAACAGTTTTAAGAGACATCTCAATGAAGGGCTCAGTCTAGCCATGGGACTCAACACCACTCAGGTTCCAGGGATCGGATACTGTCCCAAATTAAAGAGGTTGGAGGGAGTCAACTAGGCTTTACTTTTTGTTTCTTTTCTTTACTCTCATGCTGATGCTATTTTGAAGTATAGCTGATTTGCCTTTTGTGTTTGTCCTCAGTGAATGACAGACTGATTTAGTTATGACATATACATTGTATTTGCACTTTTTTTTACTCTTTTGCCATAGAGGTTATTGAACAAGGTTGAGTAAAGTTCTCTGTGTTGAACATCAGTTTCCTCTGGAATATCTATTAGAGATATAGATTTTTTTGTACATGTGTAAGAGTCAGACACGACTGAGCGGCTTCACTTTCACTTTTCACTTTAATGCACTGGAGAAGGAAATGGCAACCCACTCCAGTGTTCTTGCCTGGAGAATCCCAGGGACGGGGGAGCCTGGTTGGCTGCCGTCTATGGGGTCGCACAGAGTTGGACACGACTGAAGCGACTTTGCAGCAGCAGCAGTAAATAACAAAGGAAGGAGATACTATTGTTGGTTTATTTCTTACATGTACAGATTTAGATATATGTGTTAGAGATAAGGGTTTCTGTATATATGTGTATGGTAGGAAGGAAAGAAGTCAAGAGATAAACCTTGTACAAAACTCATACACATACATATTTGCGTGGGTATGTTATGGATACAAAATTTAGTGCCTATGTGGAAGGAGAGTGAAAAAGCTGGCTTAAAACTCAACATTCAAAAAACAAAGATCATGGCATCCAGTCCCATCATTTCATGGCAAATAAGTGGGGAAACAATGGAAACAGTGACAGACTTATTTTCTTAGGCCCCAAAATCACTACAGATGGTGACTACAACCATGAAATTAAAAGACTGTTGCTCCTTGGAAGAAAAACTATAACAAACCTAGGCAGAATATTAAAAAGCAGAGACAATACTTTGCTGACAAAGGTCCATCTAGTCAAAGCTATGGTTTTGGATGTGACAGTTGGACCATAAAGCTGAGTGCCAAAGAACTGATGCTTTTGAACTGTGGTGTTGGAGAAGACTCTTGAGAGTCCCTTGGACTGCAAGGAGATCAAACCAGTCAATCCTAAAGGAAATCAATCCTGAATGTTCATTGGAAGGACTGATGCTGAAGCTCTAATACTTTGACCACCTGATGCAAAGAACTGACTCTTTATTAAAGACCCTGATGCTGGGAAAGATTGAAGGCTGGAGGAGAAGGGGATGACAGAGGATGAGATGGTTGGATGGCATCACCAACTCAATGGACATGAGTTTAAGCAAGCTCCAGGAGCTGATGATAGACAGGAAGGCCTGACGTGCTGCAGTCCATGGAGTCGCAAAGAGTCAGATATGACTGAGCGACTGAACTGATGTGAAAGGGAAGAAGGAAGGAGATAATCTTTCCAGATTATCTGTTACAACCACAGATTTCTGTGTATACATTAGTACTGACCTCTTAATTCATCCCTGGACCTTTTGTTTTTGGGGTTTTTTTGGGGGGGAATTTTGTTTGAATCTCAGAGTCTCTTTTTATGTTGTAAATTACTTCCTGTGTCTCTCTCTTTTTAAAATTTTGCCTAGAAGGGACATCATCTGCTATTTTCTCCCTCCATTGCTGACTTAGCTTAATTTATGATCCTCCAAGGTTTCTCATTGTAGGAACCACTGGCATAATTTCATGGCAGTTTTTCAAGTCTGAGTAATAGTCCATTGTATATATGTACTATATTTCTTTAAGATTTAGTCTTTCAATGGAATGTTTCTTTGGTCTGTGACTTGCCTATTGGAAGTAGCACTGAAGTGAATATTGGCGTGCAAGTGTCATTTGAATGATGGTTTTTCATAACACAGGCCCAGGTGTGGGTATTGAAATCCTAGGCTTAGTTCTTTTGAAATTTTTCACTGTTGCCTGTGGAGGCTGTCCTTTCTAGGGGCTGTTGCCAGTATCCATTCCCATGGAGCATGTAGGGGGATTCTGTCATCTCCTAGCTCTTTCCCTCATTTACTGTTTGCATATAGTCAGGATAACCATTCTCTCAGATGGAATTTGATTTCTTGTTGGCGTTTTGATTGGTATTCCTTCTGTAATAAATAGGGATGCTGAGCATCTTGTCCCATGATCATTCAGTAGTTTTTCTTTCTTTTTTCCTTAAAGAGTGTGAGGAAAATTGACCCTTGAAATTGGCTTCTCGAAAGTCGGTTGTGTTTGGAATTTGTTTGCAATATCTACCTCAGGACGTTTTCTGACGGCAGCTATCATTAACAGCCCGTTGCGCCTCGTGATTTGGAGATGCCAGTAAGTACCTGCGGTCAAGTTGTAGTTATAGAAAATGTCCACAAGGCGGCAGTACTTCTTCATGCCCAACTGCAACCAGAGCCTTAGGGAAAGTAAGTAGGTTTCCTGTTGGGTGAATTAGAGTGGAATGTGCCTGAGCAAACAAGGCCCTGTATCTCACTACTTCTTCCTCTTAAAGCTTCACCCCTCCTCTCCAGACTCATCAGTACCTGGGGAACGGCTTCCTAGTGGGTGCCTAGGAGGCTGCCCTCTCAGGAAGGAGGCTTCAGCTGGGGACCCAGCGCCAGGGCCCTGGGTACTTGGTGACTTTACCCTGGTCCTCAAGGCCAGAGGGCTGGGCCACCATCGTTGGGGTGCACTAGGGATTCTGGTCCCAGTCAGATCAAACCAGACAGTATAGGTTTAAGAGGAGTCTCTACGAAGGGCACTCTGCCAGGCTGTCTTGACCCCACCCCAGTCCAGCCCTGCGACTCAAGCCTACTCAGATTCCAGTGATGGGATAGCAGCCCCAGTCACGGTGGTCAAAGGGAATAAACCAGGCATTACTTTTCTTTCCTTTAATCTCATGCTGATGCTATGCTCAAGTATATTCGATTTGCAGTTTTGTGTTTGTCCTAAGTGCACAATGGACTGATTCAGTTATGATGTACATATACAGCATATTTTTACTTTTAAAAAAATCCTTTCACCATAGAGGTTATTGAACAAGGTTGATTAAGGTTCTCTGCTGAACATCAGGTGCTTGTGGAACATTAAAGCTTTTTTGTTCATGTGCAAGGAATGTAGGAGATAATCCTTGTGGATTATCTATTCAGCAACAGATTTATATATATATGTTAGAGATAAGTATTTTTGTGTACATGTGCATGGAAGGAAGGATGGAAGGAAGGCAGGAGACAATTCTTGTAGATTACCTAATACAGATATTGATTTCTCTGGATATGTTAGAGACAAAGATTACTGTGCATATGTAGAAGGAAGGAGGTAAATATTTTGAATTATCTATTACAGATAGAGATCTCTCTGTATATGTTAGAGATACAAATTTCTGTGTATATTTGGAAGGAAGGAAAGAGATAATCCAGAAGGATAATCCTTCTGGATTATCTATTACAGATACAGATTTCTGTGTATATATTTTGGAGCATTGGCCTCCTAATTCATTCTTTTACTGTCACTTTTTCTCGGAACCTTCTGATTGTGTTTGAATTCTGAGTCACTTACTGTGTTGTGCATATGTTCCTTTGTATCTCTTTTCCTTATTTTTCCTAAAAGTGGCATTATATGGTATTTTCTTTCTCTGTCTGGTTGATTTCACTTAGTCTATAGTCATCCAAATTATGATAGCTGCATAATTTAATAATTTTAGCAGCTATTTTTCATGAATAAGAGCCCATGGTATATATGTACCACATCTTCTCTAACCTTTAACCTTTCAAAAGACATCTTGCTGGTTCTGTCTCTTGACCATTGTAAGCAGTGCTGCAGTGAGCACTGGGGTACATGTGAAATTTTGAATGATGGTTTTCTCAGTACTCTTGCCTGGAAAATCCCATGGACAGAGGAGCCTGGTAGGCTGCAGTCCATGGGGTCGCTAAGAGTCAGTCACGACTGAGCAACTTCACTTTTCACTTCACTTTCTCAGGATATAGGCCCAGGTATGGGTATGTCATGGCTGAACTCTCTTGAAATTTTATTTTCTGGCCTACAGAGGCTGTCCTTTCTATGACTGTTGTCGATGTTCATTCCTACCGACCATTTAAGGGAGTTCCCTCTTCTCCCATCTCTCTCCCACATTTAATATTTGTAGACTTGTGAGGATGGCCATTCTGACAGGTAGGATGTGACTTCTTGTTGTCATTTTGATTGGCATTCCTCCTGTAATATTTAGGGATGTAGAGCTTCTTGTCCTGTGGCCATTTGTTTTTGGTTTTTGTTTTTCTTTTCGTTAAAGGGTGTGAGGAAAATTTACCTGTTACAGTTGGCTTCTTGAAAGTCAGTTGTGTTTGGAATTTATTTCTGCAAAACCCTGCCCAAGGACCTTTCTAGTGGGCAGCTGTCATTAACAGCACCACAAGCCTTGTAAATTGGAGGTGCTAATGGCACCCCACTCCAGTACTCTTGCCTGGAAAATCCCATGGACGGAGGAGCCTGGTGGGCTACCGTCCATGGGGTCTCTAAGAGTCAGACACGACTGAGCGACTTCACTTTCACTTTTCCCTTTCATGCATTGGAGAAGGAAATGGCAACCCACTCCAGTGTTCTTGCCTGGAGAATCCCAGGGGCGGCGGAGCCTGGTGGGCTGCCATCTATGGGGTTGCACAGAGTCAGACACGACTGAAGCGACTCAGCAGCAGCAGTAAGCACCAGTGCTCAATTTGTAGTTATAGGAGATGTCCACAAGGTGGCAGCACTTTTCCATGTCCCATTCTGGTTCCTTGGGTAGTCTGATCCTTAAGGAAAGTCAGCTTCCTGTGCTGTGAATTAGAGTGGAATATGCCTAAGCAAACCCCCCTCGGGCTTGTGTCTCACTACTTCTTCCCCTAAAGCTGCACACCTCCCTTCCAGACCCATCCAGTCCTGGGCCAGAGCACCTGGTGAGGTGCCTAGGAGGCTGCACTCTCAGGAAGGAGGCTTGAATTGGGATCCCCAGCACCAACAGACTTGGAGTCTAGGTTACTTTTCCAGGGTGTGAGGCTAGATGGTCAGGAGGCCATCCTTTGGTTGAACTAGGGACTCTGGTCCCAGCCGGAGCAAACCAGACAGTACTCAATTAAGGACATCCTGCTCAGCTGTTTGACCCCACTACTGGGCAGTCATGGGTTCGAAGGCTGCTCAGACTCCAGGGATGGGATAGCAGCCCAAGTCAGGGAGATGGGAGGAAATTAACTAGGCTTTGACTTTCTTTCCTTTTCTTTAATCTAACGCCAATGCTATATCGGAATATAGTTGATCTGTCATTTTTTGCTTGTCATCAGTATACAACCACCTGATTCTGTTATGACGTATGATTATATAAAGCATATCTGTTCTTTTTTGGATTGTTTTGCCCTAGATGTTATTGCAGAATTTCAAGCAAAATTCCCTGTGCTGAACATCAGGTATTTGTGGAGTATCTGTTAGATATACAGATTTCTGTGTAAATGTGGATGGAAGGAAGGAAGGAGATAATCCTTGCAAACTGTCTATTAACAGATATAGATTTTTGTGTATGTGTTAGAGATGCAGATTTTGTGTTTATGTGGGAGGGAGGAGCAAGGAAGGAGATATTTCTTGTGGATTATCTCTTGAAGATACTGATTTATGTGTATATGAGGAACGAAGGAGGTAATCCTTGTGGATTTTCTATTATAGATACAGATCTCTGTGTATACGTTAGAGATACAGATTTCTTTGTATGTATGGAAGAAACGAATGAAGGCAGGAGATACTCTCTGTAGATTATCTATTACAGATACATATAGCTGTGTATATGTTAGTTACAAATTTCTAATTCATCCCTGCCCTTCACTTTTTGTGGAGGGCCGGGGAACACTTTGTATTTGAATCCTGAGAGTCTCCTTTTGCGTTGTGAGTTCCTTTGCATCTCTTTCATCATCTTGCATAGAAGAGAGATAGTGTACTGTTGTCTTCCCTTGACTGGCTGACTTGGTTAGTGTTAGTCAGACCTTCTTCATCACCCATCCCTGTAGCAACCAGTTTCATAATTTCAGTGGCAGTTTTTAATGGCTGAGTAATAGTCCATTGTATACATGAATTGCATCTTCTTTAAGCTTTAATCTGTCAGTGGACACTTTCATGGGTCTGTGTTTTGTTATTGTAAATAGAGCTGCAGTGAATATTGCATGATGGTTTTGTGCGTGATGGTTTTTCAGATATAAGCTCAGGTGTGGGTATGTCAGAATTTAGGCTTAGTTTTTTTTTTTTTCCTTGAAGATCTTTTTCTAGCATGTGTTCTCTATACTTCTAGGGCTGTTGGTAATTTCCATTCCCACTGTGTAGGGTAGATTCCGTCACTACCTGACTCTCTCCCACTGTTGCAGGCTTGTGAGGATGCCATTCTGATAGGTAGGATTTGATTTCTTGTTGTCATTTTGATTGGTATTTCTCCTGTAACAATTAGGGAGGATGAGCATATTGTCCTGTGGCAGTTTGGGTGTTTGTTTGTTTGTTTTCTTAAAGGATGTGAGGAAAATTTACCTTTTCCAATTTTCTTCCTGACAGTCAATTGTGTTTGAAATTTATTTCTGCAATATCCACTGCAGGGCCATTTCTGAGGGTATGCATGAGTGCATGCTAAGTCGCTTCAGTTGTGTCTGACTTTTTGCTACCCTATGGACCACAGCCCACCAGTCTCCTCTGTCCATGGGATTCTCCAGGCAAGAATACTGGAGTGGGTTATCATGCCCTCCTCCAGGGGATCTTCCTGACCCAGGGATCGAACCAGCACCTTTATGTCTCCTGCACTGGCAGGCAGTTCTTTACCACTTTTGCCACCTGGGAAGCCCCAGTAGAATCATAAAAAGTCATTAACAAGTCACCTAGTCATACAGAAAGAGGTCAAGCTGTATCACCAGGGAAAACTGTTAAACCTCAAATGGAATGGTCAGACTGAAGCCTAAGATGTGGGAAGTATCCATTGACATGGTGGTCTCACCATGTGCCCCCTTGGTGATGACTGTATTGGCTCAAGAAACAGTAGTGGACCTTGGTCTCACCACAAGCCTTCCCTTTGAAGGGAGCAGTGCATATCTTTAAAACTGTTCAAAGATGCAAAACAGAGCGCATCGCCTTGAGTAACATGATATTGCATGTCGCTATAGTTAGACTAAGAAGAAAGGGAATAACTAAATATTTAATAAATCCTTATCTGTGAAAAAAATTGTGAAGTTGAGATGTTACCTAATTTACTTTATACATCTGAAAATTAAATAATCATCCTATAATGCTCCTCATTGTTAATTGTTAGAGAAATGCATATCAAAACTTCAATGAGATACTACCTCAAACTGGTCAGAAAGGCCATCATTTAAAAATCTCCAAATAACAAGTGTTGCAGAGAGTGTGGAGAAAGGGAACCCTCCCACTCTGTTGGTGGGAATGTAAATTGGTGCAGTCACTGTAGAGAACAGTATGGCGGTTCCTCAAAAACTAAAAGAGAGTTAGCACATGATCCAGCAATCTCACTTCTAGCCATACATCCAGACAAAGCAATAATTCGAAAAGACACATGCAGTATTCTAAAACAATTTGTGCATACCATCTGCAGATCTGACAAACCTTACTCTCATGGCTGAGATATGAAATTTGTTTTGATATATTGTCTACTATTTTTAGACTCTTGGTTCATACTCCATATAACCACATACTGTCATAATTAAATCCAATTTGAATTTTAGTTTTACTTTTCAGATGTGGTTTCGCTCTAGCAGCATAGAAGCCCTCCCTTTTCTCCAGGTCCTGTTCCCTGGTACGACATTTCAGATCTCAAAAACTGTTACTTGATCAGAAGAATATCAATTTCATTCTAGTTCAGTTTGAACAGAGAAGTGAAAAATCATGGGGCCTATTTTTTCTGCTTTATTCATGATCACGGGCCTATTTTTTCTATTTTCTTCATGGAGAAAAATGAAACTGTTAAAAGAAAAAGTACCAGTAGCTGATGTGCTCTTTGAGTCACTAATTGCTTGCAGGAATTTTTTTTTTTTTCAAGTGTGACCTCTCATTCATCTAGCAACAGATAACAGAATTAGAAGAAAGTAGTTTGAAACAATTGCTTGCTTCTACCTAGAAATTCTGAACCAAAGAAACAAATGGAAACTACAAAATCGAGGTTCCAAACTTTTAAGAATATTTTAGGTTTTCAAATAATTAGTATGCTTGCAATTACAACAATATATTTTAATTCTGATAAAGACTAAACTTTTCCAGAAGGTTTCCAGTTTGATCACCTCCTGCTGGAAACTTGGGATGCAGGAACCAGGCCTATTCCTGTCTATCTTTACGGGACACTGGGCTGCACTCATCTCTCTGGATCCTGACCATCATGTGGCCAGAGAAACTGGTAACATTGTTGTTTTGCCTGTTGAAATGTTTAATGAGGCAGATCCTTTCACTTTCCTGATGTGGGTGAAGGGTGGAGCCCAGTGATGCTTTCTTCTTCAAGAAATGTACATCCTAGTTCCCACACGAGGGTGAGCCCCCCATCCAACGATGAGAGACCTTGCATGTGTGTGACCTGTGCCTCTTGGGAGACCAGCCCTAAACTCATCTGAACCTGACTAAGTTCTGTCTACAAGGTAGATTTAGACCTCGTCAAGTCGGGTCTACACTGATTATGTTTAGACAAGACCGTGTGCTTTCTGCAGTGAGGACACTTAGCCCTGACCTTGTGCTCTCTGCACTGGGACGTGGAGACCCTGGTGCAGGCCTGGCCTGGCCTCTGTCTGGGAAACTCCGTGCCTGCATCTGAGCGTCAGTGCTCACATGTCTGGGCTCTGGGGCTGGGTGGGCTTCTCTGGGAGCCGTGCTCTCCTCAGTGGGCTTCCCTGGCCCTCCCGGGGGTCAGTACTGCGGTCGGGCTCCTAGTCTGTCCCCTGCCAGGTTCATCTCCCTGGGGCTCCTGGAGACCCCTCAGGTGGGCTACCTGCTAATCATGCCAATGTTCTAGCACATTCAGGTTGAATAGGGAAGCTGGTTCACCTGACGAATTGATTGCAAGGCACAGGGATCAGGCAAAAAGCCAATGGGCAACAGGTGAGGCTGCTGCCGTGATCTCCTTCCAGTCGACTCTCTCCTCAGCAGAGAGCAGACCTGCCCCTCGTCTCCCAGCCCTGTGTCTGGCTTGTTTTCTCAACACCTCAGTGGAACAAGAAAGGACGGAGCCTGCCAGAACCAAGGTAGTGTGTTCAACATTATCATGACAGCTGTAATGGGCTTAACAGTTAACATCACAGCAGAACCAAAGAGGGGTGAGGGGGATAAAAAAAAAGAGGACTTCTCTGGGACAAGTGTGGGGAGAGGAGACCAAGCCTACACTTATTTCACCATCCCAGCAGTTACAGGAACCCATTCGTTTCCGCCTCTGGGACCCGACCAGCAGAGACACAGTTTCCTAACCAAGGGTCGTGGGCTCAGGTGCAGGGTCTGGGGATTGTGTGAGTCTCACCCCTTCCACATGGGTTGGAATCCTGTGTCCACAGAGACCACATAACTGCTCTTTACCTGCAGTGTGTCCTGTCTCCTCTGAGATTCTCAATGTCTGAGTTGAGGGTGTTGCCCTGATTAATCTGTGCTCCCTTTTTCTACTCTTTAACCTTGGCATTCACATGAGGTCAGGCATCTTTGGGCAGGTTGCTGATCTGTGTTCTGTTGAGTGAAAACCTTTGGTGGTGTCATATCAATATCATAGCATAGCACATAGCTTATCACAGACACCGCTGTCTGGTGTCCCCTAGATTGAGCTCAAGTAATTCAATTTGTTATTTTATATTGGAGCAGAGTTGATTTCCGGTGTTTGTTTGTCTTAGGTGTATATGTTAGACATATATCTATCCTTTTATCAATTTGGCCTCATAGGATATTACCATTTTTTTCAGGAGAGTTCCCTGTTCTATTCTATAGGTCCTTTTTCATTATCAACTTGATATATATTAGTGTGTATATTTTCAAACTAAACTCGTAGTTTATCCCTCCCTTCTAACTTTGTTTTGATAATCATAATTTTGTTTTCTCAGTCTGTGAGTCTGCTTCTGTTTTGTTCATTAGTTCATTGGTATGAATTTATAGATCTCACCTGTCCGTGATGTCTTAGGATATTTGTCTTTTTGCCTGATTTACCTTAGTATGATAATTTCTTGGTACATCTATGCTGCTATCAGTATCATTACTTTTTCTGTTTTTTGACTGAGTAGTATTCCAGTTTATAGATGTGCCACGTAATCTTCATTTTTCTGTCACTGGACATTTTGGTGGATTCTATGTCTTGGCTGTTGTAAACGGTGCTACCTTGAAAATTGGAGTGCACGTGTCATTTCAAATGAATTTCCCCAGATCTAAGCCTGGGAAGGGATTGCAGGATCACATGATACCTCTATGTTTAGTTTTTCAGGGAACCTCCAGGATGTTTTCCATAGTGGCTTCACCATTTACATTCCCACCGAGACTGTAGGAGGGTTCCCTTTTCTGTACATCCTCTGCAGGATTATTCTTTGTACATCTTTTCAGTGATGGACATTGTGACCAGTGTGAGGTGATACCTTACTGTATTTCGAATGGCATTGATTTAATAATTGCTGATGTGGAGTATCTTTCCATGTGCTTTTATTATACCTTATGAGTACAGTTTACCTCTTGAAACTGACTTCCTGAAACTTGGCCCTGTCTGGCATTCTTTTCTGCTAGCTCACCCCAGGACGTTTCTTGAGGGCAGGTGTCATTCCCAGGCCTGTCAGACTCGTGACTATTAAGGGCCCTTCAGCACCTGTTTTATGGTTTCCCTGCTGGCTCAGTGGTAAAGAATGTGCCTGCAACGCAGGAGACTTGCAAGAGACATTGGTTCAATCCCTGGGTCGGGAAGACCCCCTGGAGCAGGAAATGGCAGCCCACTCCAGGATTCTTGCCTGGGAAATCCCATGGACAGAGTGGCCTGATGGGCTGCAGACCATGGAGTCACAAAAGAGTTGGACACAGCTGAGTGACTAAACAACAACGGCACCTGTTTTAAGGTCTGTATATTGATCTGAACCAGTTAATTACTCCCTGCTCCCCCTTTCCCTTTTGGCAACCATAACTTTCTTTCCTAAGTCTGTGAATCTGTTTCTCTTTTGTAATGAAGTTCATTTGTATCCATTTTTAGGCTCCATCAGAAGGGTTATTCTATGATGTCTCTCTTTCCCTGTCTCACTCACTTCACTTCATATGATCATCTCTGGTTTCTTCCCTGTAACTGCAAATGGCACGTTTCATCCTTATGTATGTCTGAGTAATACTGCTCTGGGTATATGTACCCCATTTCCTGTATCCTTTCATCTGTCCTAGTATACTTAAGTTGCTTCGTTGTCTTGGCTACTGTACCTAGTGCTGTCATGGTCTTTGGGGTGCAAGTGTGTTTTTAAATTTTGGTTTTCTGTGCATCTAATCCTAGATATGAAATTGCTGCATCACTTGGTACTTCTATGTTTAGTCTTTTAAGACCCTCCATAATGTATTCCCTAGTGGATGTACCATTTTATATTCCTACCAACAGTGTATGAGAGTTTCCTTCTCTTCACACCCTCTGCAGAATTTATTGCTGTAGGTTTTTTGATATGGCCATTCTGATCAGTGTGGGTGACACCTGTTGAACATTTGATTTGTCTTTCTCTAAGAACTGTTGATGCTGAGCAACTTTTATGTGCTTTATGGCCATCTCTATGACCTCTCTGGAGAACTGTGCATTTAGATCTTTTGGCAATTTTTTATTGAGATTTTTATTGTTGTTGTTGTTTATGCTGGGCTGTACCAGTGATTTGTATGTGTTTGTTTCAGGTGTACAGGAACTCGGTTCAGTTATATTAATACATGATATTCATCTTTTGTTAGAGTGATCATTCTGACTGATGGGATTTGATTTCTCATTGTCATTTTGATTGGCATTCCACCTGTAATAATTAGGGATGCTGAGCATCTTGTCCTGTGAAGGTATGGTTTTTTGTTGTTTTTCCTCTTTACCGTTGTGGGGAAACTATACCTATTGGACTTAACTTTTTGATAATGGGTTGTGCTTTTAATTTATTTCTGGAATATTCTCCCTAGGACCTTTCCTGAGGGCAACTGTCACTGATAGCCCCCAAGGTTTTGTGAATTGGAGGTATCAGTAAGCACAGTTCAGGCTTCCCTGGTGACTCGGATGGTAAGGAATCTGCCTGCAGTGTAGAAGACCTGGGCTCAGTCCCGGGGTTGGGAAGATCCCCTGGAGAAAGGAATGGCAACCCACTCCAGTATTCTTGTCTGGGAAATTCCACGTTTGGAGTAGTCTAGCGGGTAAGCACAGGTGGTCAAGTTGTAGTTACAGAAAATGTCCACACAGTGGCAACAGATTTCCATTCCCAACTCTGGTTCTTCAGACAACTAGAATCTAAGAAAAAGTTGGCTTCCTAGGCTGTGAACTGGAGTGGAATGTGCCTGACTGTTGGGGGCCAGCGTGAGGAACTCCGCCCATGGCAAAGGTCATGAGGAAGGACGCTTGGCATACGCAAAGGCGTGATCAAGCCTCAGGAAACCCCCGTTCCTGAGCATCTACCCCCAAAACCAGAGTACTTTACGGGGAGCTCTCCCCCATAACCATTTCTCTCGGAAAGGAGTTAACTTGCAGCTCCAGTTAATAAAAATTCCTGAGCGTGACAAGAGTGTTTCAACTTACAAACTCTGAAGGTTCTCTGGCCTGCCTGATCAGGTTTGTCCGGCCACAAGTGATTGTTTACAGCCCCCAACTGTGAGAGGCATGGGATGCTTTAAAACTTTCTAAATACAGACTCTTTTGAGAAGTTAGAAGATTATTAGTATAGTATTAGTGGGTTGATTAGGAATTATATTGGTGAAGGGTTTTTTCATTTGTCATGCCAATAATTACTGCTAATTCCCTGCCTTGGGTGTGACAAGGGTGGCTCAGGTCAAACCTCTCTGCTGACAGATTAGTTTGTGTGACAACCTCTCAATCATAAACAGCACAGAGAGTTTGGAGTATTAGCATAGGGCTTTTCTCATTTGATTGCCGCTAGGCCTCCATGTCCTTAGGCACCTGGGAATATATTAATTAATGTATTTGGAATATAGAAAAGGAAACAGTAGTTTTTGTTAGCAATACTAGACTTTTTGAATTAATGAATTCTCTCTTTGTTATAGACCACTGTACTTTGTTATAAATCACTGTGTCCTTGCTATGCAAAAATGTAACTTTATCACTATCTAAAGACTAAGTAGATCGTACAGGGAACATTGGTGAAAGGATTTTCATTTGTTGAGCTGATGTTTGCTGCTAAATCTCCATATTCCCTGCCCTTATAATGAATATAACTAGCATATAAGATAAATAAGTATTAACCTTTAAACATATAGGAGAAATAAGTATTAACTTTTAAGATTAATCATGTTAACCTTAGGTTAAGTAAATTCCTTTCTTGATTGTAACTCACTACACCCTCACCCTATAGGAATGCAACTTTATTTGGAGAGTGGCACCTGATTTAAGAAAAAATCACCCCTGGAAAAATAAGTTTTCTGGTTAACTGACCGGTATCAGAAAGGGCCATAAAATGTCAGCAGACCTCCTGGTCAGAAGATGATGTAAAAACTCATAAGACCTTTATATAATTTTATATGAAGCACCTGATTGTGACAAGGGTCAGGTCTGCTGATCCCGCGTGACTCTATTCATCCCTATGTATAACAAATGGTATAAAAACAAACCTGAAAAATAAAGAAATGGGATCAGTTTCTGGAAAGCTGATTCCCTCATGTCGTTTCTTTCTTGCTCCCCGTTTTCCTGGCTGAATTCCCATCTGGTATGGGGGTACGCACCAAGCCTACTAATTCTGCCTGGGCTTCTAAGATCGGATCAGGGAGGCCTCAGTGCCTCCTCTCCTTCGGGAGAATGGAAAGACACCTGTGGCCTACGTAGGTGGTGATTAGTATTCCATGTAAACCAGATACTCAGCCTCTTTTTTCTCCGCTAATTTTCCTACTACCCTATCTGCTTCTAATCTCTCTCTCTATCTGTAATTAAATAAGTTTTTTTCCAGGACGCCTACTCCGGCCCCACCTTCGAATCACCCTGGATCCACCGGGGCTGAACCCCGGCACCTGACCAAACTCCCAAGGGCTTGTGTCTCACTACTTGTTTCCCCTAAAGCGTCACCCCTTTTCTCCAGACTCATCCAAGCTGGAGACATCCCTGCTGAGGTGCTAGGAGGCTGCAGTCTCAAGAATGAGGCTTACGCTGTGAAACCCAGCCCCAGGAAAACTGAAGGCTAGGTGGCATTTCCAAGGCCCTTGAGGCCATATGATTGTCACATCCTTGGGTGCACTAGGGACTATGGTCCCTGTCAGAGCAAGCCAGAAGGTGCACGTTTCAGAGGGGGGCTCAATTAAGGGCACCCTGGCTGGCGGTTTCAACCCCACCCCAGTACAGCCTTTGGGACCAAAGCCTGCTCAGGCTGCAGCCATGGGATAGCAGCCAGGGTCAGGAAGTCGGCAGGGATAAACTAGACAAGGCTTTTCTTTTTTATTCTTTTTAAATTTCATGCCTGTGGTACGCTGGAGTGTAGTCA
This sequence comes from Nanger dama, assembly GCA_917880005.1. Lineage (NCBI taxonomy): Eukaryota > Metazoa > Chordata > Mammalia > Artiodactyla > Bovidae > Nanger > Nanger dama. Next base: position 2,801,247 of record CAKJTW010000108.1, on the reverse strand, counting down.
CTGTGTGCAGTGCTGGGCCTGTTGTCAGTATCCAGCCACCTGATTGAGTTATGACATGTATGTAAAGCATATGCATTCTTTTTGGATTCATCTGCTGTAGAAGTTATTGCAGAAGGTGGAGCAAAGTTCCCTGTGCTGAATACCATGTCCTTGTGGAGTATCTGTTACATATACAGAGTTGTGTGGATATAGCAGAGATACAGATTTCTGTGGAAGAAAGATATAGATTTCTGTGGAAGGGGATAATCCTTGTGGGTTATCTACTACAGATACATATTTCTGTGTTTATGTTAATCCTGACTTCCTAATTCATCCCTGGCCCTTTGGTTTTATTTATTTACTTGTTTATTTACTGGAATTCTTTGTGTTGAATTCTCAGAGTCTCTTTTATGTTGTAATTGAATTCCTTTGTATCTCTTTTTATTTTGCCTAGAAGGGACAGCATAGTCTTCCTCTGTCTGCTGACTTCGCTTAGTGTATGACCCTCCAAGATCTATCCCTGTGGCTACCAGTGGCGTAATTTCATGATTTCAGTAGTAGTTCTTCATGGCTGAGTAATAGTTCATTTTCTGTATGTACCACATCATTGTTTTTAAACTTTAACCTGAAGGTGGACATTTTGCTGGGTCTGTGTTCAGCTGCTTTAACTAGTGCTGAAGTGAACACTGGGGAGCACGTGGCTTCTTGAAAGACGGTTTTCTTGGGACACAGGGCAATATGTGGGAATGTCAGATGGCAGCCTTAGCTCACATTTATTGTTTGCAGACTTGTGAGGGTGGCCAGTCTGGTGAGATTTGGTTTCTCGTTGTCATTTTTCCTGTAATAATTAGGGATGCTCAGCATCTTGTCCTGTGGCAGTAAGTTTTTTTTCTATTTTTTTCTCCTTCATGGTTGTGAGGAAAATTTACCAGTTGTAGTTGACTTTTTGAAAGTCAGTCGGGTTTGTAATTTTTCTGCAATACTCACCCCAGGACCTTTCCTGAAAGCAGCTGACATTAACAGCCTCAGAGGTCTGGTGAATCGGAGGTAATGGTAAGCGCCTTTGGCCTCACTGAGGCAAAGTGTCAGGACACCGTCGATTGTGTGCCCTAGGGACTGTGGTCTCAGCCACATCAAACCAGAAAGTATAGATTTAAGAGGGGCCTTAATGAAGAACTACCAGCCCGGTCGATTCAACATCACCACAGTCCAGCCATGAAGACAACCCGCTGAGGCTCCAGGAACAGGATGGAAGCCCAAGTCAGATGAATATTTCATATCTGAGGGCGAGATGGTTGGATGGCATCTATTATTCATATAGAGAATGAGATGGTTGGATGGCATCACCAACTTAATGGACACGAGTCTGAGCAAGCTCCAGGAGATGGTGAAGTACGGGGAAACCTAGTGTGCTGCAGTCCATAGGGTTGCAAAGGGTCAGACATGACTAAGCCACTAAACAATATATCCTATATGAACACGCAGGTGAAAATTTAATGAATAAAAATTCAATTTTCTATATTTCATATATGAAAAACATGTGCATATTTCATGTATCAAAATAGAATTTTCTGCATTTCTTATACAAAAGTATGTATGACTTTTCATGTATAAAAAGATGGGTGCATATTTCATGGGTGAAAATGGAATTTCCAAAATTTTATATATGAAAAAATGGGTGCATATTTCACATATGAAAATAGAATTTTCTGTATTTCATGTATAAGTCATCAGTGCATATTTCAAGGATAAAAATAGAACTTTATGTCATGTATGAAAACGGGTACATATTTCATATATGAAAATAGAATTTTGATATGAAGCTTTGGGTGCATATTTTGTATAAAAATAAGATTTTTTATACTTCCTATATGACACTATGGGTGCATGTTTAATATATGAACATAGAATTTTCCATATTTCTCATATGAAAATATGGGTGTATGTCATACATAGAAATATATTTTGTATTTTATAGATGAAAATACAGATGCATTTTTCATATATGAAAGCATTTTTCACATTTCACAGAGTAAAATATATGTGTATATTTAATATATGAAGAGAATTTTCTATATTTCACAGATATAAATATAGGTCCATATTTCATATATGAATAGAGAATTTCCTATATCATAGGTGAAAATATAAGTGCATAGGTCAGGAAGCAACAGTTAGAACTGGACATGGCACAACAGACTGGTTCCAAATAGGAAAAGGAGTACGTCAAGGCTGTATATTGTCACCCTGCTTATTTAACTTCTATGCAGAGTACATCATGAGAAATGCTGGGCTGGATGACTCACAAGCTGGAATCAAGATTGCCGGGAGAAATATCAATAACTTCAGATATGCAGATGACACCACCCTTATGGCAGAAAGTGAAGAGGAGATAAAGGGCCTCTTGATGAAGGTAAAAGAGGAGAGTGAAAAAGTTGGCTTAAAGCTCAACATTCATAAAACGAAGATCATGGCATCCAGTCCCATCACTTCATGGGAAATAGATGGGGAAACAGTGGAAACAGTGTCAGAATTTATTTTTTTAGGCTCCAAAATCACTGCAGATGGTGACTGCAGCCATGAAATTAGAAGATGCTTACTCCTTGGAAGAAAAGTTATGACCAACCTAGACAGCATATTCAAAAGCAGAGACATTGCTTTGCTGACTAAGGTCCGTCTAGTGAAGGCTATGGTTTTTCCTGTGGTCATGTATGGATGTGAGAGTTGGACTGTGAAGAAGGCTGAGCGCTGAAGAATTGATGCTTTTGAACTGTGGTGTTGGAGAAGACTCTTGAGAGTCCCCTGGACTGCAAGGAGATCCAACCAGTCCATTCTGAAGGAGATCAACCCTGGGATTTCTTTGGAAGGAATGATGCTAAAGCTGAAACTCCAGTACTTTGGCCACCTGATGCGAAGAGTTGACTCATTGGAAAAGACTCTGATGCTGGGAGGGACTGGGGGCAGGAGGAGAAGGGGACGACAGAGGATGAGATGGCTGGATGGCATCACGGACTCGATGGACGTGAGTCTGAGTGAACTCCGAGAGATGGTGATGAACAGGGAGGCCTGGCATGCTGCGATTCATGGGGTCGCAAAGAGTCAGACACGACTGAGCGACTGAACTGACTGACTGATTTCATATGCAAAACAGAATTTTATATATTTCATAAATGAAAAGATAGGTGAAAATTTCATTTATGAAAATAGAATTTTCTATATATCATACTGAAAATAGTTGTATATTTCATATATGAAAGTAGGATTTTCTATATTTCTATAAGCCCAGCTGTAATAATGTCAGATCCTAGGCTTAGTGTCTTGATAGCTTTTATTCAGGCATGCCAACATTTTCCTTTATTGTGGTTGATGCCAATGTACGTTCCCACTGACAGTGTAGGAGTTTTCTCCTTACTCCAGACTCACTCCTGCATTTATTGTTTGTACACTTGAGGGTGGCCATTCTGACTGGTGAGATTTGATTTCCCTTTGTCAGTTTGATTGGCTTTCCTCCTGTAATGATTAGGGATGCTGAGCATCCTTGTCCTAGGTGGAGGTATGGGGTTTGTTGGGTTTCTTTACTCTTTAAGGGTGTGAAGAAAATAGACCTGTGGCAGCTGGCTTCCTGAAAGTTGGTTTGTGTTTGGGACTTAATCTTGCAGTACCCACGACAGAACGTTTCCTGAGGGCAGCCGTCTAGAGCAGCCGAGCCCTTGTGAATCAGAGGTGCCTGTAAGCACCGGTGATCAGTTGTAGTTACAGGAAATGTCCACAGGGCGACAGCACTTTTGATGCCCACCTCTGGTTCTCAGGGCAAGCAGAGGCTCCGGTAAGTCAGCTTCCTGTGCTGTGAAAAACAGAGGAATGTGCTTGAATGACCACTGAAGGGTTTGTGTCTCACTGCTTTTCCTCCTAAAGCATCACACACACACCCTTCTTGATAGCATCACTTTTTCCACCTTAGCCCTCTTGGTAGCTTTTTTTGTGAACATCAGAGACTGTCCATATACTGGTTGTAGTCAGTGTATATTTCCACCTACAGCTTAGGGGATTCTTTTCCTTCTATGCTGTCTCCCATAGTTCTAGTTTGTCAAATTTTGACAGTGGCCTTTGTGAGTGGTGGGATCTGATTTCCCATTGTCGTTTTGATTGGCATTCCTGCAGCCATTTGGGATGCTGAGCATCTTGTCCTGTGGTGGAGGTTTGATTCTGTTTTGTTTTTTCTTTAAAGGGTGTGAGGACAATTTACCTTCGGCGGTTGGCTTTCTGACAGGTGGCTGGTTTGGGAACATATTTCTCCAATACCTGCCCCATGGCATTTCCTGAGGGCAGCTATCATGAATAGAACCACAGCCCTTGTGAATTGAGGTGCCTGTGTGTGCCCTTGATCAAGTTGTAGTGACAGAAAATGTCCACAAGGCGGCAGCACTTTTGCCAGCCCAGCATTGGTTCCTGGGGCAACCAGATCCTTAGGGCCCCTTGGCTTCCTGGGCTGTGAAATAGAGTGGAATGTGACTGAGCAAGCAGGAAAGGGCTTGAGACTCACTACTTCATCCCCCAAAAGCCTCACACAAGCTAATGTCCAGACTGATGCCTTCCAGGTCCAGAGCATACTGCTGAGGGTGCTTAGGTGCCTAGAAGGCTGCCCTCTCAGGAAGGAGGCTTGAGCTGGGAACCCCAGTGCCTGGAAAGGTCGAGGTTAGCTGAATCTTGCCTTCAAATTCCTGGAGGCCTTCATGCCATGTGGGACTCTGGTCCCAGCCAGAACGTAGCAGACAGTGGGCCTTTAAAAATGGCTCAACAAAGGGTACCATGCCAGGCTGTGTCAACCCCACTCCAGTCTGGGAGTGGGACCCCAGCCTGCTCAGCCTCTAGGGATGGGATTGCATCCCAAGTCAGGGAGGCAGATGAGAGAGCAGGCACTCCTTTCTTTCCTGTGCTTCAACCTCTTGCCGATGCTTCTTTGCAGAACAGCTGGTTTGCAGTGTTGTGACTGTTGTCAGGGTACAGCTGTCTGACTCGGTATCACGTATCTGTGGGGAATCTCTGTTTTGTTTTTTACCTTTGCCGTAGAAGTTCAAGCAAAGTGCTGAGCATCAGGTCCTTGTGGAATATCTATCTCAGACACACTTCTGTGATACAAAGAAGGAAGGTAGTAGATCATTTTTGTGAATTCTCTCTTAGAGATAACAATTTCTTTGTATAGGTTAGAGATACGGACCTGTGTATATGTGGAAGGAAGGAAAATAGGAAGAGGGTAATCCTTGTGGATTATCTATTATAGATTTCTTGTCTGTGTATGTACCTATCTCCTAATTCATTCCAAACCCTTCGATTTTTTTGTTTCTGGATCCCTTTGAATTCTCAGAGTCCCTCTTTGGGTTGTAAATTTGTTGCCTTCCATGTCTATTTTTATTTTTCCTGGAAGGTATCTCATATACCATCATCTTCCTTTGACTGACTTCCCTTGGTGCATGATCCTTCAAGGTCCATCCCTGTGGCTACCAGTGTCATAATTCCCTAATTTCAGTGGCAGTTTTTTAGGAGTGAGGAATAGTCTACCGTATATATGTATGCCATCTTGCTTAAGCTTTAATCTCGGTGGAGATTTTGCTGCTTGTGTCTTGGCTATCGGGAGTAGTCCTGCAGTGTTCGATGGGGTTCATGTGCCTTTTGACTGATGGTTTGCTCAGCATATAGGCCCAAGTGTGAGAACGTGAGATCCTAGGTTTAGCCTAGGTGATTACAGTGTTCCGTGAGACTTCCATCTCCTATTCAGTAGGTCGTTTTCCCGATCATCTATTTGATACATATGTGTGTCTATGTTAATTCAAATCTCTTAATTTATTTCACCTGTATCTAGAGACTGAGAGACTCCTGCAGAGGGCAAGAGGCACTCCAGGAACATCGCGGGGTCACCGGGCTGCCACATCCTCCCAGGAATCTGAGCCCCACAGCAATCCAGCCGTTGGCCCCCAAACCTGCCCAGTCTCCAGAAATGTGATACCAGCCAAGGTAACCATGGGATGAGGGGAACAGCATCTTCGTATGTTTCTATATTTATTCCATTTATCCAGTTATTTGAACTTGAGAATATAGGTGTTTTTTTTTTAATTCATAGCAACCTGATTCATTCATACATAGATGTGTACGTGTTGCATTTTGGATTCTGTGCCTGTACAGGTTATTACAGATGGTGGAGTACCATTCCTTTTGTTACCCAGTGGGTCCTTGTGATTTATTTTCTAAATAGTAGTGTGCATGTGTTAATTCAAGTAGCTCTTTCTGTAGGCCCAGTACTTTTCTTCTCTACTAACAATAAGTTCTTTTTTCTAAGTCTGTGAACTGTGTATCTTTGCTCAAGGAGCTCACACATATCCATTGTTAGATTCCACCTAGAAGTGAAATCATATTACATTTGTTGCTCACTGTCTCTCTTCAGCTGCTGTGATCATCTCTACCTTCCTCCCTGTGCCTGAACATGACATTGTTTCATGGATCTTTATTGGCTGAGTCATATAGCATTGTGTGCGTGTATCCCATTTTCTTTGATCATTTCTGTGTCCTTCCACACTTAGGATGCAGCAGTGTCTTTGCTATGGAAACCAGTCCGGCCGGGATGGCATGGGTACCCTTGTCTTTGAAAATGTTGCTTCTCCCTGACTGTATGCCCAGGCACATGACTGCTGTTTCTGAATGCACTTCTATTTTTCGTTTTAAGAAACCTCCATATTGTTGTTTTCTAGTGGATGAACCATGGACATGTTTAATAATCTCCAGATTACTTTCTAGACAGGATCTTTATTTTTAAAACTTTCCCATTTGAATTTTGCTAATGTTTCTTCTTGAATATGTTTTGTGTTTGAAGCTATCCATCCATTATGTCTTTTCAAAGTGAACTACAGTTGATTGATACTACTATATTTGCTTTGGGTTACAGCATAGTGATTCAGTATTTTAATGGAATATACTCCATTTAAATATATTGCAAAGTCATGGCTATATTTTCCTCTGCTGCATACTATATGCTATTAGTTTACTTACATTATTTATAGTGTTTTTATCTTTAAACCTCTATCCCAGTCTGGCAACTCCCATAGACAAATCCCCACAGGCATCAATTAATTTTTATACTTGTGAGTCCCTTTCTGTTTTGTAGATAAGTTCATCTGTGTCATAATTTAGATTCAATATAAATATTATTTCATATAGTAGTTACCTGTGTCTTTCTGAGAAATTTGGCTTAGTATGAGAATACGTAGTTTCCTCAAAATAGCATTATTTCTATTAGAATTTTCCATATTCAAACAGAAAATATGGTCTCAGATTTTCCTACAGAAAATATTAAAGCTGCCATGTTTCACACAGGAAAACATGGATGGAGATGTTCTTGCATGGAATTTTGAGTTTTCCATCTGGGCACACATTTTCCTGTGTGGAATCTGGAGTTTTCCATACAGGAAAATCTGGGCACATATAAAAATATGAGAAATACATTTTTAGAATGAATTCCTTTTGACTCATTCTCTAAAGAAAATAGTCAAAAATTTTATATCTTATAATGGTACAATTTTCACAATGTGGGCTTGGTAAAATGTGGGTTTATCCTGGCCTGGCCATATTTGTTTTGTTGGTAAATTAATTGGATTGCTTTGAATAATTAGTTCTTTCTGAAGCAATGATTAAAAGGGTCAATCTAGCTTCTGTCATTTTTAGTAATCTCATTAAATTAATTTCTTGATTGGATCTTTTATTGTTAAGAATTTCCCACTTTCATTTTGCAACTTTTTCTTCTTAATTTTCTTTTGTGTTTGTAGCTATCCATCAAGTTTTTTTTTTTAATTTAAATCGGTCGATTAACATAACTATTTGTTTGCAGTTACAACATAATGATTCAATATTTTTATGGAATAAACTCCATTTGTGCATGTGTGCGTGCCTGGAACATGTGTATACATATGCTATTGTTTAGTCTTCAGTCATGTCTGACTCTGTGACTCTGTGGTCTGTAGCTTGCCAGGCTCCTCTGTCCATGGGATTCTGCAGGCAAGAATACTGTGGAGTGGATTGCAATGCCCTCCTCCATGGGATTGTCCTGACCCAGGGATCGAACCCACATCTCTTATGTCTCCTGCATTAGCAGGTGGGTTCTTTACCACTAACATTACCTGGGAAGCCCTAAACTCTACATAAATATTACAAAATTATGAGCTGTTTACTGGTTTTGGAGATGAATTCCTTGTGGGTATCTTGGTTTGCACATATTTCTTTCCATTCTGGATTGCTTTTGCTGGGCACCTGCTTTTAAATTGAAGTAGGTCATGTTTTCCTATTTTTGGTTTCTTTTTCATTGCTCTGTGAGATGGATTAAAAAGACCTTGCAATTTTTATCATCACGTGTCCTGCCTACGTTTTCCTTAAGACTCTCATAGAATCTCTCCTGAACTTTAGATCTCTATTATTTGAAGTTAATCTCATGTGTTGTGTTAGAAAAGTAGTTTAACCTCATTCTCATTTTCTTTATTTTAATAACCCTCACTCTACTTTCACAGTGTCTGTTACCAGTTTGTATTCCCGGCATCAGGGGAGGAACATTCCCTTTTCTCCACATCTTCACCAGCATTTATTGTTTGCTGAGTTTCTGACAATGCCATTCTGCCTTCTGTGAGGTGATACCTTCCTGGGGTTTCAATTTGTATCTCTAGTATCTAGTGATATTGACCTCTTTTCAGGTGATTTGTTTCCAAGGGCAAGTTCAACTTACCTCTCAAGACTGGCTTCTTGTAACTCGGCCCTGTTTTGAGTCCTTTTCCGATGACCCCCCTAGGATGTTTGTTGAGATCATCTGCTTTATATTTGTCCTCCATCCATGGACTTTTCCAGGCAAGAGTACTGGAGTGGGTTTCCATGTCTCTCTACTTCACTTGCTATGATCATCGCTACCTTCTTCCCTGTGCCTGAACATGACATTGTTTCATGGATCTTTATTGGCTGAGTCATATAGCATTGTGTGCGTGTATCCCATTTTCTTTGTTCATTTCTGTGTCCTTCCACACTTAGGTTGCAGCAGTGTCCTTGCTATGGAAACCAGTCTGGCAGGGATGGCATGGGTACCCTTGTCTTTGAAAATGTTGCTTCTCCCTGACTCTATGCCCAGGCATGTGACTGCTGTTTCCTAAGGCACTTCTGTGTTTCATTTTTTTCAAGATTCTCCATGTTGTTCATTCTCGTGGATGAACCAATGGACATTTTTAGTAATCTCATCCAAATTGATTTCTTGATGGGGATTTCTATTTCTAAAATTTTTCCATTTTTATTTTGCTAATCTTCATTCTTGATTATTTTTTGTGTATATAGTTATCAATACACTATTTCTTTTTCCACTAAAGTATGGGATACAACATAGTGATTCAGTATTTTAATGGAATATTCTCCATTTAAAAATATTACAAAATCATGGCTCTATTTCTCTCTGCTGCATACTATATCCTATTATTTTATTACATTTCAGATAGTGATTTTATCTCTTAACCTCTACCCCAGTCTGGCAACCATTAGCTCCTGGACTTGTGAGTCTCTCTCTGTTTCGTGTGTGTGTGTGTGTGTGTGTGTGTGTGTGTGTGTGTGGAGTTGCTTAGTCATGTCTGACTCTTTGCGATCCCATGGACTGTAGCCTACCAGGCTCCTCCATCCATGGAGTTTTCCAGGCAAGAGCACTGGACTGGGTTTCCATTTCCTTCTCCATCTCTATATCATAGGCAGGTTCATTTGTCTCGTATTTTAGATTCTACACAAATGTGATTTCTTATGGCCATTTTCTGTTTCTGGCAACCTTGCCTTAGTATGAGAATATGTAGATTTGTCTTCCTGAAAATAGTATAATTTCAATCAGAATTTTCCATATTCCATACAGGAAATTATGGGCAGAGATTTTCCTACATGGAATATGAAATTTGCCATATTCCACAGAGGAAATTATGGGCATAGATTTTCCTGCATGTAGTATGAAATTTTCCTGCATGAAATATGAAGTGAAGTGAAGTTGCTCAGTCATGTCCAACTCTTTGCGACCCCGTGGACTATAGCCCACCAGGCTCCCCTGTCCATGGGATTCTCCAGGCAAGAATACTGTAGTGGGTTGCCATTTCCTTCTCCAGGAGATCTTCCTGACCCAGGGATTGAACCCAGGTCTCCCGCATTGCAGGCAGACGCTTTAAACTCTGAGCCAACAGGGAAGACTTATGCAGGAAAATATTGGCACATATAAAATATGGAAATTACATCTTCAAAGTAAACTCCTTTTGATTCATTCTTTAAAGGAAATCATCAAAAATTTTCGTTATTTTTTAATGGTATTATCACAATGTCATAAAATGTGTCTGGTAAAATGTTTTCACCTGCTTTCTTGTCCATATTTATCTTGATATCCTGTTGGTAGATTAATTGGCCTCATTTGACTAATTAGTTCTTTTTGAAATATAGATTAAAGGAGTAAATCTAGTTTTTTTTTTTTTTTTAAATAATCTCATGCAAGGAAACTTCTCAAGCAGATCTTCTGTTGTAAGAAATACCCTATTTTGCTAGTTTTCTCTTCTTGATTTTCTATTGTGTTTGTAGCTATACATCAAGTATATGTTTTCAAATTGCAGTCCAGTGTTTAACATAACCGCACGGTTTTCTCAGGATATAAGCTTTTCTCAAATCCTAGGCTTAGTACCCCTTGATAGTTTTTTTCCAGTCATTCAAAGACTGTGCATGATACTGGCTGATGCCATTGTATCTTCCCACCAACAGCTTAGGATGATTCTTTTTCCTCCAGGCTGTCTCCCTGATTTACTTTTTGTAGACTTGTGATGATGGCCGTGTGAGTGGTGAAATCTGGTTTTCCATTGTCATTTTGATGGACATTCCCCCAGCATTTAGGGAACATTAGCATCAGGCCCTGTGGTGGGGATTTGCACTTGTTTTGTTGGTTTGTTTGTTTTGCCTTAAAGGTTATGAACACAATTTACCTTTGGCAGTTGGTTTCCTGAAAGTCAGCTGTGTTTCAAATTTTTCTCCAGTAATCTGTCCTGGACATTTCCTCAGGGCAGTTGTCGTTCCACATTCCAGGCTCTGCTACACACCAGTCCAGGAGTCGGACAGAAGCCGGCAGGGATGGGATAGCATCCCGAGTCAGGGAGGCTGGGGATCATAGAGTAGGAACTGAAACTGTTTCCTTTTCTTTAACATTTTCCAGACACTATCTTGCAATATAGTCAATTTGAAGTGTTGTGATTTTTGTCAGTATACAGCTCACTGATCAGATATTTAATCATCATGTGGTATATCTATTCTTTTTTTTTTTTTTTGGCCACAGAATGTCAAGTAGAATGCTGAGCATCAGGTCCTCATGGATTATGTATCCCAGATATACTTTTTTGTGTATACAAAGAAGGAAGACACTTAATTTTTGATGTATGTCTCTTAGAGATTTCTGTGTATAGGTTGGAGATACAGATTCCTGTGTACATGTAGAATGAAGGAAGGACAAGGATAATCCTCATGGATTATCTATTACAACACTTCTTGTCTGTGTAGGTACAGAACTCCTAATTCATTCAAGGCCCTTTACTTTTCTTGAAGACTTTGTTTGACTTTGGATTCTCAGAGTCTTTTTGGACTGTAAATATGTTGCCTCGTATGTTTGTTTTGCTTGGAATGTATCTCATATACCATAGGCTTTCTCTGTCTGACTGACTCCCCTTAGTGTATGATCCTTCGAGGTCCATCCCTGTGGCTCCCAGTGTCCTAATTTCCGAATTTCAGTGGTGATTTTTAATAAGTGAGAAATAGTCTGCTGTATATATCTACACTTCTTGTTTAAGCTTTAACTTTTGTTGGAGATTTTGTGGTTGTGCATCTCAGCTACTGAAAGTCATGCTGGAGGTTTGTTGTGGTGCTTGTGCCTTTTGATTGATGGTTTTCTCAGGATACAGGTCAAAGTTGGGGAATGTCGGATCCTCAGCTTAGTAGAACTTGATTTTTTTTTCCAGGCATTTGGAGACTGGTCATGATACTGGCTGCTGCTGATATATATTCCCACTGAGAGCTTAGGGCGATTCTTTGTCCCCCAGACTCCATCCCATATTAACTGTTGGCCATTGGGAGTGGTAGGATTTAATTTCCCATCCTCTTTTTGACTGGCATTTCTGCAGCAATTAGGAATGTTGGGGGAGGTTGTATGGTGGGGGAGGTTTGGGTTTGTATTGTCTTTTTTTTTTTTAAACGGTGTGAGGACAATTTAGCTTTGGTTCAACTTCCTGAAAGTCGGCTGTGTTTGGAATTTATTTCTCCGGCTACGGCCGCAGGATGTTTCCTGAGGGTGGCTGTCATTCGCAGAACCCCAGGCCTTGGGAACTGAGGTGCCTGTGAGCAAGAGCGATCAAGTTGAAGCTCTAGGAAATGTTCACAAAATGGCAGCAATTTTTCAGACCCACCTTGGTTCCTGGGGGCAACCAGAGCCTTAGGGCAAGTTGGCTTCTAGGGCTGTGAGATGGAGTGGAATGTGCCTGAGCAAACAGGAAAGGGCTTGAGTCTCACTACTTTTTCCCCCTAAAGCCTCACAAACACTGTGTCCAGACTAATCCCTTCAGGGTCCACAGTACACTGCTGAGGGTGCTTAGGTGCTAGGAGGCTGCACTCTCAGGAAGGAGGCTTGGACTGGGATCCCCAGCATCAGGGGAGGTTGCTGCTCCTGCTAAGTCGCTTCAGTCGTGTCCGACTCTGTGCGACCCCATAGACGGCAGCCCACCAGGCTCCGCCGTCCCTAGGATTCTCCAGGCAAGAACACTGGAGTGGGCTGCCATTTCCTTCTCCAATGCATAAAAGTGAAAAGTGAAAGTGAAGTCACTCAGTCATGGACTGCAGGCCACCAGGCTCCTCCATCCATGGGATTTTCCAGGCAAGAGTGCTGGAGTGGGGTGCCATTGCTTTCTCCGAGGGGAGGGTGAGGCTAGCTGAATTTTGCCTTGAAATTCCTCAGGCCCAAAAAAGCCACGTGGACTCTTGTCCTAGCCAGACAGGGCATACAGTAGACCTTTCAAAAGGGTTCAGTGAAGGGTTCCCTGCCAGGCTGTATTAACCCCACCTTGATTCAGCAGTGGGACCCAAGCCTGCTCAGCCTCTACAGATGGGATAGCATCCCAAATCAGGGAGGTTGGGGGGTCATAGAGTAGGAACTGCTATTCTTTCTTTTCTTTAACATTTTCCAGATGCTACCTTGCAGTATAGTCAATTTGAAGTGTTGTGATTTTTGTCAGTTTACAGCTCACTGATCAGATATTTAATCATCATGTGGTATCTCTATTCTTTTTTTTTATTTGGCCACAGAATGTCAAGCAGAATGCTGAGCATCAGGTCCTCGTGGATTATGTATCCCAGATACACTTTTTTGTGTATACAAAGAAGGAAGATAGTTAATTTTTGAGGTATATCTTAGAGATTTCTGTGTATAGGTTAGAGATAAAGATTTCTGTGTATATGTAGAATGAAGGAAGGATGAAGATAATCCTCATGGATTATCTGTTACAGACACGCATTTCTTGTCTGTGTAGGTACAGAACTTCTAATTCATTCACGGCCCTTCACTTATTGTTTTTCTTGAACACTTTGTTTGACTTTGGATTCTGAGTCTCTTTTTGAATTGTAAGTATGTTGCCTCGTATATTTGTTTTTCTTGGAACATACCTCATATACCACAGTTTTCTTCTGCCTGACTGACTTTCCTTTGTGTAGGATCCTTCAAAGTCCGTCCCTGTGGCTCCCAGTGTCCTAATTTCAATGAGAAATATTCTACCAGATATATGTACCACGTCTTGTTTAAACTTTAACCTCTCATTGGAGATTTTGATGGTTGTGTGCCTTGGTTACTGGAAGTAACACTGCAGTGATCCTTGGGGTACATATGACTTTTGATCAGTGGTTCTCTCAGGATCTAGGCCCAGGTGTGGGAATGTCAGATCCTACACTTAACCTCTTTGGAGAGTTCTTTCCAGGCGTTCGAGACTGTCCATTTTCCGGGCTGTTGCCATCGTATTTATCCACAGAGACCTTTAGGGGCATTCCTTTTCCTCCAGGCTCTCTCTCGAATTTATTGCTTGTAAATTTGTGGTGATCGTGATTGTGACATTTGATTACCACTGTCGTTTTGACTGACATTCCTTCAGCAATTAGGGATCCTTAGTACCTTGTTCTGCTGTGGAGGTTTGATTTTTTTTTTTTTCCTTAATGGGTGTCAGGACAACTTGCCTCTGACAATTGGGTTCCTGAAAGCTGGGTGTGTTTGGAGATTATTTTTCCAGTACTGCCCCAGGACATTTTCTCAGGGCATCTGTCATTAACATAACCCAAGTCCTTGTGACAGAGAAGGCGATGGCACCCACTCCAGCACTCTTGCCTGGAAAATCCCATGGATGGAGGAGCCTGGTGGGCTGCAGTCCATGGGGTAGCTAAGAGTTGGACTCGACTGAGTGACTTCACTTTCACTTTTCACTTTCATGCATTGGAGAAGGAAATGGCAGCCCACTCCAGTGTTCTTGCCTGGAGAATCCCAGGGACGGCGGAGCCTGGTGGGCTGCCATCTATGAGGTCGCACAGAGTCGGTGATTTAGCAGCAGCAGTCCTTGTGAACTGAGGTGCCAGTGAACTCTGGAGATAAAATAGTAGTTACTGAAATTGTCTAGAAGACGACAGCACTATTCAGGCCTCCCCTTTGGTTCCTGGAGTAACCAAAGCCTTAGAGAAAGTTGGTTTCCTGGGAAGAGAAATAGAGTGCAATGTGCCTGAGCAAACATGAAAGGGCTTGAGTCTCAGGACTTTTTCCCTCTAGAGCATCACACAAACACCTGGTCCAGGCTCATCCCTTCAGGGTCCACAGCACACCGCTGAGAGTGCTTGGGTGCTAGGAGGCTGCACTGTCAGGAATTAGCCTTGAGCTGGGAACTCCAGCATCATGCAAGGACTAGGCTTGCTGAGCCTTGCCTGCAATTGCTTGAGGGCTTGATGCCACTCACAACCCTGACCCCAGCCAGAATGTAGGAGACAGTAGATATTTCAATAGGGTTCAACCCAGGGCACCGTGCCAGGCTGTGTCAA
The DNA here is from genome assembly GCA_917880005.1 of Nanger dama. NCBI lineage: Eukaryota > Metazoa > Chordata > Mammalia > Artiodactyla > Bovidae > Nanger > Nanger dama. The sequence goes on along the minus strand of CAKJTW010000108.1, from coordinate 2,786,136 downwards.
CCACCCCCAGAGCCAAAGTGGGACCCAAGCCTCCTCAGCCTCCAGCAACGGGATAGCATCCCGTGTCAGGGAGGTTGGAGATCATAGAAAAGGCACTGATTTACTTACCTTTCTTTAACATCTTGTCGATGCTACAGCACAGCATTGTCGATTTGCCACGTTGTGACCACTGTCAGTGGACATCACGGGATTCAGGTATCACATATCTATGAGGTATGTCTATGGTTGTTTGGATTTTTGCCATAGAATAATGAGCAGAGCGCTGAGCATAGGGGCCTTTGAAATTAACCATCTCAGATATGCTTTTCTGTGGATACAAAGAAGGAAGATAGTTAATTTTTGTGTATATCTCTTCGAGAAAGAGATTTCTGTGTATAGGTTCAAGATACATATTTCTGTGTATACGTGGAAGGAAGAAGGAACGAAGAGGATCATCCTTATGGATTATCTTCTGCAGATATACCTTTCCTGTCTGTATAGGTACAGACCTCCTATTTCATTCACAACCCTTCAGTTGAGCTTGATAAAGGACAGAAATGGTAGGGACCTAACAGAAGCAGAATATATTAAGAGGTGGCAAGAATAGACAGAAGAACTATACAAAAAAGATCTTCACAACCCAGATAATCACAATGGTGTGATCACTCACCTAGAGCCAGACATCCTGGAATGTGAAGTCAAGTGGGCCTTAGAAAGCATCACTACAAACAAAGCTAGTGGAGGTGATGGAATTCCAGTTGAGCTATTTCAAATCCTGAAAGATGATGCTGTGAAAGTGCTGCACTCAATATGCCAGCAGATTTGGAAAACTCACAATGGCCATAGGACTGGAAAAGGTCAGTTTTCATTCCAATCCCAAAGAAAGGCAATGCCAAAGAATGCTCAAACTACTACACAATTGCACTCATCTCATACGCTAGTAAAGTAATGCTCAAAATTCTCCAAGCCAGGCTTCAGCAATACATGAACCATGAACATCCAGATGTTCAAGCTGGTTTTAGAAAAGGCAGAGGAACCAGAGATCAAATTTCCAACATCCACTGGATCATGGAAAAAGCAAGAGAGTTCCAGAAAAACATCTATTGCTGCTTCATTGACTATGCCAAAGCCTTTGACTGTGTGGATCACAATAAACTGTGGAAAATTCTGAAAGAGATGGGAATACCAGACCACCTGACCTGCCTCTTGAGAAATCTGTATGCAGGTCAGGAAGCAACAGTTAGAACTGGACATGCAACAACAGACTGGTTCCAAATAGGAAAAGGAGTATGTCAAGGCTGTATATTGTCACCCTGCTTATTTCACTTATATGCAGAGTACCTCATGAGAAATGCTGGGCTGGAAGGAAGCACAAGTGGGAATCAAGATTGCCGGGAGAAATATCAATAACTTCAGATATGCAGATGACACCACCCTTATGGCAGAAAGTGAAGAGGAACTAAAAAGCCTCTTGATGAAAGTGAAGGAGGAGAGTGAAAAAGTTGGCTTAAAGCTCAACATTCAGAAAACGAAGATCATGGCATCTGGTCCCATCACTTCATGGGAAATAGGTGGGGAAACAGTGGAAACAGTGTCAGACTTTATATTTTGGGGCTCCAAAATCACTGCTGATGGTGACTGCAGCCATGAAATTAAAAGACGCTTCCTCCTTGGAAGGAAAGTTATGACCAACCTAGAGAGCATATTCAAAAGCAGAGACATTACTTTGCCAACAAAGGTCCATCTAGTCAAGGCTATGGTTTTTCCAGTGGTCATGTATGGATGTGAGAGTTGGACTGTGAAGAAAGCTGAGTGCAGAAGAATTGATGCTTTTGAACTGTGGTGTTGGAGAAGGCTTTTAAGAGTCTCTTGGACTGCAAGGAGATCCAACCATTCCATCCTAAAGGAGATCAGTCCTGGGTGTTCATTGGAAGGACTGATGTTGAAGCTGAAACTCCAATACTTTGGCCACTTCATGCAAAGAGTTGACTCATTGGAAAAGACCCTAATGCTGGGAGGGATTGGGGGCAGGAGGAGAAGGGGACGACAGAGGATGAGATGGCTGGATGGCATCATCAACTCTATGGACATGAGTTTGGGTAAACTCCGGGAGTTGGTGATGGACAGGGAGGCCTGGCATGCTGCGATTCATGGGGTTGCAAAGAGTCAGACACGACTGAGCGACTGAACTGACTGATGTTTGACTTTGAATCCTCAGAGTCTCTTTTTGGGTTGTAAATTTGTTGACTTGCATGTCTATTTTTATTTTGCCAGGAATGTACCTCATATACAATAGTCTTCCTCTGCCTGATTCCCCTTAGTGTATGATCCTTCAAGGTCTATCCCTGTGGCTCCCAGTGTCCTAATTCCCTAATTTCAGTGGTGATTTTAATGAGTGAGAAATAGTCTGCTGAATATATCTACACTTCTCGTTTTAGCTTTAACTTCTTGCTGGAGATTTTCGTGGTTGTTTGTCTCGGCTACTGGAAGTCATGCTGGAGTTTTGTTGTGGTGCTTGTGCCTTTTGATCGATGGCTTTCTCAGGATACAGGCCAAAGTTGGGGGATGTTGGATTCTCGGCTTAGCAGGACTTGATCGTTTTGTTTCTGGCATTCGGAGACTGGCATGATACTGGCTGCTGCCAATGTATATTCCCACCGGGAGTTCAGGCGATTTTTTCTCCCTCAGATTCCATCCCATATTGATTGTTGCAGATGTGTGACGCTGGCCATTGTGAGTGGTGGGATTTGATTTCCCATCATCTTTTCGACTGGCATTTCTGCAGCAATTAGGAACGCTGAGCATCTTGTTTGGTGGGGGAGGTTTGAGTTTGTGTTTTCTTTTTCTTCCTTAAATTATATGAGGGCAATTTAGCCTTGGGCATTGGCTTCCTGAAAGTCAGCTGTGTTTGGAATTTATTTCTCTAGTGCCAGCCATAGGCCGTTTCCTGAGGGCAGCTGTTATTGTCCCTTGGGGGTATCTTTCTTTGCAAATATTTCTTCCTAGTTTGAGGGTTGTTGTTCTCCTTCGTTTAGGGTTTCCTTTGGTACACAAATGTTTTATGATTAATTTGGTCCCATTTTCTGCTTTGTGGTTTATTTTCCGTTATTTTAAGAAGTGGATCCACAAAGAATTTGCTGCCTGTATTTTAAATCATGTCCTGTTTATATTTTTTTCTCAATAATTTCATAGTATCTGCCTTTTCATTTAGGTACTTATACTATTTGGGGTTTATTTTGTGTATAGTGTTAAGAAGGAGTTTTCTGATTTCATTCTCCTCTCATGGTTGAAGGAACCCTCACAGAGTCCCTCATAAAGACTGTTACAATTTCCATACCAAGCATGGGTGGAGGAGTGTTCCTTTTATCTCCGCACCCTCTCCAGCACTTATTGTTTGTACAGATTTTGACAGTTGTCATTCTGACTGGTGTGATGTGATACCTTGGTGTAGTTTAGTTTAGATTTGCTTTTCTCTAATGTTTAGCAATGTTGACATCATTTTGTTAAGATTTTTTTTTTTAAGGGTGTGAGTTAAATTTATGCCTTAAAATTGGCTTCTTTAATGCCTGCCTTGTTTTGGATTCTTTTTCAATGATAACCCTTAGGACCTTTCCTTAGGACAGCTGTTTTGTATTACCCTCTTAGGTCCTTGTGAATACTGAATGCCCAGCAGCACAACTCTCCATAGTGTTCTTACAGAAATTGGCCACACGGTGGCAGCACTACATCATGCCACACTATCTCCCCCCCGCCCCGCCCCCCCCCGCCCCGCCCCCACCCTTAATTTCCTTGTTATCTCCTATTGGAATAGAGTGGATTTCAGATACTGTGTATGTTTCACGTGTAAAAGAACTCTATTCAGTTATACAAAGACATTTATCTATTCAGTCTAGCGTTCTTTTCTGCATGTGGGTGATTACATGGTGATCAATAAACTCTGTGCTATTCAGTAGGTACTTTTTATCAACTACTTGATGTATATTAATGTGTACATGTTAATTCTAGTCTCTTAATTTATCCCAAATGTACCTGGATGTTGGGGCTCTCCAGACAGTCCCCAACCAGGTCCTTTTAGGAGACACACTGCCAGCTACATGCTCCCAGCGCTCTCAGCCCCAGGACACTCTGGCCTTGGGAACCAAACCAGTCAGGCTCCAGGGATGTGACACCAGCCCAGCTCAGTATGTCCTGAGGAGAACAGAGTCAGAATGTCTTTTTTGTTCTGTTTTCGTCCCATCCTTTGAACTGGAGTATACAGTGAATTACAGTCTTTTGGGTGTTTTGTTTTTTCCTTTTCTTTCTACTACAGCTTGTTTCATTTCTACACAGATGTATATATGATTTGTTGGGGTTTTTTTATTTATAGGTTATTACAGAGCATGCAGTAATTTTCCTTGTGTTACACAGTGGGTCCTGGTCACTTATTTTATCAATAGTAGTGTGATACTCCATGCCCCACATCTTTGTATCTTGGTAACCAGAACTTTCCTTTCTAAGTCGTCTTGGGCAATAGGCTCATTTGTATCCAACTTTAGTTTATACCTAGAAGTGATATCATAGTGTCAGGGGAGTGTAATCTCCTCAGTTCTGTCTTGTCTCAACAAAAATTTGAAGTGATGAAAGTTAAAGCCCTCAACGTGACATAGCTCTCAGATAGACCGTGTTGTAGCTCTTGGACAGATCAGTGTTACAGCTCACTTTTATTTAGAAAATAACGGGAAAATAAATCCTCGAGGCGTGGGAGCATGCCGACCCAAAACTCAGAGAGAGAGAGCCCTGGCCCTTTGGCACCTCTTTTTCTATGTTTTTTCCTCCCCATGTAAACTGGGCTGCCCTATGTCAGCTGGGCTGGCCAGGAGTGCTGTCTCCCACCTGAGGGCCTCACTCCAGTCCTCAGACCTTCCTTCCTTCTATTTTTGTGGGCTTTTCCCTGCCTTGTCTTTTAGCCTCCGCCATTCTGGACTCCTGTCTCCTATTCTACCTACCTAACAATAGGATACTTGTCTGTCCTTGTCTCCCCACTTCACTTGGGATGATTCTCTACTTTCTTTCCTGAAGCTGGACTTGGCATTATTTCTTACTTATCAGGGTCAGAAATATTGCATTGTGTACATGTGCCCCATCCTCTGTTTCCATTCATGTGCTTCTATAATTAGCTTGCTTCCCTATCTTGGTTGTTGTACCTCATGAGGTGAAAATCATATTATTACCTCTCTCTATTAAAATTTTGGTTGTCATAACCCGGCTGCCTGGACCCCAGTGCAGTCCAGATACGAGACCCAAGCCTGCTCAGGCTCCAGGAATGGGAGAGCAGCCCAAGTCAGGGAGGCTGGAAGGAATAAAATAGCCATTGCTTTTCTTTCCCTTTCTTTTCTTTAATCTCGTGCCAATGCTTTTTGAAATATAGCCAACTTGCACTTTTGTGCTTCTCCGTGTACAGCCAACTGATTAAGTTATGAAATATACATACAGCATATTTGTACTCTTTTATTCTTTTGACATATACTATTGAACAGGTTGAGTAAAATTCTCTGTGCTGAACTTGTAGAGTATCTATTACAGCTACAGATTTCTTTGTATCTTGGAGAAAAATATTTCTGTGAATATGTGCATGAAAGGAAGGCAGAGGAAAGAAGGAAGGAGTTAATCCTTGTGGATTATCTAAGTCAGATATACCTTTGTGTTTGAATCTCAGAGTCTCTGTTCATGCTGTGATTTGCTTCCCCTGTATCTCTAATTTTCCTAGAAAGGACATCATCTGCTATTCACTGTTGTTAACTTCACTTAGTGTATGATCCTTGAAGGTCCATCCTTGTGGAAAAAATTGGCATAATTTTATAATATCAGGGGTGGTTATTATGTCTGAGTAATAGCCCGTTGTATATATTACCACATTTCTTGAAGATATAACCTGTCAATGGACTTCTTCTTGGATCTGTATCTTGAGTATTGGAAGGAGCACTGCAGTGAAGGTTGAGGTACATGTGTATGTCATTTTGAATGATGTTTTTTCATAATATAGGCCAAGTGTGGGTATTAAAATCTTAGGTTTAGCTCTCTTGAAGTTTTTGTTCTGGCCTGTGGAGGCTGTCCCCTCAAGGGGCTGTTTCCAATGTCTATTCCCATAGAGCCTGTAGGGGTATTCCATCATCTCCCTGCTTTCTCCCCGCATTAACTGTTTGCAGACCAGATAGCCAGTCTGTCAGATGGAATATGATTTCTTGTTGTCATTTTGACTGGCATTCCTCTTGTAATAATTAGGGATGCTAAGCATCTTGTCCTGTGGCCTTTTGAGTTTTGTTGTTTTTCCTTAAAGGGTGTGGGGAAAATTTACCTGTTGCAACTGGCTTCTTGAAAGTTGGCTGTTTCTGGAATTTATATCTGCCAAATTCACTGCAGGACGTTTCTTGAGGGCAGTTGTCATTAACAGCCCCTAGGCAACCCACTCCAGTATGCTTACCTGAAAAATCCCGTGGACAGAGGAGCCTGGTAGGCTGCAGTCCATGGGGTCGCTAAGAATCAGACACGACTGAGCGACTTCACTTTCACTTTTCACTTTCATGCATTGGAGAAGGAAATGGCAACCCACTCCAGTGTTCTTGCCTGGAGAATCCCAGGGATGGGGAAGCCTGGTGGGCTGCCGTCTATGGGGTTGCACAGAGCTGGACACGACTGACGTGACTTAGCAGCAGCAGGCCTTGTAAATTGGAGTGGAGATTTCAGTAAGCACCAGTAGTCAGGTTGCAGTTAAAGGAAATGACCACAACTCTGGTTGAAGCAACCAGAGCCTTAGGAATAGGTGGCTTCCTGGGCTGTGAATTAGAGTGGAATGTGCCTGAGCAAAAACCTAAGGGCTTAAATATCACTACTTCTTCCCCTCAAAGCTTTACCCTTCCCCTCCGAACTCATGCCTACCTGGGGCACTGCTCCCTTCCGAGGTGCCTAGGAGGCTGCACCCTCAGGAAGGAGCCCTCAGCTGGGGTCCCAGCGCCAGGGCCCTGGATACTTGGTGACTTTACCCTGGTCCTCGAGGCCAGAGGGTCGGGCCACCATCGTTGGGGTGCACTAGGGATTTTGGTCCCAGCCAGAGAAAACTCAACAGTAGAGGTTTAGGAGAGGTCTCAATGCAGGGTACTCTGCAGGGCTGTGTCAGCCCCACCTTAGTCCAGCTCTGGGACTCAAGCCTACTCAGGTTCCACAGATCAGATAGCATCCCAAGTCAGGGAGGTTGGAGGGAATAAACTAGGTATTACTTTTCTTTCCTTTAATCACAAGGTGATGATATATGGAAGCATAGTTGATTTGCAGTTTTGTGCTCATCCTCAGTGTACAATGGACTGATTCAGTTATGACATATACATGTAGCATCTTTGCACTTAAAATTTTTTTTTTCATAGAGGTTATTGAACAAGGTGGAGTAAATTTCTCAGTGCTGAAAATCAAATCCTTGTGGAGTATCTATTAGAGATACAGATATTCTGTACATGTGCAAGAATAGTCCTTTGGGATTATCTATTAGAGCTACAGATTTCTATGTGTATGTTAGAGATAAAGATTTCTTTGTATATGTGCATGGGAGGAAAGAAGAAAGAAAAGAAGGAAGGAAGAAGACAGGAGATAATCCTTGTGAATTACCTAGTAAAGACTTCTGAAGGTATGTTAGAGATACAGATTTCAGTGCATATGTGGAAGGGAGGAAGGAAAGAGAGAACTCTTGTGGATTATGTATTACAGATACTGATTTCTGTCTATACATTAATACCGACCTCCTAATTCATATCTGGTCCATTCCTTTTTTTTTTCCCAAAAGCTTTGTGTTTGAAAGTTAGGGTCTCCCATGTGGTAAGTTACTACCCCTGTATGTCTTCTTTTTGTGGAGAAGGGGCATCATCTGTTATGTTTTTCTATGTTGCTGACTGCACTACACATATGATCCTCTAACATCCATCCTTGTTTGGACCAGTGGTATAATTTCATGGCAGTTTTTCATGTCTGAGTAAAAGCCTAAGGTATATATGTACCACATTTCTTTAAGATTTAATTTTTCAATGGAATGTTTCTTTGGTCTGTCTTCGCTATTGGAAGTAGCATTGCAGTGAACGTTGGGGTACATGTGTCATTTTAATGGTGGTTTTTTTGTAATATAGGCTCAAGTGTGGGTATTAAAATCCTAGACTTAGCTCTCTCGAAAATTTTCATTGTCTGTAGAGGCTGACCTTTCTAGGGGCTGTTGCCAATATCCATTCCCATGGAGCATGTAGGAGGTTCCATTATTTCCCAGCTTTCTCCCCTACTTACTGTTTGCATACAGTCAGGGTGGCTATTCTGTCAGAGGGTATTTGATTACTTGTCGTTTTGATTGGGATTCCTATATTAATAATAGGATGATTGAGTGTCTTGTTCTGGGCCATTTGGGGTCTTTTTACTTTTTTTTTTTTTGAAGGGCGTGAGAAAAATTTTATCTGTTCCAATTGGCTGCTTTACAGTTGGTTGTGTTTGGAATTTATTTCTACAATACTGGCAGCAGGACTTTTCCTGAGGCCCCACAAGTCTTGTGAGTTGGAGATAATAGGAAGCAAACATGGTCAACATGTAGTAACAGGAAGTGTCCACAAGGTGGCAGCACTTATTCATGCTCAACTGTGATTCGACATGCAACGAGAGCCTTGGGGAAAGTTGGCTTCTTGGGCTCTGAGTTGAGTGGAATGTGCCTGAGCAACCAAGGGTTTAAGTCTCACTATTTCTTCCCTCAAAGCTCCACCCCTCCCCTCCAGACTCATGCCAGCCTGGGGCACCGCTCCCTGCAGAGGGGCCTAGGAGGCTGCACACTCAGGAAGGCTTCAGCTGGGGATGCCAGTACCAGGGGGACCTGAATACTTGATGACTTCATCTTGGCCCCCAGGCCTGATTGTCAAGCCACCATCTTTTGGGTGCACTCTGGACTCTGGTCACAGCCAGGGAAAACCAGGCAAAACAGGTTTAAGAGGTGTCTCATGAAGGGCACTCTGCTGGCCCCATTCCAGCCATGGGACTCAACACTTCCCACATTCCAGGGATCGGATACTATCCCAAATTATGAAGGTCAGTGGGCGTAAACTAGGCTTTACTTTTCATTCTTGTTCTTTTCTTTACTCTCATGCCGATGCTATTTTGAAGTATAGCTGATTTGTCTTTTTGAGCTCGTCCCCAGTGTCCAATGGACTCATTTAGTTATAACATTTACATAGAGCATAATTGTACTGTTTTAGATTCTTTTGCCATAGAGGTTATTGAACAAGGTTGAGTAAAGTTCTCCGTGCTGAACATCAGTTCCCTGTGGAATATCTATTAGAGATACAGATTGTTTTATACATGTGCAAGGAACCAAGGAAGGAAAGAGTCCTTGTGGATTATCCATTATAGCTACAGATTTCTATGTTAGAGATATGCATATACTCCTGCATATATGTGTATGGGAGGAAGGAAAGAGGCCCGACATAAACCTTGTAGATGGCCTAATACAGATACATATTTCTGTGGGTATGTTAGAGATACAGAGTTTAGTGCTTATGTAGAAGGAATGAAGGAAGGAGATAATTTTTCCAGATTATCTATTACAACTACAGATTCCTGTCTATATGTTAGTACCGACCTCCTGATTCACCTCTGGCCCTTTCCTTTTTATTTTTTTTAATTCTTTGTGTTTGAATCTCAGAGTTTCTTTTATATTGTAAAATACTTACTGTGGATCTCTCTTTTTAAATTTTACCTAGAAGGACATCTTCTGCTATTTTCTTCCTCTGTTGCCGATTCTGCTTAGTTTATGATCCTCCTAGGTTCTTCCTCTCAGGAACCATTGGCATAATTTCACAGGGTTTTTTGAGTCTGAGTAATAGCCCATTGTATATATGTACAATATTTCTTTAAGATTTAATCTGTTGATGGAACATTTCTTTGTCTGTGTCTTGGCTATTGGAAGTAGCCCTGCGGTGAATGTTGGGGGGAATGTGTCATTTGAATGATGGATTTTCATAATATAGGCACAGGTGTGGGTATTAAAATCGTAGGCTTTAGCGCTCTTGAAATTTTCATTGTTGCCTATAGAGGCTGTCCTTTCTAGAGCCTGTTGCCAATATCCGTTCATTCCCATGGAGTGTGAAATGGGATTCCATCATCTCTCAGCTCTTTCCCCAATTTACTGTTTGCATACAGTTAGGATACCATTCTCTCAGATGGAATTTGATTTCTTGTTGTCATTTTAATTGGTATTCCTCCTGTAATAAATAGGGATGTTGAATATCTTGTCCCATGACCATTTGGTGTTTTTTCCTTTTTTTCCTTAAAGGGTGTGGAGGAAAATTTACCTGTCGCAATTGGCTTCTTGAAAGTCAGTTGTGTTTGGAATTTATGTCTGCCGTATCTACCGTAGGGCCTTTTCTGACGGCAGCTATCATTAACAGCCCCTTGCACCTTGTGAATTGGAGATGCCAGTAAGCATCGGTGGCCAAGTTGTAGTTATAGAAAATGTCCACAAGGTGGCAGTACTTCTTTATGCCCAACTCTGGTTCCATGTGCAAGCAGAGTCAGGGAAAGAAGGCTTCCTGGACAGGAAATTAAGGGTGGAATGTGCCTGAGCAAACACCCAAGGGCCTGTGTCTTACTACTATTCCCGCTGAAACTGCAACCCTCCCCTCCAGACTCATGCGTACCTGGGGCACCGCTCCCTGCTGAGGTAGGTGCCTAGGAGGCCGAACTCTCAGGAAGGACGCTTGAATTGGGAACCCCAGCACCAGCGCCAATAGACCTGGAATCTGGATGACTTTTCCAGGGTTTGAGGCCAGATGGTCGACCATCCTTTTGTTGTACTAGGGACTCTGGTCCCAGTCAGAGAAAACCAGACAGTACTCAATTAAGGACACCCTGCCCACCTGTTTGACACTTCAAGGCAGTCATGTGTTCCAAGGCTGCTCAGACTCCAGGGATAGGGTAGCAGCCCGTCAGGGAGGTGGAAGGAAATTAGGCTTTGATTTCCTTTCCTTTAATGACAATGCTGTATGGGAATATAGTTGTCCTTTTTTTTTGTCATCAGTATACAACCACCTGATTCTGTTATGACATATGAATATATACAGCTTATCTGTTCTTTTTGGATTGTTTTGCTCTAGTCATTATTGCAGAATTTCGAGCAAAGTTCCCTGTGCTGAACATCAGGTGTTTGTGGAGTATCTGTTAGATATACAAATTTCTGTGTAAATGTGGAAAGAATGAATGAAGGAGATAATCTTTGCAAACTGTCTATTAACAGATATAGATTTCTGTGTATATGTTAGAGATGCAGATTTTGTGTTTATGTGGGAGGGAGGGGCAAGGAAGGAGATACTCCTTATGGATTATCTATTGAAGATACTGGTTTATGTGCATATGAGGAAGGAAGGAGGTAATCCTTGTGGATTTTCTATTACAGATACAGATTTCTATATTATGTTAGAGATACAGATTTCTTTGTATATGTGGGAGGAACAGAAGAGGGAAGGTAGGAGATACTGCTTGTGGATTATCTATTAGAGATACATATTCCTGTGTATATATTTGTCCCGAATTTCTAATTCATCCCTGGCCTTTCATTTTTTTTTTTTTGGGGGGTCACTTTCTGTTTGAGTGCTCAGAGTCTCTTTTTGTGTTGTAAATTAGTTCCTTTGCATCTCTTTTTTCATTTTGAATAGAAGGGAGACAGTATACTATTGTCTTTCCTTGACTGGCTTACTTGGTTAGTGTAAGATTCTTCAAGGTCCATCCCTGTGGCAACCTGGGGCATAGTTGCATAATTTCAGTGGCGTTTTTCATAACCCATACTCCATTTTATCCATGTACTGCATCTTCTTTAAGCTTTAATCTGTCAGTGGACATTTTCTGGGTCTGTGTTTTGCTATTTTAAGTAGGGCCGTAGTGAATGTTGGGGTGCATGTGTCTTTTTGAATGGTGGTATTTTGTATATATGCCCACATGAGGGTATGTCAGATTCTAGGCTTAGTTTTTCTGAAGATCTTTTTCTAGCATGTGGAGGCTGTACTTTCTAGGGCTGTTGGCAATTTCCATTCCCACTGATAGTGTTGGGTAGGTTCCATCACTACCCAGCTCTCTCCCACATGTATTGTTGCAGACTTGTGAGGATGGCCATTCTGACAGGTTGGATTTGATTTCTTGTTGTCATTTTGATTGGCATTTCTCTTGTAATATTAGGGATGCAGAGCATATGGTCCTGTGGCAGTTTGGGGTTTTTATTCTTAAGAGAATGAGGAAAATTTACCTTTGCCATTGGCTTCTTGAAAGTTGGTTGTGTTTGCAGTTTAATTCTGCAATATTCACTGCAGGACCTTTCCTGAGGGTGAGCGTGTCTGTGTGATAAGTCGCTTCAATCATGTCCAACTCTTTGTGACCCTATGAACCATAGACCACCAGTCTCCTCTGTCCATGGGATTCTCCAGGCAAGAATACCAGAGTGGGTTGCCATGCCTTCCTCCAAGGGATCTTCCTGACCCAGGGACGAACCAGCATCTTTATGTCTCCTGCACCGGCAGGCAGTTCTTTACCACTAGCGCCACCTGGGAAGCCTCGGTAGAACCATAAAAGTCATTAACAACTCACCTAGTCATACAGAAAGAGGTCAAGCTGTATCACCAGGGCAAATAGTTAAACCTCAGATGGAATGGTCACACTGAGGCCCAGACGTGGGAAGGGTCAGTAGACATGGGGGTCTCACCATGTGCCTCCTTGGCAGTGACTGTATTTTCTCAAGGAACAGCTTTTATTGGGTGGTGGAATTTGGCCCCACCAAAACTAAGCCTTCCCTTTGAAGGGAGCAGTGCACATCTTTAAAACTGCTCAAAGATGCAAAACTGAGCCCATCACCTTGAGTGACATGATAATGCATGTCCCTATCATTAGACTAGAAAGAAAATAACTAAATATTTAATAAATCCTTATCTGTAAGAAAACTGTCAAGTTGATATGTCAAACCTAATTTATTTTACATCTGAAAATTAAAGAATCATCCTATAATGCTCCTCATTGTTAATTATTTGAGAAATTCAAATCAAAACTTCAATGAGGTACCACCTCAAAATGGTCAGAAAGGCCATCATTTAAAAATCTCCAAATAACAAGTGTTGCAGAGGGTGTGGAGAAAAGGGAACCCTCCTACACTGTTGCTGGGAATGTAAATTGGTGCATTCACTGTAGAGAACAATATGGCAGTTCCTCAAAAAACTAAAAATAGAGTTACCATATGATCCAGCAATCCCACTTCTAGCCATACATCCAGACAAAGCTACAATTTGAAAAGATACATGAAGTATATGCATACGAGCTGCAGGTATGACAAGAAACCTTACTCTCATATCCTAGATATCAAATTTGTTTTCACATATTGTCTGCCATATTTAATCTCTTGGTTCATACTCCATGTAACCACATACTGTCATAATTAAATCCAATTTTAATTTTAGCCTTATTTTTAGGATGTGGTTTCTCTCCAGCAGCGTAGAAAGATTCCATTTTCTCCAGGACAGCACTTCTTCATGCCCAACTCTGGTTCCACCTGCAACCAGAACCTTAGGGGAGTCGGCTTCTTGGGTACTGTATACGTGCATGAGGGAGGGAGGCAGGCAGGCAGGCAGGCAGGCAGGCAGAGGAGAATCCTTGTGGATTAGCTAATAGAGATAGATATTTCTGTGGGTACGTTAGAGATACTGGAGAAGGAAATGGCAACCCACTCCAGTAGTCTTTCCTGAGAAATCCCATGGGCAGAGGAGCCTGGTGGGCTACAGTCCATGGGATCACAAAGTGTCAGACATGACTAGCAACCGAACAACAACAAGCATGTTAGAGATACAGATTTTAGTGCATACATGAAAGGAAGGAAGGAAGGAGATAATCTTTGTGGTTTATCTATTAGAGGTACAGATTTCTGTATATGGTTAGTAGCAACTTCCTAATTCCTCCCCAGTAGTTTCCTGTTATTTAATTTTGGCTGGGAGGAATCCTTTGTGTTATAATGTCAGACTCTCCTTGTGTTGTACATTACTTCCCCTGTGCCTCTTCATTATTTTGCCTTGGAGGGACATCATTTGTCACTTTCTTCATCCATTTCTGGCTTTGCTTAGTGTATGATGCTCCGAAGTGCATCCTGTGGGGATCATTGGCCTGATTTCATAATTTCAGTGGCGGTTTTTCAAGTCTGAGTAATAGCCCATTAATATACCACCTTTCTTTAAGATTTCATCTGCGGATGAACTTCTTCTCATGTCTGTGTCTTGGCATCTGGAGGTCCCACTGCAGTGAACGTTGGGGTACATGAATCATTCTCAGTTTCTCGTAACAGAGGGCCAAGTGTGGATTTTAAATTCCTAGGCTTAGCTCTCTTGAAATTTTTAGTTCTGGCCTGCAGAGGCTGTCTTCTTCTAGGGGCTGTTGCCAATGTCCATTCCCACGGCACTTGGGGGTTTCCATCATCTCCCTGCTCTCTCCACCATTTACCGCTTGCTGACAGTCAGGATGGTCGTCTGTCAGATGCGATTTGATTTCCATTCCTCCTGTCATAATTACGGTTGCTGAGCATCTTGTCTTCTGGCTGATTGGATTTTTTTTTTCTTTAAAGGGTATGAGGAGAATTTACCTGTTGCCATTGGCTTGTTGAAAGTTGGCTGTTTTTGGATTTCTGCAAAACCTGCTGAAAGACCTTTCTTGAGGGCAGCCGTTGCTAAGGGCACCAGAGGCCTTGTGAATTGAAAGTGCAGATAGAACCAGAGTCACGTTGTAGTTAAAGGAAATGTCCACAGGCGGCAGCACGTCTTCATGCCCAGCTCCAGTTCCACCTGCAACCAGAACCTTCGGAGAGCAGGCTTCCTGGGCCATGAATTAGAGTGGAATATGACTGAGCAAACACCCAAGGGCTTATGCCTCACTGCTTCTTACCCATAAAGCTTTACCCCTCCCCTGAAGACTCATGCCTACCTGGGGCGCCACTCCGTGGGAGGTGCCTAGGAAGCTGCACCCTCAGGAAGGACGCTTCAGCTGGCGTCCCCAGTGCCCAGACTCTGGATACTTGGTGACTTTACCCTGTATCCTCGAGGCCAGAGGGTCAGGCCACCATTGTTGGGGTGCACTAGGGATTCTGGTCCCAAAGAGAAAAAACAGTACAGGTTTAAAGGCGTCTCTATGAAGGGCATCCTGCCGGGCCATCTCAACCCCACCACAGGCCAGCCCGGGACTCGTTTCCTAATGGTTCAGGGATGGGATAAGAGCCCAGGTCTCAGAGGTCAGAAGGAATAAAGTAGGCATTACTCTTTTTTCCTCTCCCTTCGTCTCATGCCGAGGCCATGCTGAAGTCTAGTCGATTTGCAGTTTTGTGCTTGTCCTTGGTGTACAATGAACTGATTCAGTTATGACAGATCTATTCAGCATATGTGTAGTTGTTGTTGTTTTGATTTTTTTCCATGGAGTTTATTGAACAAGGTCCGGTAAAGTTCTCTATTCTGATCATCAGTTCCCTGTGGACTATTAGAGATACAGATTGTTTGTACATGTGCAAGGAAGGAAGAAATCAAGGAAGGAAGGCCAGAGATAAGCCTTGTGGATTAGCTTATACCGTAGCAGATTTCTGGATATATGTTGGATATACAGATTTCAGTGCCTGTGTGAAAGGAAGGAAGGATGGGAGGAGGGAGATAATCCTTGTGGATTATCTATTACAGAGATTTCCATGGATACATTAGTAATGACCTCCTAGTCCATCCCTGGCTCTTTCCCTTTTATTCCCCCCTCTTTGGAATTCTGGGTTTGTGTTTGCATCTCAGAGTGTCTATGTTGTAAACGACTTTTTTTCAGTTTTTCCTTCGATATCATCTGCTATATTCTTCCTTGTTGCTAATTCTCTTGGGATACTTCCCACCAAGGTCTATCCCTGTGGGGACCATTGGCCTAATTTCATAATTTCAGTGTTGGTTTTTCAAGTCCATTTTAATAATAATATAATTATATAATAATATAAAAATAGCCCATCTTATATATGTACTACATTTAAGATTTTATCTGTCATTGGCCCTTATCTTGGGTGATTAGAGGTACCATTGCAGTGAACACTGGGGTGCATTTGTCATTTTGAATCATGGTTTTTCATAATATAGGCCCAGGTGTAGGTATTAGAATTCTAGGTTTAGCTGTCTTGAAATTTTTCTTCTTGCCTGTGGAGGCTGTCCCTTCAAGGGGTTGTTGCCCATGTCTGTTCCCAGGAACATGAAAACGGGTTCCTTCATTTTGTTGCAGGGAGAAAGCCAATTCTGACTCCATGTTGAAACTTTTTGACTTGCTTTTCGTTCTTTAATTATTATAATCGTACTCAGTGGCTTGTCTAGAGGCCCCTATCCCCCTGCTTAGCTCAGGGAGAGATACTTTGTCCCTGCCTACCTGGAGACAGAAGAGATTAGCACCCCTTCTGAAGGCTTTTCATTCCCTTTTCAAGACTAAAGGCCTTCTCACTGTACTTGCCCACTGCATCTCCCTCTCCTTCTGCCTTTTGACTTTACTCATCGCTTCTTTCTCTCTGATCTATAAAAATAACCTGGCATTTAATTTGAGACACTAGCCTGCCACCCTTTCCATCTGCTGGCTTCCCAATTAAAATCCCTTCTTGCCTCAGCACCTCATCTCTGGGATTCATTGGCCTATATCGTGCGGTAAGCAGAATGAGCTTAGACTCAGGAACAATTTGCCTTAGCCAGCCAGGAGCCTTGCTACTTGTGGCTAGCCGGACCCGATCAGGGAATATTGGGGCAAGACCCTAGGAGCTACTGGGACCATTTGTTGTCTTGAAGTGGCACTGGCTAACCCCAGCACTTGGCAGTTGAGGCAAGGAACTGAAAAACTTCTAGAGTCCAGGGACTCAATTTCATTTGTAGGGTAAGTACATGCAACTCGATAGCTGGTTCAGCTAGTATAATGTTTTGTGTGTCCTTTTTGTGTTAAGAGCCGATAGGCTCAATTTTGGAAGGGTAAGTCACTCCGGTGTGCACATGGGAACATATTTTCCCCTCAGTCTGGGCTTTTCCTTTATGGGACACGCAAATTTTGTTGGGTACCTATTTGCAGAGAGGAGATGTTGTTGGACTCTACTCTGAACCAGTTCACTGGGAACTAGTCCTCATGGGGCATGACCACCCTAGTTGCAATTAGCTCAATTGTAGGGTAAATGGGCTTCCCTTGTGGCTCAGCTGGTAAACAGTCCTCCTGCAATGTGGGAGACCTGGGTTTGATCCCTGGGTTGGAAAGATCCCCTGGAGAAGGGAAAGGCTACCCACTCCAGTATTCTGGCCTGGAGAATTCCATGAAGAGTTTGACACGACTGAGCAACTTTCACTTCACTTCACAGGGTAAATTTATTTACCTGATTTGGGAACTGGTCTAGTTGCAACAGGTTCATTTGGGAGGAAACTCTTGTGGGGGTGGGTAGCCGAGTTAAAATAAATTTATTTGCTTTATAGGGTAAACTGATTTACCCAATCTGGGACTGGAGGCATCAATGCTGAAATCTTTTTGTGCCTGTTTTGTTGAAATCTGAGTCTTCTTTGTTTGGCGTTATAGAGCTGATAAAAGTAGGGAAATTAGATATGTTAAGATCAGAAGAGCAAAGTCCCTGAATGGCTCAGAATTAAACAGTCTGGCTTCATAGTCACCCACAAGCTGAGCATCTGCCTAGAGGTGTTTAGATATACACAAGCTTAACATCTGTTAGAGGCCTCAAAGACACACAGGAGCTGAGCATCTGCCTAGAGAACTTATAGTCACCCACGAGCTGAGCATCTGCCTGAAAGTGTAAAGTGAAAATATAAGTCACTCAGTCGTGTCCAACTCTTTGTGACGCCATGAACGATACAGCCCATGGACTTCTCTAGGCCAGAACACTGGAGTGGGTAGTCTTCCCCCTTCTCCAAGGGATCTTTCCAACCCAGGTCTCCCGCATTGCAGGTGGATTCTTTACCAACTGAGCTATCAGGGAGTGACTGCCTAGCATCCTCATAGACACATGCAAGCTGAGCAACTGCCTAGCTGCCTGACACACACGAGATGAGTGTCTGACTAGAGGCCTCATAAACATGTGAGCTGAGCAACTGCCTAGCAGCCCCATAGACACAGAGAAGCTGAGCATCTGCTTGGAGGCCTCATAGACACACATGAGCTGAGCATCTGCCTAGAGGCCTCATAGACACACACAAACAGAGTGTCTGCCTTGATACCTCATAGACACAAATGATCTGAACATCTGTCTAGGGTCCTCTAGAGAGAAACGAGCTGAGCATCTGTCTAGGGGCCTCCTAGTCGCACACGACCTGAACATCAGCTTAGAAGCATTTACATATCCACAAGCTTAGCATCTGTTAGAGGCCTCAAAGACACACAGGAGCTGAGCATCTGCCTAGAGGCCTCCTAGACCCATACAAGATGAAGTACCCCCTAGAGGTCATATCCTGTCAACAGCTGCCCTCAGGAAAGGTCCTGCCACATATTACAGAAATGAATTCCAAACACAACCAACTTTCAAGAAGTCAATTTCAAAGGTCAATTTTACTCACACCCTTTAAGGAAAAAAAAAAGAAAATAGAAACAGAGAACCCAAATGGCTAAGGACAAGATGCTAGTGTCCCAAATTATTACAGGACAGATGCTGATCAAAATGACAATAAGAAATCAAATCCCGTCTAACTGAATAACCATCCTAACTGCCAACAGTACATGGAGGAGAGAGCCAGGAATGACGGAATTCTCCTTCGTGTTCCCTGCAAACAGACATTGGCAACATTTGAAGGGACAGCCTGCACAGGTCATAACAAAAAAACGTCAAGAGAACTAGGACTCTGATACCCACACCTGCACCTCTATTATGTAAAACCATCATTCAAAATGACAATATGTACCCCAACCTTCACTGCAGTAGTACCTCCAACTGCCAAGACACAGAACAAAGAAAAGGTCAACTGACAGATTAAATCTGAAAGAAATATGGTACATATATTCAAGGTGCTATTACTCAGACTTCAAATATCGCCATGGAAATAATGAAATTATGCCAATGGTCCGAACAAAGATGGACCTTGGAGGAAAACACACTAAGTGAAATAAGCAATAGAGGAAGAAAATAGTAGGTGATGTCCCTTGAGGGTGAAATTGAAAAAAATAAAAGATACAGAGGAAGTAAATTACAACAGAAAATTGACTGAGATACAAAGAATTAAGTGCCAGGGATGAATTAGGTTGTTACTAACCTATACACAGAAATCTGTAATAGATAATCCACAAGGATTATCTCCTTCCTTCCCCATATGCACTGAAATATATATCTCTAACGTTGTTTCCTTGCTCAGTTGTGTACAATACTGTGAACCCCATGGACTGTAGCCTGGAAGGCTCTTCTGCCCATTGCATGTCCCAGGAAAGTGTACTGGACTGAGCTGCCATTTCCTTCTTCAGGATCTGAACATACACACCGAAATTTCTATCAGTATTAGCTAGTACACAAGGAGTATCTTCCACCTTCCTTCCATCTTTCCTTCCTTCCATGCACATATACAGGAAAATATTTGTCTTGAACATATACAATGAAATCTGTAGCTGCAATAGATAATCCATTAGGATTATCTCCTTCCCTCGTTCCTTGCACATGTACAAAGAAATTGTACCTCTAATAAATGTCCCATAGGGATCTGAGGTTCAGCAGAGAACTTTACTTGACCTTGTTCAATAACCTCAATGGCAAAAGAATCAATAGAGAGTATTAAAGCCTGTATGTGTATGTCATAGCTGAATCAGCCAGTTGTACCCTGTGGACAAGGACAGAACTGCAGGATGACTAGATTTCAACATCGAATTGCCATGAAATTAAAGGGAAGAATAGTAATGCCTAGTGTATTCCCTTCGACTGCTTAATTTAGAATCCTATCCATATCCTGGAACCTGGTAGGCTTGAGTTTCACGGCTGGACGGGGGTGGTGTCGAGATAGCCGAGCAGGGTGTCCTTCATAGGAGCCCATTGTGATAGCCCTCTTAAACCTGTATTGCCTGGTTTTCCCTGGCTGGGCCAGAATCCCTAGTGAACCCCAATCTTAATGGTCCGACCCTCTGACTTGGAGGAATATGGAAAATCACCCAGACCCCAGGTCTCTTGTTGCTGGGGTTTCAGCTGAAACCACCTTCCTGAGCAGCCTCCTAGGCACCTCATCAGGGAGCAGTGCCCCAGGTAGGCATAAGGCAAGAGAGGACGGAGGGGTGAAGCTTCATGGGGGAAGGAGTTCTGAGATACAAGCCCTTGGGTGTATCCAGTTCAGTTCAGTCGCTCAGTCGTGTCCGACTCTTTGCAACCCCATGAATCGCAGCATGCCAGGCCTCCCTGTTCATCACCATCTCTCGGAGTTCACTCAGACTCACATCCATCGAGTCCGTGATGCCATCCAGCCATCTCATCCTCGGTCATCCCCTTCTCCTCCTGCCCCCAATCCCTCCCAGCATCAGAGTCTTTTCCAGTGAGTCAACTCTTCGCATGAGGTGGCCAAAGTACTGGAGTTTCAGCTTTAGCATCATATCTTCCAAAGAAATCCCAGGGTTGATCTCCTTCAGAATGCACTGGTTGGATGTCCTTGCAGTCCAAGGGACTCTCAAGAGTCTTCTCCAACACCACAGTTCAAAAGCATCAATTCTTCTGCACTCAGCCTTCTTCACAGTCCAACTCTCGCATCCATACATGACCACAGGAAAAACCATAGCCTTGATTAGATGGACCTTAGTCAGCAAAGTAATGTCTCTGCTTTTGAATATACTATCTAGGTTGGTCATAACTTTTCTTCCAAGGAGTAAGCGTCTCCTAATTTCATGGCTGCAGTCACCATCTGCAGTGATTTTGGAGCCCCTCAAAATAAAGTCAGCCACTGTTTTCACTGTTTCCCCATCTATTTCCCATGAAGCGATGGGACCAGATGCCATGATCTTCGTTTTCTGAATGTTGAGCTTTAAGCCAACTTTTTCACTCTCCTCTTTCACTGTCATCAAAAGGCTTTTAGTTCCTCTTCACTTTCTGCCATAAGGGTGGTATCATCTGCATATCTGACATATTGATATTTCTCCTGGCAATCTTGATTCCAGCTTGTGTTTCTTCCAGCCCAGCGTTTCTCATGATGTACTCTGCATATAAGTTAAATAAGCAGGGTGACAATATACAGCCTTGACGTACTCCTTTTCCTATTTGGAACCAGTCTGTTGTTCCATGTCCAGTTCTAACTGTTGCTTCCTCACCTGCATACAGATTTCTCAAGAGGCAGGTTAGGTGGTCTGGTATTCCCATCTCTTTCAGAATTTTCCACAGTTTATTGTGATCCACATAGTCAAAGGCTTTGGCATAGTCAATAAAGCAGAAATATATATTTTCTCTGGAATTCTCTTGCTTTTTCCATGATCCAGCGGATGTTGGCAATTTAATCTCTGGTTCCTCTGCCTTTTCTAAAACCAGCTTGAACATCAAGCTGGGCAGCCGCGAGAGCCGGCCGGCGCACTAAGCGGCCGAGAGGAGCTACCTGACGTCCGAGGTCAGGGGCAGCAGCCTAGAGTACCAGGCTGCGACGGCTCTGGAACGGCTGAGACGAGCTACCCTGTGTCTGAGGTCGGGGCAGCGACCGAGAGGAGCTACCCCGAGTCAGAGGCCAGGGGCAGCCAGGAGGAGACACCCCGCATCCGAGGCCAGGGGGACTGGAAGAAGTCACCTCGCCTTGAAGCCAGGGGCGGTGACCCTGAGGAGCCACCCACGCCCGAGGCCAGGGCTGGCGGCCAGGAGGAGCAACCTGAGGAGTGGTGGCTGTGCAGGCACAGGAGAGCCTAGAGGAGCTATCCCATCTTGAAGGTCAGGAACGGTAGCGGTAAGGAGATACCCCTCGTCCAAGGTACGCAGCAGCGGCTGTTCTTTGCTGGAGCAGCTGTGAAGAAATACCACATGCCCAGGGTAAGAGAAACCCAAGTAAGATGGTAGGTGTTGCAAGAGGGCATCAGAGGGCAGACACACTGAAACCATACTCACAGAAAACTAGGCAATCTGATCACACTAGGACCACAGCCTTGTCTAACTCAATCAAACCAAGCCATGCCTGTGGGGCAACCCAAGACGGGCGGGTCATGGTGGGGGAGGGCTGATAGAACATGGTCCACTGGAGAAGGGAATGGCAAGCCACTTCAGCATTCTTGCCTTGAGAACCCCATGAACAGTATGAAAAGGCAAAATAACAGGACACTGAAAGAGGAACTCCCCAGGTTATTAGGTGCCCAATATGCTACTGGAGATCAGTGGAGAAATAACTCCAGAAAGAATGAAGGGATGGAGCCAAAGCAAAAACAGTACCCACTTGTGCATGTGTCTGGTGATAGAGGCAAGATCCGATGCTATAAAGAGCAGTATTGCATAGGAATCCGGAGTGTCAGGTCCATGAATCAAGGCAAATTGGAAGTGGTCAAACAAGAGATGGCAAGGGTGAACGTCGACATTCTAGGAATCAGCGAACTAAAATGGACTGGAATGGGTGAATTTAACTCAGATGACCATCATATCTACTACTGTGGGCAGGAATCCCTCAGAAGAAATGGAGTAGCCATCATGGTCAACAAAAGAGTCCGAAATGCAGTACTTGGATGCAATCTCAAAAACAACAGAATGATCTCTGTTCGTTTCCAGAGCAAACCATTCAGTATCACAGTTATCCAAGTCTATGCCCCAACCAGTAATGCTGAAGAAGCTGAAGTTGAACAGTTTTATGAAGACCTACAAGACCTTCTAGAACTAACACTCAAAAAAGATGTCCTTTTCATTATAGGTGACTGGAATGCAAAAGTAGGAAGTCAAGAAACACCTGGAGTAATAGGCAAATTTGGCCTTGGAATACGGAATGAAGCAGGGCAAAGACTAATAGAGTTTTGCCAAGAAAATGCACTGGTCATAGCAAACACCCTCTTCCAACAACACAAGAGAGACTCTACACATGGACATCACCAGATGGTCAACACCGAAATCAGACTGATTATATTCTATGCAGCCAAAGATGGAGAAGCTCTATACTGTCAACAAAAACAAGACCAGGAGCTGACTGTGGCTCAGATCATGAACTCCTTATTACCAAATTCAGAGTTAAACTGAAGAAAGTAGGGAAAACCACTAGACCATTCAGGTATGACCTAAATCAAATCCCTTATGATTATACAGTGGAAGTGAGAAATAGATTTAAGGGCCTAGATCTGACAGATAGAGTGCCTGATGAACTATGGAATGAGGTTCGTGACATTGTATGGGAGACAGGGATCAAGACCATCCCCATGGAAAAGAAATGCAAAAAAAGCAAAATGGCTGTCTGGGGAGGCCTTACAAATAGCTGTGAAGAGAAGAGGCGAAAAGCAAAGAAGAAAAGGAAAGATATAAGCATCTGAATGCAGAGTTCCAAAGAATAGGAAGAAGAGATAAGAAAGCCTTCTTCAGCGATCAATGCAAAGAAATAGAGGAACAGAATAGGAAGACTAGAGATCCCTTCAAGAAAATTAGAGCTACCAAGGGAACATTTCATGCAAAGATGGGCTTGATAAAGGACAGAAATGGTCTGAACCTAACAGAAGCAGAAGATATTAAGAAGAGGTGGCAAGAATACACGAAAGAACTGTACAAAAAGATCTTCACGACCCAGATAATCATGATGATGTGATCACTAATCTAGAGCCAGACATCTTGGAATGTGAAGTCAGGTGGGCCTTAGAAATCATCACTATGAACAAAGCTAGTGGAGGTGATGGCATTCCAGTGGAGCTATTTCAAATCCTGAAAGATGATGCTGTGAAAGTGCTGCACTCAATATGCCAGCAAATTTGGAAAACTCAGCAGTGGCCACAGGACTGGAAAAGGTCAGTTTTCATTCCAATTCCAAAGAAAGGCAATGCCAAAGAATGGGTGTGTCCATTCCACCTAATTCACAGCCCAGGAAGCCTAAGGCTCTGTTTGCAGGTGGAACCAGAGTTGGGCATGAAGAGATGCTGCTGCCTTGTGGACATTTCCTGTAATTACAACTTGCCCACCGGGGCTGCCTGGCACCTCTAATTCAAAAGGCCTGTGGGGCAGTGAATGACGCCCTCAGGAAAGGTCTTGCCACAGGTATTGCAGAAATGAATTCCAAACACAACTGACTTTCAAGAAGCCAATTTCAGAAGTCAACTTTCCTCATACCCTTTAAGGAAAGAAAGAAAAAAAAAAGAAGATAAAAGAACCCAAATGGCCACAGGACAAGATGCAGACAAGAGCTGAGAGTCTTTCTAGATGTCCACAGTCTCACACAAGTTGAGCAACACCCTTGAGGCCTCTAGATAGACAGGAGCTGAGCGTCCACCTAGAGGCCTCATAGACACACACAAGAGGAGCATCAGTCTTGAGCCCTCAAGATAGAAATGAACTGAGTGTCTTCATACAAGCCTTATAGTCCAACTCAAGGTGAGGATCTGCTTAGAGGCATCATACACACAATCTGAGCAAGAGGCTTGAGGCCTCTAGATATATACGAGCTGAGTATCTGCCTAGAGGTCTTATAGACACAGAGAGCTGAGCTTCTGACTAGATGCCTCGTGGATACACACAAGCTGAACGAGAGCCTTGAGGGCAGACATAGGCTGAGCATCTGCCTAGAAGCCTTATAGTCAAACATGAGGTAATCATTTGCTCTGAGGCCACTTAGTCACACGTGAGCTGAGGGTCCGCCGGGAGGCCTCAGACGCACAAGCTGAGCACCAGCCTTAAGGCCTCTAGAGAGACACGAGCTGAGCGTCTGCCTGGAGGTGTCATAGACACAAGAAGCTTAAAGTCTGCCTCAAGGCCTCATAGTCACACATGAGCTGAGCCTCTGCTTAGAGGCCTCATAGACACAATGAGCTGAGTGTCCACCTAGAGGCCTGTTCTTGCCTGAAGAATTCATGGAAAGAGGATCCCAGTGGGCTTCAGCCCTTGGGGTCCCATAGAGTCAGAATAGATTCGTCAGAATAGATTCTTCAGAAGGACATAATGTTCAGCACAAGGAGTTTATTGGACCTTGTTTAATAACCTCTCTGGCAAATAATTGAAAAAGAACAGATATGCTTATGTATATGGCATAACAGAATAAGGAGCCTGTATACTGACAATAAGAACAAAACTGCAAATCAAATATAGGGCTACATGGTATCAGCATGAGGTTAAAGAACGGAAAAGAGTGATGCCTATTTTATTCCCTCTGATCTCCCTGACATGTCCTTTTTGCCATACCTGGACCCTGAGCAGGCTTGGGTCCCATGACTGGACTGGAGAGGATTTCAGACAATAGGGCCAGGTATCCTTAATTTTGAGCCCCCTCTTAAACCTACACTATCTGGTTTTCCCTAGTTTGGACTATAGACCCTAGTGCATTGAAAGAATGATAGCTTGAGCCTCTGACCACGAGAACTTTTGAAAAGTTACGTGGCCTCCAGGTCCCCTGGTGCTGGGGTCTCTAGCTGAAGCCTCTTTTCTGAGAGTGCAGCCTCCTAGGCATTTCAGCAAGGAGCAGTGCCCCAGGTTTGGATGAGTCTGAAAGGGAGGGGTGAAGCCTTAAGGGGAAGAAGTAGTGAGACACAAGGCACTGAGTGTTTGCTCAGGCGAGTTCCACTCTAATTCTCAGCCCAGGAAGCCAACTTTCTCAAAGGCTCAGTTTGCCTGGAGAACCAGAGTTGAACATGAAATAGTGCTGCTCCCTTGTGGCCATTTTCTGTAATAACACCATGAAGAGCTGTGCTCAGTTCAGTTTCAATTCAGTCGCTCAGTCGTGTCTGACTCTTTGCGACCCCATGAATCGCAGCACGCCAGGCCTCCCTGTCCATCACCAACTCCCAGAGTTCACTCAGACTCACGTCCATCGAGTCCGTGATGCCATCCAGCTATCTCATCCTCTGTCGTCCCCTTCTCCTCCTGCCCCCAATCCCTCCCAGCATCAGAGTCTTTCCAATGAGTCAACATTTCTCATGAGATGGCCAAAGTACTGGAGTTTCAGCTTCAGCATCATTCCCTCCAAAGAAATCCCAGGGCTGATGTCCTTCAGAATGGACTGGTTGGATCTCCTTGCAGTCCAAGGGTCCCTCAAGAGTCTTCTCCAACACCACAGTTCAAAAGCATCAATTATTCAGCACTCAGCTTTCTTCACAGTCCAACTCTCACATCCATGCATGACTACTGGAAAAACCATAGCCTTGACTAGATGGACCTTTGTTGGCAGAGTAATGTCTCTGCTTTTTAATATGCTATCTAGGTTGGTCATAACTTTCCTTCCAAGGAGTAAGCATCTTCTAATTTCATGGCTGCAATCACCATCTGCAGTGATTTTGGAGCCCCCAAAATAAAGTCAGCCACTGTTTTCACTGTTTCCCCATCTATTTCCCATGAAGTAATGGGACCAGATCCATGATCTTCGTTTTCTGAATGTTGAGCTTTAAGCCAACTTTTCCACTCTCCTCTTTCACTGTCATCAAGAGGCTTTTTAGTTCCTCTTCACTTTCTGCCATAATGGTGGTGTCATCTGCATATCTGAGGTTATTGATATCTCTCCCAGCAACCTTGATTCCAGCTTGTGCTTCCTCCAGCCCAGCATTTCTCATGATGTACTCTGCATATAAGTTAAATAAGCAGGATGACAATATACAGCCTTGATGTACTCCTTTCCCTGTTTGGAACCAGTCTGTTGTTCCATGTCCAGTTCTAACTGTTGCTTCCTGACCTGCATATGCTACTGTACACTTAATATTCACAAGGATCTAGGTAGGGGCTGTAAAAATAAATAAATAAAACACACACTCTCAAAAAGTGTCCTAGGGGTAGTCATGAACAAAGAACTCAAAACAAGGGCAGGCATTAAAGGCCAATTTCAGGATGTAAGCTTAACTTACACCCTTTAAAAAAAAACCCAAACCACCACATGAAATGATGTCAACATCACTAAACATTAGAGAAATGCAAATTTAAACTACAGCAAGGCATCACATCACACTGGTCAGAATGGCCATTACCAAGCATTCTACAAACAGTAAGTGCTGGAGAGGATGTGCAGACAAGGGAACCCTTTTCCACTGATGCTTGGGATGGAAATTGGTAACAGCCACTATAGAGGACACAGTGAGGGTTCCTTCAGACATGAAAATGAGAATGAAATTAGAAAACTTCCTAACACCATATATAAAATAAACTCCAAATAGTATTATATATCTAAAAGTAATGATGGATACTATGAAATTCTTGAGAAAAACATAAACAGGACATGATGTGATATAAAATGCAGCCAAGTTTTCTGTGGATCTACCTCTCAGAATAATGAAAAATAAACCACAAATCAGAAAATAGGACCTCATTAACCTTAAAACCATGTGTCTACCAAAGGAAACCCTAACCGTGAGATAAGCACAAACTTCAGAATAGGGAGAAAGATTTACAGTGAAGATACCCACAGGAATTCATCTCCAAAATATACAAGCAGCTCATGCAACTCAATATAAAAAATAAATACAACCCAAGAACAAAGTGAACCAAGACTGAAATGGATATTTCTCCAAGGAAGGCCTACAGATTGTAGTTAGGCACATGAAAAGATGCTCAGCATCACTAATTATCAGAAAGATGCAAATTAAAAGTCCAATGAGCTAAGCACTCACATTGGTCAGAGTGCCCATCTCAAAACATCTTAAAGAATAAATGCCAGGATTTCCTGGTGGTATAGTGGTTAAAAATCAGCCTGCAAATGCAGGAGATGCGGGTTCGATTTCTGGTCTGGGAAGATTCCACACATGTGAAATAACTAAGCCAATGGGCCAAAACTGTTGAGCCTGTGCTCTAGAGTCCTTGAACCACAACTATTGAGCCCTCGTGATGCAACTACCGAAGCCTGGCACTCTAGAGCCCACACTCTGCAACCAGAAGCTACCATAAAGAGAAGCTGCACAGTGAAACTAAAGAGTAGACCCCACTTGCTGCAGATAGAGAAAGCCTACGTTCAGCAACCAAGACTCAGTGCAACCAAAGATAAATGAATAAAATTATTTTAAAAAGAATAAATCCTAGAGAGAATGCAGAGACAAGGGAACCCTCCTGCACCACTGATTGCAATGTACCTAGGTTAATCCAGCAGGGAGAACACATGGAGTTTTATTTTTAAAATAACACAGAAGTACTTCAGGACCCAGCAATCCCACATCTGGGCATAAATCTGGAGAAAATAAAATATGTAAAAGATAGGGGAACCCCAGGAATCTCAGCTCCACAAGGTACAATAGCCACATCTGGGTAGCAAGCTAACTGATGCAATTACAGATAAATGGATACGTGATGGGGTGCATATACACAATGCAGTATTTCTCAACCATGAAGAAATAGGAAACAATTCCAAGTCCAGCCACAGAAAAGAAAGTCAAGGTGATCATTCCAAGGGAAGGAAGGAAGACAGGTACAGACAAGTATCATATGATATCACTCCTAGGTGTAATTTAAAAATGGATGCAGGAGAAGGAAATGGCAACCCACTCCAGTATTCTTGCTTGGAAAATCCCATGGACAGAGGAGTCTGTGGGCTACAGTCCATGGGGTCACAGAGAATCAGACACAACTGAGTACCTGAGCATGTTAGGTGAGGACCCCTAAACTTCCCTCTCTCGTTACTGGGTGGGAGTTCACCTGTTTCTGCACATTCCAGCATGGACCTGGCACAAGAGAGAATGCTTCAGACCCAGAGTGCCCATCTGCTCCCCTGCAGGTGTGTGGGAGCCCGGGGCTTCTTGGGGAAGCAGTGATGCTCTTGGTTATGGGAGTTGGTGCTGCCTTGAGTCAAGGATGGTTAGGGAGGGAAGTGCAGCATCAAATTAAGGGTGCAATGGCTGGCTAATGCTTTCTTATAGTTCAGTAATCAACAATTAGAATTTAAAACCCAGAAACAAAAAGAAGGAAAAAAAAACATTAAAACCCAATACCATTTACATTAGCACCAAGAAAGAAGAAGAAGGAACAAATATTTAGGTATAAATGTAACAAAATATGTACAAGATCTCTGTGAGGGAAAACTACAAAGCTCTAGATTTGTAAGTACAATGGAACATTATTCAGCCTTTAAAAAAATCTGAAACATGCTACAACATAAGTGAATCTTGAAGACACTAAGCTACATGAAATAATCCTGGGGCAAAGGACAAATGCTGTAGGATTCCATGTATATGAGATACCAAGAGTAGGCAGAGTCACAGAGACAGAAAGTAGAATGGTTACTGCCAAGGATGAGGAAGGAGAGAATGGGAAGTTATAGTCTAATGGGTTGAGAAGGCAGAGTTCTGGACATGAATGGTGGTGATGGTGGTACAACAAGGTGAATGTAATACTACTGAACTCTATATTTTAAACATTAAATTTCATCTTCTGTATATTTTCTCACAATAAAAAAAGGACCAAAATAAAAGGATGCAAATGAACTTCTTTACAGAAGAGAAACAGATTCAGACTTAGGAAAGAATCTTATGGTTACCAAAAAGAAATGTGGAGGGGCAGGAAGTAATTAGCTGGTTCAGATCAATATATACACATGAAAACAGGTGCTATTGTTGTTTAGTCACTCAGTCATGTCTGACTCTGTGTGACCCCAGGGACTGTAGCCTGCCAGGCTCCTCTGTCCATGGGATTTCCCAGGCAAGAATATGGAAGTGGGCTGCCATTTCCTGAACCAGGGGATCTTCCTGACCCAGGGATCAAACCCGTCTCCTGCAAGTCTCCTGCACTGCAGTTGGGCTGAGCCAGCAGGGAAGCCGTAACACAGGTGCTGAAGGGCCCTGAACAGTCACAAGTCCAACAGGGCTTTAAATGACACCTGCCCTCAAGAAATGTCCTGGGGAAATCATTGCAAAAGAATTCCAAACAGGGCCAAGTTTCAAGAAGCCAGTTGCAAGAGGTAAACTGTATTCACAAGGTGTAAAATAATAAAAGCATATGGGAAGATAACTCCACATCAATAATTATTAAATCAATGCCAATCAAACTTCAATAAGCTCTGTGGCTGATTCATGTCAATGTATGGCAAAACAAATACAGTATTGTAATGTAGAATAAAGTATTTTTAATAAAGTATTAAAAAAAAACTTCAATAAGCTATCACCTTACACTAGTCCCAATGGCCATCATCAAAAATATCTGCAAAGAATAAATACTGTAGAGAACATACAGAAAATGAAATCTTCCTACAGTCTTGGTGGGACTGTAACTGGTGAAGCCATGAGGGCAAACAGCATGGAGGTTCCTTGAAACATTAAACATAGAGGTGTCATATGACCCTGCAATCCCATTCCTGGGCTTCAAAGAAAATCATCATTCAAAATGACACGTGCACCTTGATATTCAAGGCAGCACTATTATAGCCCAAACATAAAACCCACCAAAATGACCACTGACACATATGAAGACATCATACATGTGTACACTAAAATACTACTCAGCCACAAAGCAGAACGAAATAAGCATATTGGCAGCAGCATGGATGAACCAAGAAATTATAATTCTATGTGAGGTAAGTCAAAGACAGACAAATATCTTAAGATATCACAAACAGGTGGGATCTATAAATTCACACCAATGAACTAATGCACGAAACAGAAACAGCCTGAGAAAACCAAATTCTGATTATCCAAAGAAAGTTAGAAAGGAAGGATAAATTAAGAATATAGGATGAAAATATATACATGAATATATATCAAGTTGATAATGAAAAAGGGCCTACTGACTAGAATAGGGAACTCAACCGAACAAACTGTAATAGCCTATATGAGAAAAACAAAAAACAGAAAAAGTTATGTACAGCCATGTATAACTGAATTGAGTTCATGTACACCTAAAAATAAACATTGGAAATCAACTCTACTCCAGCATAAAATACCAATTCAATAACAAACTAAATTACCTGAGCTTGGTCTAGGGGAAACCAGACAGTCATGACCCTATGAATTAGCATGTGATATGCAATGATATTAATATGACACCTCCAAAGGTTTTCACTCAGAAAACACAGAGCAGCAACCCACTCAAAGGTGCCTGACCTCATGTGTATGCAACAAGGTGAAGAGAAGATAAAGGACCACAGGTTAATCAGGACAACACCCTCAATTCAGATGCTGAGACTCTGAGGAGACAGGACACACTGCAGGTAAACAGCAGACATGTGGTCTCTGTGTACACAGGATCCTGACCCACGTGGATGGGGTGAGAGCCACACAATCCCCAGAGCCTGCACCTGGGGGACACACTTCCACACTCTTCAAATTGACACCACCTCCCCAGACCCTGCCCCTGGGGTTGCATGACCTTGGTTAGGACACCAGGTCTCTGTTGGTTGGGGCCCTAAGCTGGAAACGAGTGGGCTCCTGTAATCTCCCGGGATGGTAGAAAGAAGTGTAGGGTCTGTCTCCTCTCCCCACACTTGTCTTAGAGAAGGCCTCCTCTTTTCCCTTTGGTTCTGTGTGATTGTTTTGCTGGTTTGAAAGTTCATGCCAGAGGTGAACACACTACCGCAATTCTGGCAGGCTCTGTCCCGCTGAGGTGTTGAGAAACAATGGAGAGCTGGGCTGGAAGATGAGGGGCAACTCTGCTCTCTTGGGAGGAGAGAGTTGACGGGCAGGAGAGCACAGCAGTAACCTTACCTAGAGTACATTCCATAAAAATATTGAATCACTATGTTGTACACCCAAAACAAATACAGGAATATAAATCAATGTACTTCAGTTTAAAAATATAGTTGATGGCCAGCTACAAACACATAAAATAATTTTAAAAATAGGAAAATAAAACTGAGGTATTTTTAAAAATAGAAGATTCCATCCATCAAGAAGTTAATTTTGATGACATTTTAAGTAATTATATAAGCAGCTTTAGTTTTTAAAATTTGCTTCACAAGGAACTCATTAAAGTCAAGCCAATTAATCTAACTAAAGAATAAAAATGGTTTTCTCAAAGTTGCTTTTTTCAGTGTTCTCTGACAAAACACTTTAATGTTATTTTTGATGCCTACATATTGATTTCAGTTCACAATGCCATATAAATAGAAGTCACTTAGCAATCCTCTAGTTTCAGATTAAAACTTTCACATGTATTAAGATGTAAGGCAGTATAATTGATTTAGAAGAGTTATTTTAAGTTTTTAAAAGGATTACGCAAAAGGCACAATGATTTTCATTTTGGTCCCTGGACTGGTATTAAGCTCTGGAATTGCCTGCCATCTGACAATTTGAATTCATAAGCCCTCCAGGTGATTTTGAAGCACTGAAGCAAACTGAAGTTTGAGAACTATTGCCCTAGAAATCCAGGCGAAATTCACAATTTACCAAGCCCAAGTTGTAAGACTTAGTATCATTATAAATTATAGCAATTTTGTTATTCTTTTGCTTAAAGAACAATAGCAAATGAGTTAACTTTACAAATGTACATATATTTTAATCCATAAAATATAGAAAATTCCATTTTCATATGTGACATATGCACCTATATTTCCCATATGAAATATAGAAAATTCAGTTTTCATACTGAAATACACACCTACATTTTCATATGTGAGATACAGAAAATCTATTTTCATACATGAAATATGCACCTATATATGTTCATATATTGGAGAAGGCAATGGCACCCCACTCCAGTACTCTTGCCTGGAGAATCTCATGGATGGAGGAGCCTGGTGGGCTGCAGTCCATGGGGTCGCTAAGAGTCGGATATGACTGAGCGACTTCACTTTCACTTTTCACTTTCATGCACTGGAGAAGGAAATGGCAACCCACTCCAGTGTTCTTGCCTGGAGAATCCCAGGGACGGGGGATCCTGGTGGGCTGCCGTCTATGGGGTTGCACAGAGTCGGACACGACTGAAGTGACTTAACAGTAACATGTTCATATATGAAATACAGAAAATTCTACTTTCATATATGAAATAAGCACCTATATGTTCATACATGAAATACATAAATATAGACGCGGGTTTGATCTCTGGGTTGGGAAGATCTCCTGGAAAATGGAATGGCTACCCACTCCAGTCTTCTTGCCTGGAGAATTCCATGGACAGAGGAGCCTGGCAGACTACCCTTGCTGCTTGTGAGGAAAGCTGTGACCAGCCTAGACAGTGTTTTCAAAAGCAGAGGCATCACTTTGCTGACAAAGGTCTTTGTAGTCAAAGCTAACAGCCAAGACAGGGAAGCAGGCTAACTATAGGATAACATGAATGGAGACAGGAGGTGGGGTGCATGCGCACAATGCAGCAACCTCAGCCATAGAAAGCAGGATGTGATGCAAAGTCCAGCCACAGAAAAGGAAGGGGACACGGTCACTCCAAGAGAAGTAAGGGAGGCAGGGAGATGCCAGTGTCACGTGACATCATTTCAGGTGTAAGCTGAAAATGGATGCAAATGAACGTCTCTCCAAGAGAGACACCGCCTCAAAGACTTAGAAGGGAAACTTCCAGTCAACAAGAAAGAAAGATGTGGGGCAGGGAGAAATGAGCTTCTTCAGACTAACATATGCACGTAACTATTTCTAAAGTAAGACACCAGGAGCCACTGTGTAACACAAGGAATCTTACACAACACCATGTAATCACCTATATGGAAAAGAACAACCTGAAAATAGGTTTACATCTATGTGGAGATGAACCAGTTGCAGCACATTGAAAAGAAAAACAAAACAAGATTTTAATTCACCTTTATACTCTAGTTCAAATTATAGATTAAAAACAGAAAAGTGGGGGAAAAAGTGCTACCTCTATTCCCTCCAGGCAATAGTGACCTGGGCTGGTGTCACATCCCTGGAGCCAGACTGGCTTGTGTCCCAAGGATGGAATGTGCTGGGGATGAGGGAGCTGGTAGTTTGTGACAGGCAATGTACCTCCAAAATGGACCTGGAGTATCTCTTCCCTTCTGTAGAGGCCCCAACCTCCAAATACAAGCAGGAGAAATCAAGAGTTTGGAGTTAACATATATGCATTAATACATATCAAATAGGTGATCCAAACAGAGAAGGCGATGGCACTCCATTCCAGTACTCTTGCCTGGAAAAATCCCATGAACGGAGGAGCCTGATAGGCTGCAGTCCATGGGGTCGCCAAGAGTCGGATGCGACTGAGCGACTTCACTTTCACTTTTCACTTTCATGCATTGGAGAAGGAACTGGCAACCCACTCCAGTGTTCTTGCCTGGAGAACCCTAGGGATGGGGGAGCCTGGTGAGCTGCCATCTATGGGGTCACACAGAGTCGGACACGACTGAAGTGACTTAGTAGCAGCAGCAGCAGGTGATCCAAAAGTAACTACCGAGAAGCAGAAGGAAGGTTATTGAACACATCGTAATCACCTATATGCAGAAAAAAACCTGGAAGAAAACAGATAAACATCTATGTATAACTGAATCAAGTTCCTGGACACCTGAAACAAAACCATCAGAAATCAACTATATTGTGGTATAAAATTACAAGGAAATTCAGTTCAGCTCAGTCGTGCCCAACTCTTTGCCACCCCATGGACTGCAGCATGCCAGGCTCCCTGTCCATCACCAACTCCCAGTGTTTACTCAAACTCCTGTCACTGGGTCGGTGATGCCATCCAACCATCTCATCCTCTGTGTCCCCTTCTCCTCTTGCCTTCAATCTTTCCCAGCATCGGGGTCTTTTCAAATAAGTCAGTTCTTCACATTAGGTGGCCAAAGTATTGGAGTTTCAGCTTCAACATCAGTCCTTCCAATGAATATTCAGGACTGATTTCCTTTAGGATAGACTGGTTGGATCTCTTTGCAGTCCAATGGAGTCTCAAGAATCTTCTCCAACACCACAGTTCAAAAGCATCAGTTCTTCTGTGCTCAGCTTTCTTTATAGTCCAACTCTCACATCCATACATGACTACTGGAAAAACCATAGCCTTGACTAGACAGACCTTTGTTGGCAAAGTACTGTCTCTGCTTTTTAATATGCTATCTAGGTTGGTCATAACTCTTCTTCCAAGGAGTAAGCATCTTTTAATTTCATGGCTGCAGTACCATCTGCAGTGATTTTGGAGCCCAAAAAATAAAGTCAGCCACTGTTTCCCCATCTATTTGTCACGAAGTGATGGGACTGGATGCCATGATCTTAGTTTTCTGAATGTTGAGCTTTAAGCCAACTTTTTCACTCTCCTCTTTCACTTTCATCAACAGGCTTTTTAGTTCTTTTTCACTTTCTGCCGTAAGGGTGGTATCACCTGCATATCTGAGGTTATTGATATTTCTCCCGGCAATCTTGATTCCAGCTTGTGCTTCATCCAGCCTAGCATTTCTCATGATGTACTCTGCATATAAGTTAAATAAACAAGGTGACGGTATACAGCCTTGATGTACACCTTTTCCTATTTGGAATCAGTCTATTGTTCCATGTCCAGTTCTAACTGTTGCTTCCTGACCTACATACATATTTCTCAGGAGGAATTACAGAATTTAAAAAAAAAAAAAGGTCTGGGGGGAGATTGTAGCATGGAGAAGTGCTGCTCCCTTGTGGCCATTTTCTGTAACAACACCATGAAGAGCTGTGCAGCTGGGTATTTAATATTCACGATACCGGGGCTGTAAGTAAAAACACCTACCCTCCAGCAATGTCCTAAGAGTGGTCACTGAAAAATAACTCAAAATTAGGAAGGCTTTCAAGAACCCACTTCAAGAGATAAGTTTAATTCACACCCTTTAAAAATAATCACATGAAAAGACATCAACATCACTAAACATTCAGTTCAGTTGCTCAGTCGTGTCCGACTCTTTGAGACCCCACGAATCACAGCATGCCAGGCCTCCCTGTCCATCACCAACTCTCAGAGTTCTCTCAAACTCATGTCCATCAAGTAGGTGACGCCATGCAGCCATCTCATCCTCGGTCGTTCCCTTCTCCTCCTGCCCCCAATCCCTCCCAGCATGAGGGTCTTTTCCAATGAATCAACTCTTCTCATGAGGTGGCCAAAGTATTGGAGTTTCAGCTTCAACATCAGTCCTTCCAATGAACACCCAGGACTGATCTCCTTTAGGATGGACTGGTTGGATCTCCTTGCAGTCCAAGGGACTCTCAAGAGTCTTCTCCAACACCACAGTTCAAACCCATCAATTCTTCGGCACTCAGCTTTCTTCACAGTCCAAATCTCACATCCATACATGACCACTGGAAAAACCATAGCCTTGACTAGATGGACCTTTGTTGGCAAAGTAACGTCTCTGCTTTTGAATATGCTATCTAGGTTGGTCATAACTTTCCTTAGGGAAATGCAATTCTAAACTACAATGAGGTATCACACCACACTGGGAAGAATGGCCATTGCCCAACACACTGCAAACAATAAATGCTGGAGAGGGTGTGCAGACAAGGGAACCCTCTTCCATGGATGCTTGGGATGTAAATTGGAAACAACCACAATGAAGGACACTATGAAGGTTCCTTCAGCCATGGAAGGAAGAATGAAGTTAGAATACTCCCTATCACCATACACAAAAATAAACTCCAAATAGTATAAATATCTAAATACAAGGATGGATACTATGAAATCCTTGAGAAAAATGTAAACAGGACATAATTTGACATAAAATGCATCAAGTTCTTTGTGGACCCACATTTTTAGAATAAAGAAAAATAAACTACAAATCAGAAACCAGGCCAAACTAACCTTAAAAGGATTTGCATTGCAAGGAAAACCCTAAACAAAAGACAAGGACAACACTCAGAATAAGAAAAACAATTTGTAATGAGATGCCTACAAGGAATTCATCTCCAAACTACGCAAGAAGCTTGTGCAACTCAATGTTAAAAATACATACACCGCCCCCCACACACACACAAAAAAAAAAAAAAAAAAAACCAACGGGCCAAATATCAAAATGGATATTTCTCTGAGGAATGCCAACAGACTGCAGTCTGGCACATGAAAAGATGCTCAGCATCACTAATATTCAGTTCAGTTCAGTCTCTCAGTCGTGTCTGACTCTTTGGGACCCCATGAATCACAGCACGCCAGACCTCCCTGTCCATCACCAACTCCCAGAGTTCTCTCAAACTCATGTCCATCAAGTCGGTGATGCCATCCAGCCATCTCATCTTCTGTCATCCCCTTCTCCTCCTGCCCTCAATCCCTCCCAGCATCAGAGTCTTTTCCAATGAGTCAACTCTTTGTATGAGGTGGCCAAAGTATTGGAGTTTCAGCCTCAGCATCAGTCCTTCCAATGAACAC
Organism: Nanger dama; assembly: GCA_917880005.1. NCBI lineage: Eukaryota > Metazoa > Chordata > Mammalia > Artiodactyla > Bovidae > Nanger > Nanger dama. The sequence goes on along the minus strand of CAKJTW010000108.1, from coordinate 2,748,836 downwards.
CCAGGACTGATCTCCTTTAGGATGGATTGGTTGGATCTCTTTGCAGTCCAAGGGACCCTCAAGAGTCTTCTCCAACACCACAGTTCAAAAGCATCAATTCTTCAGTGCTCAGCTTTCTTCACAGTCTAACTCTCACATCCATACATGACATCACTAATATTAGAGAAAGGGAAATCAAAACTCTAATGAGGACTGAGCTTACATTTGTTAGAAAAGGCATCTTAAAGAATAAATGCTTGAGAGGTTTTAGAGAGAAGGGAACCCTCCTGCACTGTTGATTGCAATGTACAGAGATAATCTGGTAGGGAGAAGACTATAGAGGTTCGTTTTAAAAATAACATAGAAACACTTTTAGACCCAGAAATCCCATGATAGGGCATAAATCTGGAGAAAATTTTAAAATGTTAAAAGATGTGGGTCCTCCTTCCCTCTTGGCCTCACTAGGTACAATAGCCAAGTCAGGGAAGCAAGTTAACTGTAGAAATTACAGATGAATGGATACAGACTATCAAGTACGTATACACAATGCAATATAACTCAAACATAAGAAAGTAGGAAATAATGCCAAGTCTAACCACAGGAAAGAATGTAGAGATGATCATTCCAAGAAAAGTAAGGCAGACAGGGACAGACAAGTGTATGATGTCACTTCAAGGTTTAATTAAAAATGCATAAAAATAAACTTTCCCAAAGAGAGACAACCTCACAGACTTAGAAAATAAACTTTCAGTCATCAAGAAAGTAAGATGTGGAGCAGGGAGAAACAAGCTGCTTCAGATTAACAAATGCACACTACTATTTATAAAATAACTCACTAGGACTCACTGTGTAACACAAGGAAACTTACGATACTCTTTAATGACCTATATAGAAAACAATCCAAAAAAAAAAAAAGTATACAACCATGTAGAAGTGAATCAAATTTCAGTAGACTGCAAAACAAACAAACAAACAAAAAAAACCCACAAGGTTGTAATTCAAATTATAGGAAAATTATAGGATAAAAGCAGAGGGAAAACATGCTGACTATTCCCCTCAGGCCATAGTGACCTGGGTTGGTGCAACATCCCTGGAGCCCGACTGGCTTTGGTCCCATGTCTGGACTGTAGTGAGTCTCAGAGAGCTGGGAAGATGTGCTGGTAGTGTGCTACCACCATGGACACGGAGTCTCTTGACTTCTGCATGAGCCGACAGTATCCACATACAGGCGGGAGAAATTAAGAGTCTTGAGTTACCAGATACCGTTAATATATATCAAGTAGATGATCAAAAATTAACTACAGAATAGCATAGGGAAATTTATGTACACACTATAGTCACCTACATGCAAAAAAGAAGCTGAAAGAGAATAAATGAACATCTACATATAACTGAATCACATTCCTCTACAACTGAAACAAACTCTACAATACAAATCAACTTTATTCCAACATAAAATAACAAGGAAATAAGAGGGGGAAAAGAACAGTGAGGCATGAGGTCATGCTCTTCCCTTGTGACCTTTATCTGTACAAAGCCACAAAAAGCAGAGCTGCTGGGCATTTGATATTCACAAGGATGGGGGATGTAAGTAAAAACACCTGCTCTGGAGAAATGACTTAGGGGTTGTCATCAAAAGAATTCAAAACAAAGCAGGCATTTAAATGGACAATTTCAAGAGGTATGTTTAATTCAGACCCTTAAAAAAAAAAATCACATCGCTAAATAGAGAAATGCAAATCTAAACTGTGGTGAGGTATCACATTATACCGGGAGGAATGGCCATTGTCAAACACTCTACAATCAACAAATCCTGAAGAGGATGTGAAGACAAAGGGAAACCTTCTCCAATGATGCTTGGGATGTAATTTGGTAATAGCCACTATGAAGGGCATTCTGAAGGTTTCTTCAGTCATGGAAATGAGAACGAGATTAGAATACTGCCTGACACCATACTCAAATGCCAAAAAGTATATCTAAAAGTGAGGAAAGACACTATAAAATTCTTGAGAAAAATATAAACAGGATATGATTTGACATATTACAGCAAATTCCTTGTGCATCCATATCTTAGAATAATGAAAAATAAACTACAAACCAGAAAAAGGGATTAAACTTAAAAGCATTTGAATACCAAAGGAAATAAAAAACACTCAGAATAGGAACAGATATTTGAGAATGAAGATACCCACAAGGAATTCATCTCCAAAATATATAAACAGCCCCTGCCACTCAATATCAAAAATACATACACCACGAGAAAAAATGAGACGAACTTTGAATGAAAACAGAATAAACAACAAAAGATGCTGACTCTGTTCCATTAAGGCCTTGGTGACCTGGGCTGCTGTCACATCCCTGAAGCCTGGGCAGGCTTGGTTCCCAAGGATGGACTGTCACGGGGCTGACGGAGCTGGGGAGGATGTGCCAGCCAATAAACCCAGCCCCATGGTCCGGGTGAGCCTGCTCCCCTCTGCCCGGGCCCACAACCCCAGATTCAGGAGGGTCCTCCTGCAGTGAAACTATGGCTACTGCACCCAAAGGATGTGGAGCCTCTGGGCTGGAAGAGCTCTGAAAAACACTGTGGGCTCCATGTCTCCTGGGGTTCCTACCTCCAGCCTCCTTCCTTAGGGTCCTCCGTCTGAGGATGAAAGCACTCTCCGTGGTGTTGCAGGAAAGGGGATGTGTCCAGGGGACAGGGGTAAGGAAGGAAGAAGGAATGGGACATAAGCTTTAAGTGCTTCTTCTGGCACCTTCCACTCTTGACAATCCAGGAAGAGGACTTTCCCCAAGGCTCTGGTTCCCTCAGTAACCAGAGGTGGGCATAAAGACATGCTGCCACCTTGTGGCCTATTTCCATAACAACTTTGAAACCATTGCTCACGGGGACTTAATATATATTACCAAGGCCTGCAGGGCTGTAAGTAAAAAACACCTGCCCTCAAGAAATGTCCTAAGGGAGATCATCGGAAAAATATTCAAAGGAGGGAAGACATTTTGAATATTCATTCAAGAAGCTAACTTGAATAAGTAAGTTTAACTCACACTGTTTAAAATGCAAACATGAAAATATGTCAACATCACTAAATATGAGAGAAATGCAAATCAAAACTTCAATAAGGTATCACCTCACACTGATGAGAATGGGCACAGGCAGAAATTCTACAATCAATCAATGCTGGAGCGAGTGTAGAGCACAGGGAACCCTCCTACACTGATGCTGGGAATGGAAAAAGGAGCAGCCACAGTGGAGGACACGGGCAGGTTCCTTAGCATAAAAATGAGAACGAAATTAGACTATTCCCTAAAACCATACACAAAACTAACTGCAAATAGATTAAAGATCTAAATGAAAGGACAGATTTTATGAAACTACTGAAGAAAAAGACAGGACACACTTTGACATAAAATGCAGCATTTGTGATCCACCTCTTAGAATCATGAAAAATAAACAAATGGGACCTAATAAACATTAAAAGCAACTGCACAGAAAAGGAAACCACAAGTGAAAGAAAAGAGAAAACCCTCAGAATGGAAAAAATTCTTGCAAACGAAGATACTCACAGGGAATTTATCTCCAACACATACAACTTGTACAACACAATATCAGAAAACAAACAATACAATAAAAAAAATCAGACAAAGATCTAAATGCACATTTCTCCAAAGAAGGCATGCTGCTGCTGCTAAGTCACTTCAGTCATGTCTGACTCTGTGTGACCCCATAGACAGCAGCCCACCAGGCTTCCTCGTCCCTGGGATTCTCCAGGCAAGAACACTGGAGTAAGTTGCTATTTCCTTCTCCAATGCATGAAAGTGAAAAGTGAAAGTGAAGTCGCTCAGTCGTGTCCGACTCTTCACAACCCCATGGACTGCAGCCTACCAGGCTCCTCTGCCCATGGGATTTTCCAGGCAAGAGTACTGGAGTGGGGTGCCATTGTCTTCTCTAAAAAAAGGGACAGACATGGCTATAAAGCACATGAAAATATGCTCAATTTCACAAGTTCTTCAGTTCAGTCGCTCAGTCGTGTCTGACTCTGCAACCCCAGGGACTGCAGCATGCCAGCTTCCCTGTCCATCACCAACTCCCAGAGCTTACTCAAACTCACGTCCATCGAGTTGGTAATGCCATCCAACCATCTCATCTTCTGTCATCCCCTTCTCCTCCCACCTTCAATCTTTCCCAGCATCAGGGTCTTTTCCAAGGAGTCAGCTCTTCACATCAGGTGGCTAAAGTATTGGAGTTTCAGCTTCAACATCAGTCCTTCCAATGACTATTCAGGACTGATTTCCTTGAGGGTGGACTGGTTGGATTTCCTTGCAGTCCAAGGGACTCTCAAGAGTCTTCTCCAACACCACAGTTCAAAAGATCAATTCTTCTGCACTCAGCTTTCTTTATAGTCCAACTCTCACACCCATACATTACTAGTGGAAAAACCACAGCTTTGACTAGATGGACCTTTGTTGGCAAAGTAATGTCTCCGCTTTTGAATATGCTATCTAGGTTGGTCATAACTTTCCTCCCAAGGAGTAAGCGTCTTTTAATTTCATGGCTGCAGTCACCATCTGCAGTGATTTTGGAGCCCCCAAAATAAAATCAGCCACTGTTTCCCCATCTATTTGCCATGAAGTGATGGGAGTGGATGCCATGATCTTATTTTTATGAATGTTGAGCTTTAAGTCAACTTTTTCATTCTCCTCTTTCAGTATCATCAAGAGGCTCTTTAGTTCTTCTTCACTTTCTGCCATACAGGTGGTGTCATCTACATATTTCTACATATTTCTCCCAGCAATCTTGATTCCAGCTAGTTCTTCCTCCAGCCCAGAGTTTCTCATGATGTACTCTGCATATAAGTTAAATAAGCAGGGTGACAATATACAGCCTTGACATACTCCTTTTTCTATTTGGAGCCAGTCTGTTGTTCCATGTCCAGTCTAACTGTTACTTCCTGACCTGCATACAGATTTCTCAAAAGGCAGGTCAGGTGGTCTGATATTCTCATCTCTTTCAGAATTTTCCACAGTTTATTGTGATCCACACAGTCAAATGCTTTGGCATAGTCAATAAAGCAGAAATAGATGATTTTCTGGAACTCTCTTGCTTTTTCAATGATCCAGTGGACGTTGGCAATTTGATCTCTGGTTCCTCTGCCTTTCCTAAAACCAGCTTGAACGTCTGGAAGTTCACAGTTCACGTATTGCTGAAGCCTGGCTTGGAGAATTTTGAGCATAACTTTACTAGCATGTGAGATGAGTGCAATTGTGCAGTAGTTTGAGCGTTCTTTGGCATGACCTTTCTTTGTCATTGGAAAGGCAGTATGGTTGGTCTAAATGACCATATCAAAAAACCTACAACAGTAAATTCTGCAGAGGCGGTGGAGAGAAGGGAACTCTCTCACACTGTTGGTGGGAATGTAATTCGATATACCCACTAGGAAGAACATTATGGAGGTTCTTAGAAAACTAAAACTAGAAGTACCAAGTGATCCAGCAATACCATACCTAGGTGTAGATCCAGAGAAAACCAAAATATAAAAAGACACTTGCACCCCAAAGCTCATGGCAGCCCTAGGTACAATAGCAAAGACACAGAAGCAACTTAAGTGTACAAAGACAGATGAATGGATACAGAAGATGGGGTACATATACACAGTGCAATATTACTCAGAAATAAAAAGGATGAAACAATGACATTTCCAGTTACAGGGAAGAAACCAGAGGTGATTACACTAAGTGAAGAAAGTGAAACAGGGAGACAAGCATCATAGGATATCACTTCTGGCTGAATCTAAAAATGGATACAATGAATTTCATTACAAAGAGAAACAGAGTCACAGACTCAGAAAAGAAACTTGATGAGCAGGGAGTAATTAGGGGGTTCAGATCAATGTATACACATTAAAACAGCTGCTGTTTTGTTTAGTCACTCAATTGTGTCCAACTCTTTGCAACCCCATGGACTGTAGGCTGCCAGGCTCATCTGTCCATGGGATTTCCCAGGCAAGAAGACTGGAGTGGGTTGCCGTTTCCTTCTCCAGGGGATCTTCCTGGACCAGGGATCGAAACGGTGTCTCCTTAAGTCTCTTGCTTTGCAGGTGGATTCCTTACCACTGATCCAACAGGGAAGCCATAAAACACTTGCTGAAGGGCTCTTAACAGTCAAAAGTCCAAGAGGACTTTAAATGACACCTGCACTCAAGAAATGTCCTGAGGTAAATCATCGCAAAAGCATTCCAAACAGGGTCAAGTTTCTAGAAGCCAGTTTCAAGAGGTAAACTGTACTCACAAGGTGTAAAATGATAAAAGCACATGGAAAGATGCTCCACATCAATAGCTATTAAATCAATGCCAATCAAAGCTTCAATAAGGTATTGCCTTACATTAGTCACAGTGGCCATCGTTGAAAAGATCTACAAAGAGTAAATACCGTAGAGAATGTGTGGAAAAAGGAATCCTCCTACAATCTTGGTGGGAATGTAAATGGTGAAGCCACTACGGAAAACAGCATGGATGTTCCTTGAAACACTAAACAGAGAGGTATCATATGATCCTGCAATCCCATTCCTGGACTCAGGTCCAGAAAAAAATCATTCAAAATGACACGTGCACCTCGATTTTCAGGGCAACACTATTTACAACAGCCAAGACAGGGAATCCCCCAGAATGTCCAGTGACAGAAATGTGAAGGCTATGAGGTACATCTATACACTGGAATACTACTCAGTCATAAAACAAAGTGAAATAATGATATTGGCAGCAGCATGGATGAACCAAGAAATTATAATTCCATGTGAGGTAAGTCAGAGAGACAGATATGTGATATATACAGGTGGAATGTATAAATTCATACCAGTGAACTAATGTACCACACAGACTCACAGCCTGAGAAAACTGAATTCTAATTATCAAAAGAAAGTTAGAAGAGAGGGATAAATTAATAGTTTGGGATGAAAATACATGCACTAATATATATCAAGTTGATAACAGATCACGTTTTCTGAACAGAACAGGTAACTGTACTGGAAAAATTGTAATAACCTATATGAGTAAAAAAGCAGAAAAAGAATAGATATACATCTAGGTATAACTGAATCAAGTTCATATACACCTAAACAAACAAACAAAACAACAGAAATCAACTGTGCTCCGATATAAAATAACAACTAAATTACAAGTTAAATTGTCTGAGCTCAGTGTAGGGGACACCAGGCAGTGATGACCGCTATGATTAGATAAGGGATATGCTATGATATTAATATGACACCACCAAAGATTTTCACTCAGCAAAACACAGAGCACCAATCCACTCAAAGGTGCCTGACCTCATGTGAATGCGACAAGACGAAGAGAAGAAAAAGGACCCCAGGTTAATCAGGTCAACACCCTCAATGCAGACGGTGGGACTCTCCGAGGGGAGAAAACACACTGTAGGTAAAGAACAGATAGGGGGTCTCCAGGCACAGGATCCTGACCCGTGTGGATGGGGTGAGACCCCCGCAATCCCCAGACCCTGCACCTGGGGTTGCACGGCCTTTGGTTAGGACCCCATGTCACTGCTGGTTGGGCCCCTAAAGTGAAACGAGTGAGTTTCTGTAAACTTCTGTGACAGTAGAAAGACGTGTACGGTCAGTCTTCTCTCCCACAACTCTCCCAGAGAAGTCCTCCTCTTCTCCCTTTCGTTCTGTGTGAGAGTAACCGTTTTCAGAGCTGTCATGATAATGTGGAACACATTACCTTGGTTCTTGCAGGCTCGGTCCTTTCTCGTTCCACTGAAGTGTTGACAAAACACACGCCAGGCGCAGGGCTGGGAGACGAGGGGCAGGTCTGGTCTTTGCTGAGGAGGGACGGTCGACTGGAAGGAGGTCAGAGTAGCAACTTCACTTGCTGCCCACTGGCTTTTCACCTGACCCGTGTGCCCTGCAATCAATTCACCAGGTGAACCTGCCTCCCTTCCCGCCATGCTCGTGCTGGTGAATTGGAATAATTACCAGGTAGCCACCTGAGGAGTCTCCAGGAGCCCCAGGGAGGGTGAACCTCACGGGGGTAAAGAAGAAAACAGGCACAGGACTGTATAAAATCAATGCCATAAAGCATTAATTCCTAAACACCAGCGAAATTCTCATGTATTCTCCCCTTTTTTCTTAGCTTTGTATGTAAGGTCTCCCCACACACATGATCCTAACCCATGGAGACTACACAGTCCCCAGACCACCCACCTGGGGGTCACATGTCCCCACAGTCAGGACACCATGGCTGTGGTCAGTGGGCCCCGATGTAAATAAGTCTGGTCCCTGGGGCCTCTGAGACCCTAGAAAGAAGTGTAGGGACCATCTCCTCTCCCCACAATTGTCCCTGAGAAGTTAGGCCCCTCCTGTTTTCACTTTGGTTCTGTGTGATTTTTTACTGGTTTGAAAGCTCATGCTAGAGGTGAACACACTATTTTGGTTCTGGCAGGCTCTGTCTTTCTTGTCCCGCTGAGGTGCTGAGAAAACAGGAGAGCCGGGCTGAAAGACAAGGGGCAGCTCTGTTCTCTTTGGAGGAGAGAGTCGACTGGAAGGAGGTCACAGCAGCAGCCTCACCTGCTGCCCATTGACTTTTGCCCGATCCCTGTGCCCTGGAATCAATTCACCAGGTGACCCTGCCTCCCTAAATGTGCTGGAACATTGGAATAATTACTAGTTAGCCCACCTGAGGAGTCTCAAGGAACCCCAGGGAAGGTGAATCTGGCAGGGAGAAAGACTACGAACCCTACCACAACACTGACCCCTGGGAGGGCCATGGAACCCCACTCAGAGAAGAGCACGGTCACCCAGAGAAGCCCATCTCAGCTCCAGTCCCCAGACATCTGAGCACTGACATTCAGACAAAAGCACAGAGTTTTCCAGGACAGAGGCCAGGCCGGGTCTCTACCCAGGTCTCCATGTCCTAGTGCAGAGAGTTCAAGGTCAGGCCTAGACGTTCTCACTGCAGAAACCACACGGTCTCATCTAAACATCAGTGTAGACAAGACTTGGAGAGGTCTAAACCTACCATGTAGATGGAACTTGGTCGGGTTCAAACTAGTTTAGGGCTGGTCTCCCAGGAGGCACAGGTCACACACATGCAGGGTCTCTCACCGTTGGACGGGTCCCCATCCTCCTGTGGGAGCAAGAATGTAGATTTCTTGAAAAAGAAATTATCACTGGGCTCCACACTTCACCCACATCAGGAAACTGAAAGAATCTGTGTCATTAAAGATTTCAACAGGCAAAACAACAATGTTACCAGTTTCTTTGGCCATGATGGTCTGGTGCAGGGGAGATCCAGGAACTTCTCAGAGTGCAGCCCAGTGTCCTGTAAAGACAAACCGGAAGCGGCCTGATTCCAGTATCCCAGGCTTCCAGCAGAAGGTGAACACACTGGAAATATTCTGGAAAAGTACATTCTTTATCAGTATAAAAATATATTGTTGAAATTGCAAGCATATTAACTATTATTTGCAAACTTAAAATATTCTTAAAATCTTGATCTTTGTGAACCCTGATCTTTGCGGTTTCTATTGTTTCCTTTGGCTCAGATTTTCTAGGTAGAAGCCAGCCATCATTTCAAACTACTTTCATCTAATTCTGTTATTTGTTATATGAATGAAGAATCACACTTAAAAATAAAATTCCTGCCAACAGTTAGTGACTCAAAGAGCACATGAGCTGCAGGAACTTTTCTTCTAACAGTTTCATTTTTCTCCATAAAGAAAATCAGGCCCCCTGGTTTTTGCTTCTCTGTTCAAACTGAGTTAGAATGAAATTGATATTCATATCAATAGGTAACATTTTGGAGGTTTGAAATGTCATACCAGGGTAACAGGGCCTGGAGAAAAGGGAATGCTCCTATGCTGCTGAAGGGAAGGCCTATCATAAAAATAGCTAAAACTCAAATTGGACTTAATTATGACAGTATGTGAAAAATATAGAGTATGAACCAAGGGTCTACATATAGCAGGCAATATGTGAAAACAAATTTGATATCTTAGATGTGAGAGTAAAGGTTTTTGTCAGATACGCAGCAAGGTATTCACAAATTCCTTTTGAATACTGCATGTATCTTTTCAAATTATAGCTTTGTCTGATGTATCCCTAGGAGTGGGATTGCTGGATCATATGGTGACTGCAGTCACGAGATGAAAAGATGTTTGCTCCTTGGAAGAAAAGCTATGACCAGCCTAGATGGCATACTAAACAGCAGAGATATTACCCTGCCAACAAAGGTCTAGCTAGTCAAAGCTATGGCTTTTCCAGTAGTCATGTATGGATGTGAGGGTTAGACTATAAAGCTGAGCGCTGAAGAATGGATACTTTCGAACTGTGGTGTTGGAGAAGACTCTTGAGAGTCCCTTGGACTGCAAGGAGATCCAACCAGTCCATCCTAAAGGAAATCAGTCCTGAATATTCATTGGAAGGACTGATGCTGAAGCTCCAAAACTTTGACCACCTGATGCAAATAACTGACTTTAAAAAGACCCTAATGCTGGGAAAGATTGAGGCAGGAGGAGAAGGGGATAAAAGAGGATGAGATGGTTGGATGGCATCACCGACTTGATGGACATGAGTTTGAGCAAGCTCTGGGAGTTGATGATGAACAAGGAAGCCTGGTATGCTACAGGCCATGTGGTCACAAAGAGTCGGACACGACTGAGCAACTAACACACACACATGTGCATCTTTGAGCAGTTTTAGAGACCTGCATTGCTCCCCATAAACGTCCCATTGTGTTGGGACCAAGGTCCACTTCCCAATAAAAGCTGTTCCTTGAGCAACTTCAGTCACTGACCAGGTGGCTCATGGTGAGACCATCATGTCAGCTGACATTTCCTACATCTCAGGCCTCAGATTGACCATTCCATTTGAGGTGTAACAGTTTGCCCTGCTGATACAGCTTCACCTCTTTCTGTATGACTAGGTGAGTTGTTAATGATGTTTTAGGATTCTGTAAGATTAACAGCCCTCTGATAGCAAGATATATGTCTTAAAGTTACACCAGGACATGGGGATTACACCATGAGCCTAAGAGAGCTTTTCACCAAAATAGTTTCTTGATGGAATCTCTATTTTTAAAAATTTCCCATTTTTATTTTGCTAATTTTTGGGATTATTTTGTGCAGATAGCCATCAACATTTATTTTAAGTTGAAGTACAGTTTATTTCCAACACTGCATTAGTTTTGGGTGTACAACAGAGTGAATCACTATTTTTATGGATTATACTCCATTTAAAGTTATTACAAATAGAGTCTGTATTTCCTTGTGCTGCAGAATATATGCCTATAGCTACTGACTTCATACCTAGCAGTTTCTCTCTCTGGCCCTGACACCCGTCTTGCCTGCCCCCTCCCTCTCCCCACTGGCAGCCTCTAGTTCTCTGTATCTGAGTCTGTTTCTGTTTCATGGATAAGTTCATTGGTGTCATGTTTTAGATTTCACATAGAAGTGATAATGCATGGTATTTCTTTTTGTCTTTCTGACATATCACTTACTATGATAATGTCTAGGGTTATATTGCTGAAAACCCATTATTTTAACCTTTTTATAGCTGAGTAGTATTCAGTATGTATCTCATATATGAAAACCTAGGTATATATTTCATATATGAAAACCTATGAAGGCTAGGTATATATTTCATATATGAAAATATGAGTATATATATATAGATATATATTTGGAGTGTGGAATCCTTTGCTATTGCTCTTTAACCGAAAGAATAAAAATTTTACTATAACTTATAATGATGATAATTCTTACAACTTGGGCTTCGTAAGATGTGTTTCACTGGGACTTCTACGGCAGTAGTTTTTAAACCTTGGGGTGCTTCAGAATCAGATGGAGGATTTATGAACTCAAATTGTCAGACTGAAGTTCCAGAGCTTTTGATTTAGTAGACTTGCAAATACCAGTCCAGGGACCATAAAGAAATTTACTGTCTTTTGAGTAATGCCTTAAAGACTGAAGATAACCCTTCTAATTCAAGTACACTGTCTTACATCTTAATACATACAAAAGTTTTACTTTGAAACTAGAAGATTGCTAAGTGATTTCCATTTATAGGGCACTGCAAACTGAAATCAATATGTGAGTATCAAAAATAATGAAAATAAAATGTGTCTTCAGAGAACACTGACAGAGGAACTTAAGTTTAAAAAAACATATTTACCCTGTAATTAGATTCACTGGCTACACTTGACTGATAAATTCTTTGTAAAGCAAAAATTATGTGATTTTTAAAAATTCTCATCAAAATTAGTTTCCTAATGGAATCTCCCAGTTTTAAAAATCTCCCACTTTTATTTTGCTCTTTGCTGAGTAATATCTATATATCTTTCATATATGAAAAGAGGTATATATTTCATATATAGCAATATAGATATATATATCTTATATGAAAATATAGGTATATATCTCTCATATGACAATATAGGAACATATCTCATATATGAAAATAGAGGTATATATTTTTATATCATAAAATTAAAAACTTTCATAAATTAAAATTTTTCAAACAATTTTTCAAACAATTAAAGTCTTTCATTGCATGGTTCCCAACAAACTGGAAAATCCTTAAAGAGACAGGAATACTAGACCACCTTGCCTGTCTCCTGAGAAACCTGGATGCAAGTCAAGAAGCAACAGTTAGAACCGGACATGGAATAATGGACCAGTTCCAACTGGGAAAGGAGTACATCAAGGCTGTATATTATCACCCTGCTTATTTAACTTATATGCAGTGTTGTTGTTGTTCAGTTGCCCAGTCGTGTCTGACTCTTTGCGACCCCATGGACTGCAGCACACCAGGCCTCCCTGTCCCTCACCATTTGCCAGAGTTTGCCCAAGTTCATGTTCATTGCATTGCTGATGCCATCCACCCATCTCATCCTCTGATACCCTCTTCTCCTTCTACCCTCAATCTTTCCCAGCATCAGAGGCTTTTCCAGTGAGTCATTTGTTTGCATCAGATAACCAAAATCCTGGAGCTTCAGCTTCAGCATCAGTTCTTCCAGTGAATATTTAGGGTTGATCGCCCTTAAGATCAGAGAAGGTGATGGCACCCCACTCCAGTACTCTTGCCTGGAAAATCCCATGGACGGAGGAGCCTGGTGGGCTGCAGTCCATGGGGTCATTAAGAGTCGGACACAACTGAGTGACTTCACTTTCACTTTTCACTTTCATGCATTGGAGAGGAAATGGCAACCCACTCCAGTGTTCTTGCCTGGAGAATCCCAGGGATGGGGGAGCCTGGTGGGCTGCCGTCTATGGGGTCACACAGAGTTGGACACAACTGAAGTGACTTAGCTTAGCAGCAGCCCTTAAGATTGGAGAAGGCAATGGCAACCCACTCCAGTACTCTTGCCTGGAAAATCCCATAGACGGACGAGCCTGGTAGGCTGCAGTCCATGGGGTTGGTAAGAGTCAGACACAAATGAGCGACTTCACTTCCACGCACTGGAGAAGGCAATGGCAACCCACTCCAGTGTTCTTGCCTGCAGAATCCCAGGGACAGCGGAGCCTGGTGGGCTGCTGCCTATGGGATCACACAGAGTCAGACATGACTGAAGCGATTTAGCAGCAGCAGCAGCAGACCTTAAGATTGACTGGTTTGATCTCCATGCTGTCCAAGGAACTTTCAAAAGTCTTCTCCAACAGCACAGTTAGAAGGCATCAATTCTTTGGCATTCTGCCTTCTTTATAATCCAGTTCTCGCAACCATACGTGACCACTGGGAAGACCATAGCCTTGACTGTACAGACCTTTGTCAGCAGAGTTAATGCCTCTGGTTTTCAACACACTGTCTAGGTTTATCATCGCTTTCCTGCCAAAGCAATCGTCTTCTGATTTCATGGCTGCAGTCACCATCCATAGTGATTTTAGAGCTCAAGAAGAGGAAATCTGTCACTACTTCCACATTTTCCCTTCCATTTGCCATGAAGTAATGGGGCTGGATAACATGATCTTAGATTTTTAATATTTAGTCTTGAGCCAGCTCTTTTACTCTCCTCCTTCACTCTCATCAAGAAGCACTTCAGTTCCTCTTCACATTCTGCCATTATAGTGGTATCATCCACATATCTGAGGTTGCTGATGTTTCTCCTGCCTATCATGATTCCAGCTTGTAACTCATCCAAGTTTGTTTATAGGTTAAACAAACAGGGTGACAACAGATAGCCCTGTTGTATTCCTTTCTCGATCTTGAACCAATCAGTTGTTCCATACAGGGTTCTAACTGTTGCTTCTTGACCCGCATACAGGTTTCTCAGGAGACAGGTAAGAAGATCTGGTATTCCCATCTCTTTAAGAGCTTTCCACAGTTTGTCATGATATATATAGTCAAAGGCTCTAGCATTGCTGATGAAACAGAGATAGATGTTTTCCTGAAATTCCCTTGCTTTCTCTATAATCCAGTGAATGTTGGCAATTTGATCTTTAGTTTCTCTTCCATTTCTAAATTCAGCTTGGACATCTGGAAGTTCTTGATTCACAAAACGCTGCAGCCTAGCATGCAAGATTTTAAGTCTGACCTTACTAGCATGGGAGATGAGTTATCTGATGATTAGCACATTCTTTGGTACTACCCTCCTTGGGAACTGGAATGAGTTTTTTCCAGTCCCGTGGCTGCTGCTGGGTCTTCCAGATTTGCTGACATAATGGATGAAAAACCTTGATGGCATCATCCTTAGGGCTTTGAATAATCCTGCTGGAATTTCATCACATCCACTAACTTTATTAACAGAAGTGCTTAAGGCCCACTTTTCACACTCCAGAATGTCTGGCTCTGGGTGATGAACCACACCATCCTAGTAATCCAGTTCATTAAGATCTTTTTTATACAGTTCTTCCGTGTATTCTTACCATCTTTTCTTGATCTCTTCGGTGTCTACTAGGTCTCTACCATTTTTTATCTTTTATTACACCCATCTTTGGGCAGAATGCTCCCTGATATTTCCCATTTTCCTGAAGAGATCTCTAGTCTTTCCCCGTTCGTTGTTTTCTTCTGTTATTAAGCACTGTTCATTGAAGAAGGCCTTCTTATCTCTCCTAGATGTTCTTTGGAACTCTGCATTTAATTGGATGCACGTTTCCCTCTTTCCCTTGCTTTTCACTTCTCTCCGTTCTTCCGCTATTTGTAAAGCCTCCTTAGATAATCACTTTGCCTTCCTGCTTTTCTTTTTCTTTGGGATGGTTTTGTTTGCCATCTCCTGTATAGTATTATGGACTTCTGTCCGTAGTTTTTCAGGCACACTCTTAACCAGATCTAGTCCCTTAAATCTATTCATTACCTCTACTGTGAATCCATATAGGATTTGATTTAAGTCATACCTGGCTGGCCTAGTGTTTTTCCTAGGTTTTCTCTCATTTAAGCCTGAATTTTGCTATGAGAATCTAATGAGCTGAGCCACAGTCAGATCCAGGTCTTGTTTTTGCTGACTGTATACAGCTTCTCCATCTTCAGCTATAAAGAATGTAATCAATTTGATTTCAGTAATGACCATTTGGTGAGGTCCATGTGTAAAGTCATCTCTTGTGTTGTTGAAAAAGGGTCAACAACATGAAGGATCCCCTTCATGGATCACTGTCTTGTCGTGGCAAAGGGGCTTGTGTAATTAAATGAAGCTATGAGCCACGCTGTGCAGGGCCACCCAAGATGGACAGGTTATAGCAGAGAGTTCTGACAAAACATGATCCACTAGAGGAGGGAATGGCAAACCATGCCAGTATACTTGCCGTGAGAACCTCATGAACTGTATAAAAGGCTAT
The DNA here is from genome assembly GCA_917880005.1 of Nanger dama. Classification (NCBI taxonomy): domain Eukaryota; kingdom Metazoa; phylum Chordata; class Mammalia; order Artiodactyla; family Bovidae; genus Nanger; species Nanger dama. The sequence goes on along the minus strand of CAKJTW010000108.1, from coordinate 2,733,079 downwards.
ATGCAGAGTACACCATGTGAAATGCCGGGCTGGATGAATCACAAGCTGGAATAAAGATTGCTGGGAGAAATATTAACAACCTCAGATATGCAGATGATACCACCCTAGTGGCAGAAAGTGAAGAAGAACTAAGAGCTTCTTGATGAGGGTGGAAGAGGAAAGTAAAAACACTGGCTTAAAACTCAACTTAAAATCATGGCATCCAGTCCTATCACATCATGGCAAATAGATGGGGAAAAAAAAAAATGCATGCTTGGCAGATTTTCTTTTCTTGGGCTCCAAAATCACTGGGCTTCACATTTCATGAAATTTGACTGCAGCATGAAATTAAAAGACATTTGCTCCTTTGAAGAAAACCTATGACAAACTTAGATAGCATATTAAAAAGCAAAGACATCACTTTGCTGACAAAGGTTTGTATAGTCAAAGCTATGGTTTTTCCAGCAGTCATGTATGGATGTGAGAGTTGGACCACAAAGAAGGCTGAGCACCGAAGAACAGATGCTTTTGAACTGTGGTGCTAAAGAAGACTCTTGAGAGTTCCTTGGACAGAAAGGAGGTCAAACCAGTCCATCCTAAAGGAAATCAACACTGAATATTCATTGATGCAATGCTGAAGCCTCATCCACCTCATGCAAAGATCCGAGTCATTCAAAAAGACCCTGATGCTGGGAAAGATTGAGGGCAGGAGGAGAAGGGGGCAACAGAGGACGAGATGATTAGATGGCATCACCAACTCAATGGAACTAAGTTTGAGCAAACTCCAGGAGAGAGTGAAGGACAGAGAAGACTGGCATGCTGCAGTCCACGGAGTCACAAACAGTTGGACACAACTTAGCTACTGAACAACAACAACAACAAAGTATTAAAAATGTTCATAAAGTGAAGATGTTTCTGAAAATTTAAAACCATGAAATTAAAAACTACTTCAAATTAAAAACTTCCTCATATTAAAATTAGAAAATTATTTATAAAATAAAAAATTTCTACTCCATGAGACACGTTATTCAGAAAATCAAAAGATGAACCACAGACTGGAAGAAAGCATTTCCAAAACACATAACAAGTAAAGGATCTGTATTCAAATTAGACCAAAGAGCCCCATTTACATTTGGTAAAGACTGAAAAACACACCTGGCCAAAGAATATAAACAGATATGTATATAGATATTTTTATCAAGATACAACTTCTTATATCTCTGTATTGATGTTAACATCTCTGGGTAGGTAGATATTTATATCTCTCAGTAGATAAATATATATATATGTGTAGATAGATATCCATAAAATTAAAACTTCCATAAAAATAATAATTTTCATAAACTGAATAACTGGTATAAATTGAATAACTTTCATAAAATTAATAACCTTCATACAATTTATAACATTCATATTACTCACTTCCTTACAATTACTCACTTTCATATGAGTAAAACCTTAGAAAAAATAAAAATTATAAAATTATTTATAAAATTAAAATCTTTTACTGTATGAAATACCTTATGCAGAAAATCAAATAATGAACCACAAACTGAAAGAGACTATTTCCAAAACACATGTCAGATAAAGGATCTATACTCAAATTATATCAAACAGCTCCATTAAAATTTGCCAAGGACTGAAACACAAAACTGGGGGAAAAAAGATAAATAGATAATAAATAAGGAAGAAAGAAGGACTAGGGTGGGATAGAGATGCCCCTTGAGACAGCTAACCCTAGGATCTGATGTTCCCTCACCTGGTCAATGTCCTGAGAAAACCATCATTCAAACAGGCATGTGAACCCCCAGCTTCATTGTACCCCTACATATAATAGACAGATTAAATCTTAAAGAAATGTGGTACATATATACAATGGGCCATTACTCAGACATGAAAACTGCCCCTGAAATTATGAAATTATGCCACTGGTCACAAGGTTGAACCCTGGAAGATCAAACACTAAGTGGAGTCAGCAACAGAGGAAGAAAATAGCAGATGATGTCCCTTGTAGGCAAAGTTAAACAAAGAAATACATTGGAAGTAATTTACAACACCAAAGGAGACTCAGAGCTTCAAACACACAAAAAAGAATCCAGAAAAAGAAAAGGGCTAGGGATGAATTAGCTCAGTACTAATGTAAACACAGAAATCTGTATCTGTAATAGATGAGCCACTAGGATTATCTCCTTCCTTCCTTCCACCTATGCACTGAAATCTTATCTCTAACATACCTGCAGAAATCTGTATCTGCATTAGCTAATCCACAAGGATTATCTCCTGCCTTCCTTTCTTCTATTTACATATACACAGAAATACTTATATCTAACATATAAATAAATACCTGTCACTATAATAGATAATCCACAAGGAATATCTCCTTCCTTGTTCCTTGCACATATAAAAACATTTGTATCTCTGATAGTTCCTCCACAGGGACCTGATGTTCCCATAGAGAACTTTACTCCACCTTGTTCAATAATCTCTATGGCAAAAGAACAAAAAGTACAAATATGCTATATGATTAAGTCATAACTGAATCAGTCTGTTGTATACTTCTTGCAGTGAAAAAGGGGAGAAAAAAAAGGAATGAATTTTCTCTTTCCCTTTCCTGAGAACAAAAGAAGGTAAAGGGAACAGTGAGCGGGCCTGAACATTCCTACTTTTTTACTTTAACTGCTCCTAACTCGGCATGTCTGTAACTGAGTTTGCTTTTCTGCAGCCTAACTCTGCAGGCCTTACAGTTCACATTTTCTTTAGACTCTATGCTAAATACATCCCGTATCTGTTTACAACACCCTTTCCCTTGTGTTACACATCAGAAAGAAGGCCACAGAGCCACTGAATGGCCAGACTCAATGACTGAGCTACTGACTCCAGCCTGTGACTGTCTTTGAAATGGTTAAATGAAAATATCTCCTGCCATATTAATGAACGAGAAATGTCACCGCCATTAGAGATTTCTGGCCTCCAAATGTGAATGCAGGCACCCCAGATTGTGATCCAGGGGATGCTGCTGCCACCCCACACCCTGGTGATTGCTGAGGGGCTGGGGGTGCGGGAAGCAAGGTAAGCAAGGAGACAGGACTGGCCCCGATGGCTGAGGAGCGCGGGAAATGAGTGGATGCTGTGACCCCGAGGCTGCACCTCCTCAGACACAGGATGCTAGATTCCTTAACCTGATACCTGATCTTTGATGTGCCGACTGCCTGCTCCCTGTGTTACAAACTTGTATATAGCCTGACTTACCCTCTGCCTCCTTGGAGCAGTTTTCTCAGAGCTACTGAGATGCTCTCTCCCAGGTTTGAAGTCCTAAACATTCTCACCAAATAAAATAACTCTCTATTATCAGGTTGTGAGTATATTTTATAGTTGACAAAACAATGCATGAGGTAGAAATCAAGATCCTGTCACCTTTGTCCCTCATCTTATATAAGCCTCTAGACTCCTCATGGAGCAGGGGCACAGATCTTGAGGCATGAGACTACTGTGTTCCACTCTTTGCCAGATGAGAATTAAAGCCACCTTTCTATTTCCTGCAAACTCTGTCTCCATGTTTCATTCAGCTTCAGTGGGCAGAGAGGCCAAGATTTTGGCCAGCAACACACTGAGGACAAGCACAAAACTGGAGATCAACTAGACTTCAACGTAGCATTGGCATGAGATTAAAGACAAGAAACTAATGTCTAGTTTATTCCCTCTGACCTGCTGGACTAAGGATGCTATTTGATCCCGAGAATGTGATTAGGCCTGAATCCCAGGGCTGGACTGGGTGGGGTGGGGTCGAGACAGACAGGCAGGATGCCCTTCATTGAGATCTGTTTCAATCCTGTACTCACTGTTTTTCTGGCTGGGACCAGAATCCCTAGTACACCCCAACGATGGTGCCCTGACTCTCTGGGCTCGAAGGCAAGGGTAAAGTCACCAAGTATCCAGGGCCTTGGCGCTGGGGTCCCCAGCTAAAGCCTTCTTCCTGAGAGTGCAGCCCCCTTGGCACCTCAGCAGGGAGCAGTGCCCGAGGTAGGCATGAAGCTAGAGGGGAGGCTGAAGCTTCAGTGGGCAAGAAGTGGTGAGATATAAGCATTTGGGTGTTTGCTCAGGTGCTTTCTACTCTAATTCACAGCCCAGGAAGTCGGCTTTCCTAATGCTCTAAGTTACAGGTGGAACCAGAGTTGGGCGTGAAGGGGACATTTCCTGAAACTACAACTTGCCCACCAGTGCTTACTGCTGCTGCTGCTGCTAAGTCACTTCAGTCTGTGCAACCCCATAGACGGCAGCCCACCAGGCTCCCCGTCTCTGGGATTCTCCAGGCAAGAACACTGGAGTGGGTTGCCATTTCCTTCTCCAGTCCATGAAAGTGAAAAGTGAAAGTGAAGTCACTCAGTTGTGTCCGACTCTTCACGACCCCATGGACTGCAGCCCACCAGGCTCCTCCGTCCATGAGATTTTCCAGGCAAGAGTGGGGGTGCCATTGCCTTCTCTGACCAGTGCTTACAGGCACCTCCAATTCAAAAGGCCTGTGGGGCAGTTAATGATACCTGCCCTCAGGAAAGTCCTGTGGCAGGTATTAGAGATAAATTCCAAACACAACTGACTTTCATGAAACCAATGTCAAAGGTCAATTTTCCTCATTACCCTTTAAGGAAATTTAAAAAGAGAGAGAAAAAAAGAACCCAAACAACCACAGGACAAGATTCTCAGCATCCTGAATTATTACAGGAATGATGCCAATCAAAATGATAACAAGAAATCATATCCCATTTGACAAAATGGCCATCCTAACAGTCTGCAAACAGTACATGAAGGAGAGAGCTGGGAGATAATGGAATCTCCTTTCAAGTTCCCTGCGAACAGACATTGGCAACAACCCCTTGAAGGGATAGCCTGCACAGGGCAGAACAAAACAGTCGAGAGGGGTAAAGCTAGGATTCTTATACCCACACCTGGGCCTACATTACAAAAACACCATCATTCAAAATGACACAAACGCTCCTAACTTCGCTGGAGTTGTACTTCCACTTGCCAAGACAGACCCAAGAAAAGGTCCACTGGCAGATAAAATCTTAAAGAAATGTGGCACATATATACAAGGAGCTATTACTCAGATTTCAAATATTGCCACTGAAATTATGAAATGATGCCAATGGTTCCCACAAGGATGGACCTTGGAGGAAAATACACTAAGTGAAGTCAGCAACAGAGGAAGATAATAGCAGATGATGTCCTTTGAGGGCAAAATTGAAAAAAAAAAGAGAGATACAGAAGAAGTAATTTACAATATAAAAAGGGACTCTAAGATCAAACACAAACAATTCCAAAGGAAAAAAGGGAAGTGCCAGATACATATTAGGAAGTTGCTATTACCTTATACACAGAAATGTGAATCTGTAATAGGTAGTCCAGAAGGATTATCTTCTTTCACATATACAAAAAAATCTGTATCTCTAATAGATATTCCACAAGGACCTGATTTTCAGCACAGGGAATTCTACTCAACCTTGTTCAATAGCTTCTATGTCAAAAGAATTGATAAAAAGAACAGATATGCTGTATATGCTGCTGCTAAGTCACTTCAGTCGTGTCCGACTCTGTGCGACCCCATAGACAGCAGCCCACCAGGCTCCCCAGTCCCTGGGATTCTCCAGGCAAGAACACTAGAGTGGGTTGCCATTTCCTTCTCCAATGCATGAAAGTGAAAAGTGAAACTGAAGTCACTCAGTCGTGTCCAACTCTTAGCGATGCTGTGGACTGCAGCCCACCAGGCTCCATGGGATTTTCCAGGCAAGAGTACTGGAGTGAGGTGCCACTGCCTTCTCTGATGCTGTATATATATATATATATGTCTTAACTGAATCAGCTGACTGTACACTGAGAATCACAAAACTGCAAATTGACTACAACATAGCATTGGTATGAGATTAAAGAAAAGAAAAAGAAAAAAAGTAAGGCCTATTATATCCCCTCTGACCTCACTGACTTGCACTGCTATCCCATCCCTGGACTCTAAGTAGACTAGAGTTCCAGGACTGCACTGGGGTGGGGTCAAGACAGCCCAGCAGGGTACCCTTCCTAGAGACTCCTCTTAAAACTGTACTGTCTGGTTTTCCCTGGCTGGGAACAGGCTCCCTAGTGCACCCCAACGATGGTGGCTTGACCCTCTGGCCTCGAGGGCCAGGGTAAAGTCACCAAATATCCAGGGCCCTGGTGCTGGGGTCTCCAACTGAAGCCTCCTTCCTGAGGGTGCAGTCTCCTAGGCACCTCAGCAGGGAGCGGTGCCCCAGGAAGGCATGAATCTGGAGGGGAGGGGTAAAGCTTCAGGAGGAAGAAGTAGTGAGACTCAAGGCATTTGGGTGTTTTCTCAGGCACCTTCCACTCTAATTCACAGCCAGGAAGTCGACACTCCCTAAGACGCTGGGTGGAGGGGAAACCAGAGTTGGCCATGAAGAAGTGCTGCCACCTTGTGGACATTTCTTGGAACTACACTTGCCCACCAGTGCTTACTGGTGACAGCTGCCCTCAGGAAAGGTCATGCAGTGGGTATTGCAGAAATCAGTTCCTAAGACCACTGACTTTCAAGAAGCTAATTGTAACAGGTACATTTTCCTCACACCCTTTAGGGAGAAAAAGGACCCAATCAGCCCAAGGACATGATACTCCGCATCCCTACTTGTTACAGGAGGAATGCCAATCAAAACAAGAAGTCAATTCCCATCTGACAAAATGGCCATCCCGACTATCGGCAAACAATAAATATGAGAGAGACCATGGAGATGATCGAACCCTCCTTCATATTCCATGGGAATAGACATTGACAACAGCCCCTAGAAATGACAGCTTCCATAGGCCAGAAAGAAAATTTCAGTAAAGCTAAGCCTAGAATTTCAATACCCACACCTGGGCCTATATTATGAAAAACAATCATTCAAAATGACCCATGCACCCCAACGTTCACTGCAGTGCTATTTACAATAACCAGATCCAAGGAAATGTCCCTTAACAGACTAAATCTTAAAGAAATGTGGTACATATATATACACATATACAATAGGCTTTACTCAAACATGAAAAACCACCACTTAAATTATGAAATTCTGCCAGTAGTGCCCACAAGGATGGACTTTGGAGGAGAGATCCAACCAGTCCATCCTAAAGGAGATCAGTCCTGGGTGTTCATTGGAAGGACTGATGCTGAAGCTAAAACTCCAACACTTTGGCCACCTCATGCAAAGAGCTGACTCATTGGAAAAGACCCTGATGCTGGGAGGGATTGGGGGCAGGAGGAGAAAGGGACGACAGAGGATGAGATGGCTGGATGGCATCACTGACTCGATGGACATGAGTTTGGGTGAACTCCGGGGAGTTGGTGATGGACAGGGAGGCCTGGCGTGCTGTGGTTCATGGGGTCACGAAGAGTCGGACACGACTGAGTGACTGAACTGACTGACTGACACTAAGTGAAGTCAGCAACAGAGGAAGAAACTAGCAGTAGATGTCCCTTGTAGGCGAAATTTTAAAAAGAAAGGGGGAAGTAATGTACAACACAAAAAGAGAGTCTGAGAATTGAAACACAAAGAATTTCAAAGGGGAAAAAAAAAAGAAAACCCAGGGATGAATTAGGAGCTCAAGAAGACAATGGCAACTTACTCCAGTAGTCCTGTTAGGAGAATTCCATGGGCAGAAAAGCCTGGTGGGCTACAGTCCACAGGTTCGCAAAGAATCAGACATAACTGAGTGACTAACACTTAACGCTAACATATACCCAAAAAGCTATATCTGTAATATATAGTCTATAAGGATTATCTCCTTTCTTCATTCTTCCACATTTACACAGAAATCTGTATATCTAACAGATAATGCACAGACACCCAGTGTTCAGCCCAGGGAGTTCAATTCAGTCGCTCACTCAAGTCCGACTCTGCGACCCCGTGACTGCAGCACCCTAGACCTCCCTGTCCATCACAAACTTCTGGAGGTTGTTCAAACTCATGTCCACTGAGTCAGTGATGCCATCCAACCATCTTGTTCTCTGTTGTTCCCTTCTCTTCCTGCCCTCAATCTTTCCCAGCATCAGGGTCTTTTCAAATGAGTCAGTTCTTCGCATCAGGTGGCCAAAGTATTGGAGTTTCAGCTTCAGCATCAGTCCTTCCAATGAACATTCAGGACTTATTTCCTTTAGGATTGACTGGTTTGATCTCCTTGCAGTCCAAGGGACACTCAAGAGTCTTCTCCAGCACCACAGTTCAAAAGCATCAACTCTTCAGCGTTCAGCCTTTTTATGGAATTCTTTATGGTTCAGCACAGGGAACTTTATTTGAAATTCTGCAATAACCTCTAGGGTGAAACAACGCTCCCCCAAAAAAACCCAAAAAGTCACTTCAGTCATGTCTGACTCTGCAACCCCATGGACTGTAGCCCACCAGGCTCCTCTGTTCGTGGGATTCTCCAAGCAAGAATACTGGAGTGTGTGGCCATTGCCTTCTCCAGTGGATCTTCCTGGAGGATGTTAATATATGTCATTTTGAACCAGGTGGCTGTATACTGTAATACTGACGACAAGCACCAAATGGCAGATTAACCATATTCATATAGCATTGCCATTAGATTAAAGAAAATCAAAGCCTAGTTAATTTCCTCCCACCTCCCTGACTTGGGCTGCTATCTCATCCCTGGAGTCTGAGCAGCCTTGGATCCTATGACTGGCCTGGAGTGGGACTGAACAGCTGGGCAGGGTATCCTTAATTGAGGCCCCTCTTTAACCCATACTGTCTGGTTTGCTCTGGCTGCGACCAGGCATCCTAGCTCAATCAAAGGATGGTTGCCCAACCCTCTGGCCTTGAGCTTCAAAAAGTAACCTAGTCCCCAAATCAGTCCTCTTTCCTGCAAGTGCAGCCTCCTAGGCACCTCAGCAGGGTTCTGTGGGCAAGGCCGGGATGAGTCAAGAGGTGAAGAGTGAAGCTTTGGGGGAAGAAGTAGCAGGACACAAGCCCTTGGGTGTTTACTCAGGCACCTTCCACTCTAAGTCTCAGCCCAGGAAGCAGACATTCACTAAGACTCTGGTTTCTCAAGAAACCAGAGCTGAGCATGAAGCTACAAGTTAACCAGCAGTGCTTACTCACACCTCCAGTTCACAAGGTCTGTGGGGCTGTTAATGAAAGCTGCCCTCAGGAAAGGATCTGGGGCTGGTACTGCAGAAGCAAATTCCAAACACAAACAGTTTTCAAGAAGCCAATTGCAACAGGCATCTTTAAAGAAAAGAAGAAAGGCAAACAAACAAACAAAAAAATCCCACCCTGCAACAGGATAAGATGTTCAAGATTCCTAATCATTATAGGAGGATGCAGATTAAAATGACAATGACGAATCAAATCCCACCACTCAGAATGGCCATTCTTACATCACAAAAAATAATGCTGGAGTGAGTCAGGAGGAGAGAGAACCCCCTACACAGCACATGGGAATGGACATCAACAACAGCCACTAGAAAGGACAGCCTCCCCATGCCAGGGGAAAACAACCTTTCTAGACAGCTAAGCCTAGGATCTGACATTCCCACACGTGGGCCTGTATCCCGAGAAAAACCATCATTCCAAAACACACATACACCCCAATGTTCACTGCAGCACTACTTACAGTAGCCAAAACACAGACCCAGGAAAATGTCTACTGACACATTAAAGCTTAAAGAAGATGTGGTATACATATACAATAACCATTACTCAGCCTTGAAAAACCGCCACTGAAATTATGAAATTATTCCATTGGTCACAAGGATGGACCTTGGAGGATCGTACACTGAATAAAGTCAGGCAGACAGAGTAAGAAAATAGCATATGCTGTGAATTCCAGGCAAGATTAAAAGAATAGAGGAACACAAAAGAGACTCTGAGAATTCAAACACAGAGGGTTCCAAAAAACTTGAAAGAGCAAGGATGAATTAGGAGGATAGGACTAACATATACACAGAAATCAGTATCTAAAATAGATAATCCAAAAGGATTCCCTCCTTTCTTCTTTCTTTGCCCCTTCCTCCCACAAATGGATTTCCCTGGTGGCTCTTCCCCTGGTGGCTCAAACAGTGAAGAATCTGCCTGCAATGCAGGAAACTGGGTTCAATCCCTGGGTCAAGAAGATACCCAGAGAAGGAAATGTCTACCCACTCCAGTATTCTTGCCTGGAGAATTCCATGGACAGAGGAGCCTTGGTGAGCTATAGTCCACGGAGTGGCAGAGAGTCAGACATGACTGAGTCACTAATACTTTCACCTTTTTTTTTTTTTAACTTTCCTTGCACAAATACAGAAATCTCGGAATTTCTGAAAAATACACAGAAGTGTATATCACTAACATATACACAACTCCAATACTTTGGCCACCTCATGCGAAGAGTTGACTCATTGGAAAAGACCCTGATGCTGGGAGGGATTGGGGGTAGGAGGAGAAGGGGACGACAGAGGATGAGACGGCTGGATGGCATCACCAACTCAATGGACATGAGTTTGGGTAAACTCTGGGAGCTGGTGATGGACAAGGAGGCCTCGCGTGCTGTGATTCATGGGGTCACAAAGCGTCAGACACGACTGACACAGAAATCTACATCTGTAATAGATAATCTGCAAGGATTATCTTCTTCCTTCCTTCCTACACATATTAACAAAAATCTGTATGTCTAACATATATACCAAAATCTGTATCTTTAACATATACACAGAAATCTGTATCTCTAATAGATACTTCACAAAGACCTGATGTTCAGCACAGCAAACTCTACTAGACCTTTGCCAATTACTCTGTGGTAAAAGAATTTTAAAAAGAGAGAGAGAGATGTTGTATGTATATGTCATATTAAATCAGGGAGCAACAAACTGCAAATCAACTATACTCCAATATAGCCCTGGCATGAGATTAAAGAAAAGAAAAGGAAAAACAATTCAATGACTGGTTTATTCCCACTGATATCCCTGACTTAGGCTGCTCTCCAATTCCTGGAGCCTAAGCAGGCTTGGGTCCAATGACTGACCTGGAGTTGGGTTGAGAGAGCTAGGCAGGGTGTCTTTCATTGAGCCCCCTCTTAAACCTGTACTGTCTAGTTTTCTCTGGCTGGAAGCAGAACCCCAAATGCACCCAAAGGATGGCGAGTACCTCTAGCCTTGAACCTTGGAAAAGTAACCTAGCCTTCAGGTATTGTGGTACTGGTATTCCCAGTTCAAGCCTCCTTTTGAGAGTGCAGCCTCCTAGACAGCTCAATAGGGAGCAGGTCCCCAGGGTAGGAATCTGGAGGTCAGGGGTGGAGTTTTAGGGGTAATAAGTAGTGAGACACAAATCCTTGGGTGTTTGGTCACATTTCACTCTAATCCCAGGAAGCCATCTTTCCGTAGGCTCTGGTTGCAAGAGGAACCAGAGTTGGGCATGAAGAAGTGATGCCACCTTGTGGACATTTCCTGGAACTACAACTTGCCTATCAGTGCTTACTGGCACTTCCAATTCAAAAGGCCTGTGGGGCTGTAAATGACAGCTGCCCTCAGGAAAGGTCCTGCGGCAGGTATTGCAGAAATAAATTGCAAGCACAGTCAACTTTCAAGAAGCCATTTTCAAAGGTCAATATGCCTCACACCCTCTTAGGAAAGAAAAAAACAATCCAAACGACCACAGGACAGATACTCAGCATTCCTAATTATTACAGGAGAAATGTGAATCAAAATGACAACAAGAAATCAAATCCAACCTGTCAGAATGGCCTTCATCACAAGTCTGCAAACAATAAATGTGGGAGAGAGCCAGATAGTGATGGAACTTACTGATACAGTCAGTGGGAATGAAGATTGCCAAAGCCCTAGAAAGTACAGCTTTCACATGCTAGAAAAAAATCTTCAAAAAACTAAGCTTAGAATCTGACATACCCCCCATCTAGGCCTACATCCAAGAAAACCATCATTCAAAAAAAACATGTGCGCCCTAGCGTTCCGTGCAGCACTAGTTACAAGAGCTAAGACATAGAAACAGCAAGATATCTTTTGACACATTAAAGGTTGAAGAAGATGTGGTACATATATACAATGGACTCTCATTCAGCCATGAAAAAGGCTATTGAAATTATGAAATTATGCCACTAAAAGTCACAAGGATGGACCTTGAAGTATTACAGACTAAGTGAAGTCAGCCAGGCAGAGAAAGAAAATAGCATATGCTCTCCATTGTAGACAAAAAAAAAAAAGGGGGATGCAAAGGAACAAATTTACAACACAAAAAATGACTCTGAGAATTCAAACACAAACAGAAGTTTCCAAGAAAAAGTGAAAGAACAAGGATGAATTAGGACATCAGAGGCAACATATACACAGAAATCTGGATCTGTAATAGATAATTCAGAAGAATTATCTTTCCTTCCTTCAAATATACACAGAAATTTGTATCTCTGACATGTACAGAGAAATCTCTATCTGTAATAGATAATCCAAGATCATTATCTCCTTCCTCCCTTCCAGATATGCTCTGAAATGTGTACTTCTAACATACTCACAGAAATTTGTATCTGTATTAGGTAATCCACAAGGATTATCTCTTGCTTCCCTTCCTTTCTTTCAGCACAAGTACACAGAAATACTTATCTCTAACATATACATAGAAATCTGTCACTGTAATAAATAATCCACAAAGACCAAGCCTTAAGTAAATAATGTTTAAGAAATAGAGGAAAACAATAGGAAAGACGAGATCTCTGCAAGAAAATCAGAGATACCAAGGGAACATTTCATGCAAAGATGGGCTCAGTAAAGGACAGAAATGGTATGGACCTAACAGAGGCAGAAGATATTAAGGAGAAGTGGCAAGAATACACAGAAGAACTATACAAAGATGGTCTTAATGACCCAGATAACCACAATGGTGTGATCACTTACCTAGAGCCAGACATCGTGGAGTGCAAAGTCAAGTGTGCCTTAGGAAGCATCAATACGAACAAAGCTAGTGGAGGTGATGGAATTCCAGATAAGCTATGTCAAACCCTAAAAAATAATGTGAAAGTGCTGCACTCAATATGCCAGCAAATTTGGAAAACTCAGCAGTGGCCACAGGACTGGGAAAGGTCAGTTTTCATTCCATTCTCAAAGAACAGCAATGCCAAAGAGTGTTCAGACTACCGCACAATTGCACTCATCTCACGCTAGCAAGGTAATGCTCAAATCCTTAAGCTAGGCTTCAGTGGTGCCTGAACGAAGAACTTCCCGATGTACAAGCTGGATTTAGAAAAGGCAGAGGAACCAGAGAGCAAATTGCCAACATCGATGGATCACAGGATAGGCTAGAGAATCCCAGAAAACCATCTACTTTTGCTTTATTGACTATGGTAAAGCCTTTGACTGTGTAGATCACAACAAAGTGTGGAAAATTCTTAAAGTGATGGGAATACCAGACCATCTTACCTGCCTCCAACAGTTAGAACTGGACGTGGAACAACAGACTGGTTCCAAACTGGGAAAGGATTATGTCAGCTGTATATTGTCACCCTGCTTCTTTAACTTATATGCACAGTACATCGTGTGAAATGCCAGGCTGGATAAAGCACAAGCTGAAATCAAGGTTGCTGGGACAAAAACAGAAATATAGACCAATGGAACAAGACAAAGAGCCCATAGATAAACCCACTCACCTATGGGTACCTTATTTTTGACAAAGGAGGCACGAATACAGCCTCTTCAATAGTGGGGCTGGGAAAACTGGACAGCTACATGCAAAAGAATGAAATTAGAACACTTCCTAACGCTATACACAAAGATAAACTCAAAATGGATTAAAGACCTAAATATAAGACCAGAAGCCATAAAACTCTTAGAGGAAAACATAGGCAGAACACTCAATGACACAAATCAAAGCAAGATCTTCTATGACCCACCTCCTAAGTAATGGAAATAAAAACAAGAATAAACAAGTGGGACCTAATTAAACTTAAAAGCTTTTGCATAACAAAGGAAACCATAAACATGGGAAAAGACAACTCTCAGAATGGGAGAAAATAATAGCAAATGAAACAACTGACAAAGAATTAAATTCCAAAATATACAAGCAGCTCATACAATTCAATACCAGAAAAACAACCCAATCAAAAAGTGGGGAAAAGACCTAAAAGACATTTCTCTGAAGAAGACATACAGATGGCTAACAAACACATGAAACAATGCTCAACATCACTCATTGTTTGAGAAATGCAAATCAAAACTTCAATAAGATATCACCTCATACCGGTCAGAAAGGCCATCATCAAAAAGTCTACAAATAATAAATGCTGGAGAGGGTGTGCAGGAAAGGGAACACTCTTGCACTACTGGTGGGAATGTAAATTGATATAGCCACTATGGAAGACAGTGTGGAGATTCCTTAAAAAGCTAGGAATATGACTTAGCAATCCCACTCCTAGGCATATACCCTGAGGAAACCAAAACTGAAAAAGATACATGTACCCCAGTGTTCACTGAACTATTTACAATAGTTAGAACATGGAAGCAACCTACATATCCATTGCCAAATATATATAATGGAATACTACTTGGAATGAAGGAATATAAAAAGGAATGAATTTGAGTCAGTTCTAATGAGGTGGATGAACATAGAGCCTATTATGTAGAGTGAAGTAAGTCAGAAAGAGAAATATAAATATCGTATACTGATGCATATATATGGAATCTAAAAAGATGGCACTGATGAATTTATTTTCAGGGCAGCAATGGAGGAACAGGCATAGAGAACAGACCTATGGACATCAGGGGAGGGGAGGAGGGGAGAGGGTGAGACGTATGGAGAGAGTAACATGGAAACTTACAATACCATACGTTAAATAGATAGCCAACGGGAATTGCTGTATGACTCAGGGAACTCAAACAAGGGCTCTGTGACAATCTAGAGGGGTGGGATAGATAGGCAGGTTGAGGAGAGAGGGGACATGGGTGTACCTATGGCTGATTCTTGTTGATGTTTGACAGAAAACCACAAAATTCTGTAAAGCAATTATTCTTCAATTTAAAAAAAAAAAAAGAAGACTTCCAGGAGAAAATCAACAACCTCAGATATGCTGATGACACCACCTTTATGGCAGAAAGTGAAGAGGAACTAAGCGCCTCTTGATGAAGGGGAAAAAGGAGAATGCAAAAACTGGCTTAAAACTCAACATTGAAAAAACTAAGATTGTGGCATCCAGTCCCATCACCTCACAGCAAATAGATGGGGAAACAATGGAAACAGTGACGGACTTTGTTTTCTTGGGCTCCAAAATCACTGCAGACAGTGACTGCAGCCATAAAATTTCTTGCTCCTCGGAAGAAAATCAGTAACGAACCTATGTAGCGTATTAAAAAGCAGAGACATTACTTTGTCAACAAAGGTCAATATAGTCAAAGCTATTGTTTTTCCAGTAGTCATGTATGGATGTGAGAGTTGGACCATGAAAAAGTCTGAGTGCCAAAGAATTGATGCCTTCAAACTGTAGTGCTGGAAAAGACTCTTGAAAGTCCCCAGACAGCAAGGAGATAAAACCACTCAATCCTAAAGGAAATCAACCCTGAAATTTCATTGGAAGGACTGATATTGAAGCTGAAGCTCCAATACTTTTGTTAGGGGAATCACACTGAGTGAAACTGCCCACCCTGGCCAGGCACCATTTGCATGAGTTGTTTTATGACAGGAGGTCCTGGTAAAAATATGGAACTAATAAGCCACCACCAACAGGGAGAGCTCGGGAAAGATCAAAAAGTGACACCACATGTTCAACCACCTCCCAGAATCCTTCTCACTGGCATCCATCTTAGCTGAACAAGGTGTGCACCATGAGGAAGGACTCTGAGTCAGAATAACTGGCTAAAGACAGCCTGGAAACTAATCCCATCACCATAAAAACCGAGACTGTAAACCACATGGCAGAGCAGTTCTCCTGGTTTCCCTTATCCTACAAATCTCAGCCGGGTGCCCCTGCCGGGTCCAGCCCCGGTGGATCCAGGGTGATTCGAAGGTGGGGACGGAGTAGGCGGCCTAGGAAAAACTTATTTAATTACAGATAGAGAGAGACTAGGAATTTAGCAGAGGAAAAGAGGCCAAATAACTTGGTTAACACAGGGTACCAATCACCACCTACAAAGGTCGCAGGCATCTTCCCGTTCTCCCGAAAGAGAGGAGGCACTGAGCCCTCCCCCCAACCCGGTCCGATCTTAGAAGCCTAGGCAGAATTAGTAGGCTTGGTGGGTCCTATGCACCAGATGGGAATTCGGCCAGAAAATAGTAAGAGAGAGAGAAAGGGGCTGAATAACTTGGCTTACGTGGGGTACCAATAAAATTCCAGACAAGGAATTTGCACCATCTGAATGGCGGGCACCCACGCTCCAGATGGGAATTCAGCCAGAAAATTGGGGAGCAGAGAAGAACGACATGAGGGAATCAGTCTTTCCGGAACTGATCCGATTTCTTTATTTTTCAGGTTTGTTTATATACCTTTTGTTACACATAGGGATGAATACAGAGTGACGCGGGGGTCAGCAGACCTGACCCTTGTCACAATCAGGTGTTTCATATAAAATTATACAAAGGTCTTAGGAGTTTTTACATCATCTTCTGACCATGAGGTCCGCTGACATTTTATGGCCCTTTCTGATACTGGTCAGTTAACCAGAAAGCTTATTTTCCCAGGAGTGATTTTTTTTCAGGCACCACCCTCCAAATAAAGTTGCATTCCTATAGGGTGAGGGTGCAGTGAGTTATAATCAAGAAAGGAATTTACTTAACCTAAGGTTTAACATGATTAGTCTTAAAGGTTAATACTTATTTCTCTTATATGCTTAAAGGTTAATACTTATTTCTCCTATATGCTAGTTATACTTATTATGAGGGCAGGGAATATGGAGATTTAGCAGCAAACATCAGTCCAACAAATGAAAATCCTTCACCAATGTTCCCTTTACAATCTATTTAGTCTTAAGATAGTGATAAGGTTACATTTTTGCATAGCAAGGACACAGTGATTTATAACAAAGCACAGCAGTCTATAACAAAAGAGAAAATTCATTAACTCAAAAGTCTAATATTGCTAACATCAAAAACTACTATATTTCCTTTTCTATATTCCAAATACATTGATTAATATATTCTCAGGTGCCTAAGGATATGAAGGCCTGTGGGCAATCAAATGAGAAAAGCTCTATGCTAATACTCCAAACTCTCTGTGCTGTTTATGGTTGAGAGGTTGTCACACAAGCTAGTCTGTCAGCAGAGAGGTTTGACCTGAGCCACCCTTGTCACACCTAAGGCAGGGAATTAGCAGTAATTATTGGCATGACAAATGAAAAAAACCCTTCACCAATATAATTCCTAATCAACCCACTAATACTATACTAATAATCTTCTGACTTCTCAAAAGAATCTGTATTTAGAAAGTTTTAAAGCATCCCATGCCTCTCACAGTTGGGAGGCTGTAAACAATCACATGCAGCTGGACAACCTGATCAGGCAGGCTAGAGAACCTTCAGAGTTTGTAAGCTGAAACACTTATCACACCCAGGAATTTTTATTAACTGGAGCTGCAAGTTAACTCCTTCTCTGAGAGAAATGGTTATGGGGGAGAGCTCCCTGTAAAGTACTCTGGTTTTGGGGTAGATGCTCGGGAATAGGGGATCTCCTGAGGCTTGATCACGCCTTTGCATATGCCAAGCTTCTTTTTCCTCATGACCTTTGCCATGGGTGGAGTTCCTCACACTGGCTCCCAACACGCCCCTTCCCAATAAAATCTCTTACTTTGTCAGCTCATGTGTCTCCTCAGAAATTTCATTTCTGAGTGTTAGACAAGAGCCCATTTTCAGGCCCTGGAAGGGGTCCCCTTCCTGCAACATTTTGGTCACCTGATGGGAAGAGCCAACTAATTAGAAAAGACCCTGATGCTGGGAGGGATTGGGGGAAGGAGGAGAAGGGGACAATAAAAGATGAGATAGCTGGATGGCATCACTGACTCAACGGACATGAGTCTGAGCAAGCTCCGGGAAACAGTGAAGGACAGGGAAGCCTGCACGCTGCAGTCCATGGGGTCGCAGAGAATCAGACACAACTGAGCGACTGAACAACAACTGTTGATAAAACAAGTGACCAGGACCCACTGTGTAGCACAAGGAAACGTACTTCACAGTCTGCAATAATCTATAAAGAGAAAAATCCCAACATATCACATACCTACTTACGCAGATGCAAAACAATTTGCAGTAGAAAGAAAAGGAAAAATCAAAACACCCACAAGGTTGTAATTCACTGCGCACTCCAGTTCAAAAGATGGGATGAAAACAGAGAAAACAAAAGGAAATTCTGATTCTATTCCCCTCAGGACCTACTGGTGTGACATCCCTGGAGCCTGACTGCTTTGGGTCCCAAGTGGTGGCTCAGATGGTAAAGTGTCTGCCTACAATGCAGGAGACCTGTATTTGATCCCTTGGTTGGGAAGATCCCCTGGAGAAGGAAATGACAACCCACTCCAGTACTCTTGCATGGAAAATTCCATGGATGGAGGAGCCTGGTAGGCTACAGTCCATGGAGTCACAAAGAGTTGGACACAACTGAGCGACTTCACTTTCTTTCTTTCTGGAGTGTCCTGGAGCTGAGGGAGCTGGGAGCATGTAGCAGGCAGTGTGTCTCCAAAATGGACCTGAAGTGCCTGTTGCCCTGTGGAGAGCCCCCAACCTCCAGATACAGGCAGGATAAATTAAGAGATTAGAATTAACATACACATATTAATATGTATCAAATAGGTGATAAAAGTACCTACTGAATAGTTTAGGAAAGTTTACTGAACACACTGTAATCACCTATATGCAAAAAGAACCCAAAAGAAATAGATAAACGTCTATGTGTAACTGAGTCAAGTTCCTGCACACCTGAAACAAACACAACATCAGAAATTCACTTTATTCCAACAGAAAATAACAAAGAATTTGCAGGGGAAAACAAAAAAGTGGCATGAAGTGTGCTGCCGCCTTGTGAGCATTGTCTGTAATAACACTATAAAGAGCTGTGCTGCTGCGAATTTAACATTCACAAGGGTCCAGGGGCTGTAAGTGAAAAACACCTGCCCTCCAGAAATATCCTGAGTGGTCATCAAAAAAGAATCAAAACAAGGTAGGCATTAAAGCAGCCAATTTCAAGATGTAAGTTTAAGTCACACATTTTAAAAAATCACATGAAAAGATGCCAACATTGCTAAACATTAGAGAAATGCAATTCTAAAATACAATGAGGTATCACATCACGCTGGTAGGAATGGCCATTGCCAACCACTCTACAAAACAGTAAGTGCTGGGGAGGGTGTGCAGACAAGGGAACTCTCCTCCACTGATGCCTAGGAGGTAAATGGGTAACAGCCACTCTGGAGGACACCATCAGGATTCCTTCAACCATGAAAATGAGAATGAAATTAGAAAACATCCTAATACCAAACACAAAATAAGCCCCAGAGAGTATAAATATATAAATGTAATGATGGATACTACGAAATTCTCGAGAAAATATAAACAGGACACAACTTGACATAAAATACAGCAAGTTCTTTATGGATTCGGCTCTTAGAATAATGAAAAATAAACCATAAATCACAAAGTGGGACTGAATTAACCTTAAAAGCATTTGCATGGCTAAAGCAAACCCTCAAGGAAAGACAAGGACAATTGTCAGAATAGGAAAAAATATTTGCCAAGGTACCCACAAGGGATTCATCTCCAAAACATACAAACAGCTTGCACAACTTAATATCAACAATACATACAACCAAGAACAAAATGGGCCAAAGATTGAAATGGTTACTTCTCTGAGGAAGGTCTACAGATTCACTTAGGCACATGAAAATGTGATCAGCATGACTAATTATTAGAAAAACACAAATCAAAGTCCAATGAGCTAAGCACTCACATTGGTCAGAATGATCGTCTCAAAACATTTTAAAGAATAAATGCTAGGACTTCCCTGGTGGTGCAGTTAAGAATGCGCCTGCAAATGCAGGAGAAACTGGTTGGAACCATGGTCTCAGAAGATTCCACATAAGTAGGGCCACAAAGCCCATGGGCCACAACTACTGAGCTTGTGCTCTAGAGCCCTTAAACTACAACTACTGAGGCCTCTCACCACAACTACTGAAGCCTGGTGCTCTAGAGCCCACGTTCTGCAACCAAAAGCCACCACAATGAGAAGCCTGGACAGTGAAACTAGAGAGTAGCCCCACTCACTCCAGAGAGAGAAAGCTAGATTTCTGCAATCAAGGCCCGGTGCAACCAAAGACAAATGATTAAATAAAATTATTTAGAAAAGAATAAATGCTGGAGAGGGTGTAGAGACAAGGAAACCCTCCTGCACTGATGATCACAGTGTACATAGGTTCATCCAGTAGGGAGAACAGTATGGAGGGTCATTTGAAAAATAACACACAGAAGTATCTTAGGACTCAACAATCCCATGCCTGGGCATAAATCCAGAGAAAATTAAAAATGTAAAAATACCCCTGCAATCTTGGCCCACAAAGTGCAACAGCCAAGTCTGGGAAGCAAGCTAATCGTATAAATTTCAGATGAATGGATACACGATCAGGTACAAATACACAATGCAATATTTCTCAACCATAAGGAAGTAGGAAATAATGCCAAGACCAGTCACAGAAAAGAAAGTTGAGATGATCATTCGAAGTGAAGTAAGAGAAACAGAGACAGACAAGCATCATGATATCTCTTCTAGGTGTAATCTAAAAATGGATGAAAATGAACTTTTTTCTTAAAGAGACACAGCCTCACAGACTTAGAAAAGTAACATCTGCTCACTGACATAGAAAGCTATGGGTGAGGGAGAAACGAGCTGCTTCAGACTAATATAGGTATACTACTATTCATAAAGTCACCAGGATCTACTGTGTAACACAAGAAAACTTATGCAACACTGTGTAATTACCTATACAAAAAAAAACCCACACATACACTCGAGCAATGTCTTAGGAGTGGTCATTGAAAAAGAATTCAAAACAAGACAGGTGTTCAATTTCACCTGTCAAATTGGTGGCCAATTTCAGGTGGTAAGTATAACTCTTACCCTTTAAAAAAATCACATTAAAATATGTCACCATCGCTAAATATTAGAGAAATGGAAACAAAACTCCAGTGAGGTATTTCCTCACATGATTCACAATCACCATTGTCCAAAAGTCAACAAACAATAAGTGCTAGAAGGAGTGTGGGAAAAAGAGAACCCTCCTACATTAGTGAAAAGGTAAATTAGTAACAGCCACAGTGTGCTGGTTTTTAAAGAAATGAGAATGAGAATGCAATTAGAATACTCCCTGATGCATACACAAAAATAAACTCCAGATAGATTGAAGACCTAAATAAAAGGATCAGTCAGTTCACTTCAGTTGCTCAGTTGTGTCCAGCTCTTTGAGACCCCATGGACTGAAGCAAACCAGGCCTCCCTGTCCATCACCAACTCCCGGAGTTCACTCAAACTCATGTCTGTTGGGTTGATGATGCCATCCAACCATCTCATCCTCTGTCGTCCCCTTCTCCTCCCACATTCAATCTTTTCCAGCATGAGGGTCTTTTCAAATGAGTCAGTTCTTTGCATTAGGTGGCCAAAGTATTAGAGTTTCAGCTTCAACATCATATGCAAAGATGTCAATATCACTAAATATGAGAGAAATGCAAATCAAAACTTCAACAAGGTATCACCTTACACCAGTCACAATGGCCATAGGCAGAAACTCTACAAACAATAAATACTGGAGAGGGTATAGAGCAAAGGGGACTCTCCTACAGTGATGTTGGGGATAGAAACTGGGAGCAGCCACTGTGGAGGACACCAGACAGATTCCTTAGCAATGAATATGAGAATGAAATTAGACTACTCACTAACACCATACATTAAAAAAACTACAAATAGATTAAATGTCTAAATAAAAGAGCAGATACAATGGAACTCTTGAGGAAAAAAAGCAGAACCCACTTTGACATAAAATGCAGCAAGATCTTTTTGATCCACCTCTAAGAATCAGGACGTGAAAAACAAAAATAAACAAACGGGACCTAATGGACATTAAAAGCATTTGCACAACAAAGGATACCATCAGTGGGGGAAAAAAAGACAACCAAGAATGGAAAAAATTCATGCAAACAAAGCCGTAGGGAATTTATCTCCACACATACAACTTGTAAAACTCAGTATCAAAAAGCAATCCATTAAAAAAATTGGCCAAAGATCTAAATGCACTTTACTCCACAGAAGGCATAGAGATGGCCATAAATTAGAGGAAAAGATTCTAAAATCACTCGTTCTTAGAGAAAGGGAAGTCAATTGTCCAATGAGATATCATGTCAATCAGAATGAGCATCTCAAAAGTCTACAACAATAAATTCTGCAGAAAGTATGGAGAGAAAAAAACCCTCCCACCATGGGTGGGAATGTAAATGGGTACATTCACTAGGGAGAACACTATGGAGGTTCTTTGAAAAACTAAACACAGAAGTACCAAGTGACCCAGCAATTCCATACCTAGGCACAGATCCAGAGAAGACCAAAATTGTAAAAGATACCTGCATCCCAACAATCACAGCAGCACTAGGCACAATAGCAAAGGCAGGGAAACAACTTAAGTGTACAAGAACAGATGAATGGATACAGAAAATGTGATATATATATATATGCACACAATGCAATATTACTCAGAAATAAATAGGGATGAGACAATGCCATTTCCAGTTACAGGGAAGAAACTAGAGATGATCATACTAAGTGAAGTGAGACAGGGAAAGACAGGTATCATAGGATATCATTTCTGATGGAATCTAAAAATGGATACAAATGAACTTTTTACAAGAGAATCAGCCTCAGAGACTTAAAAAGAAACTTACAGTTACCAAAGAAGAAAGTTGGAGGGGGCAGAGGGCAATTATTTATCTGGTTCAGATTAAAACAATACCATAAAAAACATTCTAAATAGCCCAAAGTCTGACAGGGCTGTAAATGACACCTGCCCACAATAAATGTCACAGGGTAAATAATCGGAAAAGAATTCCTAACTGGGACAACTTTCAGGAAAGCAGATTCAAGTGATAAACTGTACTCACAAGGTGTAAAATAACAAAAGCACATGGGAAGATACTCCACATCAGTAATTATTAAATCAATATGAATCAAAACTACAATGAGGTATCACCTCACACTGGTCACAGTGGCCATCATCAAAAAGCTCTACAAAGAATAAATACTGCAGAGAATGTACAGAAAAGGGAATCCTCCCACAATCTTGGTGGGAATGTAACTGGTGAAGCCACTATTGAAAACACTAAACATACAGGTATCATATGATCCTGCAATCCCACTCCCAGGTTTAGTTCTGGAGAAATCCACCATTCAAAATGACATGTGCACCCCAATTTTCAGGCTAGCACTATTTACAACAGCCAAGACATAGAATCCACCAAAAAGTCCATTGACAGAAAAATGAAGACTATGTGGTATATCTATATACTGGAATACTACTCAGTCATTAAACAGGATGAAATAATGATATTGGCAGCCCCATGGATGGACTGAGAAATTTTCATACCAAGTGGGGTAAGTCAAAGAGAAAAAGACAAATATCCTAAGGTACCACGTACAGGTGGAATCTATAAATTCATAGCACTGAACTAATATACAAAACAGAAACAGCCTGAGAAAACCAAATTCTGATTATCGTAAGAAAGTTAAAAGGGAAGGATAAATTAAGAGTTTGGGATGAAAATATACACACTAATATATATCAACTTGATAATGAAAAAGGACCTACTGAATAGAACAGAGAACTCTCCTGAACAAACTGTAATAACCTGTATGAGAAAAAGAAAAAACAGAAAAAGAATAGATGTCTATGTATAACTGAATCAAGTTCAGGTACACCTAAAACAAAACATCAGAAATCAACTCTACTCCAATATAAAATAACAATTCAATTACAAATTAAGTTACCTGAGCTCAGTCTAAGGGAAACCAGACAGCCGTGACCCTGCAGATTAGACATGTCATATGCTATGATATTAATGTGATACCACCAAAGGTTTTCACTCAGCAGAACACAGAGCAGCAACCCACACAAAGGTGCCTGACCTCATGTGAATGCAACAACGTGAAGAGAACAAAAGGACCACAGTTTAAACAGGACAACATCCTCAATTCAGATGTTGGGAGTCTCTGAGGGAACAAGACACATGGCAGGCAAAGACTAGATACACTGTCTCTGTGTACACAGGATCCTGACTCAGGCGGATGGGGTGAGATCCATACAATCCCCAGACTCTGCACAGGGAGTCCCATGACCCTTGATTAGGACGCCATGTCTCTGCTGGTTGGGCCCCTAAGGTGGAAACGGGTGCTTTCCTGTAACCCCCTGGGATGACAGAAAGAAATGTAGGGTCAGTCTCCTCCCCCCATACTGTCCCATAGAAGTCCTCTTCTTCTCCCTTTGGTTCTGTGTGATATTAACTGTTTTTACGGCTGTCATGATAATGTTGAACACACTACCTTGGTCCTGGCAGGCTCGGTCCTTTCTTGTTCTACTGCGGTGTTGAGAAAACACACACCAGAGGGCTGGGAGATGAGGGCCAGGCCTGGTCTCTGCTGAGGAGGGATGGTCGACTGGAAGGCGATCACAGCAGCAACCTGCTGCCCATTGGGCATTTGTCTGATCCATGTGCCCTGCAATCAATTCACCAGGTGAACCTGCCTCCCTTCCCACAATGTTTACCCTGGAAAATTGGAGTAATTACCAGGTAGCCACCTGAGGAGTCTCTAGGAGCCCCAGGGAAGGTGTACCTCACAGGGATAAAGAGACAAACAGCACAGGCCTGTATACTGTAAAGCATTAATGAATGAATACTGTAAAGCATTAATGAATGAATACTGTAAAGCATTAATTACTAAACACAAGTGAAGTTCTCATGTATTCATCCCTTTTTCTTAGTTGTGTGTGTGTGTGCATGGTCTCCCATGATCCTGTCCCATGAAAACGGGGTGAGCCTCACACAGTCCCCAGACCACCCACCTGGGGTCACATGTCCCCTTGGTCAGGACACCATGGCTGTGGTCAGCAGGCCCCCAGTGTGAAAACAAGCCACGTCCCTGGGACCTGCTGGGACCCTAGAAAGAAGTGTAGGGTCCATCTCTTCTCCCAGTTGTCCATGAGAAGTCAGGCCCCCTCCTGTTTTCACTCTGGTTTTGTGTGATTTTTGCTGGTTTGAAAGCTCATACTAGACTTAAACACACTACCTTGGTTCTGGCAGATTCTGTCTTTCTTGTCCCGCTGAGGTGTTGAGATAACACAGGAGAGCCGGGCTGAAAGACAAGGAGCAGCTCCTGAAATCAATTAACCAGGTGAATCTGCCTCACTAGTCAACCTGAATGTGCTGGAAAATTGGAATGATTACCAGGTAGCCCACCTGATGGGTCTCCAGGAGCCCCAGGGAGGTAAACCTGATGGAGGAGAGACCAGGAGCCCGACCGCAGCACTGACCCCGGGAGGGCCAGGGAAGCCCACTCAGAGGAGAACATGGTTCCCAGGGAAGTCCACCCCAGCCCCAGAGCCCAGACATCTTAGCACTGACGCTCAGACGCAGGCAGTGAGTTTCCCAGACAGAGGCCAGGCCAGGCCTGCACCTGGGTCCCCATGTCCCAGCGCAGACAGAACAGTTAGGCCTAAATGTCCTCACTGCAGAAAGCGCATGGTCTCATTAAACATCATCAGTTCAGACAGCACTTGGAGAGGTCTAACCCTACCATGTAGACAGAACGTGGTCAGATTCAGATGAGTTTGGGGCTGGTCTCCCAGCAGGCACAGGTCACACACATGCAGGGTCTCTCATCATTGGACAGGGGGCTCACCCTCCTGTGGAAACTAGGATGTACCTTTCTTGAAGAAGAAATCATCACTGAGCTCCACACTTCACCCACATCAGGAAACTGAAAGTTGTGTGTCATTACATATTTCAAAACAACGTTACAATGTTACAAATTTCTCTGGGCACATGATGGTCAGGATCCAGGGAGATCCAGGAATTTCTTAGTATGCCACCCAGTGTCCTGTAAAGACAGATAGGAAGTGGCCTGATTTCAGCGTCCCAGGCTTCCAGCATGGGACAGCCACACCGGAAGCCTTCTGGAAAAGTATATACTTTATCAGAATAAAAATATATTGTTGAAATTGCAAGCATAGTAGTTATTATTTGCAAACCTAAAATATTCTTAAAAGCTTGGCACCTGATCGTTGCAGTTGTCATTGGTTCCTTTGTATACAGATATTCTGGGTAGAAACAAGCCATCATTTCAAATTAGTTTCTTCTAATTATGTTATTTATTCTTACATGAATGAAAGGTCACAGATGAAAAAAAAGTAAGAATTTGCAAACACTAGTGACTCAAAGAGCCTATAAGCTTCATGTCCTTTGTCTTCTAATAGTTTCATTTTTTTTCCTGAAGAAACCTGAACAAATAGGCCTCCTGATTTTTTTGCTTCTCTGTTCAAACTGAGCTAAAATGAAATTGATATTCATATGGAAAAGTAACAATTTTTTAGTTTTGAGATGTCATACCAAGGTAACAGAGGCTGGAGAAAATGGAACACTTCTATGCTACTGGTAGGCAAACCACATTCTTAAAATAAGACTTTGGATGTTGGTTCAAGTACGTGCCAGAATATTGTCTGAAGTGTTATTCTTTCAGTCATATCTCTTTGTGACCTCATGGACTGTAGCCCGCCAGGCTCCTCTGTCAATGGGATTCTCCAGGCAGGAATACTGGAGTGGGTTGCCATTTCCTTCTCTAGGGGGTCTTCCCGACTCAAGGATAGAGCCTGGGTCTCCTGCATTGCCAGCAGACTCTTTACTGTCTGAACCACCAGAGAAGCCCAGAATATTGTACAGACCCAAGTTAAAACTGTCTAAAGCTTTCTTTGGCAGGGTCACCTCCTTTGGGCATGATGATGTCCTGCAGTCATCTGGCAATTCCCCACAACAGCAACCTTAAAAGTTTCGCTTTCAAGTACTTAATATTCACAAAATTGCTGGGCTCTAAGTGGCACTTGATGTCAAGAAGACTCCAGAGCTAAAGAGTGAAAGATGCAAGAAGGGTCAAACTGTCAGAAGAAAATATCAAGAGGTAAATACAATCTATGAGATTTTCTTAAGAAAGCACAGGAAAAGGTTCTCAATTACGTGAATAATTAGACACAGGACAATCAAAATGACAATGATGTATGGCCATAGAGAAGTCCAAAATACCACTTTCAAAAAAATCTAAGAACGCGAGAGTGGGGTGAAGAAAAAAGACCCTTAGATAGTGCTGGTGAATATTTATTGGTAACTGTTGTTATAAGGACATACTTAGATGTGCATTTTAATGGTTGAGATAGACGAACCATATAATCTGGCAGTCCAACTGCTGAGTGTATGTGGAGAGAATTAGATTTTGGAAACCCATGCACACAAGCATGCACCACAGCAGATTGCAAAATAACTCAAATATGGAAGTAGGCAAACATACATGGACAGACGAATGGATAAAGAAAAAGGAATACATGCAAAGAAATATGGCTCTGACTTTAAAAATTGAGATAATGTCAACTGCAGGGACACAGATAAATCTAGAGGTAATATCATTAGGTAATGTCAGTTAGATGGAGAGAGAGTTATTATATGATATCATTATATTATATGATATCATGCACAGGCAGGAAAGAGGTACTCATTGCATGCATGTGTGTGTGCTAAGTTGCTTCAGTACTATGAGCTTACTGATGTGAAATAAATAGTCTTAGACAACAAAGTTGTAGTCACCAAAGGGGAATGGTGGGAATAAGGCATAAATCAGGAGGAAGGAATTAACTCATACCCACAAATACATAAAAAATAAATGATCAATATGGGCCTACTTGAGAAAGGGTGTTGGACCAAACACATTCTAATAACCTACATGTAAAAAAAAAAACAAACCCCCAAAGATAAATAGGTATAGAAGTAAGTATAACTGAACAAAATTTTGTACACCTACAACAAACACAACCTTGTAAGTCATTTTTACTCCAATTAAAAAATACGTATTACTAGGAGAAACAAAAGTATTAAAGAGACACAAGCTTTGGTTGGCTTCTTCTCATATACTCCACTCTAGTTTACAACTGGGCTCTAAGGCTACAAATCAAGCCTTGGATACCATAGTAACAAGACTTGAGCATGAAGGTATTCCTCTGCCTGTGCCCATTTTTCAAAACAGCAACCTAAAAATGTTGCTCTAAGTTACTTCATATTCACAAGCAGTGCTGGGGTCTAAATGATACATAAACTTAAAAAACTTTCAAGGGAATCCCATCAAAACAAGTTAAAAATTGGCAGACTCTCAACAAAAATACTTTCAACCATAAATTCTCATCACACTGTTTAAAAAAATTGCCAAAATGCTGAACATCATGATTTATAAGAGGCATGAGAATCAAGAGCACAATGAGGGATCATTTTGCACCAGTGTGAAAGGCCATCCTGAACATTTTGCAGAAAGGAAACGGTGAAAATGCACAGAGAATATGGAACCCATTTATGCTGCTCATAGCATGTAAAATATAAAAACAGTATAGAGATGCAAATGGAACTGCCTTAAAGAAATAAGGGAGCTTTTCTGGTGGCTCAGATGGTAAAGAATCTACCTGCAATGCAGGAGACCTGGGTTCGATCCCTGGGTCAGGAAGATCCCCTGGAGAAGAAAATGGCAATCCACTCCAGTATTCTTACTGGAGAATTCCATGGACAGAGGAACCTGGCTGGCTACATTCCATAGGTAGAGTCACAAAGAGTCAAACACAACTGAGTGACTAACACACTTAAAGATATAAGATTTTGCAGAAGTACTCCAAGGAATATTTGAGAAGACAACGTTTTGAAACACATGTGCAACCAAACATTCACTGAACAACACTTTGCAATAGCCCCGAAATGGAAATAAACATATTGTTTATGGGGAGATAAACGAATAAAGAAAAAGAGATCCATGAACACAATGGAACATGACTCTACCCGAAGAAAATGAAATAATGTGATTTTCAGGAGCACTGATAAAACTAGGGATGATCAAACAACATGAAGAAAACCAGAAAAAGATATATAGCTTTAGATATCATTTATGCTGGAATTGATAAACACACAACAATTTATTAACTGAGAAACATGAAGACTTGGCAACCTAGAAAACAATCTTCTGATTATTAAGGAGAAAGCAAGTAGAAAGGGATAAAAGGTTCAGTTCAGTTCAGTCGCTCAGTCATGTCCAACTCTTTGCGACCCCATGAATCGCAGTGTGCCAGGCCTCCCCGTCCATCACCAACTCCCAGAGTTCACCCAAACTCATATTAAACAAATATAATCATTCTATGTAAAAAAGGTAATCATCAAAGACCTAGGTATAACAAAGGATTTCTGTGAACACATTGTAATGAACTTCACGTGAAAAATGCAAATCTGAATACATATGTATATGTAAAACTGAAAACACATTTGGTTCACCTGCCACACACAGCACATTGTGTTATCAGTGTTACTACAATATGGAATAAGGATTAATTTAAAAAGAAAGCTAGGGAAGAACACACAAGCTTTTGGGTGTTTGCTCAGGTACATTCCACATAAAATTACAGTCCTGAATGAAATCTCTCTTAAAGCTTTTATTTCCAGGGTAACCACAATTGGGCATTAGAAAATCCTGCAGCCTTGTGGCCATTCCCAGCAACAGTAACCTTAAGTTTTCCTTATGAGCACCTTGTTGTTGTTCAGTCACTAACTTGTATTCAACTCTTTGCAATCCCATAGCCAGGCATCCCTGTCCTTCACTATCTCCCAGAGTTTGCTCAGATTCATGTCCACTGAGTCGGTGGTGCTATCTAACCATCTCTTTCACTGTCGCCCCCTTCTCCTTTTGCCTTCAATTTTTCCCAGCATCAGGGTCTTTTCCAGTGACTCAGCTCTTCACATCAGGTGACTAAAGTAATGGAGCTTCAGCTTCAGCAACAGTCCTTTCAGTGAATATTCAGGTTTGATTTCCTTTAGGATTAACTGGTTTGATCTCCTTGCTGTCCAGGGGACTCTCAAGAGTCTTCTCCAGCACCACAGTTCAAAAGCATCAATTCTTCAGTGCTCTGCCTTCTTTATTGTCCAGCTCTCACATCCATTCATGACTACTGGAAAGACCATAGCTTTGACTATACAGACCTTTGTCAGCAAAGTGGTATCTTTGCTTTCTAACACACAGTCCAGGTTTGTTATAGCTTGCCTGCTAAGAAGCAATTGTCTTCTAATTTTATGGCTGCAGTCACCATCCACAGTGATTTTAGAGCCCGAGAAGAAGAAATCTCACATCCGTGCATGACTACTGGAAAAAACCGTAGTTTTGACTATATGGACCTTTGTCGGCAAAGTAATGTCTCTCTTTTTCAATACACTGTCTAGGTTTGTCAGAGCTTTTCTTCCAAGGAGCAAGAGTCTTTTCATTTCATGCCTGCAGTCACCATGATCTTAGTATTTTTAGTATTGAGTTCTGAGCCGGCTGTTTCACTTTCCTCCTTCACCTTCATCAAGAGGCTCTTTAAATCCTCTTCGCTTTATGCCATTAGAATGGTATCTGCACATCTGTGGCTGTTGATATTTCCCCTGGCAATCTTGATTCCAGCTTGTAACTCATCCAGCCGGGCATTGCTCATGATTTGCTCAGCATATAGGTTAAAATAAACAGGGTGAGAGCAGACATCCCTGTGTACTCCTTTCTCAATCCTGAACCAATCAGTTTTTCCATACAGGATTCTAACTATTGCTTCTTGACCCACATACAGACTTCTCAGGAGACAGGTAAGGTGCTCTGGTATTCTCATCTCTTTAAGAATTTTCCATAGTTTGTTACAATGCACACAGTCAAAGGCTTTAGCATAGTCAATGAAACAGAAGTAGGTGTTTTTTCCTGGAATTCCCTTGCTTTCTCTGTGATCCAGTGAATGTTGGCAATTTGTTCTCTTGTTCCTCTCCCTTTCCTAATTCCAGCTTGATTGTCTGGAAGTTCTTGGTTCGCATACTGCTGAAGCCTAGTGGAGGATTTTGAACATAACCTTACTAGCATGGGAGGTGACTACAGTTGTCCAGTGGGTTTGAACATTCCTTAATACTGCCCTCCTTGAGGACTGGGATGAGGATTGACCTTTTCGAGTCCTGTGGCCACTGCTGGATTTTCCCAATTTCCCTGACATATTGAGTGCAGTACTTTAACAGGATTTTAGATAACTTTCAGGATTTTAGATAACTCTGCTGGAATTCCAGCCCCTCCACTAGCTTTATTGGCAGCAGTGCTTCCTAAGGCCCATTTGACTTCACACTCCAGGATGTCTGGCTCTGCATGAGAGACTACACCATCCCATCGTGGTTATCCAGGTCATTGAGATCTTTTTTGTACAGTTCTTCAGTGTATTCTATCTATCTCTTCTTGATCTCTTCTGCTTCTATTCGGTCGTTACCAATTCTGTCCTTTATTGTGCCCATCTTTGGATGAAATGTTCCTTTGATATTTCTAATTTTCTATGTCTACCAACTTAAAAAAATCACTTATCTGTGTACCCACTAGATTAGGCACCAACTTTGCCATGAAACTTCCTATTCATACTCCAGCACTAGCCCCCAACATAAGGAAATCATGAACATGCGCTGCTGCAGAAGAACAGAAATTCTGAGGTCAAGACTCCTTATCCTTAAACAGTTTGCTCTAAAAAAACTCTCCGTAACATCCTTAGGAAGCCCTTTGTCCCAGATACATGACCCTGAGGCTGTCAGCTGTCCTCCATGCCTTCATCCTGCCCCCACTTCCACATAGCAGACACACTGTACTCAACCACCCCATTTCAGAACAGGAGTCACTTATTTCTATGGATATGATTTTAATAATAATCAATAAGTATTCAGTAATCAAAGCTTTCTCTAAATCAGGAAAAAAGAATCCAAAGTAATCAGCAAATATTTTTGTGTATATATATGTATATACACACATAAATTTTAAAAATCTCTTTCCATAATTTAGTTCTGACTTCTAAGTGATGGAAGCAGTGAAGGACTCGATGTTGAAGCACCCTGTGGTAAGGGTTTTTTCAGGGCGATGAGGTTCTTGTAGATTATTCATCATGCTTGCTCCAATTCCACAAAGACTCCACCACAGTCACTGGGATGGAGAAAGATCAGTAGTTTTCTATGTGCTATTTTGGCCTCTTCACTTGGAATACGAACACTCTTTTCTTTCAAATCCATCACAGCTTCATTTATATTATCTGCCTTAAGAAAAGGAAATAAACAAGAACACTTCTGAGATCACAAAAAAACCCCACCAAATTATGGTATCATAAGACTTAGAAAAAACTTTGCAAACTCATGTGTCTAACTCCTCTGCTTTTGGGCAGAACAAGTCTTTAACCATCACAAAGATCAGCTTAATACTTCTAGAGACCACATAAGAGGTTGCTAAATTTTCCTAGGTGAGGAACCACAATGCTGAAGAATTTTCTCCATTAATAAACATTTCTCCTTAGGACCTAAATGATGTCTGCTCCACTCCATAGCATGTTCCTGTGGCAGCACTATTGATGATTCCTCACAAATTATTCTTCCTAAGAGCCCTGGGTTCCTCATTTACAAGAGGGAGATGAGGCCTGCCATATAAATGGCCAAGAGATCAAAATGAGATAACAGATAAGAAGTTCTTAGCACAATTTACAGAAGGTACTCACAAATATGAGTGCGTCCCTAATCTCCAAACCTCTGTTCTGCTCAACTGTCTGATTATTACTTTTATTTTGGCTGTGCAGTGCAGCAAGTGGGATCCTAGTTCCCCGACTAGGGAATTGTGAGAATTTCTAGGGAGTTACTGAGCATGAGGGTGGGTTTGGAAAACCCTAAATTTGCAGATGGTATCGCGGGAGGATGGTCTTCTGGAGGACTGTGTGTCTTCTAAACCTGAATTTTGTTGTTGCTGTTCAACCACTCAGTCATGTCCAACTGTTTGCAACCCCATGAACTGGAGCATGCCAGACTTCCCTGTCCTTCATTATCTCCCAGTACTTGCTCAAACTCATGTCCTTTGAGTCAGTGATGCCATCCAACCATCTCATCCTCTGTTGCCCCCCTTTTCCTCCTGTCCTCAATCTTTCCCGCATCAGGGTCTTTTCCAATGAGTCAGCTCTCCGCATCAGGTGGCCAAAGTACTGGAGCTTCAGCTTCAGCATGAGTCCTTCCAGTGAATATTCAGGGTTGATTTCCTTTAAGATTGACTGGCATTGATCTCCTTTCAGTCTGATGGACTCTCCAGAGTCTTCTCCAGCACCACAATCTGAAAGCATCAATTCTTTGTTGATGGCTGACTTTGCAGCCAGCCATCTGACTACAGTCTAACAGGCATCATATTAATTAAAGTTTACATATATATGCATGCATCCTAAGTCACTTCAGTCATGCCTGACTCTTTTTGACCCTGTGGACTGTAGCCTTCCAGGCTCCTCAGTCCATGGAATTCTCCAGACAAGAGTACTGGAGTAGGTTGCCATGTACACCTGTACATATATGTGTGTGTGTATACATATATACACACACATACATTGTGTGTATGTACAGGTAGGTACACATGATGTCTACTGTATGCATTATTTGTGTTTGCTTTTTTATTTAAGATGTCTTAGCAATTTTTCCATGTCAGTATATACAGGTAAACAACTTTTAGCCTACTACATAGTATCCTAAATAATTATTTTATAGAAATACAAAAGGTGACCTAGTCCTTCCCATACTAATAAACCTTTGGGTTATAAGAAGGGAAATGGGCTCTTATCAATGGTTAGGTGATAAACTATGCTTCTCTGGTGTTGCCTGTTGAACAAGAGTTTGGTGAAAGTTTGTGGACAACATTTCACTGCTATCTGAGGCCATATGCACACAGCAGGGACTGGTGGAGACAGGAAAAATATACTAGAGTGAAATTAAGAGATCTGGTGTACAGCTTCAGATATTCTAACAAACCTGAGCTACAGAAAAAGGGACCAGATGGAATAACAGTGGAAATATTTGAAGAGATACTTAGTAATTCTATATAATCAAAGAGAGATATGAATTCTCAAAGTAAAAATGCACTTGAGAATGAAGCAGAATAAAGACAAATCAATATCAATACACATAGTAGAGAAAGTGAGTAACATTAGTGATACAAAGAACAACTTAAGAGCTCTGCAAGGCAGGAACAGAGGCATAGACATAGAGAATGGATTTGTGGACACAGGTTGGGGAGAGGAGGATGGGAAGAATTCAGAAAGTAGCATTGACATATACACACTACAATAGCTAATGGGAAGCTGCTGTATAACACAACGAGCTCAGCTCTGTGCTCTGTGATGACCTAGAGGGGTGGGAACGGTGTGGAGGGTCACAGGGAGGCTCAAGAGGGAAGGAATATATGTATGCATACAACTGATTCACACTGTTGTACAGCAGAGATTAACACAGCACTGTAAAGCAATTACACTCCAATAAAAAAAGAGGAAAACCTGTATTTAAAGCAAACATTTTTCCAATTGCTGATGAAAAAACACAGCTTGAGCTTGTTGTTGTTCAGTCACTCAGTCATATCCGAAGCTTTGTGACCCCATGGACTGCAGCATGCCCAGCTTCCCTGTTCTTCACTATCTCCCGGAGTTTACTAAACTCATGTCCTTTGAGTCAGGGATGCCATCCAACCAACTCATCCTCTGTCACCCCCTTCTCCTCCTGCCTTCAATCTTTCCCAACATCAGGGTCCTTTCCAATGAGTCAGTTCTTCACATCAGGTGGTCAAAGTATTGCAGCTTCAGCTTCAACATCAGTCCTTCCAATTAATATTCAAGGTTGATCTCCTTTAGGACTGACTGGTTTGATCTCCTTGCAGTCCAAGGGACTCTCAAGAGTCTTCTCCAGCACCACAGTTTCAATTCTTCAGTGCTCAGCCTTCTTTATGGCCCAACACTCTCATCCGTATATGACTGAGGGATAGCTTGAGCTGGCCGAATCAAATTTTGTGTATCCCATCATGTTGTTCATATGTGTACCTGATCTCAAGGCCATCTTCAATAAGCTTTCTTGTATGTTCTGCATAACAGTTGTTGTTGTTCATTCACTCAGTAGTTTTCGATTCTTTGCAACCCCATGGACTGGAGCCCACCAGACTTCCCTGTCCTCACCATCTCCTGGAGTTTGCTCAGACTTATTATGCCTACTGAGTTGGTGATGCCGTCCAACCAACTCGTCCTCTGTCATCCCCATCTCCTCCTGCCTTCAGTCTTCCCCAGCATCAGGGTCTTTTTCAATGAGTTCGATCTTCACATTAGGTGGCCAAAGTATTGGAGCTTCAGCTTCAGCATCAGTCTTTCCAAGGAATATTCAAGGTTGATTTCCTTTAGGATTTACTGATTCGATATCCTTGATGTCCAAAGGACTCTCAAGAGTCTTCTCCAGGACCACAATTCGAAAGCATCATTTCTTCAGGGCTCAACCTTCTTTATGGTCCAACTCTCACATCCATGCATGACCACTGGAAAAACCATAGCTTTGACTATATGAGCCTTTGTAGGCAAAGTGATGTCTCTGCTTTTTAATATGCTGTCTAGGTTTATCATTGCTTTTCTTCCAAGGAGCTAGAAATTTCATGGCTGTGGTCACCGTTCTCAGTGATTTTGGAGCCCAGGAAAATAAAGTCTCTCACTGTTTCTGTTATTTTCCCATCTATTTTCCGTGAAGTGATGGAACCGGATGCCAAGATCTTAATTTTTTGAATGTTGAGTTTTACGCCAGCTTTTTCACTCTCCTCTTTCACTTTCTTCATGAGGCTCTTTAATTCCTCTTCTCTTTCTGCCAGAAGGGTGGTGTCATCTGCATATGTGATGTTATTGATATTTCTCCCAGCAATCTTGATTCCAGCTTCTGCTTCATCCAGTCTGGCATTTCGCATGATGTACTCTGCATATAAGTTAAATAAGCAGGGTGACAATATATATCGTTGATGTACTCCTTTCCCAATTTGGAGCCAGTCCATTGTCCCATGTCTGGTTCTAAGTGTTGCTTCTTGACCTTCATACAGGTTTTTCAAGAGGCAGGTAAGATGTTCCCATCTCTTTAAGAATTTTCCAGCTTGCTGTGATCCACACAGTCAAAGGCTTTAGTGTAGTCAATGGAGCAGAAGTAGATGTTTTTCTGGAACTCTCTTGCTTTTTCTATGATTCAACCAATGTTGGCAACTTGATATCTGGTTCCTCTGATTTTTTCTGAATCCAGCTTGTACATCTGGAAGTTCTTGGTTGACATACTGTTGAAGCCTAGCTTGAAGGATTTTGAGCATTACCTTGCTAGTATGTGAAATGAGTGCAATTGTGTGGTAGTTTGAACATTCTTTGGCATTGCCTTTCTTTGGGATTGGAATGAAAACTGACCTTTTCTAGTTCTGTGGCCACTGCTGAGTTTTCCATATTTTCTAGCATATTTAGTGTAGCACTTTAACAGTATCATCTTTAAGATTTGAAATGGCTCAGCTGGAATTCCATCACCTCCACTAGCTTTATTCATAGTGATGCTTTCTAAGGCCCACTTGACTTCACACTCTAGGATGTGTGGATCTAGGTGAGTGATCACATCATTGTGGTTATCTGGGTCATGAAGATCTTTCATGTATAATTCACCTGTGTATTCTTGCCACTTCTCCTTAATATCTTCTACCATTTCTGTCCTTTTTGTGCCCATCTTTGCATGAAATGCTCCCTTGGTATCTCTAATTTTCTTGAAGAGATCTCTAGTCTTTCCCATTCTATTGTTTTCCTCTATTTCTTTGCATTGTTCACTTAAAAGTTTATCTTATCTCTCCTTACTATTCTCTGGAACTCTAAATTCAGATAGATATATCTTTCCTTTTCTCCTTTGCCTTTTGCTTCTCTTCTTTTCTCAGCTATTTGTAAGACCTCCTCAGATAACCATTTTGTCTTTTTGCACTTCTTTTTTGGGGGATGGTTTTGATATCTGCCTCCTGTACAACCTTACAAACCTCTATCCATAGTTCTTCTGGCACTCTATCGGATCTAATCCCTTGATTCTATATGTCACTTCCATTGTATAATCATAGGGGATTTGATTTTGGTCATACCTTCAGGTATGGCCCAGTGGTTTTCCCCTACATTCTTCAATTTAAGCCTGAATTTTGCAATAAGAAGTTCATGATCTGAGCCACAGTCAGCTCCCAGTCTTATTTTTGCTGTCTGTTTCAAGTTTCTCCATCTTTGGCTACAAAGAATATAATCAATCTGTTTTGGGGATTGACCATCTAGTGATGTCAATGTGTAGAGTCACCTCTTGTGTTGTTGGAAGAGGGTGTTTGTTACATACATATACATTATACTTACACTTACTTATAAATAAATAACATTATTTTTAAGATTTTTTTTTTTTTAAGGAAGATGGCTATTAAGGAAAGAGGTTCTCACCAGACACCTAATCTGCTTGCACCTTGACCTTGGACTTAACAGCCTCCAGACCTGAGAGAAATAAATGCATGCTGTTTCTAAGTCCCCTGGTTTATAATACTCTGGTTTAGCAGCCTGAAAGAACTAAGAACTCCTTCCACGAATGTTACCACTTGGGCTAGAACCTAATTTTTCTGGTAGGAAGAGGACCATCATGTGGGGTAACTCTCATCAAGGTGCCAGATACACAGTGGAGAAACAGTACCTCCAGGACTGCTGCCTGCCTTGTGTTGGGTGCCTCTGAGAAATGGAAGAGATCTCCTTTCTGGGGGACACAGTTTGGGCTTGGTCAGGGGAACCCAGGCTGGCTGGACATCAGTGCCTCACACCATCCCATCCCCACCCCAACACCCAAGCATGGGGCTGTAGCACACAGTGACCACGGGCAACACAAGGCCTCAGGTCCACGTAGAAGGGCAGCTTCTCCCCAAAGCTTCAGCAGCCTGGACTCTTCCCTCTGGCGCAACATTTCCTCTAAATCCCTTGGACCTCTCATCACCATGTAACCGCATCTCATGATAAACAGCCAGGGTTGTTTCCAGAGAGGCAGGGTGCGGCTTCTGCTGATTTTCCTTGGGAGAACCAATCTGGTGCTCATGTCTTCATCTCACAGCTGGGGTGGGGGCTTGACAGCAGGCGACACAGTGTCCAAAATGAGCATGGTTGGAGGCCCACGTGGATG
Source organism: Nanger dama (assembly GCA_917880005.1). Classification (NCBI taxonomy): domain Eukaryota; kingdom Metazoa; phylum Chordata; class Mammalia; order Artiodactyla; family Bovidae; genus Nanger; species Nanger dama. Next base: position 2,694,810 of record CAKJTW010000108.1, on the reverse strand, counting down.
TGGGGTCCTGGTATCTTAGAGGAAGATGCTATTCAACCCTTTGTGCCCTCCCCATGGCATAGCAGCCAGGCACACCTTAAAATAAAACGCCAGCCAGGGTTACCTCTGACTTTCACAGCTAACACAGATAGCCAGGACACATCTCTCATTAAGTAACTCCAGTGAGGGGGTTTTGGCACCACCCATTGGAAATCCTACTGGCCACCACTGGGTGAGGAGAGGCAAGTAAAATGTGTGAACTGAAATATGCTACTGTGGCAGGGACCCCCAAACCTATCCTTCATGGAGCCCTGAGAACAGAACACTATCTGGTAGCACAGGCTGGACACAAAACACCAGGAGCAAGGACCGCTGTTGAGGGCAGAGACAACTTACCTGTGAGAAAAATACACTCATTTGAATAAATTTGTTCTAATAAATGGCCTTCCCAGGTGGTGCTAGAGGTAAAGAACCCACCTGCCAAAGCAAGAGACATAGAGATGAGAGTTCAGTCCTTGGGTGGGGAAGATCCCCTGGAGGAGGGCATGACAACCCACTCCAGTATTCTTGCTTAGAGAATCCCATGGACAAAAGGAGCCTGGGGGCTACAGTCCATAGGGTCCATGGTGTCGCAAAGTTGGACACAACTGAGCTGACAGACACACACAGAAGGAAGAAGTAGCTGCGGTGGCCAGAGAACCCCAGAAGCACCAGAGAGCTGGCTCTGGTGGGGGTGGTCTGGGTCTGAGCCCTTCTGAGGAAGATACTGGGGTGGGTGAGTCTTCAACAGAGCATAACCATTCACAGTCAGAGACCCAGAGGCTCCAGGAGTTGGCGGGGGCGGGAGACACAGGCCTCCCAGCTGGCACCAAGGGCTGCTTTGAAGGGAAGCATGACACCCAAAGTCTAAGTGGGAGGGGTCAGGAGCAGGGCAGGGCTGCACCAGAGGTCAAAATGGGCAATGGAGGCAGAACCTGAGGCCGTCTGCAAGCGTTCAGGCTGATGGAGAGGAGGACTGACTGAGGAGGGTAAACAGGCAACACCCTATTTGTGAAGTCGCTCAGTCATGCCTGACTCTGCAACTCTGTGGACTGTAGCCTACCAGGCTCCTTGGCCCATGGGATTTTTCAAGCAAGCATACTGGAGTGGGTTGCCATTTCCTTCTCCAGGGGATCTTCCCGATGCAGGGATCAAACCCAGGTCTCCCACATTGCAAGCAGATGCTTTACCATCTGAGCCATTAGGGGAGCTAACAGCAACATCCTCCAAGCTGACCTGGTGCCCCAGCACTGTCCTGAGCCATAGCCCCTCATCCAAAGTCTAGCTCAGGCTTTCTGACCTATCCAGCCTGGCTGCACCCAGCACAGAGCAAGTGGCCAGCAGAGGGGCAGACTCCATGGTGCATCAGCACCAAGGACAGCACACGGCCAGCTCAGTCATCATTCCTGAAGAGGACCATCTGTTCGCTGCTGGAACGAACTGGAGGGATCCCACAAGCCCAAATCCAAGCATCTGTTCACTCCAGCAATCTGGGCCTGGGCTTGGTCTCCGGTAGAGAGACCAGCTTTTCTCCAGTGAAGGCTGACAGTGGTTCTGGCAGGGTCTGGAGTCCACCCTCATCTCCTGGGGCACCCTCCTGTGCCATACCCCTTCTCAGCCTTTCTAAAGTGTCCATGGCATGCTCTAATGCAGGGCTGGAAGCTATTCTTGGTTAGCTTTCCTATCACCACATTGCCATGTTTTTCTTAGTAAGTGATTAGCACTGACCGTGAGAAGGCAATGGCACCCGACTCCAGTACTCTTGCCTGGAAAATCCCATGGACGGAGGAGCCTGGTAGGCTGCGGTCCACGGGGTCGCTGAGAGTTGGACACGACTCAGTGACTTCACTTTCACTTTTCATTTTCATGCATTGGAGAAGGAAATGGCAACCCACTCCAGTGTTCTTGCCTGGAGAATCCCAAAGACAGCAGAGCCTGGTGGGCTGCCATCTATGGGGTCGCATAGAGTTGGACATGACTGAAGTGACTTAGAAGCAGCAGCAGCACTGACCGTGATCTGAGTGCTTTGGGGTACAAACCCCGTGAATGCATCTGCCACGCCGTTCCATCTCCCAGTCTCATGTTCGGCATTGTAGTCTTTCTCCCCGAACAGAAGCCGTTGCTACATATTCTCCTATGGAACCCAGAACTTCCTGGGGAATGTCATGTGAATAACCGATCCCCTGGGATGTGTCTCAAGTTCCTGGAATATGTAGGGGATGCTGATGGTGTTCAGAGATGGAAGATGCAGGGGGGCCAGCACCATGCCCCAGTCCCCCACCCACCTCTCTGTTTCCTGAAATCTGCCCTGAACACACACTGCTGACACATCCGTGCTGTTCAAGCCAAAGCAGTGCAATTCCAGCTCCATACACAGCAGGAGCCCTCTTCCTTGGCACCTGTTCTTACAGACACTGCCCACTCACCCCCTGGTGCTCCCACTCAGGAGCCTCTTCCCTGGCCATCCACCTGAGATGCTCAGGGCCTTTCTGATGTCCTGCCCCTCAGCCCTCTCAAGGCTCCCAGCCCCCTGATGGCCCAGCTCTGTCCCTCTCTCATCACCATCCTCAAGCCAGGTCCTTCACTTCCACCTGTTCTCCTGGCCCTGTCACAACCCCCAGACCCCACTGCACACTGAGGACACCCACGACCTTTATGTTCAGCCCGCCTGATTGGTGGATTCCTCAAAGCCCCCTTCAAAGTCCCAGGCCTCCGTGTTTATCACCCACAAGGGAACCTGTCCCCAGGAAGCCTGCCTGGGACTCATGGGGTGGGCGGGGGCCTCCACTAAGCACCCAGCCCCACCCAGATGGACGGGGAGTTTCTCCCTCTAGAACGAGGTTCTCCATGCAAGCTCAAGTCACTTTCATCTCTGCAACCCAGGGCTTAGCACATGACAAGGGCAACTTTCTTGGGCCACATGGAGGGTTTGCAGATGCAGCCAGGCCAGGAGATCAGGAGTGGTGTTGGTGGGAGAGTGAGCTCTGAAGGAAGGCAAGTTACATTCAGAAACTCCGGAGCCACCACCCTCATAGAGAGGGGGGTTCCCCACACCCGTTAATGCAACAGCAGTTTCTTTACAGCCCAAAGCCCCCAGTGCACACAGAACTGCCTTGAATCACAGGAACACCCCCAAAGTGAAGTCAACTTATGCTTAACAATCTTTTAAAAAAACAAAAGACATCAAAGGGAACTTCCAGAAATCTAACAGTGAGTCAATAGGACTTGCTGCCCAAACATAAGCTCTCATGATCTAAACTGCTCAAATTTATGAACTCTTCTGGGGAAAAAATAATATTCATGAAGGCTTTAAAAAATACAAAAGCACATATATGAAATGGAATATGACTCAGCCATAAAAAGTGATGAAATTGGGTCATTTGTAGAGATGTGGATGCACTTACAGTCTTTCATACAGAGTGAAGTTGGAAAGAGAAAAATAAATATTGTATATTAATGCATATGTATGGTGGAGAAGGCAATGGCAACCCACTCCAGTACCCTTGCCTGGAAAATCCCATGGGCAGAGGAGCCTGGTAGGCTGCAGTCCATGGGGTCGCTAAGAGTCAGAAACAACTGAGCAACTTCACTTTCACTTTTCACTTTCATGCATTGGAGAAGGAAATGGCAACCCACTCCAGTGTTCTTGCCTGGAGAATCCCAGGGACGGGGAAGTCTGGTGGGCTGCCTTCTATGGGGTCGCACAGAGTCAGACATGATTGAAGCGACTTAGCAGCAGCAGCAGCATATGTATGGAACCTAGAACAATGGTACAGATGAACCTATTTGCTGGGCAGGAATAGAGACACAGACATAGAGAACAGACATGTGGGCACAGTGGGAAGGGGAAGGTGGGACAAACTGAGAGAGTAGCATTGAGGTACATATGCTACCCTGTGTAAAACAGATAGCTAGTGGGAAGGTGCTGTATAGCACAGGGAGCTCAGCTCCATGCTCTGTGATGACCTAGAAGGGTGGGATGGCAGATGGGAGGTTCAAGATTGAGGGGGATACATATATACGTAAAGCAGATTCACTTTGTTGTTCAGCAGAAACTAAGACAACATTGTAAAGCAACTATACCCCAATAAAAAAAAGTATGAAAGCAGTTCATTCTCATTTGTCCACAGAATTAGTCAAATAGAAGTTCCTTCACACGCAAATAATAATCATATCTTCTATTTATACACATGTAAGTTTTATTTTGAAAAGCAGCTTTTCAAAAGTGTTTTATTACAATACACACTTACTTTGCTATAATTAAGAAAAAAGTACACTTACGCTTAAATCTACTGACCTCATTAGCATGCATCTTTTCTCCGAGACTGTCAAATTTCCAAATAATTATTTGCAAAATGGTTATTTACAGCGAACTGCCAATCACACCAAGGCCCCCAAGCTTTCAGAGAAGTGTCATCAGATTCACCCGCCCCTGTGAAATGCACTCAGTCACTGCCCCTTGCTGCTGGGCTGCCCCAACCACTGGCCACAGCTGTCTACACTTGCCAGCAGTACCAGATCCGTGTGACTCACTGAAACCACCTGGGGAGGGACAACAGTCTCAGGTACCACCCCTACCCGAGCAGATCCAGAGCAAGCAGGGAAAGGACCCAAGCTCTGCTGGGGAGCTGGGTGTCTGCTGGGAGCCCTGGCTGCCAATCAGCCTCAACAAGATTGCCTCAGCATTTACTACAAACATCCAATGGGTGAACAGGAGTGGCCAGGAAGTCCACGCATAACTGAACACATGGAGAGCTGGCTCGCATTCTGACCTGCGGGCTGCACAGACACCTTGGCTCTCGCCCCCTCCCTCCGCTTCCCCAGGGCCAGCCAGAATCGTACCTCCTCTTGGGGCCACTTAGGCCTCTCCTCCAGGGTCCTGGTCTTGGTCTTGAAGCTCCTCTGGGCATTGGCAGGGTGCTTGGCCTCAGGAGGGAGGTTCAGCAACTTGGGCCTGCCCTTGTGTCTGCTGGGGCCGTGGCCAGCCTTGGCAAGTGGGCAGACCTCCAGGGAGTCGCTGGCCCTGGCTCTGTCCACTCCTCCATCACCTCCTGGCACTCATCCATCTCCAGGTGGCATCTCCAGGTGGGCCAGGTAGCGCTGCCTGTTGCAGTCCGTCCCTGCAGGTAGCTGCTGTCCTCGGGGCAGCAGGGGATGGAGTAGGTGACGCCCTCCTCCTCTTCAGGCAGCCCCTCGTCATAGCCCTCCCCCTCCGAGGTGCTGTTTCCTCTAGTTGGAGCTGAAGTTCCCATCAGGGCTGCCCTTCTGGGCAGGCAATGGCCTTTCAGGCCACAGGGCCGCTAGCCCCAGTCCAGTGGGCACGTACTCTTCCAGGGCTAGTTCCTCCGCATCCTCACTCTCGGGCTCCGGGCCCGGCCTCGCCCTGTGGTCCAGCAGGCTGCTTGCCACACTCTGACGCTTCCGATGGGCCATGGCGGGGCTCATACGGCCATCGTCCCCCAGGCGGCAGCCACTGCAGGGAGGAAGGACGACAGGAGAGTTAGAACCTGGCCCGAGGAGCACGCCCAGGAGATGTGACCCATGTCCGTTCAAATGACAGGACACCCCACCTCAGCTGACTCCGGAGTCAGGACCATTGCAAGCCCTGCCAAGGAGACATGAGGGCACCAGGGCTGGAGGAGGAGAAGGGGACCCTGGTGACTCCCCAGGACACCTGCTGCTTCGCCTCAGTTCCCTGCTCATTCATGATTTCTCTTTTATTTAATTGACATACAGTTAACTAACCATGCTGTGTTAGTTTCTAGTACATAGCAGAGTGATTCAGTTATATACATATATGTATATATATATATATATTCTTTTTCAGGCCCTTTTCCATCATATATTATTACAAGATATTGAATATGTTTCCCCATCTTGTACCACAGGCCTTTGTTGATTGTCTAGTTTATATATAGTAGTGTGTATCTGTTAATTCCAAGCTCCCTATTTATTCCTCTCCCCACCCTTTCCCCTTTGGTAATCATAGTTTATTTTCTATGTCTGTGAACCTGTTTCTGTTTTGTAAATAAGTTCATTTATGTCATTTTTAGATAGGATGATATTATATGATATTTGTCTTTATCTACTTCACTTAATATGATCATCTCTAGGTCCATCCATATTGGTGCAAGTGGCATTCTTTCATTTTTTATGGCAGGGTAATATTCCATAGGATATATGTACCACATCATCTTTGTTCATTCACCTGCGGATAAACACTGAGGTTGTTTCTACATTTTGGCTACTGTAAAGAGTGCTGTACTGAACAACAGGGTACATGTGTCTTTTTTGGATATAAGCCCAGAAGTGGGGTTGCTGGATCATATAATAGCTCTATTTTTAGTATTTTAAGGAATCTCCATACTGTTCTCCATAGTGGCTGCACCAATTGACATTCCCAGCATCACTGTAGAAAGGTTCCCTTTTCACCACACTCTCTCCAGCATTTATTATTTGCAGACTGTCTAACAATGGCCTCTCTGGCCAGTGTGAGGTGATACACTACTATAGTTCTGATTTTCATTTCCCTCATGATCAGTGATGCTCAGCATCTTTTCATGTGCTTGCTAGCCATCTCACTAATGACTTCATGAAGATGGTTTCTAGGTGGAAGAGCCCAGGTGACTGAGGCAATGGTCATAAGATCAGGTTATTTACTCTAAAAAAGAAAAAGAGAAGCCTTCATTCCAAAAACATGATGAAGCCAGGGAGGAGGTGTCCTGCCTTTCCAAGTCTAATCTGCTGCCCCTGAAGCCCATTTCCAATCTCCCTACCACTCCCCTCTGACTCCCAGCACACACAAGCCTCTGCTTCCTCTTTGCTCCAAACAATACCACTGACGGGATTTGCCAGGAACCATCTAGGCTGAGTGCCACACAGACATTGGATGTGAGCCCCAGCCTCACAGGCTTGATGTGGTGGGGGTCCAGGACGGGGGACAACAGAGAGAGGACAGCACTGTGGGCCACCAGAAGAGGGAACCCAGGAGGGTGCAAGGGACGCGGCTGCTACTTCAGGGGTACAGGTCATGGTATTGCAGGGCATTGCAAAGAACCCATGGGCCCAAACCAGGGAGGTCTTGAACCCCACCATCCAGAACCCTACATTTCATCCCACAAACCATAGGATCCCTGGGCAATTCTCAGCAGGCACAAGACTTACAGGATTTCTCTTTCAGCCCCTTGGGGAGACACTGGGGGATAGGTGCCTGGGGGAAGGGAAGTAAGTGGAAACCCCCTTCCTGTCCTCTAGGGAATGTGAGCAGCTCATGTGTGGTCTTAAGAGTCTCTACAGCACCGCTAGATGCTGGCAGATCCACAGTGCTTCCCCAGAGCAGCTCACACAACAGACGCGGTCCCACAGCAGGGAAACTGTCACTGAGATGGACCCTGCAGGGTCTGAGCCTCCTCCTCAAACACCCCATCCCCAAACCTGAAACTGATGGGAACATTTAAGGGACCTGCTCCCAGGGGAGAGGCAAGGTGTCCAGTGTTTCCTAGAACACAGGTGACCATGAGGATGCACCAAGAGTACAGAGCATCACTTTACAGCAGACTTCCCATGTTCACTTGCCGCACAGCAGAAACTAACACAACATTGTAAAGTGATTACAGTTCAATAAAAAGATGACAGAGGAGAAAAATGAAAACGGTTATAATTTTTAAAAAGTGTAATCTTTCTGGAAAGTAATTTTCAAATGGAAATTAAAAGCCTTTCAAAAGATGTATGCCCTCTGGTCTGGCAATTCCAAATCTAGGAATGTACACTAGATAAATAATCATGTATATGCACAAAGATATAGCCTAAAAAGGATGTCCATCCCACCATTACACTGTTTAAAATAAGGAGAAGCAGAATTATTTAATGTCTAATAACACGCAATTTGTACATTACAATAAAATAGTTTGATGAGTATTGTAGTCATTAAAAATATTACAACCATTTCATGAAAAATACAATAAGTAAAATACACAGGTTGTAAAATACTATACTCATTTATGAAAATATATATCTATATTAAATAAATGCATTTGTGTAAAAAACAAAATGAATCAAGGTTACAGATGGTGGCCAGATCTACCTACTCCAAGGGTACATGTCCAGTCCCTCTCATGGGGAGTTTGCATTCCTGGCAACTGGGGCGGTGGCACAGCTCACAGGCCAGGGAACTTCCAAGTGAACACTTCCTGCCCCCCAGGTGGCGTGCACATTGTCCCCTGAAACAAAGAGATGTGGCCTAGAACAGCCCACCTCTGTACATTTAAAAAGTAGAAGTTCCTTCCTTCTCCCGCCTCAACAAAGAAATCCAAGTGGCCAAGTCACTGCAGCCAGTCTGCTGAAAAATCATCTCGCACCCTACTTTATACTGCCCAACAGTGATGGTATTTTCTACATACGACATCAGGTCTTTTCACTCAAGATATGTCTCCCTGTTTATTCAAGCCTTAATTGTCAACAGCACTGTGGATTTCTACATAGCTGTAGACACAGGAAGCTTATTCTAAGACATTTGCTTTTGTAGCCATGGGGAACAGATTTTTCTCTTATATACCTGTTGCTGGTACATTAAAAAAAAAAAGAAATAAACACTCTGATCTTGTATCAGTCTTTTATTTATTTTTGACTGTGCTGCACTTACTGCGAGGGCTTTTCTCTAGTTACGAGTAGGGGCTGCTCTCTAGTTACAGTGCATGGGCCTCTCACTGCACTGCAGTGGCTTCGTCGGGGAGCACGTGCTCTAGGCTGCATGGGCTTCACTAGTTGAGGCATGTGGGCTCCTTAGTTTTGATTTCCAGGCTCTAGAGCACAGGCTCAGTAACTGAAGAACATGGGCTTAGTTCCTCCACAGCAAGTGGGATATTCCTCGATCAGGGAACAAACCCATGTCTCCTGCTATCGCTGGCAGCTTCTTTACCACTGGCTCACCAGGGAAGTCCTAAAAGCCCATTTTGAAATTCTAATACTTACAGCTGACCATTTCTCTTTTCCAGCATTCTGTCTGGCTGCCCTGACCTTTCAGTTACATGATGGAGGTACTGGGGCACCCCTGACTTTTTCCCAATTGTAATGAAAATGCCTTTACTTTTAAAAAATTTTCATTGTAGTTGCTTCACAGTGTTGTTAGTAACTGCTGTACAGCAAAGTAAATCAGCTACCCGTTTACATATACCCCCTCTTTTGGATTTCCATTTAGGTCACCACAGAGCACGGGACTGTCATACAGGCTTCCCAGGTGGTGCTAGTGGTAAAGAACTCATCTCCCAGTGCAGGAGACATAAGAGATGGGGGTTGGATTCCTGGGTCAGGAAGATCCCTGGAGGAAGGCATAGCAACCCACTCCAGTATTCTTGCCTGGATAATCCCATGGACAAAAGAGCCTGGCTGGCTGCAGTCCACAGAGTCAGAGAGTCAGACATGACTGAAACGACTGAGTAGTCACACAGAGTGAAGTGAGTCAGAAGAAAAAAAACAAATATCTATTAAGGAAAATGCCTTTATTTTTTAACCAGGGTTGGTCCATGGTAAGGTAGGCATGACCTTCACCTTGGGTGCAAGATTTACCAGGGTGTCAAAAAACTCAGGAATCTAAACAGATACAATTTTAATGCAAGACTTTTTTAAAAAACTTGAAATCAATTGTATTTTAAAATGATATTAACAAATACTCAAAATTTGTTCCATCACTCCCTAAACATTTTTGTACATGTACTGTTATCTGTTCTCTGGGGTGTAAGTCTTTTGTGTCTGTGTGGTGAGGACAGCATGGAAAAGTGGAGGACAGGCATCTCTGCCAGCTCCACCTCAAGGACAGCAAACAGGAGGGAATATGTCACCATGGAAGTTGGCAAATTCTACAGCTGGATCTTGTGCTGGACTGTGCCCAGGACATGGTGAAGGACTCATAATGCTGAGGGAATATTCTCTCTGTAACTGAAAACCACCACCTGATTCGGCAAAGTCATTCAATCGTGAACAAAGCAGTGAAGTTCCAGCACGCAGCCTGCTCAGCTCACTTTTGTTTTCTGCACTGACTTAAGGAATACCAATGAACAGTCACGTTAAAAACACCACCGTGTCCACCCTAGAGGCCTCTGGACAGGGCCGAAGGCCATCCTTGGTCACATTCACTACCCTCCTTAGAAGCTGGCCTTCTGGAAGGTCCTACATGTCTGCCAGGGACTTAGCCAGGCCCAAAAACTCTGGCAGAAAAGCCAGGCTGTCACTGGCCCAGGGTGAGAGCTGAAAGGGTGTCTCTACCTGGGACTCGTCCCCATGCCTAGCTCTGAGCTTTTTGCACCTCCCGGCCACATGACTGCAGCCTAGGTGTGAGTGTGCAGGCTGGACAGAAGAATCATGTTTACTGAAGAGATGGGGCAGGGGGATGGGGGTGAAGGTGGGTTCAGCATGGAACAGGGGTGTGTGGGGATGGAGGGGGCTTAGGTGGCCAGGAAGCCCCCATCCACCGGCACAGTGGAGCCTGTGGTCATGCTGCTGCAGTCGCTGAGCAGGAAGAGGATGGTGTCCACCACGTTTTCCACCTCAGCAAACCTGCCGAGGGGAATGCGGTCCAGCATGGCCTTGGCCTTCTGAGGGTCACTCCAGGCGGCCTGGCCCATGGGTGTCATCACCACCGTGGGGTTGACTGCATTCACACGGATCTTGTGTGGCCCGAGCTCCATAGCCATCACTTTGGTCAGTATGTCCAAGGCACCCTTAGTGGAGCAGTAGACACTGTGGTTAGTCAGTCCCCGTTGGGAGGCCTGGCTGGAAACATTCACGATGACCCCTGGGGCTCCCCGAGCTATCAGGCCTCGGGCCACAATCTGGGACACCTGGATGACTGCCCGAAGGTTCACACTGAAAGACATGTCATATGCCTCCTTGGTGACCTCCAGGAAGGGCTCGCAGACCAGGCTGTCCAGGTCGGCCTGGGTTCGGCTCACGGCCACCACTCGAGCGCCAGCCGCGTGTAGCGCCTTGACAGCACTGCGACCGATGCCTTTGCCCGCCCCCGTGACAAGCGCCCGGCGCCCCGCGAGTCTTAGATCCATGATGTTCCGGCGGCCACCAATGCAAGACTTTTTAAAAAAAAACTAAAAATTAATTCAAAAACATCCACTATGAACAAGATATTAAAATGTTCAAGACAAGATTGATTATTACTGATTTGTTTCTTTAGGCTTCAGGCTCCAATAGAGCTTGGCTGGCCTCTGTGAATGAACCTTTTTTTTTTTAAGTTTTCCCCATTACAGACTTCCATGGTGGTTCAGGGGTAAAGAATCCACCTGCACAATGCAGGAGACACAGGTTTGACCCCTGATCTGGGAAGATCCCACCTGCTGCGGAACAACTAAGCCCAGGAACTGCAGCTACTGAAGCTTAAACGTCCTAGAGCTAGTGCTCCACAACAGGAGAAGCACTTGCAATAAGAAGCCCTCACACCGTACTACAGAATAGTTCCTGCTCACTACAACGAGAGAAAAGTCAGTGCAGCAATGAAGACCCAACGCAGCCATGAATAAATGACTAAATAAATAAAATTATATACAAAAAAAGAACCCACCTTCCAATGCAGGGGACTAGGGTTCAATTTCTGGTTGGGAAACTATTAATAAGATCCCATATGCCAAGGGGCAACTAAGCCCGTGCCTCACAACTAGAAAAAGCCCACAAACTGCAACAAAGACCTGTCATGGCCAAAATTAAAAGCAAAGCTTTCCCCCATTAAATACAGTGCTGTTGTCAGCTTTTCCAGTGCCTGATGGTGCAAACCATTCTCTTGTCCACGGATACAAATGGAAGGACCCAGGCTGGCTGCCCAGGACGGAGGTCCCGTTGTTGAAGGTCTGCAGAATTAACTTATGGCACACTTGTGGTGTAAGAGAAAGTCTCCTATTAAAGATGAAGACAGGAGGTCTTTGTTTCAATTCAGACTTCCATTTACTGTCAGACCCTGAGCATTATATTTAATGAACAGATAGATGGCCTTCCCATCCTGGGAAACTAGAAATGATGGTCCTGACTACTGGGCTTGAACAGGAGTGAACAGGAGAGCAACCCACACTGGCCTCAATCCCATGAAGCTTTTTTCCCTACTATATACAAGGAGTGGAGAAACATTTTTTTTAATCTCTCAGCCGCACCACATGGCATATGGGATCTTAGTTCCTTGACCAAGGATTGAACTCAGGTCCCCTGCGTTGGCAGCGCTGTCTTAACCGCTGGACTGCCAGGGAAGTCCTGAGAAACGTTTTAAGTGAAACACGAAGAAAGAAAATGCAGTAGAAACCCTTTATTATTTAATGGCTATATAATGTTTCCTGTCCCAATAAACGTCATCTGACTCTTCCCTTATTAAATACACGAACTGTGTCTTATTTTTGTGTAATAAATAGTGTCTTGGTGTTTCCCGTAAGGATATACTCCAGGCCTTTGCTGCCCTCCAGGACTTTAACCAGGACCCTTAAAAAACTGGTTTTTTTTTCAATGTGAGGTCCGGTCCTCAGAAAAGGCCTAGGAGGTATGGGGCCAACAAAGTGTTCACCGCCTCTGTGGTGGGGGCTGTAGGCAAACATGTTGATGGTCTCTGCTTATATATATAATTGAAATATACTTGATTCACAATGTTGTATTAGTTTCTACTGCACAGAAAAGTGATTTAAGGTCTCTATATTTTTTCATATTCTTTTCCATCATAGTTTATCACAGGATATTGAATACAGTTCCCTGGGCTACTCTGTAGGACCTTGTTGTTTATCCATCCTAGATATCATAGTTTACATCTGCTAACCCAATCTCCAACCCTTCTCTCCCCAACCTTCCTTGGCCACCACAACTCTGTTCTCTGGATCTGTACTGTAGATAGGTTCTTTGAATCACATTTAAGATTTCCATATAAGTGATATCATATGGTATCTGTCTTTCTGTCTGACTTACTTCACTTCATATGATAATCTCTAGGTCCATCCATATTGCTATATGCCCATAGGCCCTGCGTGGGCACCTTCAGGCAGCTCTGCCTTCCTTATTGTTGTTGTTCAGTCACTCAGTTGTGTCTAACTCCTTGCATCCCTATGGACTGCAGCATGCCAGGCTTCCCTATCCTTCACTATCTCCCAGAGTTTGCTCAGACTCGTGTTCATTGAGGCAGTGATGTCATCCAACCATCTCAGCCTCTGCCTTCCTTGGGCTGCAACTGACACCTCCTCCCTCCTCCTCCCTCCCTTCTGACACTCCCTCTCCCCAGTTTCCTTGCAGGGTGCTCCCTCAAAAATATCCACACATATTTAATCCTGTCTTGGATCTGCTTCTCAGAGGACCTGACCCAACACAGTTCCTTACAGGAAACAAAACAGAATAAACGTCACATACACACACACAAAAACAAACTCCAATACCCTTTAGAAAGCATAGAACCAAAGACACAAGTATATTTATGGGTAAATTTACAATAAAGGTTCTAAGAAAATATGAGAAGCAGCGACTACTGTTGCAGGAAGGGGAGAAGCTTATACCCCTAGGATCAGCTGACTGCTCAACCTCAAGACTTTCTGAGCCTCTTTTTTTTTGTCAAAATAATCCTCAAGCAAAAAAAACCAACAGCATAAGGCAAATAGTTTAGCCTACTATGCTTCATCACTTCAATTGTGTCCGACTCTTTTGCGATCCCATAGAATGTAGCCCACCAGGCTCCTCTGTCCAGGGGATGGAGTGGGTTGCCATGCCCTTTTCAAGGTATTTTCCCAACCCAAGGATTGAACTCATGTCTCTTTATGTCTTCTGCACTAGCAGGCAGGTTCTTTACCACTAGCACCACCTAGGAGTCCAGATACATGACTATTAAACAACCTGGCAACCCCAGCCAGATAAAGAGATAGACCTTGCCGGCCACCCGCGGCCTCCCCAATGCTGCTCAGATACCAAGACCCCGCCGTGTGAACCCTGACCACCTTGACTGTGTGGTCATCACTGCCTCACTTCTCCTTAATCATTTTCCACTGAGCACCCAGCCCTCAACATTGATTACATCACCTTCAATCCATCGGCTTCTATTTACCCTTGCAATTTATTCACTGCAGACACCAAATCATTTGTTGGGAGGGCATTTCCTGTGATTGAGATTTTGATGACTGTCCCTACTGCTGAGAACACCATCCCCTGACCTCTGCACTCCAACAGACTGGTGGTGGGAAATGGAGGCTGAGTCGGATTCAGATTAGAATCCAGAGGCAAACGACTTTCCCGGCAATGTGGTGCCCTTCCTCAAGAGGCAGGAGCTCCAGACACCACTTTCTGCTATATCCCCTGGCATCAGCACCACCACCCAGGGTGTCCGTTCATGCTGGACCCCTTCTGAACACAGAAACCCTCTCACCTGCCACCGGGCTGCCCAGTGCTGCAGCTCATACAGGGAAGCAAGACAAACAATTCAGTCTTTACTGTTATTTACCAAAGTTCAAAAAATCATTCTCTAAAGGTGAACAATTAGGTTGTTTTTTTTCCCTCAGGATCATTCACAAGTTACAGAAAACTAGTTCGAAAAGATACATGCACCCCAGGGCTCACTGTAGCGCTAGTTACAAAAGCCAGAACAAAGAAGCAACGTAAATGTCCATAAACAGAGAAATGGGTGAAAAAGATGTGGTACATATACACAACGGAATAGTACTCAGCCATATAAAGAATGAACTAATGCCACTTGCAGCCACATGGATGGACCTAGAGATGATAGTACTAAGTGAAGTTAAGTCAGACAGACAGTCAGAGAAAGACAAATACCATATGATATCACTTATACAGCACTTCCCAGGTAGCGCTAGTGGTAAATAACCTGCCTGCCAATGTAGGAGACATAAGAGACAAGGGTTTGATCTGAGTCAGGAAGATTCTCTGGACAAGGAAATAGCAGATCACTCCAATCCATCTGCAATGCAGGAGACCTGGGTTCAATCCCTGGGTTGGGAAGATCCCCTGGAGAAGGGAACAGCTACCCACTCCAATATTCTGGTCTGGAGAATTCCATGTCCAGAGGAGCTTGGCAGGCTACAGTCCATGGGGTTGCAAAGAGTCGAACACAACTGAGAGACTTTCACTTTTCACATTTTTCTAATATTCTTGCCTGGAGAATCCCATGAACACAGAAGCCTGGCGGGCAACTGTCCATAGGATTACAGAGTCAGACATGACTGAAGCAACGTAGCATGCACAAACACGACTTATATGTAGAATCTAAAAAAGTTACAAACTTATTTACAAAATAGAACCAGACTCACATACATAGAACACAAGCTTATGCTTATTAAAGGGGAAAGGGAAGAGGGATAAATTAGGAGTTTGGAATTAACATATACACACTACTATATATAAAATGGATAATCAGCAAGGGCCTCCTGTATAGCACAGGGAACTCTACTCAATATTGTTAACAACCTACAATGGAAAAGAATCTGAAACAAAATAGATAACATGTATAAATGAATCACAGTGCTGTGCACCTGAAACTAACACAGCATTGCAAATGATCTATACTTCAATTAAAAAAAGGAAAAAAACTCCAGATTTAAACTTCTCAGATGCATTTCAATCTGCTGCAGTTTTTCCTCTTGCTGATGTTCGAAGTGTCCCATCTTTGGTCTCTTCAAGTCCCAGATCCTTTTAATACCATTCCAGTGGGTCTGAAGGTTCTTCTGCTCTGACAAAATATTCCAGGTACAACTTGTACAGTTCCTATTCTTGACCCAGAATCTGCCATTTGTCTGAGGAGTCCTAGTTTCCTTTAGCAGAAAATTGAATTTCAAACCCACCATCAGGCAGCCTGAGTATCTTTCTGCTATTGGTGAGGCCACCATTTCCAGGCCTCTCTTGGTAACAGAGCTGATTAGGGAGTTAATATTTAATGGGGAGAAAGTCTCAGTTTCACAAGATTAAAGAGTTCTGAACATGGATGGTGGTGATGGCTGCAAACAACATGGATGTACTTAATGCCACAGAACTGAACACTTAAAAACAGTGAAAAGAGTAAATTTTGTGTTGTATTTTACCACAGGTTTTTTAAAAAGCACTGAATACATCTGATTTATACAATTTTCACACAACAGTAGGGTACAAATTTTATTCCAGTCTCACAGGCTATAAATTAGGAACACTGGAAGATATCCAGGGACATACGACAAAATGCAAAAAAAATTGTGTTGAATTGGTTCACAGTGCTTTTCAGGTATATTATATCCTTCTGCTCTGTATATTTATTCGATTAATTGTTGAGAGTTTGATATTGAAACTCCAGCTAAAAATCTTAATTTAGCTACTTAAAAATTATAATATACAGTGGAACTATATATAACTTTGTTCTGTATTTTCTAAGTCTCCTGTAAATGTGTTATCACACTTTCAAATTTTTAAAAATAAAAGAGAAATAAATAAATACAAAGCATTGAAATTTTTTTCCAATAAGCGAGTCCCACACAAAAGTTAACACTGACCAGGAAATGAGGGTGGTACCCAAACACTTCTAAGAAGACTCTCCTTAACTAGTGAGCAACTGTGAGTGAGGATGAACTCGATTTGTACAGTGTTACTTTGCAATCAGCTTCAAAGTTTTTAGGACAAATACTGAATCATTCAGCCTAACTATTTAATATGCAGAGCTGTTAGGTATTTCTTTTGTCCTGGAGACTATGTGAAATTAAGGCAAAATGTAGGGTGCTGCAATCTGAGAAAGTTTAGGATTCTAAGGAAGGTTTTGGTTTCATCTTAACTAACTCCATTGCCATACAATCCAGCAACCCCACTCCTGGACATATACCTGGTTATAACAGCACTATTCTCAATAACCAAGACCTGTATAGCACAGGGAACTACATTTAACATCCTGTGATAAACCATAATGGAAAAGAACATGCACAGAATGTATACATGTGTATAACTGAGTTACTCTGCTGTACAGCAGAAATTAACACAGCATTTTAAGTCAACTACACATCAATAAAATGGAAAAAAACCCAACTCCATATCCTATGTGGCTTCAGAAGAGCAGCTCAGTTTTACTGAGATTTCTGTGTAGGACCCAGGACGGTGTAGCTCCAGGACTTAGTGCAGTGCCCTCTGGGGAGCAGCCCTCACAGGGTCCCCACTCCCCATCTATCCAACCAGCAGTGGGCAAAGCCAGGCAACAAACCCACTGTGTAACGTGTCAATCCAGCCATGGCGGTCGCCTGAGGGGCTGCCATCCTGCGGAGGCCAGTGCCCCCGAGCTTGACCATTTGGATGCAGCCTCAGACCCCAGCCCACGCAGCTGGGGAAGGACACAGAATGTGCCAGACAGACAGATCCCAGCCCAGGTCCCCCACATTCACCACACCCCTTGTGACACCCCCTCCAGGCAGAACCCAGCTGTCCCCTTGGCTGGACACACGGGGCACAGGCTCAGATGGCCTCGAGGCCAGTGCCCGGCACACGCAGTTGTGTCCTGTGCACACCAGAGCCTGCTCTCCTGCAGGCACAGCCAGGAGGAGCTGAACAGTACTTGGCCGTTGATCAACTGCTTCCTCTTTCTGCATAAACATCCCTGTCAGATGCACACTGCCATCATGCCCATTTCAGACAGGAAGCAGGGGAGACTGAGGCTCAGAAAGGTGCGGGCTCCCAGGAGGTGCCAGAGTGAGTGGGAAGACAAGTCAGGATCTGTCTCTGCCTCGGGTCCCCCTTGTCCTTGCTCTGTCACCAGCCCCCAACCCCTGCTGCTACCTGCCCTTGCTCATCATCACCAGATCCCCAATCTGCCCCCGCCCAGGTCCCTCTCTGCTTCCCCATCACTCCCCTCAGCGTCCACCAGCCCACCTGCCCAAGGGGTCTGTGAACACTGGCCACTGCCACCCTCTCTTTGCGTCCTGACTCTCATCCCCAGGGGCTGAGCCATGAAGAGGAACTCACGGGCACCTGACGTGCTGGGCCATGGGCGTGATTACCTTGTGCCAGGAGCTGCCTGGGACATCAAGGGATGAGGTGGCCTGTGTGCTGATCCGGCCACCCACCACGTCCACACAGTCCCAGGACCGGCTGGGGTGCTCTGCTCCTATGCATGTGTGCATGCAAAGACACTTCAGTCATGTATAACTCTTTGTGACCCATGGACTGTAGCCTACCAGGTCCCTCTGTCTGCAGGTTTCTCGAGACAAGAATACTGAAGTGGGTTGCCATTCCCTCCTCCAAGAGATCTTCTTGATCCAAGGATCAAACCTGAGTCTCTTGCATCTCCTGCATTGGCAGGCAGATTCTTTACCTAAACGAGTCATCTAGAAAGCATTCACTTAAATATGGACGTATATGTGGTTTTTTCAGGTTCTTTTCACATTTAGTTTATTACGGAGGGCTGCACAGGACCACTTGTGCTATAGAGTGGGTCCTTTTTTATTTTTATAAATAGTAGAGTGTGTATGTTAATCAGAACCAGCTGATTTCTCCCTGCTCCCCCATCACTTTTCCTGTTAGGAAAGCCTGTTTCTGTTTCTGTGAGCATGTTTCTATTTAGTAAAGTCCATTTATATCTATTTTTAGATTCTCTCTAGAAGTGACATCATGATACTTGCCTCTCCCTCTCTTACTTCACTTAGTATCATCTCTTTAATGCTTTCCTGTGGCTGGAAACGGCATTCTTTCATCTTATTCATGGCTGAGTAATACTGTATTGTGTATGGCACCCCATTTTCTTTACCCACTCATCAGTCCCTCCACTCTTAGGCTGCTTCCGTATCTTAGTTAGTGTACATAATGCTGCCACGATTCATTGGGGTGCAGATGTCTTAAAATTTGTTTTCTCTGAATCGATGCCCAGGTGTGAGATCGCTGGGTCACATAGTACTTCGTGTTTAGTTTTTCAAAGAACCTTGGCATTATTCTCCCTAGTGGATGTAAATTCCCACCAACAGTGTAGGATTCACTTCTTTTCACACCATTTCGAACATTCATTGCTGTAGATTTTTGAGATGGCCATTCTAACGGGTGTGAGGTGACACTTCATTGTACTTTCGACTTACCTTTCTCTAAGAATTAGTGTTGCTGAGTATCTTTTCATGTTTTATGGCCTTTTATGCCTTCTTTGGAGAAATCTTTGACTCATTAAAAATATATTGACCTGCACTAGCTCTTCATGTGTTTTGGAGATGACTTCCCTGTGGGTATCTTTGTAAATGTTTTTTCCCATTAGGAGAGTTGTCTTTCTCTTTCATTTATGATCTTTCTGTATCAATGGTTTTAAGGTTAATTGGGTCCCAAGTTTATTGCATTCAGACTTTGCTATTTTTATCAAAGCATGTTCTGCTTGTTTTCGAGTTTCATGGCATCTATTTTTACATTTAGATCTTTAATCTATTTGGAGTATATTTTTGTGTATGGTGTTATTAAGTATTCTAATTTTATTCTCATTTTCCTCCTAGAAAGAACCTGCACACTATCCTCCACAGTGAGTTGAAAGTCACTCAGTAGTGTCCAACTCTTTGCGACCCTATGTATTATACAGTCCATGGAATTCTCCAGGCAGAATACTAGTGTGTGTAGCCTTTCCCTTCTCCAGGGGATGGTCCCAACCCAGGGATCAAACCCAGGTCTCCCACATTGCAGGTGGATTCTTCACCAACTGAGTTATCAGGGAAGTCCTCCACAGTAGCTGTTCCCAATTTCCATTCCCAGCATCAGTGTAGGAGGGTTCCCTTTTCTTCTTCCCCTCTCCAACATTTAGTTTGTAGTTTTTCAGTGGCCATTCTGACCCATGTGAAGTAATACCTTGTTGCAATCTTGAGTTGCCTTTCTCTAATATTTAATAACATTGACATCTTTTCATGTTATATTTTTAAAGTGATGTGAGCTAAATCTGCCTCTTGACATTGACTCCTTGACCATCTGCCTTGTTTTGAACTCTCTTCCGCTGACCCCCGCTAGGATATTTCCAGCGCAGGTGTTTTTTCACCACAGCCCCAAAGGCCTTGTAAGTAAGTATTAAGAGCCCATCAGCACAGGCTTAAGTTGTTTTGGAAAGTGCTCACAAGGTGGCAGCATTTCTTCATGCCCCTTTTTCTTCTTGTAATTTGTTATTTTATATTGGAATAGAGTTGATTTCTGATGTGTCAGTTTTAGGTGTACGGAAACTTGATTCGGTAATCTATAAACATCTATTCTTGTTCAGGGTTTTTTTTTTTTTCCCATATAGGTGATTACAGTGTGTTCAGTAGAGTTCACAGGGCTATTCTTTAGGCCCTTTTGATCATCTATTTGATATGAATTATTGTGTATATATGTCAATTTCAAACTCTAAACTGATGCCTCCCCACTAACATTTTCTTATAAATTGGTTTCCTACATTTGAGCCTGTTTTGTAAGTTAGTTCATCTGTATGAATATATAGCTTCCACATGTAAGTAATACAATATTTGTCTTTCTCTGACTGACCTCCTTCTGTTGCTGGCCAACACCTTGGCCTTCTCTGCCCACCAAAGCCGAATGAAAACCAGAGAGGCAGAATTTGGAAGAAATAGAATGGTGGCTTTTATTCTCAGGTAGTGGAGAGGGGAACGCAGCATGCTCCTGCCTCAAGAACTGTGTCCCTAAGGCAGGTGCTCACAGTCAGGAGCAGTCAGGAGTCAGTGATGAGGAAACAAAGGTGATAGGATCATGATTTCTTCCTCTTGCATCATTTCAAAGACAGTCATAAACTGGCATCAGTAACCCGTAACTGCATCTGGCAGTCTGGTGACTCTGAGGCCTTCTTTCTGACATGTAACTACAAGGCGAAGGCTGCTGTAAAGGTAAACATCAGAGAGAGGATGTATTTAGCATAGAGTCAAGTGAAGTGTAGCTCCTGCAGAGCTAGGGAGCAGAAAAGCAAACTTAGTTACAGACATTCAGAATCAGGAGCAGTTACAGTAAAATAAACTAGGAATGTTCAGGCCTGCTCACTGTTCTTCTTTATCTTTTTTGCTCTCAGATAAGTGAAAAAGAAAAACTCACTCCTCTTTTTTCCTTCTTACTGCAACAATTCCCCCATCAGTTTATTCCCTCCTAACAATGGAGGAAGGGAAATACATCATTCTTGTCTGGCTGAGGACAAACTTCAGTTTTGCTCGGTTTGAAAATCACCAGCTGTTCAGCCCAGGTACCATCTATCTCCTACTTCAAATTTTCCTTGAGACGTGAACCCCAAGAAATCTTTATTGGGATGATGAGGGACAGATGGTCAGTCTTCTATAACTTCTCATAGACCCTACCTAGTTGGGGTCATGGAGTTCTTACCCTGTTCTATTAAGGGGCCCCAGGGTGATTTTTTGGTTATTCCCACTGGATCTGTTTGGAGGAGTGGCTGTAATCTCTTTGGGGGCATGGGTTTTCTTTGCACATCATCTTTATCTTGATGTGAATCTGTGTCATCTGGAGAGACAAAACGAAACAGGTATTTAGAAAAGAAAAAACAAAAACAAAACAGAGGCATAGATGAGGAAAACTGATACTGCAGCTAGGGATCAAAGCAGGAATAAGAACCAAGTCTTGTTTGATGACAATTCTGAATGTAGTCCAGGCAGAGTCAGTGCTTGGGTCATCCTGTCCAAAGGAATGGACCCATTTGGACTCAGAAGTAGTTGGAGGAATGACAACCTCAACATTAATAGAAAAAACAGAAAAAAATTAAGCCTGAATCCTAATTTAGATTTAACACTTCAAGGAGACTTGTAGCCAGGTAGACGGTTATCTAGGTTTATTTAAGTAGGTCTTAACCTTTAAAGTGGCTACTGATCATTACACATGCATTTTTTTTTTTTTCTGTGCAACATACAGTCCAGAGCAATTTCTCATTCTATACATGTAAGAGTTAAAAGAGACCTTTAAAAACGTGGAGTGCTTCCCTGGTGGCTCAGACGGTAAAAGCATCTGCCTGCAATGCAGGAAACCCAGGTTCGATCCCTGGGTCAGGAAGATCCCCTGGAGAAGGAAATGGCAATCCACTCCAATACTCTTGCCTGGAAAATTCCATGGATGGAGGAGCCTGCTGGGCTGCAGTCCATGGGGTCACAAAGAGTTGGACATGACTGAGCGACTTCACTTTCTTTTTCTTTCTTTAGAAAGTAAGGCTGTAGTTATCTGCTGCTTTTATTTTTTGAATGGCTGACGGTATCCTAAGTCTAACACAGGTCAGAAAACTCAAGTTGTTAACAATACAAGGACTTGTCTGAAATCACACCATAGTGTCACCTAGTCAGTGCCATAGCTACTCTATGTTGACTTTACCTATAATTTTTCCTTAAATAGCCAAAGCAACTGTCCCTGTCAATGATGTTAATGTTTCTCTAGGTACAAGAAGATGCAAGACTCGGGCGTACAAAAAATCTACTCCTGAAAGTGTTTAACTATCTGAAGGCCTCTTCTGACAAGAGCACAGAGTGCCTCATTCCTAATTCCCACCCTGAATTCCTTTCAGCGGGTATTGAAGGCCAGCAGCTTCAGTGGCCATGATTTAATTTCTGTATAGAAGTGCCAGCTGGCTGAGCCCCTTCAGGTTCGTGAAGCTGACCATGGTTTGACGGCATTATATGACCATTTTGTCCCATGGTGCTAGGAATGCTCACTCCCAAGTCTTACGAAGATTTTTTGATAGACCACTAAATGTGCTGTCACTGGACTAAGCCATAAAACAGTATTCAAAACTCTCTAGACTACCTGTGCTTCTGAATCCCTTGCAGTCCAAGAGATTCCTCTTAGAAAAAAGGGAAAATATTCCCTTTTGTTCTTTTTCCCATGTCTAGAGTTACACTGTTGCAATTAGTGACCTTATATGGGACTGTGTACTATCATTTTATCAATGACTCAGTCAAATACTTGGTAATGTAAGGGACAACACTTATGAAACAGGCAATATACAAAAACAATATGAAACAAAATAGCTAGCAGTCAATAGTAAGGCCATAAATAAGAACTTCCATTAGGTATAGCCCAGTATATACCAAAGTCATCTGACTTAGCTTGTTCTGTACCAATCCTTATTTCTTAGGGAAACTATATATATTGGCATTGTCCATAAGGCACACAGCCTGTTTTCTAGTATTACTAGACTGATTGTCCTTAGTATGATTTAACTGTTTCCAGCACAGAGGAGGCTTTAAAATGTAAATTACCATAGCCTGATGTTAATAGCCTCATGGCTTCATTTGAATGCTTAGTTATGAACCAGTTATTACAATATAAACTTACTAGTTTATAAGCAGTTGGTATGTATTAAGGTTTCTTGTTCAGATGACCAAGGCCTGCTATGTGTAAGTCAGGCTGACAGACCTTTACAGCGTTTAGATTTAAGAGCCTCAGACAGCCTTCTGTGCCCAAGCTAGCTAGCTACGCTCGCTGCATGACAGGCCAATGAATCTGAGAGATGAAGTGTTGAGGCAAGGAAGAGAAATTAAATCGGGGAGCAAGCTAAGAAGATAACAAGCTAGCACCTCAAAATAACCACCTCCTCAGTGACTGGTTGCTAGGTTTTTTATTGGGTGGGGGAGGTAAGGAAACATAGTAAAGTAAAAAGACTATTCGGTGCTTGCAAATGTCCCCTAGAATGGGAAGGCAGGGGCATGTGCTAAGTTTCACTTCTTTACAGTCCTTCTTAGGTGGGTGGCTCAGACTGCAGGCCATACATAATGCTTACAATAACAAAGAGAGTTAAAGTCACAGAAGCAGACCCAGTATAAATTTAAACTTAACCCTTCCAGGTTACAATTCCCCCTCTCAATGTCCATCTCACAATCTTGTGAGAGAAGGGGAGCCATTTTGCTTGTCAGATGGATCTTCCTGGGAGTGCCTGCCATTAGTGCCAGTGTTTTTAAATGTCAAGACTAGTCTTCCTTCGTTCCTCTTGAAAAAGGAAGGGAAGTTTACACCTGCAAATTTAGAAATAGTGAACTTCAAACATAAAGGTAGCATCTCAAGCTAAGAAATTTAGCATTTTCTATGCATGGGAAGATGCAAGATTCTGGGCTCATTAAATCATATTTTATATACCTTAGGTAACTGGGGCCTGTAATCCTGCATTCTCAGTTTCCTCTAGGTTCACCATAGGGAGTGACGGGAGTGGCTGTAGTCGAATAAAGGCCAGGTGGCAGGCATTCCCCTTTCTCAGGGCCCGCCGACTCACAATGAAGGGCTGCAATCGCTCATTCAATGTCTCAGGTCTTTCCTTCTTGGTCACGAATGACCATTATCTGGAAAAGATTTCATGATCAACTTTTGTCCCAAGGCGCCGGAAGGTTCATTCCAATTCAGTCAAAAATTTCTTGATGTCATACCAGGTGTTAAGTTTTGGACCAGGCCCAATCAATAATTAAAATTTTCTGGATTCTAACTGTAATCCAGGAGACATTATCCCTTGTTGTCTCTTCCCATAACTAGAATCACACTATTACAATTATTTTCTCAAAGTGTTTAGTCATATTAGTTTTGTTGGAGGCCGGATTTACACACTGGTTACTGTTAAGAGACAACAATCTAAATTAAAGAGGATGTAAGTCATACAGACGACACAGTACAGCATAGACACACAAAGCACAATCTGAAAACAAAGAACCAATTTCACTAATGACTGGTATTACTAGTTATAATCCAGTTATAATTACTGAGTGACCAAAGGAGCTGTAACTGATTTAGTGAGCTATCTGCAGTTTCACTGTATTGGCCACGCACACTTTTGCATGACTTAATCTCTGAGATAAGCATATGTTACTAGCACTATCACCCTGGTACAGAGAAAAAGACAGATGTTCCAAAAGGTATAATCTACCAAACTACTGCAAGTTATAATTAATTGAAGGAGTTTTACATACACCTGGAAAACACAGATTTAAACCAATAATTCTTTAAGACAGAAACCATATACAACTGTATATAGTAGTCTACTCAGTTCTATGTAACTAATCCTTTTTGTTAACAGCTTTATGAAACCATCAGTTTTACAATTCTTCAATTATTTTTACTCAGTTCATAAGTATGTTCTAAAAGTCAGAAACTTGTAAAGTCCTTTTTATATGAAGAGGAAACATTTTGCAAAGACACTAGAGTAAAAACATAACTATGTATATTAACAAAAGACTTAAGGAAGCAAGTTTAAATCTGATTACTGCTGTGACATACAACACCTTTATAACAAAAATTATGACTAATAATATCTTATTAGGACATATCAGACTCTTAGGAACTCCATACAATCTCTAGAATATCTGTACCACTTACCATAAAACTTACTTATTTATTGGAAAACACTTCCTTTATAGTTTAACATACCAAATGAACTTGATTAGTTTAGTATCTCCCTTTGGGGTCCCTCAGGGGCCCTTTGAAGCACCCCAAATTTAGTTAGAGGTCAAAGGAACTTTATTATAATTTGATCTTGGAAGCCCTGTCAAAGGAACACACAAACATTTTAAAATATAGCAAGGCCATAGGTCACTGTGAAACAGCCAAAGTGACCATGAAAGATCTCAGAGGCAAATACAAATTATTTAAAAGGTAAATAAATTTGAAATCTGTTATCAAAGGCAGTTTAGCATCTTCAGAAAACTTTTTGTTTTAATAGAGAAAAACCGAATTTCTGTTTTACACCAGCTTAAAGGTTCATTTACTGAATTAATAACTTATTTTAGACTTAGTCAATCCTGACTGATCACCTACAAAACCTTTTCTGGGGTCCATTTTCTACAAACCTTTCATCACTTATTTCAGCACTTTAAGTTTTAAGTTTTAGAATATCTGAAAAGATCCTAAAACATATTTCTAAAAGTTTTTTTCACATTTAAATTGGGCCTCCACCCACTTGTGGGTGTATCAGTTAGCTTCCTGATATGTTACAAAGAGTGTATTGAGGCTCAAGGTCTATTGGAAACTGTCTAGTCCACCATTCTGAAACTATTTGATTATATTCAGCCTGTGTAATGTCAATGTCCTTAGATTATGTCATTCTTTAAAAGATTGTGCCCTGCCCCTTTTCTTCTGTTTCATTTCCCACCTCAGACTGTATCCCCATATTCTCATGGGAAGCAGAGGGGTGAAGGGCTACCTTCTGTAGTTGCTTTAAAGCTGACTGACCCGCAGAACCCTCCTCTAATGGGGGCCCCGCCCACGTGTCCATGGCGATGGCCTGTAAGACCTGTTAAGACCAGTGAATCAGAAGAGGATGGTGAAGAGGCTTCCCAGGAGGAATGTATTGAAAGGGAAGGTACCATCCCTTCCAGCCTTTCTAAGGAGGCACTCTCAAAGGCTGGCTATAATGCATTTAGGAATGGAGTTCCTTTATCCATCGTACCCAAGAAAACCCCAAAGAAAATCATAACTCCATCTGAGCCAGATGATTCAGAAGGTGAGAGAAGAAAGAGAGGGCCCAAACACAGGTAACCATCCCCTTGACCCTCTCACTTGCCCATCTCCCGAGGGTAACCCTCTGCCCTTCTGCAGCTGGGCTGGGATTCAAAGTCTTCCCTTTAGCCAGGGAAAGAGGACAGGAAACAGAGATCATTAGCCTTTTGGTACAACAAAATCCAGAACCATTCGGGCTGGCTTGGTTTAGTATTTCAGCACATTTATATCATCCTGGTCTTTCCCAGGTGGTGCTAGTAGTAAAGAACCAGCCTGCCCAGGGGGAAACACAGGTTAGATCCCTAAGTCGGGAAGATCCAGCAGAGGACAACATGGCAACCCACTCTAGTATTCTTGCCTGCAGAATCCCATGGACAGAGATGAGCCTGGCAGTCTACAGGGTTGCAAAGAAACACAACTGAAGCCACTTGGCATGCACGGTCTTTCCTTTCAGTGGCTTCCAGAGAACATAAACTGCACTGTTCATCTGTGCGTGATCTCTTCATCTGGGTGCCTGGCACCCCAGGGTCCTTTTCTCCCTCTGCCGGATTTCTGCTCTTCCTCCATTCCACATAGCTGGCCATGAATCTGAATAACTGTGAGTATGAAAGTGGTAAGCATCTAGCTCATCACTCAAACCACTGGGCATCAGAGGACATTTTGGGCTGCAGCTTTCACTCAGAAGATGTCCCTCGATTTGCACCCAGCCCCTAGATCTCGTTAGGCTGACATGACCTGGACTGAGCCTCCTGGCCCAGCTACCGACAGCTGAAACATCACTGTTCCAATTACTCTCAGCGCTAGAGTGTGAACCTCCAGTTAGCTGACAAGGAAAAATAACAAAATCACCATCGCCCCCAACCCCTTCATAGATTTTTATCAGCGATGCAACCAGACCGGGTTAAAACTGTGTTTTCAAGGCAGGTTTTGTGGGGGGCTTCAGCAACTAAAAAAAGAAGAAAAATCACCAGCTAGTTTAGTCATGTCCTCATCTGTTTATCTCCAATGGCATCTGTGCCCAAAGTACTAGGCCACCAGTGTGACCCCTTCCAAATGTCAGCTCCCCAGGCCAGAAACTCTCCTACTTTAGAGAACTGACAGAATAGAGAGCCAGGCTCTAGTTTTCAGAACAGATTGTGGAAGGGCCCCTACAGCCTCACGAACTTAGAATTGTCACAGTGGTAACTAAACTGCAGAACGGAGGTTAAGAACTGCCTGCCCTGTTCATCCTGCTCTCCAGCCAGGTCTGTTCCTTCCCTGAGCCAGCTACAGTCCCACGGCTTGCTGCCAGCACCCAGGGTGGCTCCACTAACCTCCTTCTCTCCATAGTGTGTTGGGCAGTCCAAATGTGTGGTCTCAAGGAGGTGGGGAAGGACGAAGAGTGGCCTGTGTACTAAATAGATTGCTCTGTCTCAGTGGAATGATTCATGGGCATGAGGAGGTTTCAGGTACAACCTCCCTAATCAGTACTTTGAATCTGACCTTTTGAAGCAGGAGATGCGTAAGTAGACAGCAAAGGGAACCTTCCACAAAGGTCAGGAACAGGACAGAGGCAGAGGGGCAGGATCCTTGAGGATGACAGGGGACTCATCTGTGGAGATCCGGCATTCATCTTTCATGTACCTTGTAGCTGCTACCAGTACACCCGGACGCTACGGAGTTGAAACTGAGGGAGAGGAGGAGCTGGAGCACAGGAAGGCCCTGCTTCAAAGGGAAACTCTCATCCGAAGTCTGGGGAGTGTAGAGCAGCTCGCCTGCATGCTGCACCTCAGGCAACAGGGCCAGAACCCGCCCCCACCCCCACCGAGTGTCAGGTGAGGGTCCCTGCACAGGGCCTCACAGGACAAGGGAACAAGGGCACATGGTGGTGGCCACAGCCGAGGAAGCTAATGAGGTGGTCTGGTGGTAGAGTCCAGGAAAAGCCGTGTATCCTGGGCCTTGGGAAAGGGTCTCTTGGCTCCTTTTGCATCTGTTCCAAAGCGCACTTGTTTCTAGTAATGACATCCAGCCAAGGGCTGTCTCACTTACAAGACATGAGCTCTCTATCTTTACTGACAACTAGTATGTTCAAACTACCGCACAACTGCACTATTTCACACACTAGCAATGTAAAGCTCAAAATTCCACATCACTCCAGGTGCCATCTGCAGAATGTCACCTGGCTAAGAGATCCAGTAGCCATCGATCCCTGCTCACTGTCAGTGAAGACGTCTGGACATCTGAAAGCCAAAGTCAGGCTCCTGAGCCTTAAGAATGCCAAACTAGCCTTGGTCACTCTGACCTGGGTTAAGTCCCACTAGCAAACATTACAGCTGGGGTGTTCCCCAAATACTCTATGATGCTGTCAAGAGTGTGGGAACAGGGGAGGGAGTGAAACCATTTATTTACCTCCTTCTATGTACTAGACCAGAGAAGGCAATGGCAACCCACTCCAGTACTCTTGCCTGGAAAATCCCATGGACAGAGGAGCCTGGTAGGCTGCAGTCCATGGGGTCGCTGAGGGTCGGACATGACTGAGCAACTTCACTTTCACTTTTCACTTTCATGCATTGGAAAAGGAAATGGCAACCCACTCCAGTGTTCTTGCCTGGAGAATCCCAGGGACGGTGGAGCCTAGTGAGCTGCCGACTATGGGGTTGCACAGAGTCGGACACGACTGAAGCAACTTAGCAGCAGCAGCAGCACGTACTAGATCCTGGTGATACAAATTGCAGAAAGAGTCCTAGCAGTCAATACATGTAATGGGGACATGGACAAGTAAACCCACCAGTTACAACACCAAACAGTAAAGACGCTGGAGGAACGCATGTGATGCCATTCCCCTGTGCTGGTAATTGGGAAAAAGGTTGGCAAAGAGGTGATTGTGTCTCCTCTGCGAATACCAACTCAGGGGGACCCATGTTTCCACTGCAGAAAGCCAAGCCAGCAAGGCCAAAGCCAAAATCCTGGCAGGATCTGTGCCACCATCTTTAACCCTGAGCCAGACTATCTCTGCAACAGGAAAGAGTTGTTAAGTGGCTCGTGGACTGAATACACTTTGCCCTCCATGCTGGACTCTGGACACAGAGCAGCCAAGGTCTGAGCCCTCACTCTCTGCTCTGCCTCTGCACGCCTGCTGCAGCACACCCCTGTACTCCTTGCATCAGGCAGCAGGAGTGAATGCAGGAAGGAAGGCCAGCACTCAAGCTCTCCTAGAGAACCACCCCACCTCGGGTTTCCAAAGGGGCAAAGGTGTTACTGAGTCCAAGCTCTCTCTGCTCGCCTAATGACAGGCCAGTGAATCTGAGAGACAAGGCAAGGAAGAGACTTTAATCGGGGAGCTAGCAAACCCAGAAGATGGCAGGCTGGTGCCTCAAAATAATTGTCTTATTTAATACGATGATGATAAGACATGTCTATATTATTATAATTAGATCAACAAATTTATACCAGGTACTAATTTAAGATTCCCAGTTCACGTGAACCTGAAACTCCTTTCTCTTGTATTTAGAATTGTTTGGTTTATAAGCGTTTATTACCGTAACTTATGCCAATTAAATAGAGCTCTTTTACAGATGAACCACACTAATGTTATTCAAATATACACACACACACACACACACACACACACACACACACACACACATACATATACACACACAAACAGCGAGGCCTCCAAACTGGCTTGTCCCATAAAGGAAAAGCCCAGATTGAAGGGGAAAATGTTCCCGGTGTGTACACCGGGGCAACTTGCCCTCCAAAATGGAGCCCCTCAGCTCTAACACAAAAGGACACAAAACAAGCAGACTGGCTGAACCAGCTATTGAATTGGGCAGACTCACCCTACAAAATAGAGTCCATCGACTCCAGAAGTTTGTCCTTTCCTCATCTCAACTGCTAAGCGCTATGGGCGGCCAGTGCTGCTTCAGGGAATCTTGAAGCAGAGAACCTCAGGACAACAATTGGTCCCAACAACTGCTAGAGTCTTGCCCTAATATTCCCCGCCTGATCGGGGCCGGTTGGCCAGGAGCAGCAAGGTTCCTGATGGCTAAGCCAGTTTGTTACCAAGCCCAAGCTCCTTCTGCTCAATGCATCACATGCCAGTGAATTTCAGAGCTGAGTTGCTGAGGCAAGGAAAGAACTTTAATCGGGGAGCCAACTGGCCAAGAAGATGGCAGGCTATTGCCTCAAAATTACCATCTTGTCAGGGCCTGGTTGCCAGGTTCTTTTATGGATCTGAGATGGAAGGGTGGTGGAGGTGGGTGAGGAAATAAAAGTAAAAGGACTATTCAATCCTTGAAAATGTCCCCTAAGATGGACAGTCTTTCACAGGTGGGTGGCTCAGGTTGCAGGCCATTATGAATGTTTACAGTAACAAAAAATGTTAAAGTCATAGAAACAGACCCCAGTGTAAATTTTAAAATTAGTCCTTCCAGGTTACACTTATTCTCTCTGGGGAACATTCTCACAGTCCTTCCTTGACTCACCCGGAGCTTGCATTCCACAGGTGAGAACAAATCCACTCGATGAAGCTGTACCAACAACACTATGAGGATTCCCACCTGGGGTGATACCAGGGCTTACATGGGGAAGCACCACCCTTCTTTAAGCACGTTGGCTCCCTCTTCCAGAAAAGCTGCTTCCAAGGCCAGGGAAGAGTGTGCCAGGTACTGTGCCCGACCTTCTCTGTCTGTCTTGTAGGGGCAGATCCCAAATCTGAATTGCTCCTCAGCAGGGTAGAGGGGAAGCCCGACACTTGAGGAAAGAGGAAATGGGGTTATCAATTCTACCAACCTCTTTTTTTCCATCTTGAAAAAAATAGAAAGTTTTTTTTTTCATTGAAGTATAGTAAATTATAAAGCTGAGACACCACACCCTCCCTCCCCACCCCCGGCAAATGTCACAGCACCAAATGTCAGGATGGTTTATTTCTCTTCCTCGGTTCTTGTCTAGTCACCACAAAAACTGAGCGCTATGAACCAAAAGGTGTAGAACAACAAACAAATTACAGCTCAGTTCAGCTCAAGCAGACAGATCTTTTATTAGTCCAACACAACTGAAGAAGTCCTCATCCTTCCTATCGATCCCACTTGGCTTCCCCCTTTAACACTTCCAGTCTCCTCCTGCTTGTGCCCAGTGCCAATTACAAGTTATATAACAGCAAGTAATGTTGTTTATGTCTTCCCATAATTCCATCTTATAATTAGATGTAGAATATTCATGAGCCCTTAATGCCTAAGGTTACTTGGAGAGTCCCACTTCTATCCATTATGTGCTTAGGGAGTCTGTGCAAGAGTTGAAAAGTCCCTGTGGTTACTGTGCAGCATATCTGTGAGCTCTCCTGGGTGTGTCTAGGATGGGAGTTTAGAGATGGGTTTGCATCCCTTTCAGCCAAGCCTCTCCTTGTTGCTTCTACCTAACTTCCTACCTAAGAGTTCTCTCCCCAGTGCCCTGAAACAACAGAAAAAAAAGCCATCCAGTTCCAGAAAATTCAGAGATAAATGGAGGTGCCAGGTGCCCTGCCCAGGACCCAGTCATGGGAAGCCATGGAGCAGCTCCAAGACAGACTAAGAGTGAATATGGCTCAAAACTGAAACAGTATAATGGGGCATATGCTTTGAGAAGTGTTAAACATCCGCTGGATCATGGAAAAAGCAAGAGAGTTCCAGAAAAACATCTATTTCTGCTTTATTGACTATGCCAAAGCCTTTGACAGTGTGGATCACAAGAAACTGTGGAAAATTCTGAAAGAGATGGGAATACCAGACCACCTGACCTGCCTCTTGAGAAATCTGTATGCAGGCCAGGAAGCAACAGAACTGGACATGGAACAACAGACTGATTTGAAATAGGAAAAGGAGTACCTCAAGGCTGTATATTGTCACTCTGCTTATTTAACTTCTATGCAGAGTACATCATGAGAAACGCTGGGCTGGAAGAAGCACAAGCTGGAATCAAGACTGCCAGGAGAAATATCAATAACCTCAGATATGCAGATGACACCACCCTTATGGCAGAAAGTGAAGAGGAACTAAAAAGCCTCTTGATGAAGGTGAAAGAGGAGAGTGAAAAAGTTGGCTTAAAGCTCAACATTCAGAAAACGAAGATCATGGCATCTGGTCCCATCACTTCATGGGAAATAGATGGGGAAACAGTGGAAACAGTGTCAGACTTTATTTTTGGGGCTCCAAAATCACTGCAGATGGTGACTGCAGCCATGAAATTAAAAGACGCTTACTCCTTGGAAGAAAAGTTATGACCAACCTAGACAGCATATTCAAAAGCAGAGACATTACTTTGCCGACTAAGGTCCGACTAGTCAAGGCTATGGTTTTTCTAGTGGTCATGTATGGATGTGAGAGTTGGACTGTGAAGAAGGCTGAGTGCCGAATTGATGCTTTTGAACTGTGGTGTTGGAAAAGACTCTTGAGAGTCCCTTGGACTGCAAGGAGATCCAACCAGTCCATTCTAAAGGAGATCAGTCCTGGGTGTTCATTGGAAGGACTGATGCTGAAGCTGAAACTCCAATACTTTGGCCACCTCATGCAAAGAGCTGACTCGTTGGAAAAGACCCTAATGCTGGGAGGGATTAGGGGAAGGAGGAAGAAGGGAACAACAGAGGATAGGATGGCTGGATGGCATCACTGACTTGATGGACATGAGTTTGAGTGAACACTGGGAGTTGGTGATGGACAGGGAGGCCTGGTGTGCTGTGATTCATGGGGTCACAAAGAGTTGGACATGACTGAGCGACTGACCTGAACTGAACTGAAACACCCAGTATCAGAGAAGGCAATGGCAACCCACTCCACTACTCTTGCCTGGAAAATCCCATAGATGAAGGAGCCTGGTAGACTGCAGTCCATGGGGTTGCTAAGAGTCGGACACGACTGAGCAACTCCACTTTTCACTTTCATGCACTGGAGAAGGAAATAGCCACCCACTCCAGTGTTCTTGCCTGAAGAATCCCAGGGATGGCGGAGCCTGGTGGGCTGCCATCTATGGGGTTGCACAGGGTCGGACACGACTAAAGTGACTTAGCAGCAGCAAACACCCAGTATAAAGCTGATCCTCTTTTAATTGCTGGGGCTCTGAAAAAGACTGGGGTGTGGGGGTCTGTCCAAACACAGAAAATACAGGGCGGGCACAGGCTTCACAGGCTCTCAGCATAATCTCCTGCCACTTCCAAAAGCTTATGCAGAATCATATTTTACAGTTTTTATCAGATTTTTACAAGGCTCTTGTGGTTTAGGCAGAACAGATAATAGATTACTTTTAGTCTCAAGGGTTTTGGATATACCCACAGCCATGCAACTCTGAGTGCATGAGAGCACTGAGACTTGAACCCAGGTCTCACTCTTAATTTAAGGCTTCTAAAATTCCAGGAATCCTGGCATAACTTCTGTTAATTCACTGTTTCTTTTAGAAATACTTAATGAATATAATCACCAGAAAGTGATTTATCAAAAGACAAAGAGAGGCATATTCAGGCAACATAAGAGTCCAATGACAGTTCTCAACAATGTCTCATTTTAACAATTTACCAGCAAAAATGGGCTAGTCAGAATTTAATATATATGCATTAAATATATACAGAATGCTTTTCTAATGAAAACACTGGTATCCCAACCCTGTCATTGATAGTCTGTTCGTGTATCTTGTTGCTATTTCAAATGTCACTAATAGCAATTACAGTATCACTGACTGTTGTTAACTGGAGCATTTGCTCAGTATAAGTGGGCAAGACCCTGTAACATGCCAGTCAAAGGAATTCAGGTTCTGGTAACAGAGCAGTAGCCACACATGGCCTTTGTTCTCACCACTGTCACTTTCATGTAACTTACAATAAAAACAATGGTATTTTTATGATGTTAGGAGGTAATCTGCCGTTAGAAACTTAGAGCAGCAAGATGCTATTTGAGTGCTTAAATAGGCATTTCTAATTCCTGCACATCATTTGACTTGCCCTTTCCTAGGGGACTACAAAGAAATAAAAGCATTTACTACTACCTTGGATGTTTTCCATTTACCTCATCCCCTACCATCCTAATGCTCACTAGCTTAAATTTTTTGTTCTCCAGCTTCCATGGTGGCTTAGAGGGTAAAGCATCCACCTGCAATGTGGGAAACCTGGGTTCAATCCTTGAGTCAGGAAGATCCCCTGGAGAAGGAAATGCAACGCACTCTAGTACTCTTGCCTGGAAAATCCCATGGACGGAGGAGCCTGGGAGGCTGCAGTCCATGGGGTTGCAGAGTCGGACATGACTGAGCAACTTCACTTTCACTTTCTTATAAATGCTGATCTCAGGCTTTTGTACTTACTAGTTTGTTGTCCCCAAATCTTCACTTGGCTGGGTCCTTACCACTCAGGTCTCAGATCAAATATTACTTTCATAGGCCTTCCCTAATCACCCTAGTCTAAAACAGCTCCCTTCATGGTCTTAACTATCACCACACCCAGATTAGTTTTTCCCAGTATTTGAAATATATTAGTAATGCATAATTCATCATCACCTTCCTTGCCCCATTAGAAAGTAGATCCCCAAAGGGCAGGAAACCTGTTTCACTGCTGCAGTTCCACCCCCAACATAGTTGTGTTTGTTTTTTTCCCCCATCTTTAAGAATTTTTTTTTTTTTTTTAGCTGAATGGCAAGTGAGATCTTACTTCCCTGACCAGCGATTTAACCCATGTCCCCTGTAATGGAAGCATGGAGTCCTAACCACTGGACCTCCAGGGAATTCCTCCAACATAGATTTCAATATTGGTTGAGTGCATGAAGAAATGGCTGGGAAACCTGATGTCTGTGCTCAGTCACTTCAGTCGTGTCCTATTCTTTGCGACCCTATGGACTGTAGCCCACCAGGCTCCTCTGTCCATGGCAATTCTCCAGGCAAGAATACTGGAGTGAGTTGCAATGCCCTCCTCCAGTGATCTTCCCAACGCAGAGATCCATCCCATGTCTCTTATGTCTCCTGCACTGGCAGGTGGGTTCTTTTCCACTAACTATACCTGGGAAGCCCAACCTACCAGCCAATCTACAATGGCAGAAAGCCCTGCCTTTTACCTTTGCCAGTTAAGGTGGCCTATACTTCCTGCAGGTTGACCCGTCCCTACTCTATACGGTCAGAGTCTCAGATCCTAATCCAGTGGCACTGGGGTGTTGGGGATACTGTCATTCTCTCCTCCCTGGTCCCTCACTGCCCCAGCCCAAGCTGGGAGGCTGGACAAAGGAATAGGGATTCATTGGGCAGGGGTCAGAGGACTCCATGGTGCCCTATCCCCAGTCAGTCCTAGTTTCTGACACCATGAAGGACTTTCACATCATACTGGATGAGGGTGAGCTGCATTAGAGGGACAGATGTGGCATCTGCTGGAGGAGGCAGCAGATGACAAGATCACCGAAGCTGGACTGAAAGTTACTCTGGATGGAATGGGCAACTCACAGCAACCTTGGGGCCAGACTCAAGAGGCTAGCAAACTTACGACAGAAGGGACTCAAGTCCCTGTGATCTGGAGGATGTATGTGTCACTCATCTGCGAATTGCAGCTTCTTCCTTTCTGTGCAGCTGAGATTTGATCTAACTAAAGGGGAGGGAGTGAGAGGAAGCTCAGTAAAAATACTTGATGAGCAAAGGTTTGTTGTTTTCTTTTTGGTTAATCTATAACAGAAGTTTTCAAACAATCAAAAGAAGACTATTGGAATGCAATGAATCCCTGTGTACCCATCACCCAGCTTCAATATTTAACAAAAGGCCAATCTTTCTTTGTTAACATGAATCCCAATCAAATCCCATATTTCCCAAAGGTGACTCAGAGCTTTCTAGAGACATACCATAGACTCCTCTGCCAGGACCTCAGTGCTGCTGCTGCTGCTGCTAAGTTGCTTCAGTCGTGTCCGACTCTGTCACTAAAAAGCAAAAGAGAAGCCAGCTACAGAAGCCACTGTCTCCAGTCTAAAAGCAGTATTTACAGA
Source organism: Nanger dama (assembly GCA_917880005.1). NCBI lineage: Eukaryota > Metazoa > Chordata > Mammalia > Artiodactyla > Bovidae > Nanger > Nanger dama. Next base: position 2,658,463 of record CAKJTW010000108.1, on the reverse strand, counting down.
AACCAAAACTAGTTTCTCAGTGGGGTCAAGCATAAAAAAATTGGAAACAGCATTCAACTTAACTCATCTTTAACGACTCCCTATCCTTCCCCCTCCAACAAAACAACTCTGGCAAAGCAAAGTATCATGTTATACTGTGTAAATTCAATATTTTGAATAACACTCAGAATCTGGACTTCAGTGATTCTACCTACAGCAGTATAATACAGAATTCTAAATGCTTTTATTAAAGAAAACACTGACAAAAATGTCAGTGCCTATAAAACAGCTGGGAGTTTATTATGAATTTGATATTCTTTTTTTTCTCTTCCAGTTTTATTACACTATAATTGATATACAGCACTGTGTAAGTTTAAGGTATACAGCACAATGATTTGATTTACATACATCATGAAGTGTATCACATGTTTAGTAAACATCCATCATCTCATATAGGTAAAAAAATATTAAAGAAACAAAAAATTACTTTTCTTGTGATGAGAACTCAGTATTAATCTCTTAACAACTTTCATAAATAACATACATTCATGCTATGGTTATCATGTTGTATGTTATATTCTTATTACTTATTTATCTTTAAACTAATTAATCTGGACTTCCCTGGTGGTCCAGTGGTTAAGAATCTGGCTGCCAATACAGGGGACATGGGGTCAGTCCCTGCTCTGGGAGGATTGCACATGCCATGGGGCAACTAAGTCTGTGCACCACAACTACTGAGCCCATGCGCCCTAGAGTCCACGCTTTGCAAGAGAAGCCCCTGCAGTGAGAAGTCTGTACACTGCAGCTGGAGAGCAGCTCCCACCCACTGCAACTAGAGGAAGCCCACAAAGCAACGAAGACCCAGGGCAGCCAAAAATAAATTAAGAATCAAATTAAACAACTTTCAAAACTGACATAAAACCTTTTGACTGCCCTCACCAATTCTCCTTTCTCCCCACCCCCAGACTCTGGTAAGCTAAAACCCTCATCTGTTTTCCTATGAGTTTGTTTTTGAAATATAATTGACTCATAACACTATGTTAATTCTTGCTAGAGCACATAGTGAATATTAGTGAACATATTTCTATACATTTCAAACTGATCACCAGAATAAGTCTAGCTACAATATATCACCATACAAAGGTATTACATAATTATTGACATTCTGCACACTGTCCATTTCATACCTGTAACTCATTTATTTTGTAACTGGAAGTTTGTATTTTTCTTTTTTTAATTTGGCTGCACTGGGTCTTAGTGCTGTGGGATCTTCATTGCAGCATACAGGATCTTTCAGTTGTGGCATATGGGATCTCAGTTCCCTGACCAGGGATCAAACCCACATCCCCTAAACTGCAAGGCAGATTCTTAACCACTAGAAGACCAGGGAAGTCCTTTGTAGTTCTATTTTTAATCTTCTGAGGGATCCTCAACTTTTCCATGGTGGTTACTCCAATTTATATCCCCACCAACAATGCACAAGACTTCCCTTTTCCCAGTATCCTCACCAATACCTGTTATCTGTTGTCTTTAACAACAGCCATTCTGACAGTTGTGAGGTGATTATCTCATTGTGGTTTTGATTTTCATTTCCCATTTGATTGTGATGTTAAATAAGCATCTTTTCATGTGCCTGTTGAAAATCTGTATGTCTTTCTCGGAAAAGTGTCTATTCAGGTCCTCTGTCCATTTTTCAGTCAGGTTGTTTTCTTAATACTGAGTTCTGTAAGTTCTTTGTATATTTTGGATATTAACCCCTGATCAGTGTTGGTGATATAGAAAAGCCAGGACCATCATTTACTAATGGTTGGAGTGAATTAGTACACCACCTTGAGACTGTTGGCAGTATCTGCTAAAGTTAAACTCTGAATGTGTTTTGCTACCAGTCAGCCAGGAGGCCTAGAACAAGTTACTGAAGCTCTTCATGTGCAATACAGATGAGGCTAGAGGATCTCATTGGCCCCCTTTCTATTGCAGCATTTTCAGGGGTTCTGAATCACCAGCCTAGATCTACAGGATCATCGGTTTCTGCATAGTTTTAATATATTCATTTCCAAGACATTTTTTCCTAGCTAAGAAATCCCAATGTAAAGGCTGCCTGTCCTAGTTGAAGAAAAGCTTTTACACAAATATTAGTTGCCTATACCAGATGGCAATATCAATGTCCACATAGTCAAGAGTGTTTAAAAGAATTTACTGAGACTTCCTTGGTGGCTCAGTGGCTAAGAATGTGCCTGCTGACCCAGAGGACATGGGTTCAATCCCTGTTCTGGAAAGATTTTACATGCTGTGGGGCAACTAGGCCGTGCGCCACTACCACTAGGCCCATGCTCTAGAGCCTGTGCTCCACAGCAAGAGAAATCATTGCAATGAGAAGCCCATGCACCACAACAAAGAGCAGCCCCCACTCACCACAAGAGAAAGTCTGTATGAAGGAATAAGACCCAGGGCAGCCAAAAATAAATAAATAGAGCTGTATGGTTCTCATGATGCCTAAGTGCAATCATTATGCCAGAGAGTTAAGCAACAGGCATTAACTCTCCCAGATGTCAGACAATACTGCAAAGCTACAGTAATCAAAATAGCATGGTACTGGCATAAAATTAGACATTTGGATAAATCAAACAGAATAGAGAGACCCAAAATAAACCCATACATCTATGGACAATTAATCTTCAACAAAGGAGGAAAAGTCAGTCTTCTTCATTAAGTAGTGTTCAGAAACACTTCCTAGATATGTCACTGGGCAGTGTGTTCTGCCCCCAACCACACCAAGACGCCTCCACATCTCCAAGGATGCTCAAGCCCCTGACAGTCAGGACCCACCATCTCTGGCTCTGGCCTGCCCAAACCACATTATCCCACCACCAGACACTTGGCCCTCACCCCCATACCAGGTACCCCCACTTCAGCCTGGCCCCTCTGCCTGGAGGCTCTTCTGGCCAGAGCTCTAGATGGGCAAATCCACCCGCTCTTCCAAAGGGGTATCAAGCCCCCTGCCCCATGCTAGGTGCTCACACCTTCCATCCTGGGCTCCTCTGGGGCCAGAGTCACACTCAGGGTCTGATCCCCCCACACCCCCATCAGCCCCTCTCCACTCCTCTCCTGACTCCACCCAGCTCTAGACAGGGATCAGAATGATGGAACAGAGCAGGCACTTGGGAAATACCTGTTGGATGGACTGCTGGATGGATGGATGGTTGAGTGGATGGACAGGTGCTAGATTGATGGATGGATGGATGGAATGGTGGATAGATGGTTGGATGGATGGTTGAATGGATGTGCGGATGGTTGGATGGATAAGTGGATGGCTGGATGGATGAATGGCTGGATGAGTAGATGGGTGGATTGATGGAGAGAGATGGATGGATGGATGGATGGATGGTTGGATGGACAGACAGCTGGATGGATGGATGAGTAGATGGGTGGGTGGACAGATGGATGGATAAGTGGATAGGTAGGTAGGTGGATGGATGGATGAATGAATGGATAGATGAATGGATGGATGGTTGGATGGAGCCCCTGGCAAAGGGGCTCTTGGGTAACAAAGAGAAGGCACCCGCCCCAGCACTAGCCCTGCAGAGACCTCACAAATGAGGGCTGGGAGGGAATGCTAGGGGCTGCCATTAAAGTGCCTGGCACCCTTTTTTCATTATCAGACAAGTCATCTCATAATGGATGAAAGGAGCAACACATGCAGAGTTAAGGCAGGGTCCCCAAAGCTGGGAGTGGGGAGAACACTGCCATATCCAGGAGCCCCCAGGGCAGCTCCCTCATTAAGTCAACGCAAGCAAGAGACGTCTCTGCCTCTGGCGTGGGGGAGGGGCGGGGGTGTCACAGCCATTGAAGCTGCACCTTCTCACTGCTGATTAAGCACTGACCAGCTTGTGATCAAGAAGAAAACTATTCCTTGAGGAAAACACAATTAACTGAAAAGCCAAAAACTGTGAAAGTCCAAAGGAGACACACAATCAAGAGCTCTTAGTCTGGAGGGGCTCCTGCTCTGAAGAGTTGCAGCGCAGGGACATTCCCTCAAGAGCAGACGGCACCATCCACCCTGCCACATACCAGCTCCCTCCTGTCTGGCCCCTGAAGAGCAGGGAAAGGTCACGGGTAGAATCTTTGCTGCACACAGACACAGAAAAAGGCACATCCAGGCGGGGCTGAGGTCAGGACTGCCTCAGGGACTCACGATTGAGCAGTCAGGCCAGGTGGCCAGCACTAGAACTCGCTCTGGGACACACACACTCACCAGGCACTCTACTGTAACAGACGTTCACGCACATATTTCTGGTCTTGCTCCATCCTCGCCATAGCGGCTGGCTGGCAAGAAGCAAAGAGTAGGCCTCAATGTGCCCCTCTCAGGAGGAGGCCCTTGCTGGCCAGCAGCTGCTGGGGGCTTCCTGGACCTCCTAATTCCCCACCCCATAGCTGTCACCGGCTCTGGGTGACACGCACAGATATCAGAACACATGACCCATCATCACACTGGAAGACCCAAGAATACAAACCGCGTTTCACTGGAGCAACTTGCACCCTTGCTGCCCAGTGCGGGTGGGGTGGGGTGGGTTGAGAAATCCATCACTGCTAAACAGAGGCACTGGCTCAGTGAACAGGTCTCCTAGTTTCCAAATAATGGATTTTTCCAAGACTTTTGACAGACCAACCTGGGGAAAACTACACAACACTTCTTTTTCCAACTTTAAACTTTTCTTTTGTATTGTAGTATAGCCGATTAACAATGTTGTGATAGTTTCAGGTGAATAGCAGAGGACTCAGCCATACATATACATAAAAATCTCTCACAGTAAATGTTACAGGCTATTCAATTACAAACACCAAAAATGAGTAAATTATCAGATGTGGTATTTGTGGGTCCCAAGAAGAAAGACCCATCTCGGACAAAGAGCTACACAAGCTGAATACTGTAGAATATGTCCAGTCTACAACCACTGTCGACGCCCAGCAACATCGATACACCACTGCTTTCTTTTAAAAATAGCTCTGTGGAGTGGAAAATTAGGTCTGGAATTAAATTTCTGTACCTGTGTTAAACCATATGCTAAGAGTGAACCATGAGAATTCACTTTGTTGGTATTTAATTATGCTTCCAGAGTTCAAAACCTGAGTTGGTCAATATGTCTGTCAAATAAATTAGGCAATTTAAAAATCTTTCCCCCTTTCTTGGTAGAAAAACCCACTGAGGTTTGAGTATAAACTGCTTGAAATACCATTTTTAGTCACTAAAGTTTGTGTTAAGGCAAAAAACTTAAGCTGTCATAAAATGTGTGGAGATAGGGCTTCCCTGGTGGCTCAGAGGTTAAAGCGTCTGCCTCCAATGTGGGAGACCTGGGTTCGATCCCTGGGTTGGGAAGATCCCCTGGAGAAGGAAATGGCAATCCACTCCAGTATTCTTGCCTAGAGAATCCCATGGACAGAGAAGCCTAGTAGGTTACAGTCCACGGGGTCGCAAAGAGTCAGACTCGACTGAGCGAACCAGAAAATAGCTGGGCTAACTTATTGGAGAAGGCGATGGCACCTCACTCCAGCACTCTTGCCTGGAAAGTCCCATGGATGGAGGAGCCTGGTGGGCTACAGTCCATGGGGTTGCTAAAAGTCGGACAAGACTGAGGAACTTCACTTTCACTTTTCACTTTCATGCACTGGAGAAGGAAATGGCAACCTACTCCAGTGTTCTTGCCTGGAGAATCCCAGAACGGAGGAGCCTGGTGGGCTGCCATCTATGGGGCCGCACAGAGTCAGACACGACTGAAGTGACTGAGCAGCAACGACTTATTAGCCATGAGTTTGAGCAAGCTCCAGGAGTTGACATGGTGCAGTCCATGGGATAGCAAACAGACACAACTGAGCAACTGCACTGAATAACTATTACATATTATACCAGAACACAAGAAATATGCCAAAGAATGTAAAACAAAACAGCGGTATACCCTAGTTTCTATAGTATTTTCATCACACCACAAATGGTTCAGCTTTGCTCCAATATGTATTTACATTACAACTGTGCAAGAACTAAGAAGCATATGCTTCTATCATTTTATGACACAAAGCCTCCTTGTAAATTATAAATAAAAATTGCTTTAAAAAATCTAGTACTTTTATTTCAACCACTGAAATGTAAAAAGTATTTCACTTGTTTATCCTTTATGGCAACCTTTACAAACTGAAATAAAAAACAAAAATTAACTTAGAAATACTGAAGGAAAAAAAAAAGACTACCTGAGTACAGTTGTCTTTCCTACACAGAAACTCTTAGTGGCCAAAATGAGCCTAATGAGCCTCTTGAAAAGAACATCATTTAAGCCTTTATACCATTTAAGTATTCAAAGTTATACTGCCGAACAGTCATAAAGTCACTTGTTAGGAGTTAGTCCAACAAATCTGAAGAACCATAAGCACAGAAGCTCACCCTAAACCTTTAAATCAATGGGCTAGATAAGCTATCCAAGAATAGCTAACAAAAGTTGTAGTTGTGCTTTCTCAAAGTCCAACTAGTCAAAAAGCTACAATGCAAAAACAAATTCAGTTAAAGAAAAATACTTTTACCACGTTATTTTAAAAAGCTATTCTGCTGCAGATTATCAGCAACCAGCTGTCGTTTCAGTCATGTCCGACTCTCTGTGACCCTACGGATCATAGCCTGCTAGGCTCCTCTGTCCATGGAATTCTCCAGACAAGAATACTGGAGTGCGCTGTCATGCAGTTCTCCAGGGGTCTTCCCAACTCAGGGATCGAACCATGTCTCTCATATCTCCTGCACTGGCAGGCAGGCTCTTTACCACTAGGACCACCTGGGAAGCTCAATGTTCTTAAAAAAGCAGCCAAATAAATTAAATTAATAGAGGAAGTCATTAAATACGAAAAAGTGATGACCATCTGGTTTGGGATTTTAAAAGTTTTTATCAGAGGCAAACCAAGAGAACCACATAGTTTAAGTTATTCCAATCGCTATTTAAAACTGTTACCCAGTGTGTTTCTGCTGCCAGAGCAGAAAAAGTTACCAGTTGAGTAGGGCCTGCCAGGAGCTGGCAACAACAGAAACAACTTTTAATGTCATAAAAGACTGATAGGACTTAAAATGCATTTATAAACTGTATTAGTATTATACCATTAAGATATATGTACACACACATGAAGTTCTTGACTATCTCCATGAATCCAATTTTAGCCATTTTAGAACTTTAAAAACATACATTATGTATTCAAAATAAGTAAAATGGTTAGCAGCATTGACACTTTACAATTAAGGCTCTTCTTCACAGACAAAAACTATTCACCAAGAACACACATAGAAATTGCCTTCAACTCAATATTACACTGTTTATTATTATTATTATTTTTAAAACTACAACTGTCAAATATAGTTGACACGTCTCAAATATCTGTGCTAAAAGTTAACAGAAACAAAATACTAAGAATATTAAAGCATCATCCCATTTATCTCTGGCTAAATGTAAAATCAGTTTTTATTACCTGAACATAACATCAATACACAGAAAAAGAACCTCCCAAGATTCAAACTGTCAGATAATCCAACAAATAAAAGTTAAATGTACTCATTTTAAATGTTAGTTTTATCTTTAATGTAACTACTCAGTGCTTACTCAGCAAATTATCAGTCAGTCAGTTCAGTCACTCAGTCCTGTCCGACTCTTTGTGACCCTATGGACTGCAGCACACAAGGCTTCCCAGTCTATCACCAACCAACTCTCAGAGCTTGCTCAAACTCATCTCCATCGCGTATGTAATGCCATCCACCATCTCATTCTCTGTCGTCCCCTTCTCCTCCTGCCTTCAATCTTTCCCAGCATCAGGGTCTTTTTCAATGAGTCAGTTTTTTTGCATCAGGTGGCCAAAGTATTGGCGCTTCAGCATCAGTCCATCCAATTAATATTCAGGACTGATTTCCTTTAGGACTGACTGGTTTGATCTTCTTGCAGTCCAAGGGAGTCGTCTGCAACACCACAGTCTGAAAGCATCAATTATTCAGCACTCAGTTTTCTTTATAGTCCAACTCTTACATCCATACATGACTACTAGAAAAAAACCACAGCTTGGACTAAATGGACCTTTGTTGACAAAGTAATGTCTCTGCTTTTGAATATGCTGTCTAGATTGGTCATAGCTTTTCTTCTAAGGACAAGCATCTTTTAATTTCATGGCTGCAGTCACCATCTGCAGTGATTTTGCAGCCCCCCAAATAAAGTCTGTCACTGTTTCCATTGTTTCCCCATCTATTTGCCATGAAGTGATGGGCCTGGATGCCCATCACTTAGTTTTCTGAACGCTGAGTTTTAAGTCAACTTTTTCACTCTCCTCTTTCACTTTCATCAAGAGGCTCTTCAGTTCGTTTTCTACCATAAGGCTGGTGTCATCTGCATATCTGAGGTTATTGATATTTCTCCCAGCAATCTTGATTCCATGCTTAAATATGTTGTACCATTGTTTAACAAGAGAAACTTTCAAGTTTAAAAGAATCATGAAAAAGCTTTACCATCATTCATATTTTCACCGTTACAGAAGCTCAATTCTTCTTCAGTGTTTTAATAAAATTGTTAGTTCCAAAGAATATTCCTTTCTCCTTACGAGAAAGGAACTAACTTTGCGACCTCGTGGGTTACAGCTCCGCCAGGCTTCCCTGTTCTTCACTGTCTCCCAGACTTTGCTCAAGTTCATGTCCACGGAAGTCTGTGATGCTATCTAACCATCTCATCCACTGTGGCCCTCTTCTCTAATTCACTGCTGCAGCAGCACATGGATACACTTTACTCTATCTCCTCTCCCACTATCATTCCACCAATTTAGAAGTAAAGCACCTCCTCCAGAAAGGCATCCTTAACTATCTCAAATCTGAGTCATTTTCCTTTCATGTCCTACAGTGAGGATTACTTTTTGTGCCATGGATCCTTCACAGTCCGGTTGTCTTTGGGCGTTTACCCAGAATTTTTCTACAAACATGTAAAACAGTACTACAAAAGAAACCAACTGTATTGAAAGAGTTATAAAAGCATTTCGAATATCATGTGCTGTGGTATTCTATGAGCTCCTCAATTGCTACAACAAACATTTAGCTGCTGATCCACGAACTATCACAATTCTGAAATAAGGAACAGCATACATTACACCTGAATGTATCTCCCACAACTTTATGCTGGGATGTGAAAACATACAGCTAATACTGCTGTGGGAGGGTTGTTTTGTTTTTCTGTGGGGGAGGAAACCTAGTCATAACAACTACAAATTTTAGTTAGGAAAAAAAAAACACAAAAACTTTCTCCCGTCAAAGTTCAAGGGTGTTCTGAATTATAAACACCCTACATCAAGAATCCTTGCTCTAAAACATCTGGTTTAAAAAAGCAATCCACAGAAGCAGTCACATAGCTTCTCCGAGTGGGAGAAAGCAGGTATTCAGAGTCAGTTAAGGGGAAAACACCCTCGGCAACCTCTTAAATATTCCATAGTTACAATACCCTTGGGTTTTGTGTATATGACTAAAAGTAATCCTAACGCACATCAAAGTTTGAAAATCCCTACAATTTTCTGCAGACATCTTGGCATCCATGGTAACTAACAATAATAATGAAGGAGAATTTTAAAGTTGCTAGCCTTAAAACACTTTACTTCCACTTTACGGTTAAGTCTCCACTTCAACGTAAATTAATAGATGGCAGTAATTGTGAAAATCACAGCGCTGTCTTCCCCTGGAAATCAAGCTCTCTACAGTCAGCCTACACGTTGATCGGAGACAGTAAAAACTCAACTTTCAAATCACTGTTAATCAAATATTACCGCAATTAGCCAAACCACTGCCGTACTTAAAAGGCTGACATCAAGGCAACGGGACTTCAAAACGAAAACATATTAAGGCAGTTTTCAGTTATTGTTTTACAATCCACAGCGCGCCGAGAGCGCGCTCACGTTCCCATAGGACCTTGGGACTCGGGTTTTCGGATGGCAAAAGGATACCTGCGGGCGACACAAAGCCGACTCGGATGCTCGCGCTTTTTTCTCCTGTCCCCACCCACCTCCCCGCCGAATGAGTTCCCGCTCCCAGGCGTGTGCGGCCGCGAGCCGGGAACCCAGGCGCCGGCGCCTGGGATGGGACGGCCATCTTAAAAGGCAGTTCTCCCACCCCGAGGCGCAAAGCTCACGCTCTCCGCGAGGTACCCCACCTCCCGGCTCCGGCTGCCCCGGAGCGCCAACCCTCGGACGCCCACGCGGGCGGGGAGCCCCGCACGGCGCCCGCAACAGCCGCCGCCGCCGCCACACTACAGTAGGTTACCTTCTCCGCGCCTTCTTCCTCTCAACGACAATCACGGTACCAAGGCTGTGCCAAGTGGCAAGGGCTCCCTCTCCCACTGTAACGCCTGCCTAACGCTTCCGCCTCCCCAAATATTTTTACCCTCACGACGCACAGAAATACCCCGCCGCGATGCGCTTCCTCCGCACAAAGCCCTGCCCACCGGGTCCCCAGGTCGCGACCCCCGCCATCCCGGCGCCGTTAGATGCCTTTCCCCAGGGGGTTCAGACTCACCCTCCTGGAATTTAGTCTCCAGGTCCTGCTTCGGAGTCATTTATAAGTGATTCGCCGCCGCCTCCCTCCTTCTCCCACCTGCCTCAACTACAGCCCTCTACTTTCTACCCCACCCAGCTTCGTGTCAGAGGCGCCATCAGGCACCGCCAACTTTACATACTAGGCCGGATTTGCCACCGCCCACAGAGCCCATCTCCGCAACCCAGGCAACCGCTGGTCCAGCCAACAGCTGCCCACGGCGCACGGGACCCTGCGCCCGCGCTGACCGGGGCACGCCGGGATTGGTAGTTCCCACGCCCTTGAGGCGTCCCGGGGGGCGCGGCAGGGTTGGAGGCCTCCCCACTTCCTCCACCTTAATGCCCAACCCCTACCTCCGCCCCAAGGCGCCCGCGTTTTTCAGTTCAATTCCCTTCAGTTGCTCAGTCCTGTCCGACTCTGTTAGCCCCATGGACTGCAGCACACCAGGCTTCCCAGTCCATCACCAACTCCCAGAACTTGCTCAGACGCGTGTCCATGGAGTCAGTGATGCCATCCAACCATCTCATCCTCTGTAGTCCCCCTTCTCCTCCTGTCTTCAATGTTTCCCAGCATCAGGGTCTTTTCCAATGAGTCAGTTCTTTACATCAGGTAGCCAAAGTATTGACGTTTCACCTTCAACATCAGTCCTTCCATTGAATATTCAGGATTGATTTCCTTTAGGATGGACTGGTTGGATCTCCTTGCAGTCAAAGGGACTCTCAAGAGTCTTCTCCAACACCACAGTTCAAAAGCATCAGTTCTTCGTTGCTCAGCTTTTTATAGTCCAACTCTCACATCCATACATGACTACTGGACAAACCACAGCTCTGACAATAAGGACTATTGTTGAAAAAATAACATCTCTGCTTTTTAATATGCTGTCTAGGTTGGTCATAACTTTTCTTCCAAGGAGCAAGCATCTTTTTATTTCATCTGCAGTGATTTTGGAGCCCAAGAAAAGAAAGTCTGTCACTGTTTCCGTTGTCTCCCCATCCATATGCCATGAAGTGATGGGACTGGATGCCATGATCTTCCTTTTTTGAATGTTGAGTTTTAAGCCAGCTTTTCCACTCTCCTCTTTTACTTTCCTTAGAGGCTCTTTAGTTCCTCTTCACTTTCTGCCAAAAGGGTGGTATCAGTTGGGTATCTGAGGTTATTGATATTTCTCCCAGCAATATCAATAATCTCAGATATGTGCAGATGACACCACCCTTATGGCAGAAAGTGAAGAGGAACTAAAAAGTCTCTTGATGAAAGTGAAAGAAGAGAATGAAAAACTTGGCTTAAAGCTCAACATTCAGAAAAATAAGATCATGGCATCTTGTCCCATCACTTCATGGGAAATAGATGGGGAAACAGTAGAAACAGTGTCAGACCTTATTTTGGGGGCTCCAAAATCACTGCAGATGGTGACTGCAGCCATGAAATTAAAAGACGCTTACTCCTTGGAAGGAAAGTTATGACCAACCTAGATAGCATATTCAAAAGCAGAGACATTACTTTGCAAAAAGGTCCGTCTAGTCAAGGCTATGGTTTTTCCAGTGGTCATGTATGGATGTGAGAGTTGGACTGTGAAGAAAGCTGAGCGCTGAAGAATTGATGAGTTTGAACTGTGGTGTTGGAAAAGACTCCTGAGAGCCCCTTGAACTGCAAGGAGATCCAACCAGTCCATCCTAAAGGAGACCAGTCCTGGGTGTTCATTGGAAGGACTGATGCTGAGGCTGAAACTCCACCTCATGTGAAGAGTTGACTCATTGGAAAAGACCCTGGTGCTGAGAGGGATTGGGGACAGGAGGAGAAGGGGGACAACAGAGGATGCGATGGCTAGATGGCATCACTGACTCGATGGACATGAGTTTGAGTGAACTCTGGGCATGCTGCAATTCATGGGGTTGCAAAGAGTTGGACACGACTGAGTGACTAAACTGAACTGAATCTTGATTCTAGCTTGTGCTTCATCCAGCCTGGCATTTCGCATGATATATTCTGCACATAAGCCAAATAAGCAGGGTGACAATATACAGCCTTGACATACTCCTTTCCCAATTTGGAACCAGTCCGTTGTTCCATGTCTGGTTCTAACTGTTGCTTCTTGACCTGCATACAGATCTCAGGAGGCAGGTAAGGTGGTCTGGTATTCCCATCTCTTGAAGAATTTTCCAGAGTATGTTGTGATGTACACAATCAAAGGCTTTGGCATAATCAGTAAAGCAGAAGTAGATGTTTTTCTGGAATTATCTTGCTTTTTCGATGATCCAGCAGATGTTGGCAATTTGATCTCTGGTTCCTTTGCCTTTCCTAAATCCACCTTGAACAGCTGGAAATTCACAGTTCATGTACTGTTGAAGCCTAGCTTAGAGAATTTTGAGCATTACTTTGCTAGCTGTGAGATAAGTGCAATTGTTTGGACATTCCTTGGCATTGCCCTTCTTTGAGATTGAAATGAAAACTGACCTTTTCCAGTCCTGTAGCCGCTGCTGAGTTTTCCAAGTTTGCTGGCATATTGAGTGCAGCACTTTCACAGCATCATCTTTCAGGATTTGAAATAGCTCAACTGGAATTCCATCACCTCCACTAACTTTGTTCTTAATGATGCTTCCTAAGGCCCATTGACTTTGCATTCCAGGATGTCTGGCTGTAGGTGCGTTATTACACCATTTGGTTATCTGTGTCATAAAGATCTTTTTATGTAGTTCTTCTGTGTATTCTTGGTACCTTTTCTTAATATCTTTTGCTTCTGTTAGGTGCATACCATTTCTGTCCTTTATTGTGCCCATCTTTGCATGAAATGTTCCCTTGGTATCTCTTAATTACAGCCTAGATTTGATTTTATATTATTGTCAGGGCGAGGAAAGTGAGGCTTTGCCTAACCCAAACAAAAGTAGGGGAAAGGCACAGTTGCAGAAGTCTATAGGCAATATAGGACTGCAAAGATGTGGGCTTGGGAATGGCCAGAGAGAAATAGCAGCTTCTGAAGCCCCTTGTCAATAGCATTTTGAGCAGCTTCTGCACAGGGAAGCTTCAGGGCCAGCAATCTGGCCAGGAAGGGGGTGGTAGCTCATGGAGTCTGCCTCTGGATGTTTCATCATTCAGCAAGCTCACTGCCATTTTATTTGGTGGGACTGATGGCCATCTGTGGGGTCCTGCGCCTCCCTTCACCAGGGTCCTGCGGAAATGGGATGAAGTGGGCGACACTGGGCAGGCTGAGAGGTCCCCCTCTGGCTTTTTGAGATGATGAAGTTCTGCCCACCGCTGAAAGAGGCGACCGTGAATAACACTACATGATACCGACGTTGGGGTTCTGTACCTGTCTTACTTGTGCAATTTTTTGTCACTGAACTGTTATTAGGTGACAGATGCTGTTATTGAATATACATGAGTCCACCTGCAATGCAGGACAAGCGTGGCCCGCAGGTTCACTCCTTGGGTGGGGAATATCCCCTGGAGAAGGAAATGGCAACCCACCCCATTATCCTTGCCTGGAGAATTCCATGGACAGAGGAGCCTGATGGGCTGCAGACCATGGGGGTCACAAACAGTCAGACACGACTGAGAGACTGAGCACAAAATTTAAAGGATTTTCTCCTGTCGTTCACCTGTTCAAAAAAATCCTTAGTTTGCTCAGCTACAAAATGGGGAGAATAAGACTACCTTCCCATTGGTTTCCTGTGAGAATTGCATAGACAGGCTGAATGATGAACTGGTGCTCAACAAACGGTTAAGGAGGACACATCCCAAAGTCCTTACCTTGGCGTTTGAAGTCCAAACAGCCCCCAGCTGTCCCTCCAGGCTTTATTCTTGTCCTCACAGCTTTCTAAACCCTCTTGTGAACAGGCTATGCACCCCATGAATTCCAGACCCCTCTTCATTTATCTGACTACAGTTTCTCCTTCAACTTTCCCTTAATACAACTCCTTCTCTGACCCCGGAAACCCACAAAGAACCCTCACTCCCTTTTTCTGTATAGCATCTATCAAAGAAAGAGGCAGGGGCCTCGTGGCGACCCCACCACCACACCAAAACTCTGAGGTACATGTCTTGTTTTAACATTTTGAATACAAAATATTTTAAAATCATTGAAAAACTGAAAGTTGCTCAGTCATGTTTGGCTCTTTGCGAACCCATGGATTATACAGTTCATGGACTTCTCCAGGCCAGAATATTGGAGTGGGTAGCTGTTCCCTTCTCCAGGGCATCTTCCCAAACCAGGGATTGAACCCAGGGCTCCCGCATTTCAGGTAGATTCTTAAACATTAAACACCTCCCTATTCCCCCTCTGCAGGCTACTTTTTAAATATTTATTTATTTGGCTGCACCTGGGGCTTCCCTGGTGGTTCAGTGGTAAAGAACCTGCCTGCAATGCAGGAGACCTGAATTCAATCCCTGGGTTGGGAAGAGCCCCTGGAGAAGTAATGGCAACGCACTCCAGGATTCTTGCCTGGAGAATTCCATGGATTGAGGAGTCTGGCAGGCTACAGTCCATAGGGTCACAAAGAGTTGGACATGACTGAGCGACTAAAACCATCACAACCTATCTGGCTGTGCCAGGTCTTAATCGAGGAACACAAGATCTTCCATCTTTGTTTTGGCATGTCAGATCTAGTTCCCTGACCAGGGGTTGAACCCAGGCCCCCTGCATTGTCAGCATGTAGTCTTAGCCACTGGACCACCAGGGAAGTCCCCCTGCTTCCATCTTTTGATTCCTGTGAATCATGCTGCTCTGAATGTGGTGTACAGATATCCAGCTGATTCTCTGCTTTCAGTTCCTTTGGGTGTCTTTGCAGAAACGGAATTGCTGGATCACATGGTAATTCTATGTGTAATCTTTGGAGGAAGTTCCTTTGGAACTTTAGCCTCTATTGTAAGTCACCTCCATAGTGCTGGCCTGTGTTTGTTCTTCTACAAAATATGAGACGGAGGGGAAAGATGAAATGAGAGGGGAGGCTGAGATAAGGCAGGGCTTAAGGAGGTCTAAGAAGCTCAGAAATTCATGAACACCTGGGAAAGTAAGGTGAAAGTGCTAGTCGTTCAGTTCAGTTCAGTTCAGTCGCTCAGTCGTGTCCGACTCTTTGCGACCCCATGAATTGCAGCACGCCAGGCCTTCTTGTTCATCACCATCTCTCGGAGTTCACTCAGACTCACGTCCATTGAATCCGTGATGCCATCCAGCCATCTCATCCTTGGTCATCCCCTTCTCCTCCTGCTCCCAATCCCTCCCAGCATCAGAGTCTTTTCCAATGAGTCACCTCTTCGCATGAGGTGGCCAAAGTACTGAAGTTTCAGCTTTAGCATCATTCCTTCCAAAGAAATCCCAGGGTTGATCTCCTTCAGAATGGACTGGTTGGATCTCCTTGCAGTCCAAGGGACTCTCAAGAGTCTTCTCCAACATCACAGTTCAAAAGCATCAATTCTTTGGCGCTCAGCCTTCTTCACAGTCCAACTCTCACATCCATACATGACCACAGGAAAAAACATAGCCTTGACTAGATGGACCTTAGTTGGCAAAGCAATGTCTCTGCTTTTGAATATGCTATCTAGGTTGGTCATAACTTTTCTTCCAAGGAGTAAGCGTCTTCTAATTTCATGGCTGCAATCACCATCTGCAGTGATTTTGGAGCCTAAAAAATAAAGTCTGACACTGTTTCCACTGTTTCCCCATCTTTCCCATGAAGTGATGGGACCAGATGCCATGATCTTCGTTTTCTGAATGTTGAGCTTTAAGCCAACTTTTTCACTCTCCTCTTTCACCTTCATCAAGAGGCCCTTTAGCTCCTCTTCAGTTTCTGCCATAAGAGTGGTGTCATCTGCATATCTGAGGTTATTGATATTTCTCCCAGCAATCTTGATTCCAGCTTGTGTTTCTTCCAGCCCAGCGTTTCTCATGATGTACTCTGCATAGAAGTTAAATAAGCAGGGTGACAATATACAGCCTTGACGTACTTCTTTCCCTATTTGGAACCAGTCTGTTGTTCCATGTCCAGTTCTAACTGTTGCTTCCTGACCTGCATACAGATTTCTCAAGAGGCAGGTCAGGTCTGGTATTCCCATCTCTTTCAGAATTTTCCACAGTTTCTTGTGATCCACACTGTCAAAGGCTTTGGCATAGTTAGTAAAGCAGAAATAGATGTTTTTCTGGAACTCTCTTGCTTTTTCCATGATCCAGCAGATGTTGGCAATTTGATATCTGCTTCCTCTACCTTTACTAAAACCAACTTGAACATCAGGGAGTTCACGGTTCATGTATTGCTGAAGTCTGGCTTGGAGAATTTTGAGCATTACTTTACTAGCATGTGAGATGAGTGCAGTTGTGCGGTAGTTTGAGCATTCTTTGGCATTGCCTTTCTTTGGGATTGGAATGAAAACTGACCTTTTCCAGTCCTGTGGCCACTGCTGAGTTTTCCAAATTTGCTGGCATATTGAGTGCAGCACTTTCACAGCATCATCTTTCAGGATTTGAAACAGCTCCACTAGCAGTTGTTCAGTCATGTCCAATTCTTTGTGACTCCATGGACTGTAGCCCACCAGGCTCCTCTGTCCATGGGATTTTCCAGATAAGAATAATGGAGTGGGTTGCCATTTCCTCCTCCAGTGGATCTTACTGATCCAGGGATTGAATCCAGGTTTCCTGTATTGCGGGCAGATTCTTTACCGTCTAAGCTACCACAAATGTGCTGGTTGCCCTTCCTTCAGTCTCACTGAGTGTAAGGAGGAAAGCTTACCTTATTACAAAAAGGAAACGCACAACTTGATTTCCACTGGATATTGGGCCTGGAGACCCCTAGAGTTAGAGGGTGGAGGATGGGTGGCCAAGGTTATACCAGTTGGCCTGGTGGCATGGTTGGGACCCCTCTGCTTCACTGCGTCCCAGTCCAGCATTTCCTCCTCTCCCCCCTCCAATTCTCAGTTTGCCTGTCTATATTCAGAAGAAGAAGGTGAAGCCAGGGTTGAGGTGTGTCTGCAATCCAAACACTCTTGAAATTGTAATAAGGAAATTGCCTTGAGAGGAACTGTAGCGTCTTCCAGTGTCACCATAGACATGGCTGAGATGCGCGCTCTGAAGACCCTGGTGCTCCCGCCTTCTTTTCTCCTCCTCTAGGTGTACTAGTCGAAGGTCGACCCCACTCCTTAGTGGTCTGGGGAGATCTTTGTAGCCAACACCATCTTTCTACTATTTCCCTTAAAACTCTCCAAGGTCGTCCACTGCCTCAGGATCAAGCCCCAGATGCAGACACCTTAACAAGACCTGTGTGGTCCTGGCCTGCTCTTGCTCCAGTCTGCCTCTCTGGTCTTGATTACCCATCCCCTCCTGCACTAGATGCTCCAGCCACATTGGGCTAGAAAGAGCAAAGCCTAGTGGACTTTCAAGCTTCCAGGATGCCACATGCACTTTTTGTTTTTCTTCTTTTTTTTTCTTGGCCATGCTGCTCAGCATGCGGGATCTTAGTTCCCCAACCAGGGATCAAACCCACAGCCCATGAAGTGGGAGTGCAGAATCTTAACCACTGGACTGCCTGGGAAGTCCCTCACAGTTAACATTTAAAGACACTGTGAGAGATGAGAGGTCCAGAGATGATGGCCCAGCATTGTCCTCAGTCTTGGTTGGCTGAAAAGGAATTAAGTATCATTGGAAGGGCTTGGTGCTCCAGGGCCAGGCAGACATGTGAAGGGACCAGGGCTGCCTGAGAGACTAGAGGCCTGACCTCAGGGGAGCCAGTACCGGGCAGGCAGGCCCAGCACCACCAGCTCTTCTGACTTTATGTAAAAAGGAACCAGAAATCTGGATTTTAAGCAGAAAGGCCTGATTTACAAATGTTGACAACTCTTTTAAAATGCCAGTATGTGTCGGCTGAACAAAACCCACCTGCGGGTCACTTGTAACCTGCAGACTGCCAGTCTTCACCTCTGGGGTGGACTGAGTCAGTCCCTGAACCTTGCAGGATGGGTTCAGTGGGTGGGGACAGGCCTCCATGCCCTCCTGCTGTCTCAGATCTGGGGGAAATCATGCCACCAAGGGTGAGAGCAGGTGCCCCATGCCTGTGACCAAAGACACCCCTCCCTGGCAGCCAGCACCTCCCACCCTGAGTCCCCCAGTCCTCAAGGAATTAGCACCTGATCTGGTGGGTCAGACCAGGATGCCAGGCTAGGACATAATGGGGGTGGTGGCTCAGGCAGTGATGGGAGGGGGCAGGTGGCAGTAGTGAGTGGAGTCAAATCTAGAGTCCAGCCTCATGTGCCCGTGTCCCTGGGGGTTGTTTTGAACCCCTCACCCTTTGTCTCTGTGGCCAGTGTTTCTCATAATAGTGTCAACTTGATCTCTTGTATCTGAAATTTGTAGTGTATGTGCTATTGACACTTTTATCTTTTTGTTTTCTTTTTACAGTATGAAAGTGAAAGTATTAGTCACTCAGTTGTGTCTGACTCTTTGATACCCCATGGACCCACCAGGCTTCTCTGTCCATGGGATTCTCCAGGCAAGAACATTGGAGTGAATAGCCATTCCCTTTAGGGGATCTTCCCGACCCAGGAATTGAACCTGGATCTTCTCATTGTAGGCAGATTCTTTACCATCTGAGCCACTAGGGAAGCGTCTTTTACCATATAGAGCTTCTCATTTAGTTTTCCAAGTGAACATTAAAATCAGCTTGTCTGACTGCAAGAAGAAAAAAAAGTGCTTCTAATGGGATCATGTTAAATCTACAAATGAGCTTAGGAAGAAACAATGAGCACAGTCTTCCACATTTAGGACATAGTGTGTGAGGCTCTACTTGTGTGCCTTTTGGCGATAGTATCATTTTCCCATATATGTGTTTCACACATCTCAAGTTCACTTCTAAATACTTTTGCTTTAATTAACATTATAAATGAAATATGCTCTTGCATTATGTCTTCTAACTTCCTTTTGTTTCTTGTCATTGTTCAGTCATGAAGCTGTGTCCTACTCTTTGTGACGCCATGGACTGCAGCATTCCCACATCCTTCATGTCCTTCACCATCTCCTAGAGTTTGCAAACTATGTCCATTGAGTTAGTGATGCCATCCAACATCTTATCCTCTGTCATCCCTTTTTCCTCCTACCCTCAATCTTTCCCAGCATCAAGGTCTTTTCCAATGAGTCTGCTGTTTGCATCAGGTGGCCAAAGTATTGGCCAATGAGTCCTTTAGCATCAGTCCTTCCAAAGAATATTCAGAGTTGATTTCCTTTAGGATTCAATGATTTGACCTCCTTGCCAGTTCAAGGGACTCTCAAAAGTCTTCTCCAGCACCACAATTCAAAAGCATCTGGCTTTTGTTTCTGCATGAAAGCTATTTTTCCCGTGTGTCAGTTTTACATCCTTTTTGTTCATGCTGTTCACAGACTATGCCTGGCCGTCTGCTTCCCCCTTGTGGGGACATGGGTGCATTGCCCATTCTGGCCCCTGTGGTTGGATGCACCCTTTGCCTCAACTGCCTTTTACCAAAACTCCATTCGTTCTTGACCCACTGGAACTCATCTTCTAGTAATCTTCTCATGAAAGATCTATCCACTTGATTAGTATTTCCAGAACTCATACATGTTTTTAAATGATGTGTCTGGCCTTTATCCATGAAGAAATAGCTTCAGTTCAGTTCAGTTCAGTTGCTCAATCGTGTCCAACTCTTTGCGACCCTATGAATTGCAGCACGCCAGGCCTCCCTGTCCATCACCAACTCCCGGAATTCACTCAAACTCATGTCCATAGAGTCGGTGATGCCATCCAGACATCTCATCCTCTATTGTCCCCTTCTCTTCCTGCCCTCAATCCCTCCCAGCATCAGAGTCTTTTCCAATGAGTCAACTCTTCGCATGAGGTGGCCAAAATACTTGAGTTTCAGCTTCAGCATCATTCCTTCCAAAGAACACCCAGGACTGATCTCCTTTAGAATTGACTGGTTGTATCTCCTTGCAGTCTAGCCTAGATGGGTATAAACATTTCTCAGCTCACACCTCTTTATTTCTTTCAATATCTTGTAAATGTGGCCCCCTGAGTCTACAGGCATTGAATTTGGCTGCCAAGAAGTATGTCACCAGCCTGACTTTCTTTGTAGCTAACATATTCAAATAATTCTCTTTTATCTTTAAAACTTAATAATATTATGAGGCTATATCGTGGTGTCAATTATGTTAGGACAGTTTCCTTATATACAGTATGCCCTTTCAGTATGTAAATCAAGTGTTTACATCAGAAGTTCTCTCTTTTGAAAGGCTAAATCTGTGAGTGCTGGTCTTAGATTTCTGTTTTAAAATTGCCATCTCTGCTGCTCTTGATTCTCCTCCACTGTTCTCTGATTGAATATCCAAGATCACTCTACGATGGCTAACCAACTTTGTCTCTTCTTTTCCAACACAGACATCGTATATTTTTATTTTATTCTTTTAATTATTTTTTAAAATTTTACTGTTGGAGTATACTTGCTTCACAATATTGTGTTAGCTTCTGCTGTACAACAACGTATATCAGCTATCTGTGTACATATATCCCTCATTTTGTTTCTTCTTAATTAATGAAAGGATATTAAGGGGGTGTACATTTTAAATTCTTTTAATATTTACATTTGTGTGCAAGCAGTTTTTTCTGAAATGATGAGATAAAGCCATATATGTGCGTGGTGATTGTTGTTGTTGTTTAGTTTTTAAGTTGTGTTCGACACTGCGACCCCATGGAGTGTAGCCCACCAGGCTTCTGTGTCCATGGGATTTCCCAGGCAAGAATATTGGAATGGGTTACCACTGCCTCCTCCGGGGAGCTTCCTGATTCAGGGATTGAACTCATATCTCTGTGTCTCTTGCATCTCCTGCACTCATAGGCAGCCACCTAGGAAGCCCTTCTTTACCTCTTGTCTCTTTGTGCCATTTGCCTTTAGCCTTTACCTCATTCCCTTGTGGCTCAGCTGGTAAAGAATCCGCCTGTAATGTGGGAGACCTGGGTTTGATCCCTGGGTTGGGAAGATCCCCTGGAGAAAGGACAGGCTACCCACCCCAGTATTCTGGCCTGGAGAATTCCATGGATCATGTAGTCCATGGGTCACAAAGAGTCAGACATGACTGAGCGCCTTTCACTTTCACTTTAGTTTATTACTCTTCTATTTTGTTCATTTTACTAATTTTCATTTTTACAGTCTTTACTATGCTGGCTGCCCCTGTTCTCTCTCTGCTCCCTTATAACTGGATTTCACCTCTGAAATTATTTTAACCTTTTTTTGGTTTGCTTTTACCCTGAGTTTAGTCAACTCTTGTTTCACATCTCCCTGTGGGCTTATACGTCTCTGCTTCAAAGTTTTCCTTCACGGATGGGATGCTTTAGTGCTGAATTAAAGCATGATATACCCCTTTGAGATACAAAGCAAAATACACTGTTTAACTTGAGGTCGAACCCCACTTGATGTTACTTTAAAGACAATACAAAATAAAATGAATTCAAAGTTTAAAACACATCACTAGCAAACTGTGCTAGAGGGTAAAACCTGTACCTGCTGCCCCTGGATCACCTGCCATGCCTGACAGTCACAAACCCATGTGGAACCCACAGAAACTGCTCCTAACAGATGACTGTTTAGAACAGTGTTTCCCAGATTGGCTTGATTTGAAGATCCATCAGTTCAGTTCAGTTCAGTCGCTCAGTTGTGTCCAACTCTTTTTGACCCCATGAATCGCAGTACGCCAGGCCTCCCCGTCCATTACCAGCTCCTGGAGTTCACTCAGACTCACGTCCATTGAGTCTGTGATGCCATCCAGCCATCTCATCCTCTGTCGTCCCCTTCTCCTCCTGCCCCCTCCCAGCATCAGAGTCTTTTCCAATGAGTCAACTCTTCACATGAGGTGGCCAAAGTACTGGAGTTTCAGCTTTAGCATCATTCCTTCCAAAGAAATCCCAGGGCTGATCTCTTTCAGAATGGACTGGTTGGATCTCCTTGCAGTCCAAGGGACTCTCAAGAGTCTTCTCCAACACCACAGTTCAAAAGCATCAATTCTTCGTCTGTCAGCCTTTTTCACAGTCCAACTCTCACATCCATACATGACCACAGGAAAAACCATAGCCTTGACTAGACCCATAGAGGATGCTTATTTAGAGTACTTGGCATGGAACTCTGCTCAATGTTATGTGGCAGCCTGGATGGGAGGGGAGTTTGGCGGAGAATGGATACATGTATATGTAAGGCTGAGTCCCTTCCCTGTTCACCTGAAACTATCACAACATTGTTAATCGGCTAGACCCCAACACAAAATAAAAAGTTCAAAAGAAAAAAATAGAGTCCTTGGGTCCGTTTCCTAGACACTCTGGTTGGGTTGTCTGCTGCGTGGGGGCCTGCAGTGGGCGCCTTTACCAAGCGCTCCAGGGAGCCATGCGCCCCATCTACAGAGGGAGCCTCTACCCCCTGCCCCCACCCACGGGTGGGATGCTGGGCCAACCCTCTCTGTTGTCGTGGTGACTCTTGGAACTTTGGGAGTGGCTCCCGGGAGTGGTCCAAGGGCGGCTGTTTGGAAGCCAGCCGGCGGTCTCCTGGGCGTTGACTCGCTGCAGCTCAGCCCTGGGAGGGGGCGGCTGTGTGTCACACCACACCAAGGCAGGACCTAGCCAGTCTGCGGCCGAGGCAGGGCAAGCCGCCCTTTATCTTCCAAACCTGAGCACAGTGCCGCCCAGCTCCATCCACCTGGAAAGGAAAATCCAGGGGCAAACCTGTTTTTCCCTTATTGGGGGAGGGGCGTAGGGAGGGGATGAGTTGGTTAAGAGGATTATCTGTGTAACTTTGTCAACACTAGAGGGCAGCACAGAGCCGGTGTTTCCGATTTACAAGAAAATCCACTATTCATGGTATTCGATCCTGGATTTTTATGTATTTATTATTTATTGATTTGCCTTTCCTTTTATGCTATGACACCCTTGCCATAAATCTTGGAGAAATGACACCAGACTCAAGGCCAGCACCTGGGGATGGGGAAGGGGAGGAGAAGTAAGGAAGAAGATGTCAGGTAAACCTCGGCAGGAGCCCGGTTCCACTTCCTGGAGTGATGCGTGGGGGCTCAGTGTCAGAGATGGGGTTCTTGGTGCCAAAGGAAGCAGCATGCAGAAGACCCCAGGTGCTCAGTCAGGATGGGAGAGAGGAGCTCCAGGGCAGGAACAGGAGAGGGTGAGCCCAAAACAGGGAGGCCCCCTCACCTCACCAGCTGTCAGCTCCTCATCCACTTCCCCAATGATGAATGGGCCCAGCCACACCTGCCGCCTGAGCTAGTGGGACAGCAGAGGCGAGACCTCCTCGTGGAGGTCCTGGCAGGGCCTGTGTGAGGCTGCAACTAGACCCTGCACCCACGTGTACCATCCCCAGCAGAATTTCACACCCAGTTCTTCCTCCACCAGCGACTGGCACAGAGCAGGGAAGCCCACCTCCAGCAAACCAAGCAGTGGCCTGGCCAGGCCCCGGGCTGTGCCGCTCTGCTGGGCCTGCCGTGCAGGGGGTCTGCAGGGCATCTTAGTACAGCCTGCCCCCCATCCCCCAGCGAGGCTGCCGCTCTTCAAGGGCAGAAATAGGGTGACTCCACTCTCTCTCCCCATTCTCTCGCCCCTGACAACAGGGGTCAGCATATCACTAGGGTGTTGATCTTACCAGGCCCAGAAGCGCCTCGCAGATCCCAGACAAACCTGCAAACACAGGCCTCTACCCCAGCCTTTCGGATGTGGGCCCAGGTTCCTCCCCCAGCCTAAATCAATCCAGCGGGGCAGAGAGGGGCCCATCTCTGGTTGTCACTGCCTTGTCCACCTACACACTCTCTCATGGGAAGTCTTGCTGGCCGGCCTGCCCTAGAAAGGCTTTCCAAAGCTCCCTAGGTCTGCAATTCACCACCTGACAGCTGAGCAGTGTGCCACCTATCTCTCCTGTCCTGGGTACAGGATGTGAGCTCCTCTGGCCAGGGTCCCTGGATCCCTGGGTCCCACACCGACACACATTTGCTGAATGAATGAATGTAGGAGCAGGTGGGCCACCAGCCCTCTCTCCCCTTCTCTGGGAGGAGATGGGCAGGCCTGGCCCCAAGCCCCCTCCTGGGTGACCATGTGTGGTGCTCCATCTGACCCAGGTCCTTCCTCAGAAACTGCAGCAGCAGTAACAGCTTTTTGGTCTGCTGCCCAAGGAAGGCACCTGCTTTTCAGCCCGCGTCTCAGCCAGGTAATGTCTCCAACTGTTCTTTAGTGTCCACAGTAAAGAGGAAATACTTAAAATGGCTAGTAGTGGTTTTGAAAGCTCCAGCCACAATGCCCATACGGGTGCAGACGTTCTGTGTACACCTCCATTTGGTTTCCTTCTTATCCTTTTTATTGGCTGTGCTGGGTCTTCCTTGTTGCACAGGTTTTTTCTCTAGTTGTGGTGAGTGGTGGCTACTCTCTACTTGGGGTGGAAGGGCCTGTCATTGTGATGGCTTCTCTTGTTGCGGAATACCGGTTCTAGAGCACACACTCAGTACCTGCGGTTTGGGCTTAGTTGCTCCACTGCATGTGGGACTTTCCCAGATCAGGAATTGAACCTGTGTTTCCTGCATTGGCAGACAGATTCTTTACCACCGAGCCAACACGGAGGCCCTTTCTGGGCATTCTTATCTTCTGAAATTAAGCAATCATTCAATTGGAAACCTAGCATCACTTAATGAAATTTCCCTTTAAATCAGTGTGTGTGTGTGTGCTCGCTCAATCATGTCTGACTCTTTAGGAATCCCTGGACTGTGGCCCACCAGACTCCTCTGTCCATGGGATTTCCCAAGCAAGAATACTGGAGTGGATTGCCATTTCCTCCTCCAGGGGATCTTCCCCACCCAGGGATTGAACATCTGGCTCCTGCATTGGAGCTTCCTCCGGGAAGCCCTCCATACAATTTCTTTAATCACGGAGACATCTGGTCTCTGTGGCCCTTTCCTGTCCTCAGTGAGGGTTGCAGGGGCTCTGAGCCTGTCTCCTCCTGGGCCACCTGGCACAGGTCTCTCTCTTTTGCGTTCCAGCCGGGATCCCTCTGAGGGACTCTGCACTTTGCAGTGGACACTGGGCTGGACTAGGGGTGGGATAACGCCCGCAGGGCGGGCCTAATAAAATCCTACCCTATGCCGCCTCCCCGAGCGCCATACAGGACCGCAGGCTGTCTCCGGTTTCTGTGGAGAGGCTGGGGGCGGTGCCTGGGGCTGGCCGGTCTGCGGCCAGACGGGGTACACGCTGGAGAGCTGGGCTCCATCTCACTCAGTGTGCCTCTCTACAAACACCGATCCTGATCCTGTGGCTAGAAGCTAAGCTGGACCTTCTTCTCAGCTGCATCAATGTGACACGGTTACGGATCCCTTCCGAGACCTGGGGAAGCCCGGCGCGCACCCGGACAGACCGGCGGGCGGGGCGCATCCTCCTCCACGCAGGGGCTCCCAGGCCTGCCCTCGCCCGCCGCCGCCCGGGCTCCATCTGGAACGCGTGCCTGTGCGATTGTGTGCCGCAGGTCAGGACGTAGGCGCGCGCTCCGGATAGGGGAGTTTTTGTCCCCTTAGTTTCTCCAGAAGGAGAGGCATAAACACGCCTATGCAGAAAAACAAACCGTAGGCAAGTCACAACCAAAACTCTCTCTGCCGAGATCGGAACACGATATGCTGCCACGGAGGGGAATTAATTATAACACTGTGTGAGTCCTTGGAAAAAGCTGGGAACCGAGGGAGTAATTCTTGGGCACACCTCCTTCTCTTCTCCTCCCAGGAGGGGAAGGCAGTGAGAAAGATGCCTTCCACCCCCTGTACTTCCACCCCCTACCCTCAGGGAGGACCCATGTTCAGGTCTGCCTCCGGTTGCTCTAAGTATCTGACTGGTTGTGTATGTGTGAGTGTGTGTGTGTGTGTGTGTGTGTGTGCGCGCGCAAGGCGCGATCTCAATAGTAAAGCCCCAGGAAAAAGGATTTGCTTTAGAAAAAGAAGCTTACAAATAATTGGTCTCCTATCCAATGTTTTAAAAAATATTTATTTATATTTGGCTGTACCGTGTCAAATATAAATGAGATGATGAGATGATTGGAAGGCATCACCGACTCTATGGACATGAGTGTAAGCAAGCTCCGGGAGTCTGTGATGGACAGGGAAGCTTGATGGTGCTTCAGTCCACGGAGTCACAAAGAGTCGGACAGGACTGAGCTACTGAACTGACTGACTGCACCGAATCTTAGTAGCAGCAGGAGAGATCTAGTTCCCTGTACAGGGATCCAACTTGGGACCCCTGCACTGGGAACTCAGAGTTTTAGCCACTGGACCACCAGGGAAGTCCCGTAACCAGCACTTTTTAAGTTTCAAGAGGAAAGCAAGTGAGGGGCATGGCTGGCACACAGTCAGTACCCAGGACAGGTTGGCACTTCCCCGGGGCACTTTCCTCCTTCAGCATTTTCGTGTATCTCGTCTTCACAGGCTCCCAAGGCAGGTCCCCGAGTTACTGATTGCACAAGTGTCAGTCGGTGGCAATGTGGCCCCAGATCGTGGGCTATATCGTGACGTGGTAGTGGGTGTCCTTAGAGGCGACTGCGCCCTCGCCCACGTACAAGGCGGCGGGCCCCCGGCGACAGCTGGAAGTACAGCATGGACGTGAAGCTGAGCTCAACATCCTGCGCGCTGCCGTGCAGGGCGAGCAAATGTTCATCTTCGCGGGCCTGCTGCTCACCAGCCACAGGCACCAATTCCAGGATCGGCTACTACCTGATCCGCGCGCAGGAGTGCTTCAGGAGCAGCGGCGCCGCGAAGCCTCCCTCGCTGCCTCCAAGATCAAGCGGACCGCCGGGTAGGCCAGAGGCCGAGGGCTCGCGGGGCTCGCGGGGCCCCAGGGGCCGGCTGCCCACCCAGCCGGTGCTCAAGCTCAAGGAGCGCGCGAGCCTCGTACCGGCGGCGGGCATTTGGGCGGCGACGTCCAGGCCTCCATTGCAGCCTCTGGGCGCCGGGGAGACAGAGCGTCCCTCAGGTGCAGGCGGCGGGCGCGCTGTGGCTGTGCGCCAAGTATCGGCAGCAGAACCGCTTGCAGCCAGGCACCCGGGCGGGGGCGGCGGGGGCGGAAGAACCCAAGTCGCAGAGCTACACCGAGGGCTTTGGCCCGGCGCAGGCCGGCCTGGAGTTCGCCAGTGCCAACGCGCGGGCCGCGCACTTGAACTGTTAGGGCAGCTGGGGTGCGGGGCCGGCGCTGCCAGAGCGAGAACTACTGGCGCCCGAGATCCAGTGCTGCAGATCACGCTGCTACTGCGGGGAGCGGCGGCGGCGGCGCGAGGAGCCTGCGGCCTAGATCCTGAGCGTGCGCCGCGGCCCCGCCTGCCCGGCTGTCTTTTCCACGCGGTCAGTGTCTCCTTTGCGGTCTGGTCCACCCGGAGGCCAGCGATCCTCCGTCCGTGCTGTGTATGCGTTTGGTCACAAGTTCCTAGTGGTGCCGGAACCTGCACTGATGCCAGCCACCTAGGTAGTAAGTACACAGAAAGGACACACAAGTCATGCTGCGGAAAGTGGTGTGCTAGCTGGCCTCTGCCTCGTGCCTGTGGGAACTCAACAGCCATTGAATGGGGAGAGAAATAAAGACATTAACAGCCCTTTGCTTTTTGATGGGTATATTTTACATGCTTTGGGGAGGGGCTTCCCCCCCCCCAACCTTGGCAACTGGCCTCTTCCATGGAGTGGTCACCTGCATGCCATCCGGCCCACTCAGGGTTTTGAAGCGAACTTGCCTCCCTGGGATGCGGGTGGCAGCTCTGCCCTGGCCTCCCACCTGTGCCCTCCTCCCTCTCCCCCCACCCCTTGAGGAGAGGGTGCTTGGATGTCCACTAGCGCCCTGGTGGTCCCGGTGGCCCCTTTAGGAGCACTGGTTCCATCTCATAAGCAAAACCTCCTCCCACACCCTCAAATCAACAGCGACATTCACACATCATCAGAACTGCCAGTGACTGCAGAATGGGCGCCTCCGGACAGCCTACCTCTCAGGTTGAAGGCCTCTAGAACTGTAAGATACACACAAGTCCCCTGGAATCTTTAAAGCAGATTGTGACTTAGGTGTGCGGCAGCCTGAGATCTCTACATTTCTTTCTTTAAAAAAGAAAAGAAATTGGCCACCTGGGCTTGTAGAATCTTAGTTCCCTGACCAGGGATGGAGCCTGAGCCCCCTGCACTGTAAGTCTGGAGTCTTAACCACTGGACCACCAGGGAAGGCCCTGAATGAGGTATTTGTAATGAGCATAAACATGGGACATAATATCTCCATACGTTAACAGAGCTGTCTACAGATGTCTTCCTTTGTCACCACATCTCCTGGTCACAGATCTTTGAATCTTGTTCTTTTCAAGTTCCTGACCATCCAGTAAACTGTTTGCCCCTGCCCATAAATCAGTGTGGATTGGGATTTCTTTTTTTTCTTTCTCTTTTAAAAAAAATCTTATTTTTCTAACACCAAAAACATTTTGTATTGGGGTATAGCCAATTAACAATGTTGAGTTAGTTTTAGGTGAACAGTGAAGGAACTCAGCCATAGATATATATGTTGGATCGGGATTTCTCTACAGTGGCACTAATCACATTTGGGGTTAGACCATCCTTTTTTTTAGGGGAAAGTCCTGTGCACTATAAGAAGTGCAGCAATGTCCCTGGCTGACCTCTACCCCCTAGAGGCCAGTAGCTCCCTCCACCTAAATATGACCAACAAAAATGTTGCCAGACGTTGCCAAAGGTCCCCAAAGGGGTAGGGGAAGGGGAAGAATCACTTGTGTACGTGAATACTTCTGGCCGTCTTTCAATCCAGAAAAGCAATAATCAGTCATTCTGCTCAAGCGCCATCCTTGGGGATGATTTCCCTTCCCTGCTTTCTTCCAGGGACACTTGACATTGGAGCTGTCATGACCTCATAGCCCGCTCTCAGCAGAGAAGTGCATCACGGAGAACAATCTGAAATCAGGCTGCCTTGACCATCTGGTCCCTGGGAACGTCCCAAGAGGTGTCAATGGAGGGAAAAGAGTTCACAAGCAAGAGGACATGTTGCAGGGTTTGAGCTACCTGTTCACTCAACTGACATGTGCCTTCTGAATTTTCTTAGGCTCCCACGCATCACCTCCGTGAGATGACAGAATGCCGCCATGTAGACCCGACTTTATGGAAGGGTGGGCCAGCTCACACTCAGTCCATCATGTACTGAGCTCAGGACTGCATTTCTCTGACATCCCAGCAAGCCGTTCAGTCCCCACCAAGACCCAGTAGTAGCCAGGAGCTGTTTCTTGGAAAGAGAAATTGTCATGTGCAGAGAGGAGGGTTTGGCTTTGTCCAGAACACGGCTCTCTGCTTTGTGATCTGCCCCCTGGGCTCCCTGCAGCCTTGCTATTGGCCTCAAACACTGAGTGCCGTTGGGTCTGTTAGGAGATGAAGTCAGGGTCCCCCACCCATACCTGGTGGCCTTACAGGTTCCTTGGTAAAGGCTTTGGGAGGGTACAGCCAAATGGCCCACATGCATGTGTATTTGCTAAATTGCTTCAAGTTGTGTCTAGTTCTTTGCAACGTCATGGACTGTAGCTCGCCAGGCTCCTCTGTCCATGGGATTCTCCAAGCAAGAATACTGGAGTGAGTTGCCTTGCCCTCCTTCAGGGGAACTTCCCGACCCAAGGATTGAACCTGCTGCATTGGCAGGCAGATTCTTTACCACTAGCACCACCTGGGAGGCCCAAATGGCTCACAGGTTACCTTCAAAATCCAAAAAATCGGGACTTTCCTGGTGGTCCAGTGGTTGAGACTTCACCTTCCAATACCGGAGGTGCAGGTTAGATCCCTGGTCAGAGAGTTAAGATACCACATGCCTCCAGGCCAAAAAATACAAAACAAAACAAAACAAAAAACAGAAGCAATATTGTAACAAATTCAACTACAGTTGGGCACGTTTTGACAAATGTCTACTCCCTGGACACTACCTCGATAAGCTCTTATCCAGGCCGTTCTAGATTTGCACTGTTTTTACAAACACAAAAAGGGAACCCAAATATGTCCTGTTTGGGGCCAGTTCTCATTTGTTGCACAGGTTTTGGGGATTCACTCAGATTGACATGGGCCTTGGTCATTTGTAGCTGTTGTATTGCTGGAAAATGTGACTGTACCACAATCTGTGTATCCAGTTTTCTGTTAGTGAACATGTTGCTTCCAGTTTGGGATATTATGAATAAAGCCACCATGTGCCTTTGTGAATGTTTTGTGGACACTGGGTTTCATTTCTTCTGGATAAATACAAAAGAAGCAAAATTCCTGGCCCACAGAATAAGTATATTTTTCACCTTATTAGAAATTTCCAGGGACTTACCTGGCAATCCAGTGATTAAGACCACGCCTCCAACTCAGGGCGTGTGGGTTCAATCCCTGGCTGGAAAACTAAGATCCCACGTCTTGCAAGGCCAAAAAAGAAAAAAATTCCAAACAGTGTTTCTAAATATGTTTATTGGATTTCCAGTCCCACCAGCAATGGTTTTGGTTACTTGAGACATGAGCATACCCAGTCCATCTTTTCTGGATCCCTGTGCAATAGCCCCCTCGAACTTTCAACCAACCCCGTCCTTGGAGCAGCCTGGGTGGATGTGGACTCCTGGTATATACAGACTTTTACACACCTGAGTGGGCATGTGTGTAGAAGCACAGGGCTGGGCAGGCCCCATGGTGTGTCTGCACAGAGCTGTGCCATCTGTCTTTCCTGCCTCTGCCCCCTCCCCATGCCTCCCTTTCTCCTGGAAGCTGAGCTCCGTCTGTTCTTTTGCCCTGGACACACTCACACAAGCACATCTCCGTGCTTGCATGTTTGGCTCTGGGACATCAGGACGTCTGTCTGATTTTGCCCGATGCCCAGTGGGTACAACCCATGAGTGTGATGGCACCTTTCCCCTCCATGTGGAAAAGAAGCTCTCCTCTGTGTGCCAGGTGAGCCCAGCAGGCAGCTGCCCAGGGAATGGGGCTGAGGACCCTCTCTGCATTTCCCAGAGTCCGGCTGGGCTCCAAGCAGGAATCTCTGGATAAGGAGTGGAGAGTTGTATCCGACGGAGAAGGGGTTAAGGGTATTCCAGCAGGTGGAGTGAGGATTCCTTACAGAAACACTGACCTGACCTGACCAGGAGACTGCTCAGTGCTGGGCACACCCATGCTGGGGACCCGCCTGGGAAGAAGACAGACCAGCTTCCTGCCCCTGGGGTCAGGAAAGGGGCAGTGACCGATTACTGTAGAGGCTCCTGGCAAGAGGATGGACAATGACAATTGCTTCATGGCAGTGGCCACTTTCACCCTGGGTCCCAGGACCAGGGAGGCTTCAGGGAGCCCCTGCAGGAGGCTTGGGGATGTCCTGGCATGGCCTGGCCACTCTTACACCACCACAGAGGATCATCATGGCAGCTTGTGGACCAAGAAACCGTGGCCCACTGAGAGTAACAACATCCACCTTGGGCTGCACACAGTGCCATCCACCGGCCCTGAGTTCCACATTTGTCCCAGACATGCCCGCAGGGAGAGGGGAAGCTGGGGAGTCTCAGGAAGGCCATGTGTCCAGCAGCTGGCGGTGCTGGCCTGCACTGGAGGTGGGGGGCCAAAAGTGCATCCTCTCTGGGCTGATGGATCTCCACCTGTCGATGACACACCCTGCTTGGGGGCCCCAGATAGCATGGCCCACCCTGCACTGCACTCCACTGTCTCTGCCCCATGCCTGTCTGAGCGGAACACACACGACTACCCATAGCACTGTCTGCACTCTCTACCAAAGGTTGGCACATGGTCTCATTCTGGCAGGAGAGGTGCCTTAGAACAAGCCTCAGGGAAGTGGTCAAGGCCCCCTGGCAAAGTGATGGGGATAGTCCTGCCTGCCTAGGGCCCCCTCTGCCCTGGCAGAGCCCTGATATTCAGTAGGTCCAAATGTGTGGTCCGAATGCTTGGACTTACAGATCTCAGTAAAAGCAGCGCAGCTGGTGGAATGACTGCTCAGGGTGGAAACAGGGTCAGGAGTGTGTGGGACTCAGGAATGTACGAGATTCGTGTGTGTCCTTTGCCTCTAGAAGCCTGGCCACCTGAGGAGGAGGGTTGGGAGGAAAGGACAGAGAGCCCAAAAGACAAGCAAGCGACTCAGAGAAGGTGATGGGTCCTATGTGTGCTGTGCTAAATCGCTTCAGTTGCATCAGACTCTTCGCGACCCCATGGACTGTAGCCCACGAGGCTCCTCTGTCCGTGGGATTCTCAAGAATACTGGAGTGGGTTGCCATTTCTTCTCCTCCAGGGGATCTTCTCTACCCAGGGATCAAACCCTCATCCCTTATGTCTCCTGAATTGGCAAGCAGATTCTTTATCACCAGTGCCACCTGGAAAGAGTCCTAGGAAGTTTAAATGACACTGCCCCACCTGGGGGCTAAGGTGTCCTTTGGATTGGTGACTAATTCTAAATCTGTTGATTAATCATTTTAAACATCTACAGTAGTAAATGTATTCATTCTGCCCTTCACAGGTGACCCAGCTGGAGATTACATGTAAGTTTTGTATTTTCTTCTAGAAAAGAGGGAAGGTAACCTGCCAGCCTCCCTGGAGACAGACTAGGTGGCCACGTAGGCACCACGGCGTGTCCAGCTCTGCCCCCTGGTGGTCAGGACCTGAGGCTCCCGGGAGGCTGTGAAGAAGGGTCCCTCAGGCAAAGTCCCCTTTCCTGAGACTTCAGGCCTGCCAGAAGATCCACAGCAGGGTTTTCATCCTTTTGTTTCCTACACACAGAGGGGGACAAAAACCTCTGCAAGTTGTCTTTAGCAAACCAACCATTCATATCTTTCAAACCTAATCTTTTAGCTGGTTAATTCTGTAGGTCTAGATTTCGCTGGTGTTGTGCTCTGTGATCT
Organism: Nanger dama; assembly: GCA_917880005.1. Taxonomy (NCBI): domain Eukaryota; kingdom Metazoa; phylum Chordata; class Mammalia; order Artiodactyla; family Bovidae; genus Nanger; species Nanger dama. The sequence goes on along the minus strand of CAKJTW010000108.1, from coordinate 2,625,042 downwards.
GAAATATGTGACGGATTGTGGTGCACCCAACAGTAATTAAATCAGAAGTTTGGACTCAACACACAATTTTTTTTTAAGATTTTTTTTTTGATGTGGATTGTTTTTAAAGTCTTTATTAAATTTGTTACAATTGTTGTTCAGTCTGTAAGTCATGCCCAACTCTGTGACCTCAGGGACTATAGCATGCCAGGGTTCCCTGTCCTCCACTATCTCCTTGCTATCACCCTTGCTCAAATTCAGGTCCATTGAGTCAGTGATGCTATCTAGCTATCTCATCCTCTGCCATCACCTTCTCCTCCTGCCTTCAGTCTTTCCCAGCATCAGAGTCTTTTCCAATGAGTTGTCTCTTTTTGCTTCTGTTTTATGTTTTGGTTTTTAGTTGCAAAACATGAGATCTTAGCTCCCTGACCAGGGATCAAACCCCTATTATCTGCAATAGAAGGTGAAGTCTTAACCACTGGACCACCAAGGAAGTCCTCACGTTTTGTTTATGATAAAACAAAGACCAATCTCTTTGCCACCAATAAGAGGGTTGGGGATATGCCAGATCCATTCATTTCCCTGATGAGAAACAAAATGAATAACGACACCAAGCAATCCACTTCAAAAACAACTTTTATTTAAAAAATGATCAATGCCATCAGTTAGATTTTTTGATACCATGTGTTAAAAAGTTCTTCTCTGGGTGCTTGAAAGAGAGATGCAATAGGTAAAATCACAAATCACTGCCTCTAAAGGAAAAAATTTTTTTTCTAATAGGAAAAATGTTTTAAAAGTAGCTTTAACCTTTGAATATTTTTTGAAGGTTCCTCCCCACCACTTCCCAGGGACAGGGGAGCCTGGTGGGCTGCCATCTATGGGGTCGCACAGAATCGGACACGACTCATGAGACTTAGCAGCAGCAGCTTCACCACACCCTCCATAAAAACCCCTAGGAACCTTTCCCACTTGGTCAATGCTTGTGCTTATTTCCTGCTGCAGGTAATGTGATTCTGGCAGCCATATGGCAGGTGTTTTGTGACCAAGGATGAAACCCATTGGGTTTCATCTCCTGTGGATGCCCTGGACTCCCAGATGCCCAAGGGTAGATGGTGAAAATCGTGCCTCAGGAGAAGGCAGCGGGTCCCTGAGCAGAACCTGGTTGTGAAGAACGCTTGCTGGGGATCCCTGTCTCCTGAAAGTGGTCGGGTAATAGTTGTGCTGCTCCTTTGTCTTTGCTTTCTGTTACAGATGGTGATGAACAGAATATTTGGGTCACCATCAAAATTCATATGTGGAAATTCTATGCTCCAATATATGGCATTTGGAGGTGGGACCTCTGGGGTGATTAGGTCATGAGGGTGGGGAGCTTGTGATGGGATTAATGTCCTTATAAGAAGAGGCCAGAGCTGCTTCTCTCTGTCTCTCCTTCCACCTCCCTCCACCTCCCCCTCCCCTCATGTGAGAACACAGCAAAGGCCCTCTGCAAACCTGTAGATGGCCTGGGCCCTGGAGTCCTGCTTCCCCCACTGCTCCCCGCTCCACCTGGCCTGGAGCTGAGAAAGTGCTCGGTGAACCTCTGCTGGAGGAGAGGCCCAGAGAGGGTGGAGGAGCTGGAAGCAAGGCCAAGGGACAGCAGGGACAGAGGGACAGCTAGGGTGCACACCTTTCAAGAGCACTGGAGGCCAGTCCCCGAAGGCTCAGGGCCGGATGGGGTGGAGAGGGCCAGCTGGGCAGAATGAAGAACAGCAGGGCTGGGAGGACTGACGAAGGGAGAGGACCAACCAGTAGCGACCCCTGGCAGGGTAGAGGGCCTGCGGGAAGAGGGCTGCATACATCCGCCAGTCAGCTGCTTCTTGGAGGAGAAACGAGCCTCAGACAGAAGGTCTGGGTAGGGTGGCCAGATGAGAAAGAAAAAATGAAATGTAGGATACCCAGCTGAATCTGAATTTCTGATCAATGATGAAGACAGCATTTAGAACATACGTACACTAACAACAGCTTTCCGTTGACTTTCCACTCAAATTTAACTGGTGTAGTAGTCTGTTGGGGCTGCTAGAACAGAATTCCAGAGCCTGAGCAGCTTATAAACAGCAGAGATTTGCTTCTCACGGTTCTGGAGACTGGGAAGTCCCACGATCAAGGTGCTAGCAGGGTCATGTGTGGTGAGAGCCCACTTCCTAGTATTTTATTTATTTATTTATTCTTGGCCACGCCGCACGACATGTGTCATGTTGGATCAAACCCACAGTCTCTGCACTGGGAGCCAGACTCTTAGCCACTGGACCACCAAGGAAGTTCCTCTGGCTGTCCTTAAAGGACACCAATCCCATTCATGAAGACCCGCCCTCATGACCTCCCAAAGGCCCCCTCTTCATCCCATAACCTAGGAGATTAGGGCTTAAGGTAGGAATTGTGAGTGCAGGGTTGTCACATAGTCCACCGCAGGTGGGCATCAGGATTTTCTCTGGCAAGCCCAGCTTAGTGACCTGAGGGACAGGTGTCCCCTTCAACTACCCAGGCACAGAGGTGGGAGAAGGACCATCTCTGCTTATGTTGACGTTAAACCATCATGAAAACTCCGTTCCTAGAATTCATCTCTCTTCCTATCTGAATCCTCTGAACCTTGGGACTTCTCTTGAGATGGAAATCAACCTGGGAGAAAGGAAAGAATTGAAGACAACCTGCCACTGCTGATCACCCATCACTGGACTGCTTGGCCGGCCACAGGCCTGTGGGCAGAGTGAGCTTGGTGGGGCTGGGGGCAGGGGGGACCGAGGACGCGCTAGCTGAGGGCCCTGTGGCTTCCTGCTCCGAGGGACCATCTACCTCCTGGCCTCTGCAGCCCTGGACCATGGAGGCTGCTCCCTCCTGACTGTGGAATTACCTACTGAAGTCTGAGAAATAGCAGAGCAGAGCAGCAGGGGCTCAAAATGGGCTCAGAGGCCACAGGGCAAGGGAGGGGCAGCAGCAGGGAAGGGACCAACCCTTCCTACAACCCTCTCCCTGCCCCCAGGGTGGATGTAGGGGGTGAGGCTGGCATGTCTGATGGTCTTGCCTACAAGCCTCCTAGAGAAAAGACTCCCAATGTCAGGCCTGGCAGGGCAGCCACAAGCCTAGCTGTGATGTGGCCTTCATGAAAGGAAGAGGAAGTGAGTGTACAGGAGGCCTCAGCTGAGGGGAATGAGTGCCTCTGTGTGTGTGTGTGTGTGTGTGTGTGTGTGTGTGTGTGTGTGTGCGTGTGTGCACATGTGTGTGTGTGCGTGTGCATGTGTGTGCACATGTGCATGTCCATGCCTGCTAGCATGTCTGCCCAGGGAGGTGTCTCTGGTCTCTCTGGGGATCTCCTGTGTACACATTATGCCCATCTCAGGGGCACGTTTCTTTTCCTTCTTTTTTAAATTATGAAAGTATGATAACATTTACAGGAAACTTGGAAAACACAGAACAAAGTCACATATAGTTCCACTACATATTACAATTATTTTTAAGTAAATAAATTAAGATTTTTAACTGAGTTTCAATATCAGAGTCACAAAAAATTAATAGAAAGCATAGACAGAGAAGTAGAAGTATACAGTTAGATCTGAAAAGCACCATGAACCAATTCAATATAATAAAGATCTATACAACTTTCACACAACAGCAGGATACAAATTCTATTCAAGTTCCCATAGACTATAAATCAGGAGACACTGGAACATATCCAGGGGCTTAAAACAAGGTGCAACAATTTCCTGGTCTAAAGGTGATGAAATCATACAGTCTGTTCTCTTATCACAGTGGAATTATATTAGAAATTAATATCAAAAGATATTTGAAAATAACCCACATATTTTCAAGTGCAATGTGACTGTTACCAAGAAACACCTCTGACTTAGCCACTGAAAGGGGGGTACAGTCCTTCCTCCACAGCCACCCCCCAATTCTGCTGCAGGGAGGATAGAGGGAGGACAGGCCTGCTCTGTTCCGGGCTGAGATCTGGTTGTCTCCTCTCTCTTGCTGGAAGGTGTCCTGTGGGGGTTTCCGTCTGGTCCCAGGTGCCCGGAGCCTCCATCTGCTGCAGCCCACAGTGGGCAGGGGCCACTGGGGTGGGAAGGTTTGAGGTGAGTCACTCTTAGCTCCCCGGCCCAGACGGCTCCTTGCGCCAAGTTGACTGCTGTGGGGGAGGCGGGGCCGGAGTCCCGGTTTGTCTGGAAGCCCGGGTAAATAAACAGGAAATTCCCAAGCAGCTCGTGAAAATGACTCTGCGTCCAGTGGGGGTGCAGATGGAGAGTCTTTTGGAAAAACAGGACTCAATGTTCACACTTTCTTCCCGAGCTCACTTTTTCCCAAAGAGATGTTTCGATAAAGTTGTGAATAGACTTTACACATGCATGATAGAAGGACGTGGAAAGCAATCTGAAAAGGGGTGGAAACCAGATTTAGAAAAAGGGAACAGTGAGGAAAGGAACTGGGGTCTGGTCACCCACACTCCAAGGCAGCATCCGCCCACCTGCAGAGTGTGTGTATTGTTTGGGTGTCCTGGCTGGTGTGAGCCCGGATGAAGATGCCCGGTGAGAACTTCTGCACCCATGCAAGCTGACTGTGTGCATATCAAATACAACAACGAAAGCAGAATTCTGGGAACTCTCTGGGGTTCTTCGGTTAAGACTGCCTTCTGGGCGTCCCTGGTGGCTCAGTGGTAAAGAATTCACCTGCCATTCAGGGAATATGGGTTGAATCCCTGGTACAGGAAGATCCCATATACAGCAGAGCAACTAAACTTGTGTGCCCCAACTACTGAGCCTGTGCTCTAGAGCCTGTGCTCCGCAACAAGAGAAGCCCATGCACCACATCTAGAGAGTAGCCCCTCCTTGCTGCAACTAGAGAAAAGCCTGAATAGCAATGAAGACTGAGCGCAGCCAAAAATAAATAAATAAATAAAATTTAAAAAGACTTCACCTTTCAATGCATGGGGTGCAGGTTTGATCTCTGGTCAGGGAACTAAAGTCCACATGCAGAAGCAATATTGCAACAAGTTCAACAAAAACTTCTAAAATGGTCCACATCAAAAAAACATATTAAGAAAATGAAGCAGAATCCTGCTTTCCAGCAGCAGACACGGCCCACTGTGTGAGTGGACAGCCCTAGCCTGAAACTGTGCTTCTTGATGAGCTTGTTTCTTTGGTCACAAGCCCTCCTTTGTCACTTGCCTTCACTGTTTTGAGTCCCTTTGCAAGATCACACAGAGAAGGCAATGGCGCCCCCACTCCAGTACTATTGCCTGGCAAATCCCATGGACAGAGAGCCTGGTGGGCTGCAGTCCATGGGGTCGCTAGGAGTTGGACATGACTGAGTGGCTTCACTTTCACTTTTCACTTTCATGCATTGGAGAAGGAAATGGCAACCCACTCCAGTGTTCTTGCCTGGAGAATCCCAGGGTCGGGGGAGCCTGGTGGGTTGCTATCTCTGGGGTTGCACAGAGTCGGACACAACTGAAGCGACTTAGCAGCAGAGGCAAAATCACATCACATCCTCAGGAAAGAAGCACTGCATCAGGCATGCGCAAACAGCTGTTGAGTGATGCTGCTGGTGCCACAGGACGTGGAGGTGGGCAGAGCCAAGAGTGGCTGGACACCAGGCACACAGACGCTGACCTCAGCTGCATGCCCCAGCGGCGACCAGAGAAGGGCCAGTGTGCCCTGAGAAGTGACAAGTGTCCCGATACCTCCAGAGGCCGAGGGGTGGGGCCTGGAGAGGCACTCGGCATCTGGATGAGGTCGTGTTGATGCCCACTGGGCTCTACTCAGCTGGGACTAGGCTGAGAGGACTGGAAAGGACCTGGGTCTCATCTCCCTGCTAAGCCACCGGCCCGAGGAGGATGCAGCTGCTTAGGGTGGGAAGAGCAGCATTTCTCTGCACTTAGAAGCTGATCAGAGTCAATGTGGGGCCCAGTTCAAGTGTGATACTTCAGCTTCTTTTTTCCCGTTGAGCTCTGCTTCATATCTCCCAAAGTGGGCCCCAAACTGACCCTGTCTCATGTTTCATACCTCTGCCTGGCCCAAGACACCCAGGACAAGGGTGGCCATGAGTAGGAGGTCCTAGGCCATCAGGGTGTGGGACCCACCTGCAGACCTAGAAGGTTGTGGAGGCCTCCAGCCAGGACCAGAGTGCTTTCTGCTGCTTGGGGCCTATGCGTGGGCTCCTCCCAACTACAGATCAGGGTTCTTGGCCTTCTTAATCAATAGAAATTGATTCGAGGCCAGACAAGAGATTTAGGCAAGCCTTTACTGGGAGTCTCTGCTACAGCAGCGGGGAAGAGGGGTCAGTGAGAATAAACAACAGGTTCCCTTACTTGCTCCCTGGGGTGTGGGTGGTGGTGAGCTGGTTTCTTATATGGGGTGAGGGTCAGGGTGGGTCCAGGGGTGGGGCCGGAGTGGGGCTTAGGTGATTTGTGTTGAGTGGTGCTGTGTGTGCAGGGGACATGTGCTTTGCTCCAGGCTCTTCAGAAATGGCAGTTGGGCTTTTTGTTTTTATATCTTATCTGTTGTCCATAATTTGCCCCAACTGCTCAGGCACATAGTATATGTATATGTGTATGTGTGTGTGTGTGTGTATATATATATTGGAGAAGGCAATGGCACCCCACTCCAGTACTCTTGCCTGGAAAATCCCATGGATGGAGGAGCCTGGTAAGCTGCAGTCCATGGGGTCGCTAAGAGTCGGCCATGACTGAGCAACTTCACTTTGACTTTTCACTTTCATGCATTGGAGAAGGAAATGGCAACCCACTCCAGTATTCTTGCCTAAGGAATCCCAGGGATGAGGAAGCCTGCTGGGCTGCCGTCTATGGGGCTGCACAGAGTCGGACACGATTGAAGCAACTTAGCAGCAGCAGCATATACATATATGTATGGGGGCTATATATATATATATATATATATATATATATGAAGGTGAAGTCGCTCAGTCGTGTCCGACTCTTTGTAATCCCATGGACTGTAGCCTACCAGGCTCCTCCATTCAGGGGATTCTCCAAGCAAGAATACTGGAGTGGGTTGCCATTTCCTTCTCCAGGGGATCTTCCCACCCAGGGATCGAACCCAGGTCTCCCGCATTGGAGGCAGACACTTTAACCTCTGAGCCACCTATATATATATATATATAGGGCTTCCTGATGGCTCAATGGGTAAAGAATCTACCTGCAATGCAACAGACACAACAGACACGATTTGATCCCTGGGTCATGAAGATTCCCTGGAGAAGGGCATGGCAACTCATTCCAGTATTCTTGCCTGGAGAATCCCATGGATAGAGGAGCCCGGCAGGATACAGTCCAAAGGTTCGCAAAGAGTTGGACATGACTGAGGGACTAAGCACACAGATACATACATATGTATATATGGATATATATGTGAATATATTGCTTAGATGTGATTAACATTAGAATCAGTACACTTTGAGTAAAGCAGATTATCCTCTGAAAAACAGATGGGCCTCACCCAATCAGCTGAAGTCCCTTTGGTTTGAGAGGTTATTGTTGAACCACGCAAAGATGCCAGGATTCTTGGCCTCCGGAGGAGAAGAATTCAATCCAGGGCCAGAGATGAGGCTTGATCGCTCAGAGCTTTTGTGTAATAAAGTTTTGTTAAAGTATAAAGGAGATACAGAAAGCTTCTGACATAGACATCAGAAGAGGGTAGAAAGAGTAGTACCCCCTTGCTAGTGTTAGCAATGGAGTTATAGACTCTCCAGTGAATCCAAAGAATGTCTGGAGGTTGTAAAGACCTCACCATTTTTACATAATTTACATTTTAAGATAACAGAATTAGCCAGAAGGTTTAATCCAGAGACTGTCCTCAAGCAGGATACATTGTTATATAATCCTTGTAAAGACCAGGTTTACTCCCATAATTTACATTTTAAGATAACAGAATTAGCCAGAAGGTTTAATCCAGAGACTGTCCTCAGGTAGGATACATTATTGTTATATAATCCTAAGGAATGTAGAGGAAAAAAGGTTTGTTCTTTCTTCCTCCTTGAGAATTCCAGACCCCTCTTTCCTTGGGGACCCCTAGACTTCTTATCAACTTGCTTAGGAAATGACTCTATCAGTTGTTGAGGTGTCACATGGTATACAAAAATTGACTCCAAATGAAACATCAATCCAAATGAAATACCTAAAACTATAAAACTCTTAGAAGGAAACAGAAATAAATCTTCATTACCTTGGGTTAGACTACATACAGCACCAAAAGCAAAGGCAACAAAAGTAAGACAACCCACAGAATGGGAGGGAAAAACTGCAAATCGTGTATCTGATAAGGAATTTGCATTCAGAATATACAAAGAACCATGACATCTCAACAACAAAAACTCAAACAACCCAATTAAAAATGGGCAAAGGATCTGAACAGATATTTCAACAAAGAAGTCATAAGATGTTCAACATCATTAACTGACAGGGAAGTACAAATCAAATCCACAATTGATACTACTAGTTCACACTCACTAGACTAGATCCAACTAGAATAAAAATCAAATTACAACAAGCGTTGGCAAGGAAGTATGCCTGACTGCATGGAGTACAGGTGCCAGGGGATCGGGTGCGGGACTATGAGGCCCACCAACACAACCATTTCCCTTTCAGTGCTTGCCAACCATCGACACATCAACTGTGATTTCTAATGTATGGACACAGTTCAGTAGGAGATAGCTGGCAGGAAATGGGGTGGATCACACATCAAGTGGATCACACACAGGGCGAGCTGATGTTTCGTAAATTTTGCATCAGTCATAGATTCACATTTATGTTTGTGTGTGTGCAACTATATAGAAAATGTGCATGTATCACAGAGGCGGAGTGCGGGGCACATACAGCCAGTGTTTCTTGTGAAAATTGTCTCCGTTATAGATAAACATTTGTCTACACATGTACACATGTTTATACATACATGCATATATACATGTGTACAGTTGTGTGTGTGTGTGTGTGTGTGTGTATGAGGTTGCCATGTGAATTGTGTCATCTCCTGTGAGTCACAGCCAAGGATGTTGGAGAAACCCCTTTGTATTCTGTTTACCTAAAGAGAAAGGAACACTAGCAAGCCAAAAAGTTCCCTTGATCTCAGGAAACCATTAGCAGACACATTTAGCAGAGCGGGGCCAAGGGGTGGGGGAAGACTGGGTGCCCAGCGGCACAGACACTGGAGGGAATGTTGACACAGCCCATGGATGTCCAGGAACAACTTGGACTTAAGAGGCAGGAAACAGTGGCTCCAAGATGCGACCACAGCTTCCCTGGTCCTCACATTCTTTACCTGTCTTACCTGCATCTTGAGGCTGATTTGAGACTAGGCATGCTGTCACCTGTGAGGGTCCTTACCTGTGGCCCTAAGGAGACCCTCCTTCCCGTTCATTCTCACAAACAGAGGCTTTTCACTTGCAGAGAAAACCCAAGTCATCTCTGACATCCGCTTCTGAGACAAAGGCCTCTTAGGACGAACTCCACCCCTCTCGCGTGCAACTTGAAAAGGAACAGGATGGTAGACATAAACTTAAAAACAAGCAACAACAACACACCCCGAACCCGCCCGGTCCCCCAGCCAGTGTGTGTAAGACACACAGAGGAAGGAAGTGGCCGAGTGATTCAAAGAGGCTGAGCTTCTATGTCTCAGGAAAGGAATATTTTCCGACCAACCCGCCTCGTCTGTGGTTGGGAACAAGGTCTCAGAAGTAGCCTGGGCCAGCGTCCCTTCCCCCACACCCTCCAGCACTGTAGACAAAACAGTGAGGCCAGGTCCCGCAGGAAGACACCCTGCAGCACAGCTAACCTGCTCCTGCTGGTCCTTGGGTCACTGTGGTCCTGGCCGTCCAGCAAGCAGGCGTGGGCGGACACCCAGTCTGCAGATGCTGAGGGAAGACCTCCAAGAGGCCTGTTTCTTTGTGTACTCCCAGCTACTGACTCACCCACAAACCTGTTTTAGATTTCTCTTTATAACCAGCTTCAGGCCCCAGCAGGTCTAGCCCCATGAAGGGAGTCACTACCTAGCAGAACACCTTCCACACCCCTGCGACCTGGGGTGGGGGTGGGGAGTACCCAGACCTGAGCCCGTCCTGCCCCTGCCACATACCCTAGGGCCAGGCTCATTGGATGGCCAGCACCCTGATTCGTCTATGCCCTTTATTCTCTGCCCTTCCTCTCTGTTCTCCATCCGCAAGCCCATCCCCAGAGCCTAGGTCAAGGCCACTACCTCTGTGTACCCTCCCTGCCTGTCTTGCTGGGACTGATCTGGCATTTTACCATGTCAGCCGGCACCTGTCTGGCTGTGGGAGTCTGAGCAAGCGGACAAACCCTCTGGAGCCTCCTTTTCCATCTGTGGAATGGGGATGATCAAGATGCCAGCTGGGACAAGATCACAGCTCTAAGGCACTGAGCCAACGCACGGTACCCCAGGCTGCAGTACCAGCCGTCAGGAGGATACTGGTCCTCCATCCTCTGACAGGCATAATCTCCTGCAGTAGGACTCATTGGGCCTCATTCCATCTTCCCTGCATCCAGCAGGTGCTCAAAAGAGAAAGGTGAGGAGCTGTGTCTCCTAGCTGTCTGGGGCCTGGGAACCCTGCAGGGTGGGAGGGCAGATGAGACACAGATCGTGGTGAACAGCACCCCCCATGGAATGGGCAGGAGCAGCTGGGGTGGCTGCGTCCTGAGGAACTGGCTCAGGGCCAAAGATGACAATCAGCGTCGGCCCTCCTCCAGCCAGGCCAGCCTGCATCCAGACTGAGGGCTTGGGAAGACCTCTCAGGCTGAGCGTCCAGTGTGGGTGTGTCTTAGTTGATGATCCCTGGGGCCCTCAATGACTCTAGAATCCAAGCATACCCACCAGCAGGGAGAAACCAAGCACACTCACCCGCAGAGGCCAGTGCTGACAGGGCACTGGGCTGTCACAGCCCCAGTGAACATGGGGCAGCCACCATTGGCAGAGGAGCCTGGATGCTTGTCTTTGTCCTCTGGAGGCCAGCGAAGGAAGGAGGATGGAAGGCCGGCATTCCCGGGCCCTGCAGTATGCTCAGGCCAAGGGAGACCCCAAGAGGGAGGCAGTCTCGGCCTGGCGTGGGGTGACTGGGCCTGCCCTGTGGTCTAAGGAGACCAACAGCCAGACACATCGGTCCAAGGAGAATAGGGGCTGGGCCCTGTCCCATGTTGTGGAAGCACTAGGACAAGAAGACAGGCCACCACCAGCAGAGGCTGAACTTCCCTGTGGGTCAGTCTTCTGCCTCAGCACTGACAGCCCTGCACGTCCTGGATGAAGTTCATAGAAAGGTGGGGGCCGGTGGTCTGTGTGGTTTATTTGAATATCCTACTAATGCTGGGGGCTTCCCTAGTGGTAAAGAACCTACCTGCAGGAGACATAAAGAGACCCGAGTTTGATCCCTGGGTAGGGAAGATTCCCTCAGAGAATGGAATGGTTGCCCACTTCAGTATCCTTGCCTGGAGATCCCAGGGACAGAGGAGCCTGGCAGGCCACAGTCCATGGGATCACAAAGGTTGGACACAACTGAAGTGACTTAGCATGCATGCACGCACTGGTGTCGAGGGTTTCGTTGCTAAAGTCACTCAGATTTTCCAGGCAGAGGCTCAAGTTAAAAACAAACAAGTTCTTCTTGAGAATTTCAGGACAGAGAATTGCTGAGGGATTCTGGCTTTACCCAAACAAACAGACTGTTCTTGGGCTTTTGAACTAGAGAGGCCGGCAGGACCAAGGCCGAGAGGCTGACCTTGGATGGATTGATCCAGCACTGGGGCCTGAGAAGAAGGGTAACTTTGAAAGAAGGGTTATGGAGGGAATCTCAGTGGGGTAGACCCCAGGAATCATGTTTCCCTGGCGATCGAAAGCAAAGACCTGGTCACCCCACCTAGGCATGGACCACAGCCTGAATGCCAGAGCTGTGCTGGGGCTCGCCCGGCCCTCTGGTCAAGGGGCTTCTGGGCCTCTGTGCTGCTGACATCACGCAGGGTCCCCTGATGCTCTGGCTCTCCTCTCTCCCCTGTACTCTCTTGTCTCCTCAGGCCTCTTCCCTCCCCAACTCCTGCCTGTGAAAAAGGCAGCAGAGAGAAATTCTGAGACCCCTGCCTGCCCTGTGCTCAGAACCTTCTCTCCTGTTCCACCCGTGGTACAGCCCACCCACCATGGGTGCACCCAGGATGGAGTTGCAGGGGCCAGATTTACCCTCCCTCCTGAAACTACCAACACAACCAGACAGGCTCGTGAACAACGGGACATTGGTCAAGGAAGGACGGTGGTCGCTGGGAGACGGGAAATGGATGGGTGAGCCCCGTGGTGGCCCCACTCACTGCCCGAGAGGATTATGGGCTGCAGAGCACAAAGGGGCCTCCTGGATGAACAGAGAGGGCTCCCCAAATTCAGAAGATGGAGATGGACATCCAAGGAGATAAAGGCAGCTAGAGTTTTTAGGACAGAGGACCCCAAGGGGACTGCTGCTGAGACAGAGCCGTGGGCATGTGCAGAGTGCTCCTGGAGGCACTCGCACATGCCTGTGAAGAGCACTGTAAGAAGAGACCAGTGCCAGGTGTTCACATGGGGCTCCACCTCCACCAGCTAGACTGGAACCTCACATTCACTAAGTAACAGATTCACTGAGTAGCAGGGGTGGGTAGGTGTTCAGGGTTAAACCAGACTCTCCCATCTAGACTGAGCTCAGCTCCAAACTCACCTGACAAATCACAAAAGCAAGACCAAAAAAAAGATCAAAAAGTTTCTGAGTAACTTAGTTGCATCTTAGAATAAAAATCTCAAGAATATTTCTCAAAATACAAAAATATCAAGCCTCCAATCTGGTAAAATCCACACTACCTAACATCCAATTAAGATGAACTTGCAAAAAAATTTTTTTCAATTTTAAAAACCAAGGGAAAAAATTAAAAACAAACAAAAAAATAGGATTACTTTGCCTGAGAAGAGGCAGGAAGACGTATGTCTAAGGAGGACAGCTGGGCATGGTTGGCTGGCCAGCACAGAATGTCTTGTTTGGGTCAGAGGCTGTGTCTGCCTGGGCGGCAGCGATGTAGGAACAATGTTCAGGAGGGTCCCCTCTCCTGGGGGATGATGAGGGGGGTCAAGGTGGGGAAGAGGTCTTCAAATATGACCATGAACCAGGGAAAAAAGTCTCAACTCCACATCTGCCTCCAGTAACATGGCATGGAAGGGTTTCACACTTGCTCTCATCTCTCTCCTCCTATTTTCCCTCTTTATTGTGAGTATAATATAACATCCAGAAAAACGCTTAAAACCTAAGTGCTCAGGGACTTCCCTGGTGATCCAGTGATTAAGACTAAAGGCTTCCACTGCAGGGGGCACAGATTCTATCTCTGGTTGGCTAACTGAGATCCCACATGCTACATGGCCAAAAAATAACCTCAAAACAAACAAAAAACTATAAGCGTTCAACACCAGCCAGACGCATCCCAGCAGTCCCTCCTCCCTCCCTGGATTTCTGGCCCCCTTCCCTGGATTTCTGCCACTGGCATTCCCAGGAAGCACTTCCTGAATGGTTTTATGGTTGACCAGGCATTCTTATGTCCAGTGATGACAGCTACACAGCTTAGTCTCCAGCACACTTTGAATAAATGTGGCAAAAGCAGTCTTGGTCCTGATCTTAGGAGGAAGGGTCCAGTCTTTCACCAAGTATGATGCTACCTGTGGGTGATTCACAGATGCCTTTATTGGGTGGGAGGCTATTTCCTTCTGTTTCTTAGCTTTGTGAGTAATTTTTATCATGAAGAGGTGTTGGATTTTGGCAAATGAGTTTTTAATTATTTATTTTTTGGCTGTGCTAGGTCTTCATCCGGAGAAGGCAATGGCACCCCCCTCCAGTACTCTTGCCTGGAAACTTCCATGGACGGAGGAGCCTGGTGGGCTGTAGTCCATGGGGTCACTGAGTCAGACACGACTGAGCGACTTCACTTTCACTTTTCACTTTCATGCATTGGAGAAGGAAATGGCAACCCACTCCAGTGTTCTTGCCTGGAGAATCCCAGGGATGGCGGAGCCCAGTGGGCTGCCGTCTGTGGGGTCGCACAGAGTTGGACACGACTGAAGCGACTTAGCAGCAGCAGCAGGTCTCCATTGCTGTGAGGGCTTTTCTCTAGTTGCGGCAAGCCAGGACTATTCTTCGTTGCCGTGCTGGGGCTTCTCATTATGGTGGCTTCTCTTGTTTCAGAGCATGGGATCTAGGGCACAGGCTCAGTAGTTGTGCACACCTTAGTTGCCCTGAGGAATGTGAGATCTTCCCAGACCAGTGATTGAACCTGTGTACCCTGCATTGACAGGCAGATTCTTAACCACGAGCCCTCAGAGAAGCCCCATCTATTTCTTTTTTGTCAGTTTTGGCAACTGGTATCTTTCTAGGGGTTGGCTGATTTCATCTAACTTGCTGACATAGAGCTGTTCATAGTATTCCTTTATGATCCTTTTTATTTCCATAAAGTTGGTAGTAATGTCCTCTCTTTCCTTTCTGATTCTAGTAATTTAAATCTTTTCTCTTTTTTTAGTCAATCTAGTTAAAGGTTTGTCAATTTCATTGAACTTTTCAAAGAACCAGGTTTTGGTTTCACTGAATTTTCTATTGTTTTTAGATTCTTAATTTCTGTTGTAATCTTTATTATTTTTTTCCTTCTACCTTGTTAAGATTTATCTCGCTCCTTTCTTCCCCGGTGTTTTTAGCTGGAAGATTAGATGTTAGATTATTGATTTGGAGGTTTTCCTCCTCCTTTTTTTTTTTTTGGCCTCATGGCATGTGGGATCTAATTCTCCAACCAGGGATAGAACCTGTGCCTCCTGCATCGGAAGCACAGAATCTTAACCGCTGTACCACCAGGGAAATCCCTCTCTTAACGTAGGCATTTAAAGCTATAAATTTCTCCCTAAGCATTGCTTAAGCTGAATCCTATTAGTTTCTGAACTGCTGTTAGACATATTTTGGACATCCTGGACTGACACCACACAACTCTTAACTGTCTCTCATATTTTTCATCTTTTTGCCCTAGTCTGGGAAGTTTCCTTGACTCTCTTTTCCAGTTCTTTACCTGATTTTTGTATGACAATCACATTTTAATCTCTCTGAACTTTTTCTTGTTCCCTGACTTTTCCTTTTTCTGGCTACCTGTTCTTATTTTGTGAATGCAGTACCTCCTCAAACATCTCTGAGATATTAACTGTGGTTTCTAAGTTCCGCTCATTGCCTTTATTATCTGTCTTCCTGGGACAGCTCTTACTTGGTTAATCCGGGTCCTTCTCTCTTGTGGTGACTATTTCTCTCAGTTGCCAGTTTGCACATCCGAGACTGAGGTGTTTGGACAGCCAGCAAGGTTCCCCCTCTGGTCTAGGGCTGTTTCCTCAGCAGGCCTTGCTCCTTCCTGGGAAGGCTGGCTCTGGCTCCGTCCAAAGAGTGACTCATCGGTAATACATTATCTGTAGCCTTCAGTGGAGGGGGCTGGGCCTCTTCACCCCAGAGACCTGGCCAGTGATACCCCCAGGGTCACTTACAAGCCCAAACCGGACAATGCCAGCCTTCTGGTGGAGCTTCCAAGCAAGCGGAGTGCTCACCCCGAGGCTCTGTGGTCAGTCCCTCCACCATCATTTCCCTTCCCTGCAGAAAAGCCCTCAGCCAGTCCTGTTCATCAACTGCAAACTGAGCTCGCAGCCTCCCCAGGTGGTGAGGCACCTAGCACCTCTACCCAGGCTGCCTCCTGCACATGGGCTGAGCTGCAGTCTCCTCTACCTTGGCTTACAAATCTGTACAGTCATGCCTGTTTTTATTTTCTGAAAGTATGTCAGGCAGGAGCCCACTGTTACTCACCTGTGCCCCTCGTCCATCCCTTGGGTCTACTCGGGATGGTGCTCAGTTGCCATTTCCAGGGTAGCTGGAGAGGGGAGGAGAGTAAAGGGTGCTCCATCTGCCCCTGGACACCTGAGCTGGTTTCCTTCTCTTGTGCACCTGTAAGTCTTAGAGTTGGAACATAAAGAAGGCTGAGCACCAAAGAATTGATGCTTTTGAACTGTGGTGCTGGAGAATACTTTTGGACTGCAAGGATATCAAACCAGTCAATCCTAAAGGAAATCAGTCTTGAATATACATTGGAAGGACTGATGCTGAAGCTGAAGCTCCAATACTTTGGCCACCTGATGCAAAGAGCCAACTCATTGGAATAGACCCTGATGTTGACAAAAAATTGAGGGCAGGAGGAGAAGCAGATGACAGAGGACAAGATAATTGGATGGCATCATCAACTCCATAGACAAGAGTTTGAGCAAACTCTGGGAGATAGTGAAAGACAGGGAAGCCTGGGGTGCTGCAGTCCATGGGGTCATAAACAGTTGGACACAACTGAGTGACTGAGCAAGTCACAGACACACACCACTGTCACCGCAGTCATGGTAACATGGCCACATGTAGGAGGCCTCATCCCTGACAAGACCAGGGTCATCCCTAAGTAAAGTGCCTGAGCTTAGCTATGGTGCTCCTGTGCAATGAGATCACTTGTAATCACTGGCTGATTTTTTTCATGAGAAGTGTGATTCAAGCTGTGGTACATATACACAATGGAGTATTACTCAGCCATTAAAAAGAATACATTTGAATCAGTTCTAATGAGGTGGATGAAACTGGAGCCTATTATACAGAGTGAAGTAAGCCAGAAAGAAAAACACCAATCAGTATACTAACGCATATATATGGAATTTAGAAAGATGGTTAATACCTGTATGCATACAGGTAACCCTGTATGCGAGACAGCAAAAGAGACACAGATGTATAGAACAGTCTTTTGGACTCTGGGAGAGGGAGAGGGTGGGATGATTTGAGAAAATGGCATTGAAACATGTATAATATCATATAAGAAATGAATTGCCAGTCCAGGTTCAATGCAGGATACAGGATGCTTGGGGCTGGTGCACTAGGATGACCCAGAGGGATGGTACGGGAGGGAGGTGGGAAGAGGGTTCAGGATGGGAAACACGTATACACCCGTGGTGGATTCATGTTGATGTATGGCAAAACCAATACAATATTGTAAAGTAAAAAAAAAAAAAAAAAAAAGCCCTAAACAGAATATCAGCCAGTCCATCTATATATAAAAAGAATAATATGTCACCGCTAATTTGGGTAATTCCAGGAATGCACAATTGGTTTAACATTAAACAATCAACCAATGCAAAAAAAAAAAGAAAAAAGAAATATTATAATTCATTCTAAAACCTCTGAGAGTGGTATAGAAGCTAGGACTGTCTTCAGCTGTGAGTGAAAAATATCCTAAAACAATAATGACTTAAACAAGATACCAGTTTCTCCATGTGTGAGGAGGAAGGTCTGTTAAGGAGGGTGCAGCATATTGAGGCTCTGGCTCCACCCCCTCCCAGGCTCACCTATGTGCAGCTTTCATTCCTAGGATTATCTCATGGCCCAAGGTGACTGCTTCAGCTCCAGCCATCATATTAACATTCTAGCAGCAGAAGGATAAAAAGGGAGGAAGGACTTGCCCTATCCTTTTAGAACTACTTCCTGGAAAATAAAATTGAATTAAATTAAAAAGAAAAAACACCCAATTCCTGGAATGGAAGTTATTCTTGGTGATGCCACTCATATCCCATTGGTCAGAATTGGTTCAGATAGCCATGTATCACTCTCAAAATCAAGGGTCCCGTTAATAAGGAAAGAGTAGATATAGTGGGGGCCCACTGAGGGAGCCCAGGCAGGCGACATATTGCCACCCTGAGTTTACTCTCCCAGTGGCCTGCATGCCCCGGGCACTTGGGAAGACAGCCAGTCCACTGTCCGTAGCTCAGGTGGGCCCAGTCACTCCCTACCTCCTTTGCTATGGTCTGAGCATCGTGTCCCCCAAATGCACATGTTGGAATCTGTACACTCAGTGTGATGGTTTATTGGTGTGTGCTTAGGTTGTGAAGACCTCATCAATGGGTTTAGAGATTATTCATTAGAGATTATAAGAGACGTGGAGCTTCTTAGACTGTCCCTTCTGCCTTTGTGAGGGCACAATGAGAAGTTTGCCACCCAGAAGAAGGCCCTCACCCAACACTATAGGCACTTCAATCTCAGACTTCCAGCCCCCAGACAGTGAGAAGTGTATTTCTATTGTTCATAAACCATGCAGTCTGTGCTTTGTTACAGCAGCTGGAAAGCATGACGACACCCTTTCTGGGCCTGTCATTCTCTGTCTGGATACAAGAATTCTGGGGCCAGGGTCTTCCCTGGTGGCTCAGTGGTAAAGAATCCACCTGCTAATGCAGGAGACATGGGTGTGTTCAATCTTGAATCCAGGAAGATCACACACAATGCAGAGCAAGTAAGACCAGGTGCCACAACTACTGAGCCTGTGGTCTAGAGCCTAGGAACCACAACTACCGAGGCCCGTGTGACCTAGAACCCATGCTCTGCAACAAGAGAAGCCCACGCACCACAACCAGAGAGTAGCCCTAGATCTCAGCAATTAGAGAAAAGCCTGCACAGCAATGAAGACCCAGCCCAACCAAAATAAATAAATTAATTTTAAAAAATAATTATTATGGAGCCAGAGTTAATGAGCCATCACTTGCCAGGCACCAGGTTTCATTGCAGCCTTTGAAGCTTTGAAGACATTACCAAGCCCAGAGTGGAGGTTCTCCCCAGGGTGGTTCCCAGCAGAAGAAGCCCTCAGAGAATCAGAAACTTCTTTGTCCCCAGGACGTCACAGGGGCCAGGGGAGGCCATCCGATGGAGTTGACGACAGTGCTGTGCAGAGAAAGTAAACGGAAAACCACCCACTCTTCCTCCCTTCCTTGGGGCCTGGGCCCTGTGCGTAGGTCCTGGTGGAAGGAGCTGGGCTTGCAAGGGTCCCCAAGAAAGAAAGGATGGGTCACGGGGATGCTGGCCCGACCCCCTCAGTGCAAGCTTTTTCCACAGCAGCTTCCCACATTTCCTGTCCCTTGTTTGGATGAGGCCCTGTCAATGCTGTGGGCCGGGCCAGAGCGTTTCTTCCTTCCCTGGGAGGCCTGCCCTGCAGAGAATTCCAGATAACAAGCTGTCTGGTGTCTGCTTCCCCAGCTCCACCTGGGGCTTCCTGCCGTGGGAGGTACAGCTCCCATCCCAGGCTGGTTGTCTGGAACATGTGCTTGCTAGCTTGGGAGGGAAGCACTGGGTCCTGCTGGCTTTGCGTTCAGCCCCCTCCCCCTCCCCCCACTACTGCCCACCCCCGCATTGAGCCTTTCCGCCTCCACTGACTGAAGCTGCCCTTCCAGGGCCTTTGTTATCTGTGGCTGCCTAGGGGAATCTGGGCCCACATTGTCTGCCCAGCATCTCTGTAACACTTGCCTGGCGGCTCAGACAGTAAAGAATCCGCCTGCAATGCAGGAGACCCAGGTTTGATCCCTGGGTTGGGAAGATCCCCTGGGGAAGGAAATGACAAACCACTCCAGTTATTCTCGCCAGAGAATCCCGTGAACAGGGGAGCCTGAAGAGCTACAGTTCATGGGGTCACAAACAGTCGGGCATGGCTGAAACGACTTAGCATGCATGCACAGGACTGTCCCAGAGGCATGTGAGGCAGTCAACTCTTCAGAAGACTCAGTCCCAACCCCAAGGTCCTCTCCCCACGTGCCAAGCAAGATAATTGGCCAGAGACAACCCAGACCCTAACCCCATCACCATAAAACTTAAGACTGGGAGGCACATGGCAGAGCAGTCCTCCTGGGTTCTCTTAACCTCCTTCTTCCTGCCCAGGAGCCTCTTTACAATAAAGTCTCTTGCTTTTTCAGCATGTATATCTCCCTGGACAATTCATTTCCGAGTGTTAGACAACAGCCTACTCTTGAGCTCCTGGAAGGGGTCCCCCTTCCTGCAACAAATTTAATTCCCTCCTGACATCATCTACCAGGAGAGAGCACCAGATGCCACAGGTTAGGGGTTCAGTACTGCAAGACAGCCCCTACTTCAGACAGTCCCAAGCCCAGGTTGTCACCTGTGCTTCTGACCAACTAGCTATAAATCGGAGGGTCTCAAAACCTGCTTTTCAGGTTCAATTAATTTGCTACAGCTGCTCACAGAATTCAGAGGAACACTGACTTACAAGCACTAGTTCAATGTAAATGGCATTTAAAGGACACAGGTGAGGAGGTACATTGGGGGAGGCCTGGAGGGGTCCAAGAGCCAGTGTTTCTGTCCCTGTGGAGCATCACACCCCAACAGGTGGACATGCTCACTCACCCTGAAGCTCATCCCATCTCCTTGTTAAAGAGTTTTTATAGAGCTTAATCTGTAGCCCCAACCCCTTCCCAGGCTTTCCTGATAGCTCAATCAGTAAAGAATCCACCTGCAATGCAGGAGACCCCACTCGATTCCTGGGTTGGGAAGATCCCCTGGAGAAGGAACAGGCTACCCACTCCAGTATTCTTGGGCTTCCCTTGTGGCTCAGCTTGTAAAGAATCTGCATGCAATGAGGGAGACCTGGGTTCGATCTCTTGGGTTGGGAAGATCCCCTGAAGAAGGGAACAGCTACCCACTCCAGTATTCTGGCCTGGACAATTCCATGGACTGTATAGTCCATGGGGTCGCAAAGAGTCAGGCATGACTGAATGATTTTCACTAAACCTCTTCCCAGGGGTCAGCGGGTGGGGCTGCAAGTTCCAAGTAACCAAGAGGTTATTCTTGGTTTTGATGCTGACCGCATCCTCAGTCACCCCATTAGCATAAATTCACTTGGGCTCCAAGGGCTCCTGATGAAGAACAAAAGACACTCACCACTCAGGACATTCCAAAGGTTTAGGAGCTCTGCCGGGCCCTGGGTGAGATTACATACATGTCCTCTCCTTTTTCATTATTCTTATGATTATTATCATTGAGAGTAAAATTGCTTTACCATGTGGTGTTAGTTTCTGCTGTACAACATGAGTCAGCTATATGTATACATACATGCCCTCCCTTTTGAGCCTCCCCTCCCATTCCCTGGTGGCCCAGTGGTAAAGAATCCGCCTGCGAATGCAAGAGACGTGGGTTTAATCCCTGAGTCAGGAAGATCCCTGGAGATGTAAATGGCAACCCACTCCAGTATTCTTAACTGGGAAATCCCATGGACAGAGGAGCCTGGCATGCCTTTGTCAATGGGGTCACAAAAGAGTCGAATACGACTTAGTAACTAAATAACAACAACACACATAGATGATAATGCTGTTTCCAACTTTCTTCTTCCCACTCCCCACCCGCCATCATCCCACCCTCTGTGTTATACAGCAGCTTCCCACTATTTCTTTTACACATGGTGGTATATATATGTCAATGCTATTCTCCAAGTTTATCTGACAGTCCCCTCCCTGCCCATGTTCACATGTCCATTTTCTATGTCTGCATCTCTATTTCTGTTTTACAAATAGGTTCATCAGTACCATTTTTCAAGATTCCACATATATGGGTTAAATATACATTATTTGTTTTTCTCTTTCTGACTTAACTTCCCTCCGTATGATAGTCTCTAAGTCCATCTACAGAGACTAAGTCAGGAATCTCTACAAATGATCCAGTTTTGATTCTTTTTATGGTTAAGTAATAGTCCATTGTATGTATGCACCACATCTTAAACTGTGGAAAATTCTGAAAGAGAATACCTGATCACCAGACCTGCCTCTTGAGAAACCTATATGCAGGTCAGGAAGCAACAGTTAGAACTGGACATGGAACAACAGACTGGTTCCAAATAGGAAAAGGAGTATGTCAAGGCTATATATTGTCACCCTGCTTATTTAACTTCTATGCAGAGTACATCATGAGAAACGCTGGGCTGGAAGAAGCACAAGCTGGAATCAAGATTGCTGGGAGAAATACCAATAACCTCAGATATGCAGATGACACCACCTTTATGGCAGAAAGTGAAGAGGAACTACAGAGCCTCTTGATGAAAGTGAAAGAGGAGAATGAAAAACTTGGCTTAAAGCTCAGCATTCAGAAAACGAAGATTATGGCATCTGGTCCCATCACTTCATGGGAAATAGATGGGGAAACAGTGGAAACAGTGTCAGACTATTTTTTTGGGGCTCCAAAATCACTGCAGATGGTGATTGCAGCCATGAAATTAAAAGACGCTTACTCCTTGGAAGGAAAG
This sequence comes from Nanger dama, assembly GCA_917880005.1. Classification (NCBI taxonomy): domain Eukaryota; kingdom Metazoa; phylum Chordata; class Mammalia; order Artiodactyla; family Bovidae; genus Nanger; species Nanger dama. The sequence continues at coordinate 2,602,913 of CAKJTW010000108.1, read as the reverse complement.
TTATGACCAACCTAGATAGCATATTCAAAAGCAGAGACATTACTTTGCCGACTAAGGTCTGTCTAGTCAAGGCTATGGTTTTTCCTGTGGTCATGTATGGATGTGAGAGTTGGACTGTAAAGAAAGCTGAACGCCGAAGAATTGATGCTTTTGAACTGTGGTGTTGAAGACTCTTGAGAGTCCCTTGGACTGCAAGGAGATCCAACCCCGTCCATTCTAAAGGAGATCAGTCCTGGGTGTTCATTGGAAGGACTGATGTTGAAGCTGACACTCCAATACTTTGGCTACCTCATAAGAAGAGTTGACTCATTGGAAAAGACTTTGATGCTGGGGGATTGGGGGAAGGAGAAGAAGGAGATGACAGAGGATGAGATGGCTGGATGTCATCACCGACTTGATGGACATGAGTTTGAGTGAATTCTGGGAGTTGGTGATGGACAGGGAAGCCTGGCGTGCTGCAGTTCATGGGGTTGCAAAGAGTTGGACACAACTGAGTGACTGAAGTGATCTGAACCCTAAGACCAGATACATTTCTTCTTAGCCCATGGGCCTCGTCACCCTCTGCCCTCCTCTCACCCAGCCTCATCAACCTCTGCAGCTTGCCTTTGCCCTTCTTTATTTGGAAACTCTGCCCAGGTATCTGCTAGGCTCCTTAGCTCACCTGATCCAGGTCCTTATTTAAACATCACCTGTTGAGGGAGGCCTTCCTGATCAACCCTTTTATGGCTGCTGAGCCCCCTCCACTCAGGTCCCCTTCTCTTCATTATCGTTTCTTTTCATCCTAATCACCACCTGACATGCAGGCTTAGAGCTTTACTGCCCCTTCCCCAATTAAAATACAAGCATGAAAGTGGAGATGGGGGCTTTCCCAGTGGTTTAGTGGTTAAGACCTTTTACCTTCCAAGGCAGCGGGTGGGGTTTCACCCTGGCGGGAGCTAAGATCCTACATGTCTTGTGACCAAAAAAAAAAAACCAACAACAAACACCTAACCCATAAAACAGAAGCAACACTGTAATGAATTCAATAAAACCTTTAAAAATGGTTCATATTTTTTTTTTTTCTTAAAAAAAAGTAATGGGAAGAATTAAAAAAAAAGTGAAGGTGGCCCTCACTCCAGCGATGCTGGGAGAGAATAACTGTGAAGACATCCCTTTCCCAGTGAGAAACCCCAGGCAGAGGGGAGGGGAGGGTGGCCTGGGAGTAGGACCACCCCTGGTAGGTACTGAGAACCACTTGAATGGCCTGTGGGTCCAGGCCACACTGATGGATGCTCGGTGGTCTAAACCACCCTCTCCATGGGCAGCACAGTAGAACAAAGGGATCATGAAAGCTGTGAAGGTCATCCAGGAAAAGGTCCCTTGAGAGGACCAGGCAGGGAGGTACGGGGCTCAGAGCCAGGCTCTCAGTTCCTCCCTGCCTGGTGTGCCAGGACAGGCCAGGCCTGAGGCCCGACGATTCCCTGGGCCACAGGACCCTCCCCTTCCAGTGGCTGGCGCCCCTGGGCCGTGCAGCAGGCACACCCCCGCACATGCACACAGGTGAGCCACTCTGACTCAGAGCTCACCCCTGTCTGGCACCCAGCCCGTGGATGGCAGTTAGTCTTCAGCACCTTGGGCCAGGTCTGTGTATAAAGGCAGCAGGCCTGGGCCTGGACCCGGAGCAGCGGGTGTCCAGGACCTCCTGGGGCCAGCCCAGCACCAGCGTGGGCCGCTTCTCTGGTGGTTTGGCACATGGACTCCAGAAAATGCAGGGGAACAGATACCTAGCATGGTGAGCTTTCCTTCTCAGGAGGGGCTGGGCTGAGGGACCCCTTCCATTTCCAAACGGAGCCCTGCTCCGTCGGAGGGTGATTGGGTAAGCCAGGAGCCTGGGGAGGGGGCGGGGCTTGGCGCCACCTCCTCCAGGAAGGCTGGGAAGGGGAGCGAGCAGGGCTCAGCCCGGAACACACTAGATGCTCGGTGTAGGACTGGGGGTGGAGCTGTCTCCCTCAGCACCGTCTCCATGGAAACCTCTTTGCCGATACAGGCCCGCCCAGTGGGGCGGATCAAAGAGCCCAGTGAGTGAGCATTTTGTAGGCATCTGGGCTGGCCTTGTGCTTCCCAGGCCTGGCTACAGGGCCCTTCTGCCCACGGGGGCATGTGTGGCTGCCCTGGGCAGGCGGGGGAGATGGGCGCCATGGTGAGGTCTCTACCTCCTGACTCGTGGCTTCTAAAATTTGGGCTTTCTGCTTGGTCTCTCCAGTGTCTGGAAACTGCGCGCAACGTACCTGATACCGTGACCCCAGGGCAAAGGTGGCTCAGAGGGTCCTGGGTGGGCCCTGAGGATGTGAGCAGCCCCCAGAGGCACTGGCCACTTGCTGCACAGCCCATGGGCACTGGCCACTTCCTCCAAGGCCAGTCCTGCACCATTGTGGGAAGAGGGGAAGCCACCCTGAACATGTGCCCAGAACAGGCACTGGATGGGAGTCCAGGAGCTGGCTGAAGGGCTGGCCCCCTCACACCAGGCGGCTCCCCACTATCCATCCCACCTCCCCACCTGAGCAGACCAGAGCCAGAAGCTGGCTCTGAGTTAGGGGGCGGTTTCTCCCCTTCGACTGTCATAGGTAATCGCAGCCCGGTGCCCTGAAGCTTATTCCCTGGCAGAAACAGCCCTGCCCCTGGGGCTGGGCTTTCACACGCGCGGGGCGAGAAGCCTGAAAAATAACATCATTACCACCCCGCCCGAACCTGGCCTGGTTAGTAGTGGGACCTGTCCAGGCAAAGGCCTTAGTCGAGCGGTCTGGCAAATTACCGGGTAGCTGTCGGAGCGGAGCCCAAGCGCAGACGTGCGTGCAGCAGGCTCCTTATTAGGCTAATTACGGCTCTGGGGCTCCATACGACATGAAACGAAGACAATCTCAGCGCTAGCCAGGATGGCAGATCTAAGGTGGTGTTAGCCTTGGGAGGAGTCTTGCCAAAGGCAGGAGGGAGACAGACAGAAGAGGGGGTGGGGGATCCCAGGAGGGGTCTGCAGACCCCACAGTGGTCCCCAAACTCTGTCCCCCCTTCCTCATCTGTCAAGTTCATCCCTCTGCGTGTATGAGGTGCCAAGAACCGGGTTTGGTCCCTAATAATGTTATTACGAAAACTGGCTTCCAGCTGTACACAGATCAGTTCATTTAATCCTGGCAACGAACCCATAAAGATGAGGAGTCCAAGGCCTGGCGAGGTCGAGTGACTGCCTAGCTAGCTGTCAGAGCCGGGAACCCAGAAGCAGAGCCTGCCGGGAACGGAAGCCAGGCCCGAGAACCTGCCAGAACCAGAACAGACAAACGAATGGGATGTGGGATGTGGCCTCAGAGGCGCCCCAGTGCCCCTCCCTGGAGGGCCGGGCCCCCAGGCTTCCGGCCTGCTGGACTTCTCAGCTCCGAAGCCAAGGCGGAGTCCCGAGGGGAGCAGAGGCTCCGCGCCCCAGGCCTTGCTCATGGAGTCCCCGTGGGCGCGGTCCAGCAGCAAGCTTGGCTCCTGTCTGGTAATTACGGTAATAGGTAATTACGCCGGGCGTGGCCTGGGCCCAGCGCCAGGTGACCTACCTGTCTGCCAAGCACACCACTGCCCCAACCTGACCTCCAGGCCCTGGCCTCCTCAACACTCTCCCAATTTCGACTGCGTGGGAAATAACCCCTGGCTGTCTGGGCGGCAGAGTCAAAGGCAAGACATGGACTGGAGGAAGCACGAGGCCCAGGGGGTTCACAAGGTAGGGGTGGGGGGTTGAGGGAAGGATGACACTGGCTAAGTGAGCTCAGGAGCCTGTTTTCTCAGCTGCCAAGCGATGCTTTCAACACGGTCCTTTATTCATACCTGCACTCGGTGAACTTGGGTGAATTTGTATTAGGGCTTACTCCCACAGTTTTAGCAAACTGTGGGAGATAGTGAAGGACAGGGAAGCCTGGCATTCTGCAATCCATGGGGTTGCAAAGAGTCGGACTCAACTTGGCGACTGAGCAACAATAACAACTTACTCCTGTATCAGACGCTGCCCCAGGCACCCAGAAGCCATCTGCAGACACTTGGCAGGAGGCTGGGCTGCACTTAGTCACTCCATCGTGTCTTTGAGACCCCATGGACTGTAGCACACCAGACTCCTCTGTCCGTGGGGGGTTGTCCAGCAAGAATACTGGAGTGGGTTGCCATGCCCTCCTCCAGGGGATCTTCCCAGCCCAGAGATCAAACCCAGGTCTCCTGGATTTTGGGAGGATTCTTTACTGTCTGAGCCTGAGGGAAGCCCAAGAATACTGGAGTGGGTAGCCTATCCCTTCTCCAGGGGATCTTCCCGACCCAGTAATCGAACCAGAGTCTCCTGCATTGCAGCAGAGGATTTTTTACCAGCTGAGCTACCAGGGAAGCCCAATGGGGAAGGCAGGGAACATCAAAGAGAGAAAAGAGAAGGGCGATGGCACTGAGGAGAGAGGAAAAGTGGATGCAGGGGGCACCTTCAGACTGGATGAAAATGGTCTAACCTTGTAGTGATGGTTACATGTGTCTGGGAATATACTAAAATCCAGTGAACTGTGTACATCAAATAGGTGAATGGTATGATATATAGATTATATCTCAATAAAGTTGTTATAGGAAAAAAGTACACCTAGAAAAATCTTGCTATCACTCGAATCCCCTCTGCCTACAGCCATATGACTTCTTTTGTAAAAACTGATATACAAAAAAATTTTTAATGTCCTCTACTTTCTTAACAAGTGGTAGTATCTTATAGGTACTATTTGACATTTTACCTTTAAAACACACACACACACAAAACTTAGACCCTCTAAGGCTGGCTGTTCCCATCTGTTTTCTGTTTTTGTTTTTTTAATTGTTTATTTTTTTGGCCACACCGCAAGGCATATGGGATCTTACTTCCCTGACTAGGGATTGAACCTTCGCCCCCTGCATTGGAAGGCAGCATCTTAACCACTGGACCACTGGGGAAGTCCCTGTGCCCTGCTTTTGATGAGTGCACATACTCCCTGGGGCGAACACCCAGGCATGCCTGTGGCTTCATTCCCCAGGGAAGGTGCCCTGATCTGAGAGTGTACTCTCCCCACTGTGGCCACAGAACAGGCTTACTCTCCTTTCAGCCATGCAGATGGTGTTTGTCCAAAGACAACTCTATCTTCTCATCTGTAAACCGGCTATTGTGGGAATCAAGCTTGTTGGCACAGGTCAGGCGTGTAGAACAGTGTCTGGGACATAATGAACATGATTTGAGTGGGATTCCAGAGGGTAAAAGTAAAGTGTTGGCTGCAAAGGAGCAAGAATCACAGTGGGACCAGACTTCCCATCAAAAGCACTGGGTATAAGAAGATAGTATTTTTGAACCTGGTTTTCCATATAGGCAGACTTTGGAAAGACTGACTGTTCAGACCCAACCACCACAGTAAATACTGCAATAAAGTGAGTCACATGAATTTGGGGATTTCCCAGTGTATATAAAATTTATATTTATACTTTAGGAAGTGTGCAGTAGCGTTGTCTAACATTGTACACACATAATTAAAAATTGTTGTTTAGTTGCTCAATCGTGTCCAACTCTGTGCAACCCTACGGACAGACTGTAGCCTGCCAGGATCCTCTGCCCATGGGATTTTCCCAGTAAGAATACTGCAGTGGGTTGACGTTTCCTCTTCCATAATTAAAAATGCTTTATTGCTAAAAAAAATGCTGTCATCTGACAATGCAGCATTGCCACAGACCTTCAACTTGTGAAAATCAAAATATCTTTGAGATGCAATAAAACAAGATCTGCTTGTACTCAGCCAAATTACCAGTCACGTATGTGGCAGAACGTCAGTATTGTCACACCTTCAAGGATTCAAAAACATACAAGCCTCCTACACATCCTTTATTGGACAGTTACTAGAGGATGTTTTTCAGCAAAGTGATAAAGAAAACAGAAAAACATGGTATTTGGACTCCAAAATTACTGTTCTGAGGCAGGAAAGAAAGTCCCGGAGTTGACAGCTCAGCACAGCCAGGTAGGGGCGAGAGTAGGGAAAGGGCTGGGGAGGAGTTCTTAAAACAGAGAAAGTGAGGCTCAGGCCGAGGCACCTTATTAGTTTGCTAACATGAAGGAAGAAAGGCATTAAACACTACAGAGAGGGACTACCTTGGTGGTCCAGTGGTTAAGAATCTGCCTGCCAATGCAGGGGATACGGGTTTGATCCCTGGTTCAGGAAGATTCCACAAGCCACAGAGCAACTAAGCCCGTGCACCATAACTACTGAGCCCACGCACTAGAGTCTGAGCACTGCCACAAACAGTAGCTCCCACTCTCAGAGAGTGAGACTGCATGAGCAACAAAGACCCAGCACAGCCAAAAATTAAGTAAATAAGTTAATTAAAAACATAAAAACTACAGAGAAAAACAGGTATACTACAAAATTAAGTTCCAGATACAAGGCAAACTAAAATGAGATATGATTTTTAACTACTGTTGGACTGTAAAATGTGCTCACCCAATTTGCCCTGGATGCTAAAAATATTTTCTTGGAATGGTCCAAGATGAGGATGACTGTAGGTTCACAGAGAAGACTCTGCCTTCATATCAGGAAGCCCATTAATCACAAAACCTGAGGACAGATAAATGTTCCCCTGAGGCTTTAGGGAATAACCAACAAGATATTTAAAAACAGAAATGGTAAAAGGCTTGTCCCTGGGTGGTGGAACTTTCCGGGAGGAATGTCAGGGGTGAGTGGGGAAGAAAGAAACATTCTATCACTATGTTTTGGGAGGGTATTCTTTGGTTGTTTAGGTGACTCGGTGGTAAAGAATCCGCCTGCCAATGCAGGAGACACAGGAGATGTTAGATGTGATTGGTTGAGAAGATCCCCTGGAAAAGGGAATGGCAACCCACTCTGCATTCTTGCCTGGGGAATCACATGGACAGAGGAACCTGGAGGGGTAGAGTCCATGGGCTCACAAACTGTCAGACATGACAGCATGCATGCACACGCGTGCGTGCACAAACACACACGCACATTTGGTTGTTTAATCTTGTTCATATGTATTACTTTGATTAAAATTCATAACTGTTAAACAGGAAAGCTATGATCACATGACTCCCAAAGTTCCCCATGCCATGATCCACAGAGTAAATATAGTTTGCTGTTTTACTTTGTAAAGCATTTTCACTGGCACTTTTCCAATTAGTTTTATAGCCCATGTGTAAGGAGCATGCATCCTGTATACCCTATTGTATACAAGAAGGGGAAAAAAGACCAGTTTCAAATATTTACCTAACAGCACAGTGCCAGAGGGGCTGGGGGTGGGGTGGGTGAAGAAGAAGAAGAATGGTAAGTATAACAGCTACCTCCATCCCCCAGGTGGATGCTTCAAGGTACCAGAGCAGGTAACAGGACCCCTTCCTGACCTCAGGGCCACATCCTCCATAGTTTCATATCAATGAAGCTTTCTTTTGTTTCTGAGGATTCCAGTGCCTGCTTCCTCTTCTCACAGTTCTATTTTTATTTTTGGTCACTGCTTATGGCTTGTGTCCCAGCCAGTGGCTGTGCTCCTGTGCCAGACCCCCTGGAAGCACCCATATTTCAGGAGCAGAGCTCCTCCTGGAATAGGCACAGCCTGCTGACCTGCTGGAGGAGCCCAAATGACACACACGGGCTCCATCCGTGGACAGTGTAAAATTGTCCAACATTTCACACCTGAAGCAAATATGGAGAAGGTGACAACCCCAGAGCTCCCACCACCCAGCTCAACTCCTAAATAAATGCTGTGTTGAAGGTACCCGTGAAAGCCCTTGGGCCCTTCTAAGCCACCTGAGCCTGCCCTCACCACGTCCTCTGGACTCCAGGATATGGGTACCAATGTTGATGCTCGAGGAACAGGGTCATGGCTTCAGATGCTTTCTAGATTTCACAGTCTGGCCGCTACAGCAGTCTTCCGGTTTGCAGCTCGCCTTCTTTGTGCAGCAGTGTTTTGGATATCATAAGGTTAATGTCTTGGATTCTACATTGGTCACAGCACAGATGCGCAGACAGCCAGTGGATGTGTCCTTCCTTATGTGGATGCATGAGGGGGCCTTTGGGTGTGTCCAGGTTTTGCTCTCCTGGAAGGTACTGCTATGAAAGCTGGTTGACATCTCCTGGAGGTGGGGTAGGTGCCCCCAAGTTAGCTTGGGCAAGTTTTTAGCCTCACAAAGCTGCTATTAAAATATTTTTAATTATGGTTTTAATTGGAGGATAATTGCTTTATAATATCCTATTAGTTTCTGCCATATATCAACACAAATCAGTCATCGGTATTTATATGTCTTTCATTCTAAACATTATCAGTTCAGTTCAATTCAGTTGCTTAGTCGTGTCTGACTCTTTGAGACCCCATGAACTGCAGCACGCCAGGCCTCCCTGTCCATCACCAACTCCCGGAGTCTATCCAGACCCATGTCCATCGAGTCAGTGATGCCATCCAGCTGTCTCATCCTCTGCTGTCCCTTTCTCCTCCTGCCCCCAATCCCTCCCAGCATCAGAGTCTTTTGCAATAAGTCAACTCTTCACATGAGGTGGCCAAAGTATTGGAGTTTCAGCTTCAACATCAGTCCTTCCAATGAACACCAAGGACTGATCTCCTTTAGGATGGACTGGTTGGATCTCCTTGCAGTCCAAGGGACTCTCAAGAGTCTTCTCCAACACCACAGTTCAAAAGCATCAATTCAAAAAAAAAAGGATCAATTCTTTGGCACTCAGCTTTCTTCACCATCCAACTCTCACATCCATACATGACCACAGGAAAAACCATAGCCTTGAGTAGATGGACCTTAGTTGGCAAAGTAATGTCTCTGCTTTTGAATATGCTATCTAGGTTGGTCATAACTTTTCTTTCAAAGAGTAAGCATCTTTTAATTTCATGGCTGCAGCCACCATCTGCAGTGATTTTGGAGCCCAAAAAAAGAGAGTCTGACACTGTTTCCACTGTTTCCCCATCTATTTCCCATGAAGTGATGGGACCAGATGCCATGATCTTCCTTTTCTGAATGTTGAGCTTTAAGCCAACTTTTCACTCTCCTTCTTCACTTTCATCAAGAAGCTTTTTAGTTCCTCTTCACTTTCTGCCATAAGGGTGGTGTCATCTGCATATCTGAGGTTATTGATATTTCTCCTGGCAATCTTGATTCCAGCTTGTGCTTCTTCCAGCCTAGCATTTCTCAGGATGTACTCTGCATATAAGTTAAATAACCAGCCTTGACATACTCCTTTTCCTGTTAGGAACCAGTCTGTTGTTCCATGTCCAGTTCTAACTGTTTCTTCCTGACCTGCATATAGGTTTCTCAAAAGATAGGTCAGATGGCCTGATAGTCCCATCTCTTTCAGAATTTTCCACAGTTTTTTGTGATCCACACAGTCAAAGGCTTTGGCATAGTCTATAAAGCAGAAATAGATGTTTTTCTGGAACTCTCTTGCTTTTTCCATGATCCAGTGGATGTTGGCAATTTGATCTCTGCTTCCTCTGCCTTTTCTAAAACCAGCCTGAACATCTGGAAGTTCATGGTTCAGGTATTGCTAAAGCCTGGCTTGGAGAATTTTGAGCATTACTTTACTAGCATGTGAGATGAGTGCAATTGTGTTGTAGTTTGAGCCTTCTTTGGCATTGCCTTTCTTTGGGATTGGTGTGAAAACTGACCTCTTCCAGTCCTGTGGCTACTCCTGAGTTTTCCAAATTTGCTGGCATATTGAGTACAACACTTTCACAGCATCATCTTTCAGGATTTGAAATAGCTCAACTGGAATTCCATCACCTCCACTAGCTTTGTTCGTAGTGATGCTTTCTAAGGCCCACTTGACTTCACATTCCAGGATGTCTGGCTCCAGGTGAGTGATCACATCATCGTGATTATCTGGATTGTGAAGATCTTTTTGTACAGTTCTTCTGCGTATTCTTGCCACCTCTTTTTAATATCTTCTGCTTCTGTTAGGTCCATACCATTTCTATCCTTTATTGAGCCAATCTTTGCATGAAATGTTCCCTTGGTATCTCTAATTTTCTTGAAGAAAATTCTGACAGAATGTAGTCCACTGGAGAAGGGAATGGCAAACCACTTTAGTATTCTTGCCTTGAGAACCCCATGAACAGTGTGAAAAGGCAAAAGATAGGACACTGAAAGATGAACTCCCCAAGTTGGTAGCCCAGTATACTACTAGAGATCAGTGGAGAAATAACTCCAGAAAGAATGATGGGATGTGTAAGAAAACGCCGCGGGAAGAAAAAGCCACCTCTAGGACCCGTTAGTAAAAAAAAGGCCTTTATTAGGGCGGGCGGTCGCTCCCGGGCAGAATCCCCAGGGGCAAGCAAGCAAGGGAACAAAGGGAGTCTTCGAGGCGGGGAGGGGTGCGGGAAAGTTTTATCTCGAAGGCTGGCAGCCGGTCCAAGGTCACTTCCCATTTAGGTAGCATTTGCAGACTACAGCGGTTATTGGTGTCTATGGTTTCCGTGTTGTCCCTGATTGGATCGGGGCTTCAGGACTCGCCCGTCACGTACCGCACGCTTGTGGGGGACCTGGTGCTGCTGCTGGATCGGGGGCTTCAAGGCCAGCCCCCCTTTCCGGCCATGTTCGGACAGCTCGCCCTTTCAGGATGGAGCCAAGGTATAAACAATACCCAGTTGTGGATATGACTGGTGATAGAAGCAAGGTCCGATGCTGTAGAGAGCAGTATTGCATAGGAACCTGGAATGTTAGGTCCATGAATCAAAGCAAACTGGAAGTGGTCAAACAAGATGGCAAGAGTGAACGTCAACATTCTAGGAATCAGCGAACTAAGATGGACTGGAATGGGTGAATTTGACTCAGATGACCATTATATCTACTACTGTGGGCAGGAATCCCTTAGAAGAAATGGAGTAGCCATCATCGTCAACAAAAGAGTCTGAAATGCAGCACTGGATGCAGTCTCAAAAATAATAGAATGATCTCTGTTCGTTTCCAAGGCAAACCATTCAGTATCACGGTAATCCAAGCCTATGCCCCAACCAGTAACACTGAAGAAGCTGAAGTTGAATGGTTCTATGAAGACCTACAAGACCTTTTAGAACTAACACCTAAAAAAGATGTCCGTTTCATTATAGGGGACTGGAATCCAAAAGTAGGTAGTCAGGAAACACCTGGAGTAACAGGCAAATTTGGCCTTGGAACATAGAATGAAGCAGGGCAAAGGCTAATAGAGTTTTGCCAAGAGAACGCACTGGTCATAGCAAACACCCTCTTCCAACAACACAAGAGAAGACTCTACACATGGACATCACCAGATGGTCAACACTGAAATCAGATTGATTATATTCTTTGCAGCCAAAGATGGGCTATACAGTCAGCAAAAACAAGAACGGGAGCTGACTGTGGCTCAGATCATGAACTCCTTATTGCCAAATTAACACTTAAATTGAAGAAAGTAGGGAAAACCACTAGACCACTCAGGTATGACCTAAATCAAATCCTTTATGATTATACAGTGGAAGTGAGAAATAGATTTAAGGGCCTACATCTCATAGATAGAGTGCCTGATGAACTATGGATGGAGGTTTGTGACATTGTACAGGAGACAGTGATTAAGACCATCCCCATAGAAAAGAAATGCAAAAAAGCAAAATGGTGTCTGAGGAGGCCTTACAAATAGCTGTGAAAAGAAGAGAAAGGAAAAGCAAAGGAGAAAAGGAAAGATATTTCCATCTGAATGCAGAGTTCCAAAGAATAGCAAGGAGAAATAAGAAAGCCTTCCTCAGTGATCAATGCAAATAAATAGAGGAAAACAACAGAATTGGAAAGACTAGAGATCTTTCCAAACATTATACCTGAGTAGTTTTGAAATTTAGAGAATAAGCCAAAATAAGTAAGCAAAAGTAACCTATGCTTTCCACTACTTAAAGATAGCAAATGGTTGAGCTTTTTCTTTTACCAGTATTTTTTCTGTGATTATAAATATGTAATCACAATTACATAGCTATAGAGAACATTTAAAAAAAATAAAATGTGGGTACTTCCCTGATGGTCCAAGAGCTAAGACTCTACTTTCACTGTTGGGGTCTAGGTTCAGTCCCTGGTTGGGGAACTACGATCCCACAAGCTACATGGCATGGCCAAAAAGAAAAATGTGATTGTACGTTGCATGTTGCTTTATAACCTGCCTTTTCACTTAATAATATAGTGGATATGGAACATACTGGATGTTACATGGTTTGTTTAACTCCCCCATTCCTATTTATGCTATTTAAAACATTCTGGTAATTTTAACAAATAACTTTAACTTTTTTATTATTTAACATTTGCTGCATTCATAAGAGTATGTGTAGTAGAGGGGGCTTTCCTGGCAGTCCAGTGGTTAAGAATCTGCCCACCAATGCAGGGGATATCGGTTTGATCCCTCATCTGGGAAGATCCCACACATCTTGGAACAACTAAGCCTGTGCACCACAACTACTAAGCCTGTGCTCTAGAGCCCATCCTCCACAAGAGAAGAGAAGACACGGCAATGAGAAGCCTGAGCACCACCGCTAGAGAGTAGCTCCTGCTCACCACAACTACAGAAAGCCCTGAAAGCAGGGCTGAAAGCAGTGAAGATTTATCACAGCAAAAAAAAAAAAAAGGAATATATATATATTTGATGGAAGTTTTGACCCCCAACCCAGCGAGATTTCATCTCTGACATTTGCTGGGTGCACCTCCCTACCCCGTGTCCCCCGCCACAGAGGATTTGAGGTGTGCGTGTCCACTGCAGTCAAAGTGGAACACTAGCAGCTGTGTTCCCAAATGGAAAGTTCACAGAAGAAATCCCCCAGACCGTGGCTGGGAGAGAGTGGTGGAGTCCTGGATGAGCTACCCTCCCAGATCTGGGTCCAGGCAGTTAACCCTCTGGAATGTGCTTATGGTTGCAAATAGCAGGAGATGAATGGCCAGCATAAAAAAATCTACAAATAATAAATACTGGAGGCTGTGTGGAGGAAAGGGAACCCTACTACACTGTTGGTGGGAATGTAAATTGATATAGCCACTATGTAGAGAAGTATGGAGGTTCTTCAAAAACTAGAAATAGAGGCCATATGTTCCAGGAATCGGAGAAGGCAATGGCACCCCACTCCAGTACTCTTGCCTGGAAAATCCCATGGACGGAGGAGCCTGGTAGGCTGCAGTCCACCGGATTGCTAGGATCGGACACGACTGAGCGATTTCACTTTCACTTTTCACTTTCATGCATTGGAGAGGGAAATGGCAACCCACTCCAGTGTTCTTGCCTGGAGAATCCCAGGGATGGGGGAGCCTGGTGGGCTGCCGTCTCTGGGGTTGCACAGAGTTGGACACGACTGAAGCGACTTAGCAGCAGCAGCAGCAGCAGTTCCAGGAATCCCACTTGTGGTATATAACTGGAGAAAACCATAATTCAAAAAGATACACATACCCCACCATTTATTGTAGCACTGTCTACAATAGCCCAGGACATGGAAGCAACCTAAATGTTCATTAACAGAGGAATGGATAAAGAAGATGTGGTACATATACAATGGACTATTACTCAACCATAAAAAATAATTAAATAATGCCATTTGCAGTATCATGGATGGACCTAGAGACTGTCATCAAATGTTAAGTAAGTCAGACAGAGAAAGTCAAATATATGCTATTGTTTGTATGTGGAATCTTAAAAAGTAGATCAAATGAACTTATTTATAAAATAGAAACAGAATCACAAATGTAAAAAAAAAACATGGTTATTAAAGGGGGGAGGGATAAATTAGGAGATTAGGATTGACATATATACAGTACTATACATAAGATGGGGCTTCCCAGGTGGTTCAGCAGGTAAAGAATATGCCTGCCAATGCAGAAGATGCAGGACACTCAGATTCAAACCCTGGGTCAGGAAGATCCCCTGGAATACGAAATGACAACCCACTTCACTATTCTTGCCTGGACAGTTCCATGGACAGAAGAGCCTGGAGGGCTACAGTCCATGGGGTTGCAGAGTCAGACACAACTGAGGACCCATGCATTATATATAAAACAGATAACTAACAAGGACACACTGCATAGCACAGGGAACTATACTCAATACTCTGTAATGACTTATATGGAAAAGAATCTAAAAAGAGTGGATATCTGTATATGTATAACTGAATCACTTTGCTGTACAGCAGAAACAACATTGTAAAATAACTATACATCAATAAAAAATTAATAAAAAGGAAAGAAAGGAAAAGCAGAAGACAGAGAGGGAGTAGCTTATATTCATCAGGGCCAGAGTTTGATACTCATTTTCCCAGAGCAATAATGGATCACCAAGCAGCAGCCCTTGTGTGGCTGGTGTGTGTGCTGATGACTCCTCCTGGGAGGTCCAAGGGGAAGCCTATTGACTGTAAACCATATTGGTAATTATTGCTGGTACTCATGACAGACTCCTCTGGAATTCACAGATAGCTCGTTGCCCCGTTGTATTAATAGGTGTTGGGAATGGAAGACACCCTGACAGGGGCAGGGGTAAAGGACTCACCCCAGGGGCCACTCACTCCTGTGGAACTGCGTTCCTAAATGAGGGTGACCACGATGTGAAACTACAATGGTCCCCATGCTTCTTGGTCAACACCTGCCGTTCTGGGGGCCACTACTGCAGGATCTCTGACCCTGGCTGTCACCAGGTCAATATGCTTTCCTCCTGGAAGGACCTAGGAGTGGTGCTAATGGCAGAAAGTTCCCCAGAGGACAGAAAAGGCTTGACTGGGGGTGCTGCTTGAGCCACTCATGTGCCTGGAATAAGTTGCACAGTCTAGCCTGCACCTCAAGGCCCTCTGCCTTGAGCCCAACTCAGCAAAGGCCAGTCCACATCCCATCAGGATTGCCAAGGCCATGAGGAGATAGTTTTGGATTTTCTCCGAAATACACTGTGTCCTCATTTTGCCTCCCGATCAGGCTCCCCTGAGGAATCCAGATCCCTACCTGGCAGTCCTGGCAGGCTCTGCCTATGCTGGGAACCCCTCTCCCTGACAGTGGGCCACTGGCAGGCCAGTGCCAGGAGATGGGAAATGCTTGGCCAGCCCCTGTCCTCCCAGTCAACACTCCCTCCACCAGACACCTCCCCCACAACTGCCCCTCAAAGACAGCTC
Source organism: Nanger dama (assembly GCA_917880005.1). Classification (NCBI taxonomy): domain Eukaryota; kingdom Metazoa; phylum Chordata; class Mammalia; order Artiodactyla; family Bovidae; genus Nanger; species Nanger dama. The sequence continues at coordinate 2,587,784 of CAKJTW010000108.1, read as the reverse complement.
TCTGGTCAACTCCCTGCACCAGAGATCTGCTGCAGGCCAGGCTGGCCAGGCCGGGTCCCCCAGTATTTGGTTGGGTAAGATGGGTCTGTCCCAGTCTGGAGTGGCACATGCTGGTGACTCCGCTGCAGTCACATTCTCACTGACATCCTGTTGGCCTGCTGGTGCTAGAATTCTTACTCTGGTAACCAAGTCATTGCCCAGTGCACACCTATGTGCACTTTCCCCACACCCTCAGCACCGCACCTGACTGCCTTCAGTTTGAGCTTTTACCTGATAAAAATGCAGAGGGAGAGGGACCCAGTGCTGAGGTCCATCTGTACAGCCCCTTCCTCCATGGTTGATGTGCTGTGTTTGTGGACACAGGCTAGTACATTTGCTTTTCAAGCAACTGGGAAAACCTATTGGTTTTCCCCCTCCCTTCTTCACCACTGAAGACCTCTTGGGGGTCTCCAGGGATCCCAGGTTCCTGAGATGGGGGCTATTTGAATGCCGGGCCCTGCTTGGAAAGGACGATGTCACAACCTATGGCTGCTTGTTTCCCATTGATATTTTTGAAGCTTTTAGGCTCTTAGCACACGATTGTTTATGGAAGTAGCTCCATCTTGCTTGCTGCTGTCTAGGGAGCTGTGAGCAACCAGAACTATCTCTGTAAGGCACAACCACATTCATCTAGGGAACATGTTCCCTCCCACCGAGACTGGGCTCCAGAAAGACTTTTGTTTGAAAACGTGTGCATGTTTTCCTGACTGTATGCAGGGGGCTTCCCTCCCCACCCCTCCTCCTCCTCTATGACAGAGAAAACAAGCTCTCATCAGGAAATGCCTGGCGAGTGTGGATGGAGCTTTAGGAAAAGGCATCTTTGGTCACCTGCAAGGCCTTCCTTTGTTATTGCTACTTTACGTTTGTCATGGTTTGCATGTAGCCTATGGAGAACAAGAGGTGATCACGGGAAAAACCCGTTCTGGGTCTGCACCTGGTGGGCTGTGACTGTGGGTTGGAAGCACAACTGCGGTCCAGGACCCTGCCCTGCCCCTGCCTGGAACAGACCAGGCCTGCTGCAGGGAGCAGCTGGGCAGTTCATGACCACAAATTCAAGTGGGCTCTGGCATCAACTGGACATCAGGGCTTCCCTGATAGCTCAGTTAGTAAAGAATTCGCCTACGATGCAGGAGACCCTGGTTCGATTCCTGGGTCAGGAAGATCCCCTGGAGATCCCCCTCCAGTACACTGGCATGGAAGATTCCATGGGGTCGCCAAGAGTGACATGACTGAGCGACTTTCACTGGCATCAACAGACATCACCCTGCACCCCATATTCTGGGATCCCTGTCCCTGTCCCCGTGGTTCTAGGTTGGCCCCCTCGGTATACTTCAGGGTCGGCTTCCAGGCTGACCTAGGGGCTGAGCTGGCTGCATACAGAGCATTTTCTGGAACAAGCACTGCACCCTGCACAGGAACCTGCCTTCCCAGAGCTTCTGGGGACTGGACTGGTGAGGCTGAGCTTTCTGGGGTGTGGGGAAGGTGATGAGCCAAGGGCACCAGGGTAGTGGGCCACCAGAACAATTTGTGCTTGTTGTTCAGTCACTCAGTCATGTCTCTTTGTGACGCCATGGATTGCAGCACACCAGGCTTCCCTGTCCTTGACCATCTCCCAGAGTTTGCTCAAATTAATGTCCATTGAGTTGGTGATGCCATCCAACCATCTCATCCTCTGTTGCCCCCTTCTCCTCTTGGCTTCAATCTTTCCCAGCGTTAAAGTCTTTTCCAATGAGTTGGCTCTTCGCATTAGGTAGCCAAAGTACTCATCCCCTGCAAAGCCTTCTCCCCCCCCCCATGTAAGGCCTGCCAGTTCTGAGCTGGTGTCTACCCTTTGGGCCAGTTATATCCAACTTCTTAAACTGGGCCATTTCAGTTCCCTCCCCTTCCAGGGCCTCGTCCATCAAAGAAGCAGTTCCGGCAAATAATGAATCATAAATTTTATTTCAAAATGTAAACGTCACTAAACATGCATACACGTTAAAACAATAAAATTTACAGTTTCGTTAATTTTTTTTCTTTTTGCATAGGACATCATTACAATATAGAATCTATGCCTTACAAAATACATACAAAGTTTTATCCGAGCAAGCCAAGGCCAGATTGGGAACTGTACAACTGTAATACTTCACTGTAGTGATCCGGGAAAGACAAGACGTGGCCTTCGGAAGCATGGTGTGGTGCTGGTTAAAAAAACAAAACCAAACAAAACCAAAAGTTCCTACAGAAAAGTGTGCTCGATGGAAATGGTCTTGGACCCTTGGAGTCTACCGTGGGGTTTGGCAAACAATCCCAGAGAAGCTCCATCAATGGCTTTGGGAAGAGGGGCCATCTGTGAAGTCTAGGGTGGCTGAGACCCCTAGTGCACCCAGCACACAGAGATTTCCAGGCGGATTCCTGGCCTGTGGGAGCCATAACGGCCCTGCCCCCAACACTGCACAGCTGCTAAGCTACCCTCCAGCCCTCAGGGTCCTCGGTGCTTGGCACAGGGACTCTCCAAGGTGAGCCTCCTGCCCACATGCCCAGAAACAGGCACCCTGACCCATGAATGGACCCTGGGAGATGGCCCCCTGTTCCAGGGATGGCAAGGTGGCCTGGGACAGGCGCTCCTGGGCTAAGTAGGGGAGACAGCCTTCACCCAGACCTCTGGTTGCCTGGCAGGCATTCAGCTTGGTTTCCAAACAAATTTGTGCAGCAGCCTGTCATCATACCACCAAGAAGACATCCTGGAGCCCTGGGAGAAGGCTGTTCTTGCACCCCTCCCCCGCCCCTATGTCTCCTGTGTCCCCCACAGGGAATGCAAGGTGTTCAGGGCAGGGGAAGCAATTTGCTCTCATCTATCCCTCATAAAAGTAGTAAGGTTTTAAAGCTGCACGAGAAGGGGAGAGGCTGGGTGGGGCCAGGGGGCACACTGCAAGCCCCATATGGCAAGAGGGTTCAGTAGAAACCAAGCACAGCCCTGGGTTCCTGCCTCCCACCACATCCAACTCTTCTAACTGATGAGACAGAGTAGCGGGCAGGAGGAAGGTCTTCTCCCTGAACAGTGTTCAGGCATTTATCAGTAGTAAGCTGGATGGTGATTCTGAGTTCTGATACAAAATTCTCTGGAATGTGTCTGGGACAAACCTTTGAAGCTCAAGTCTTGGAGTCAGGAGAATCAGTTACAGGACCTGGCTTTCCCCAGGGCAATCCTGAATTCAAGAAAAGTCTCGGCCCACATCCTTGGTTTTAGCTTTGGAAGATATACGGTCACCAGAATTGAATGTGGGATCTTTGGACAGCAAAGATGTGGGTGACCTGCAGAGCATTTCTTACAGGCTGCAGTGTGACCAACCCATCAATCTTCAAACACTTCAGCACTGAGTCTTTGAATGACTTTGTAAAAGGGTTAAGAAAATTAAAAAGAAGAGAAAGTGACAGCTGTTAGGAAAAAAAAAAATCAGGTAGCCTTGTAAACACAGCCGAAACCAGGAGCTGAGCATCAAGGGGATGCTATTGCTCAGGTCATGCTTCCCTGCTGGGTGGTTCCTTCGCTCGCTGAACTCAAGGAGTCCCTTGGGGCGCTCTAATCCTGCAGCCACCTTAGCCCTGCTTCTGGCAAGAAAAGCGGCCGGATCTTCTGGGGACAGTGGGCTGGGGGCAGGAGACTTGAATGGAGACCCTGCTTCTGCCGCACTTCGCTTGGACCCCAGAAAGCCACCAGCCCTGTCTGTTATGTCCCAACAAATAGGCTGGGGGCCACTGGTGGCCTGCTGTCTGTCCCTGCCTCTAAGTTGCCTCCCACCCCGCCACCCTGGTCTAAGCTGTGACCAAGAGCGTGGGGAGGTCTGGGGACCCCAGTGCTGCTGCTGAAGTGTGCACCTGGAGGCCGCACCCTGGCGAATCCTGCACCTGCCCGGATGCCTAGCCTCAGGGTAAAGGGGGTCGCCCTGCACCTCAAGTATGGTGCATGGACTGCAGCAGGGTGCAAGGCAGACACCTGCAGGATCACATTCCCATCAAGGGCACCACTGCCCACCCCCACACAGCACCCCATGGCCTGCTGTGGAAGGGGCTCATCTTTCTTCATGGCTATAGTAAAGGGTAGGCTTTTGGGGTGCTGACAACCCTAATATGGCTGATGGTGAGGGCTTCCTTGTTTGCGACAAGGGTCAAACATCAGCGCCCAGGTTGAGCCCAGGGTCACTTCTAGGCCTTCTTGGAGGGGAACCTCAGGCAACCTTCATTTTGAGATCTCTGCCCCCTTGGCCTACAAGAACTAGAGTCAGCACACAAGGTTGGAGTTTTCACTACTGTTTCTAGGAGTTGTCACACTGAAGCCAGCAAGCATGGCCATAAACCAGAAAAATGAAAGACCCTGAAACAGACCTGGGCCGGGAAGACATTCTTCTTCTTAGAAAAAAAATGCAGGCTGTTCAGCAGGGTCCTCCACCCACCCCTACCACCGTGCAACCACTTCCCATGGGGGGTCTGAGAGAAGGAGGCCTCGCACTCCCTCCTTCCACATGTGATGATGAGATGCTAGCAAAAGCCCATTTGAACCTAGCTTGAGATGCATGGATTTTCCCCACCCTTCAAGTGAGATGAATTTTAGCCTCAGATGAGTCAGGATGGCCTGCTGGCTGGAGCTCCAGGCCAAGTGCTCCAAGTGCCAGCTAGTTCTCTCCAGATGCCCGAAGGCAGAGAAGCAGCAGCCCGTGTCCTGAGCCAGGCCCACTTTGGAAGGTCCGCACCCTGCCATTAGACCAAAACTGCTTTGGGAACGAGGACACACTCATCTGCCAAAAATAGCCCGCGCCTGCATATTTCTGTTTTAAGGCAATGTTACCCTTCCATCTAGCAGACGGAACAGCCCTGGGTCACTTAGAGGAAAAATTAAATTAAGTGCTCTCTTTGGGAACAGCAAACGCCCGCTTTCCCCTCCCTCCCCCACCCCCTCCCCCTCCAAAACAAACCAGCTCTTCTTTTATTCCAAGATGATTGGGTTTAGAGTCCTTTCCCCTCTTCCTATGTGCAGAGATGTGGGCTCTGAAACCCTCTTTCCTCGGCAATGCCACAGCCAGGTCGCGAGAAGACACCAGGCTCCCGCAGGGCACGTGGCCCCCTCCCTGACTTTGGGGACCACGTGGGCAGTGAGCGCACCAAAGGACTTTGGAATAAAATTCCTGAACCTGGAATGTGAGTTCCTGAGACATGAAATGTATTCGGAGTGTGGCTTTCTCGGCCCCACACAGAAACGGCTTTGGGAGGGACCTCCAAGGGCCCTGCCGGCCTCACTTGGGGACTGGGCATGAAAAGCTCTCACCCCTGGTGCTCAGGGCACTGCTCTGTTCAGGTGTCCAGCACATTCTCTTCTCTGTCCTGGACCAAATGCGAGCAGGGCCGTCCCCCAGCCCCAACAGAGACCAGGGTGGGGCCTCACCCCCATGCCGCTTCTGCCTGGTTCCCATGCACAGCAAGAGCGATACACCTGCCCACCTCATACCTGCCATGCTCTCAGAAGCCCCTGTCACACCACTGGCTGACCCCAGCTGACATAGCAGAGTTAGAAATGGGCACCTGGAGCGCAGAGGATGGCAGATGCTAAAGACATGGGGCGCCCATGTACTCTGGAGCCGCCCAGGGCCCATGAGCACCAGCTGGGGCTGGGTCTCCGGGGCTCCTCCATGCTGTACCCCTCATTGTGATCAGGTAGGGGCAGAAGCAAGATGGCCACAACCAAGGCACTCTGGGCTCAGGGAAGCCCTGCTACAGCCCTCTGAGGTCCCAAGGGTCATTCCTCCTCATTGAAATGAACAGAGGTCTCTGCAAGATACCCCAAGTCCTTCCCAAACCCACACCCCTGCCCCAACATACACACACATACACACACACACATACACACACTGTCCTGGGGACTTGTATTTACAGGCCCTGACTCCCTGGAGGAAGGCCAGGGAGGTGCCTGGGCGGGGGCTGCCCCAGCCCTCCACAGGGGAGCATGAAGGAGCCTGCCTGACCCACCTGCCCGGGTCGGGGCTCCCAGAGAGATGTCCCCAGCTCTCTGCTCGGGAAGGCTGGCAATGGGGACCCTATACCCCAGTGCCCGAAGGCTGGGGGTGGGGCTGGGGTCTCTCAGGTGAGAGGGGGAGACCAGGGAGGGAGGAGTCCAGGGGACACAGCTCACGGAGAAGGTGAGTGTTCACTGAGTCTCAGCTGGGGACATGGTGGGTCTGAAAAAAGTACTTCCCACAACCTCTGTCCGGTGCTCCCCGGGAAGGAAAGAGACTGCATTTCCCATAGCATCCGCCTTGCTACCCCCAAAGTTCCAAGTCACAATGTTCCGGTCTCTTGCTACCGAACAGTCTCCGTGGAGTGCTACGCAAGGCCACCACAGGCCACACGCACAGAGCCCCGATTCACCCACCGTGTCGAACAAAGGCGTCTCACGAGCAGGTTCAGTCGGGAAAAATGTAGGAACTGGATGCACCGGTGACACCTTTGGACATCCTTGTAGGAGGCCAGTCAGAGGACGTGGTATAGTAGTGGAAGGTCCTGGCGCCTTCTGCGGGGACACAGCATCGCATAGCCGTGTGGACATCAGACGGTGCATCGGTCTGCCCAACCCAGGATTGCATCTCTGCTTCCAGCGCTTGAGAGAGACCTGGGCAGGGTCCCCGAGGAGAGGACTGCTCCCCTTGCCCATCACGGCTTGAGGTGTCCCGTGGAGACCTCTGCATTCTTAGCCCACTGCCGCTGGGGCAAGCCGGAGGCTGGGCGGGGGGGCAGGAAGAGGGAGCCGTGGGCCCTGCTCAGGGATCTGCCCTGAAAGCACAAGGCTGGTGACCATCGCTCCATCTGCTGCCCGTGGGGAGCTCCACCTGCACTGCTCTGCCCCCAGTGTGTGCCCAAACCTTAAAGGAAACTCCAGAGTGGAAATCTATGTACAGAATAAGGCGGCAGGAAGGGCGCGTCCTCACTGACCTCATGGAACATGTCCATCCCTGAGAAAGTGGAGGGGGGGGGGGGGCGGGCTCAACACCGCTGAATCTCACCTGCGTGGGTATGTCTCTTGTGCAATTGTGGATGGTGTTTTTGGAATTTTTTCGTTGTTTTTTTTTTGTTTGTTTTTTTGTTTTTTACAAATTTGACACCTGAGGTGAAGAAAAACTTTTCTTGTTGTTGTTGTTGTCGTCGACTTCATAAAGTTCTCCTTTTTCCCCCCTCTCTTCTTATTACAAAAGGAAAAGACACGGAATCACAAGAAGTGAGAGCATCTGCTCATGGCTGTGGTAAGGAGGCGGGGCCTCAGGGCGAGGCATGGCCTGGTGGGGGCGTGGCTTGCCACGGGCCCCGCCCCACGCGCAAGGGCTCAGGGCGAGCTGGCTGGGCTGATGGTGGGGCTGCTGGCGTCTGAGCGGCTGTAGTCGCTAAGCGAGCCGGTTCGCGAGCCCCCGCCGCGCCGCTGCAGCATCCCCGGGTGGAAGTTGGCGTGGCGGCGCGCGTGCTTGGTCAGGTGGTCGCTGCGCATGAAGCGCTTGTCGCAGATGGGGCAGCTGAACTTCTTTCCCCCGTGTGTGTGCGGTAGTGCCGCGCCAGCTCGTCGGAGCGCGCGAACTTCTTGTTGCAGTCCTGCCAGCTGCAGGCGAAGGGGCGCTCTCCTGCGGGCGAGAGGGCTTAGGGGTCAGTCTCAGCGCACACCCTAGGCTGCCCCGCCCTCCCTGCACCCCTTCGTGGCGCCCCATCTCCGCCACCCTCCATGTGGGCGCCAGCACCCTCCTGTCCCGTCCCATCTGCTTCCATCCGACCCCTCCCGGGAGTAAATGACAGGATCCCAGGTGCTGTGGCCCCCTCAAGTGCGTGCTACCCAGCAGCCCGTGTTGGGTCAGCTGTGCCTGAGCGGCGGGGAAGCACAGGCTCGTCCCCTGGGCTCTAAGAAAGGGAGCTTGGGATCAGGGAAGGCTCCGGGAGAGCTCGCAAGCCTGCAAGTTTGGCCACATCACCCTGACCCCAAAGATCACCCTAACCCCACGGAAGCCCTAACTCCAGAGCCTCAAATCCTGCAGGATCTGCAGACAGTTTGCCGACCTCAGCACCCAGCCATTCAGACCCTCTGCAGTCTCCTCATCTGTATTGTGAACAGGTCAGGACAGACAATTTTATGGGACTAAGAGTCTGTTTATGGGCTTCCCAGGTGGTGCAGTGGTAAAGAGTCTGCCTGCCAATGCAGGAGATGCAAGAGATGCAGGTTAGATCCCTGGGTCGGGAGGATCCCTTGAAGGAGGAAATGACAACCCACTCCAGTATTCTTGCCTGGAACATTCCATGGACAGAGGAGCCTGGTGGGCTACAGTCCATGAGGTTGCAAAGAGTCGGACATGGTTGAGCAGGCAGGCACTGGCCAAGAAACTGACTGCAGCTCCAACTAGAGTCTGCTGCTGTTCCTCTCTGAGAAGTTCCAACCTGGCTAACAGTCAGCAGAGGAGACTGGGGGTGACACCCAAGAGAGGAAGGGGAAGGCAGCTTAGAGCAAGAGGCAGGCCAGCCTTCACCCAGGCAAACTCTGAACCACACACAAAATAGGCATTAGTTGCACAGGGAGAACCAGCAGGGAGTTCCTGCACCCTAGAGGGCAGCCTCTGGCACTGGTGGTGGCCACAGAGTTCCCCTTCCTGCTGCATTTCTCCCCCTCCCTCCCAGACTCTGGCCCTCAAGCTGAGAGCTGGTCTTTGAAGCCCGTCCATCAAGGCCCACCGGAGGAAATCGACACTGCCCACCCCCAATGAGGCCATCAACCTTAAATACAAACAGACACCCAAAGATGACCAGGCAGCCAAGGAAAACCAGTGGCACGAAAAGGCAAGGCCAAGAGCAATAAAACCAGTGACTCCAGAGGAAAAAGAGTGAAGCCAGGAAACAGAAGAGAATATTAACTTAAAAATTCTGACTAGCATTCTCAAGATATTTCAGACAAAATTTTATGCATAAACAGGATACCATAAAAAGGAAGTTCAGAGAACAGAGAATAAGTGTTTAAAAACTGAGAGTATTGTTGCCCAAACAAAATCCCATAGAAAAACTAGAAACATACGCAAGGAAATATCCCAGGAAAATAGACACAAACAAACAAAAACAGAAACAGCTCTAGAAAATATGGGAATGTTGTGGTGTTCTCTGTCTCCTAGCAGTGCTGAAGCTAAGAGCTCTGTATGGCTCTGTATGCTCTCCTTACTGACTTTCTTTTGGGGAGAAGGGTGTGTGGGCAGGGGGTTCACAATCAAGCAGGCAAGCAAACCACTTCCCATCTGATAGTTACAAACAGCAGGAGGTCACAGTTCAGAGTCACAGGGAATTGATCTTGGGGTGCAACATCTAACAGAAGACATTATTGAGTAAAAGAACAGAAAAAAACGGAGGAGAGGAAATTACCAAAGAAACAATAGAATAGGATCTGTCACCTGATGCGAAGAGCCAACTCACTGGAAAAGACCCTGATGCTGGGAAAGACTGAGGGCAGGAGGAAAATGGGGCAACAGAGGATGAGATGGTTGGATGGCATCATCAACTCAACGGACATGAGTTTGAGCAAACTCCAGGAGATGGTGAAGGACAGGGAAGCCTACTGTACTCCAGTTCATGGGGTTGTAAAGAGTTGGACACTAATGAGCGACTGAACAACCACAGCAATCTGTTACAGTAAAAGAAGGAGACAGGAAACTAACATGGAAAGGGTCAGCATAGAGGTGGGCAGAATAGTGAATAAAGGCTCCTGCCAAGATGTATCTGCAATGTTAGAACACTAGAAGAGACTGCAGAACTTACTTGACAGAAAGGGGAGAAGCAGGTCATCCAAGAGGGAAAGAGGCTGGGACAGACAGCAGCTGTCTTACAAGCCGCACTAGATGACAGACCAACAGATCCTCCCAAGAGTACCTGTCACACACTAGCAAAAATAAGAAGAAAAGGAGAAGCCAGGGAAGTGAGTGAACAATGAAGGGTCATCTCCAGACAGGAGTGAGGGAAGAGACCTGATGGGGCACTGGAGCTGTGGGCCAGGAATCACACAAGGAGGTTTATAAGAAAGAGAGTTCCACACACCAGAGACTATAGTTAAGAGGCTGAATAAATTTCAGGATGCAGTGAAAGCACACAGTATTCTTTGGTTAAAAGAAAAAGAGGCAATTAGAAACTCCAGGAAAAACAGAAGGCATACAAGAAAATTGTCTAAATTAGAAGTAAACTAAAATGCCAAACAAGGTGACTTCCCTGGTGGTCTAGTGGTTAAGACTCAGTGCTTCCACTGCAGAGGACACAGGTTCAGTCCCTGGTCAGCGAACTAAAATCCCACATGACACATAGCGAAAACATTTTTAACTTAAAAAAAAAAAAAAAGTTCAAATTCCATCCTAGCAGAATTACAGCACAGTTGTTATAAAGTACCCGGAAAGGTCCAGCCAGCACAGGATATGGTGGTGTCCTTCACATGACCAGTGCTGAGCCTCAAGGTGAGGCTCGGCCCCTCTCTCCACTATGTACTGACTTAAGGCCTCAGACAAGTGCATCACTGCCCACCATGGGGTAAAGAGTGGCCCCACCAAAAATATATCCAAGTCCTTATCCCTGGAAGATGGCAATGTAACCTTATTTGGGAAAAATGTCTTTCCAGATATAAGGTACAGATCATGGGAAGAGATCACAAAGACCAGAAGAGAAGGAAAAGGACTCCAGAGAATGATGGGCCCATAAGCCAAAGGACTCAGTATCTGGGGTGGCCACCAGTCACTGGGGGAGAGAACTGACACTGCCGACACTTTGATTTCAGGCTGCTGCCCTCCACAGTGAGAGAGCACACTTCTGTTGTGGGTGTTCAAGCCACCCAGCTTGTGGTAACTGGTTACAACAGCCACAGGAAATGAACACAGTGCCCCATCTTCATAGTGAGGTGGTGATTCTACAGGACTGCACTCAAGCAGCCCTTGGCACTGGGCCCGGTACATGCCCAGTGATGACTCCTGAGATACCATTATCACTTTTATCTATTATTTTTATCAACTAGTCTTCTCATATTTGGGCCTGCTTGGAGGAGCCAGGGGTTGGGGGCACAGAACCAACCCAAAATCACACTCAGCCTTGCTTCCTAGTAAGCCCCTGTGTCCTCGTTGGGACCTTGTCCTTTTCAGGGTCCTTCTGCTTGCAACTCTGAGAGGCTCCTTAAGTGGATCTAGTTAGAGAGGGTTGTATGATCCCAGGGCAGCAGGGAGGGGCGACATTCAACAGGACAGAGTGCTGGTGCCTGGCAGGCTGGTGGCAGCAGGTGGGAGGGTCCAGAATCACCACTCAGCCAGCCAGCAGCCCTCAGCCTGCCCAGGCATCAGCAGCACGATGGAGTACAAACATAATGCCTGGCCCTGGGGATGTGAGTGTGATGCCTGCAGACACAGCTCTCCCTGCTCCCTTCTCTATTCCTCCAGCAGCCTGTTCCCAGTGGCCAATAAGCCGGTCCATAGACAGACGGATAAACCATTCAGAAGTTATGATTCATGCTGGCATCGAGTGGCACTGGGTCTGGCTCAGCTGGCCTCTGAGTGGTGATATTCAAGCAGCACCCAGGAGGTGGATCAGAAGCGTGGGGCAAAGGCAGCATAGACAGGAGTCCTCCCCAACAGTGCTGTCCTCCCCCAACAGCGCTGTCCTCCCCCAACAGCGCTGCTCACCCTTTTAGGAAGGGTGAGAGGGAGCTTTCCTCCCAGGGAGGGAGCTTTTGTTCACCTGGGTTATGTCCATCAACATTTATCACAGAAATTAAAACAAAATATTTAAACTCAAGCACACATTCCAGTAGCTGTCAGAGGGGTGATGTCACCATATATCACACAGCCTCTGGGATATTCCACTATATTCTTTTGAGAGAATAAAGAACAAATAATGTTACTGTTATGAAAATAGTTCTGACCTTACAGCTCCCTGGAAGGGTCTGCAGTACCTGCAGGTGTCTCTGGGCCTCACTTTGAAAACCTCTGGAGGGTGGGGCTCCGGAGACTGGCTCTAGGTGGCATGGTGGCTGAGCTGAATGTGTGTGTGTATGTGAGGGGTGTACCCAGAGTCGGGCGGGAGGCCAGCAGGCCCAGGTCGGGCGGGGGGCGGGGGTCCACCCATGCACTAAAGTAAAGCCGACAGGAAACCAAGTTCAAGTTCTGCACCTGCCTCTTCCTAGGATGTAATCAGGACACAGGAGCGGTACCGCGAGCTACCACCGGAGGGCGCTCGGCCCAGCACAGAAAGGACTCAGACCCCAGACCCCTGAAGGGAGTCCAGGTTTCCTGCAGCCTCCCTGCCCACCACCCCCAACTTCAGAAGCCAGGAGGGCGGCAGGTATGTGGGCCGAGGGGACCATAGGACAGGATGACAAGAGACCTTGTGAAGAAAGGCAGGGTGACAGCAAACGGACTGGATGCTCAGGGAGGAGAAAGGTAAACTGGAGGAGGGCCAGGGTCACAGTGACGGGCCTTCGAGATCTAAGGACTGGGGTAGGGGCCTGCTACGCTAGAGGGGTGGGTACCCGCCAGTGAATGCTAGGCCCCTAGGAGCCAGGACTGAGGGACGAGGATAACGTTGGAGGCAGGTTGAGGACCTGCGGATGCTGATCCTTGGGGATGCACTGTGGGGACGAGGTTGGGGGCCGGGCCTGGCGGTGTGCAGTTGCGGGGAGCGCGGTCCCGCAGTGAGCGGGTCGTAGGGGGTGGGGTAGGGGCACGCAGGGCGGGGGTTACATAAATGTTCCCTGGCGCCCTGCGAGGCAGCTGAAAGCGGTTGCCTCATCTTATCAGGGAACAGGGCGTCCCACACTCTTGCCCAAGCCGCAGGCCTGGGCGGGGACAGCGTGTTCTTTCTGAGAAGCCACAAGAGGCCGGGCGGGAGCCCAGGGCTCTCCTCACCCAACCCCCGCAACGGCGCCCCGCCCCGGGGCCCGTCTTGCGCAGGTGCAGCCGCGCTCACTAGTGCGCATGCTCCGCCCGGACCGGTCCAGAGAACGCCTCCCGCTTGCCCTCCGTCAAGGGCGTGTGCGCCCCGTGACCTCACTCGGCCCATCCAGCCTCGGCCAAACTTGCCAGCCTCCACAGAGTGAGGGAGGTGCTGGCTCCAAGAGCAACTACGTCGTGGTTCTTTTCTGTATGTGAGCCCCTGGTGGGCTCAGGCAGTGGTGGTGCCCTGAGCCAGGACCAGCGCTGCGCCTGCAGACCAGGGCCCCTTCTGGGCAGTGAGTGCTGGGCTCTGCCGGCCCCAGCTTCGGGGAGCCTGGGGAAGGGAGAAGGGGAGAAGTCTGACCCGGGGCCCGGGACAGAAAAGCAGGTGGTCCAGGGGTGCCCAGATCCACAAGAGCACACCTCGGTGAGCGCATGGCATCCGTGTGGGTATGTGGAGGATGATGGGGGAGGGGCAGGGCTGGTCCAGTCAGAAGGAGGCAGGGGCAGAGGCCTCCATAGAGAAACAGCTGCTCCCAGGCTCCAGTTACTGGCTGCCAACAAGCGGCCTGTTATTCATCAATAGATCGCTCCAATCTGTGGTCTCCGGCATGTGTCCGCTTCCAGTTCCTAACCTCAAAACGGCCACGTTCTTCACTCCTGGGAGGCCTGCTTTCCCTCCCACTCCGGCATCTCGGCAGATGGCTGACCACTGGGGCCGATCAATTGCCAGCCTCCAAAGAAAGCCAGACTGGCAGCCTCAGGGTCAACAGAAAGGCCTGTTCTCTGAGGGGGAAGCTGACTTCTGTTTTCTTTAGGAGACCATTCGGCTCCTCTGCTGGTGACTTACAAACCCACATGGAGCTGACACTTGGATGCCTGTGTCCTGGGGAGTCCAGGCTGGAAGCTCTTATCCACCAATGTACAGGTGAGGGAGGTGAGGCCCAGGAGAGAGAACTGCCACCTGGTGGGATCCCCCTTGCTCTGGGACTCAGCGGGCAGAAGCAGTGATTTCTGCCTGGAAGCCGCCCCTGCAGAGGTCAGCGCCTGCCCCTCTCCAGCACCTGCACTCCTGCTCATTTGTCTTGGCTGCATCTCACAGTAATTGTGAAGGTTTAGTTTGAGAACACACATGTGTTCTGAGGAGATAGGCGGTTATCATGGGTGGAGCTCCTGGGAGCATCCCTGGCTAGACAACCAGCCAGTGCTCATTTCTGCCAAAACTGCCTGGCCCTGCCTGGGGTGCTGCTCTCCTTTAGCAATGCTGTGGTGCAAGCATGTGGCTCATCACACGCTCCTGTGCACTCTTGCCCATGCCAGGGCTGGCAGGACATGAAGGGAGGTGGTACCTGGCTGGAGACTGCTACACACAGCCTGGGGGCTCGAGTTAAACAAGCAGATCTGCGTTCTGCAGACCTGTGTGTCTCCACGTTTGTACAGTGGGGGCAGGTGTATTTTCAAAAAATATATATTTAGCTGTGTTGGGTCTTAGCTGCAGCTCAAGGGCTTGGCATGTGGGATCTTAGTTCCTTGACCAGGAGTCAAACCTGTGTCCCCTGCATTGGAGAGTGGATTCTTTTTTTTGGGGGTGGTCTCACAGGTATGTTTATTCAGGACTGAGGGCAACAGCACCGCGGCACGTCAACACAGGGTCCCACGTTCCCAGAGCACAGCCAGGCCGATGTCCTGTCCGCGGAAAGCTGGTTAATGATGACCATGAGTTGGCGCGGGGCTGGAAGCTTTCAAGGCTTTACTTCTTTTATCAGCACTCCTGATTTTATAAGCGATGTAGGCCATCAACCCCATTCCTACCCAAATCTGGTAAACTAGGGTATAGTAGGGTTTCGTGGGGATCCAAACTTTCTTAATAAGACTCTGAAGCATCTCGGCCAAGGACCAGAGGCTCAAGAAGCCCCAACTCAGAACTACAGACTCGGAAAGGTCTGGACAGTGGATTCTTAACCACTAGACTCCCAAGGAACTTCTGATGCAGGTGTATTTTTAAAGTAGGCATTCTGGGTTGTTGCTTTGCCTTGCTTTGTTTTGGAATAGGGTAACTTGGTCCTAAAATTCATGTAGAAAAATAGAAATAGCAACACAAAGCAAAACAACCAAAAACCCTCTGAAAAATAATACTGAAGTGAGGGGAATGACCACCACATTTATCATGCCGTTCGTTGCACAGGCTGCTGACTGGCAGTAGAGCACAGCAGAAATGCCTGGACCAGATTCTAGGACCATGGAAATTATGGAGCAGAAAATGACATCTAAGGCAGGGTTCAAGGGATAGGGTCCAAAAATGTCTTACTCAGGATAACTAAGTAACAATTACCTCTTGCTTCATACCTTAAACCAGGATAAACTCTGAAAGGGTCAAAGATTTAAATGGGAAAAGTAAAACCACAGATGTTTTAGGGGAAAACATGAGAGAACATTCCTTTTAAATGCTAGAAGTTCTTTCTATGAATCAAAATCTAGATGCCATAAATGAAAAGACTGATAAATTTGACTACAAAAGTATAAAATACGTCTCCATAAACAAAGTCACAAGGAAAGGCAAAAAATAAGTAACAAACTGAGAAAAATGTATCTGCAGCTCTTGTTACAAAGGACTAATTTCCGATACTGGAAGAGATGACAGAGATTAAAAGGAAAACATTTAACACCCAATAGAAAAATGGGGATGGCACTAACTGACAGTTCATCAACAGGAGGTACAATGACTCCTAAACATCCAAAGAGGTGCTCAATACTGCCCATCAGGAGACAGATACAAGCGAAGCCCCAGATACTCCCCCTCTTCTTACCTATCAGGGTGCTGAGATGGTGGGAGCTGGCACGCCCACTCTTTATTGATAGAAGTACATACTGCCACCAGCTCTGCAGAGGACAGCCTGGCAATGACTACTCAAATGACAGACCTGTGTATCCTTTGAACTCACAATGCAATTTGGGGGAACTATCCTGCAGACTACACCCGCACACCTACAAAATGGGATGTGAACTTGCTCACGCAGTGTGGCGAATGCCTCAAAACAACTCATGCTCTTCTAGGCTTTGTTACAAACACTTAACAGACCCTCACACCACAGACTCCTATGAAGAAGGAGCTGAACGGGTTCTTTCTGAACTGAGAATGGAAATCTCTGGGGGATGGCACTGAGTGAGAAAAGCGAGCTCCCAAGCAGGACACTCAGTCTGGAGGCCAAGTTTCACGTGCATGCAGGTCTGCCTGGATCTCATATGCTCTAGGTGGGCACCTGAGGATGCAGGACCAGCATTCTGTGGGAGCAGAAAGCTGGGTACCTGGAGGGCAAGGACTCAGAGAACTTTCCTTGGAAAGGGACTTAAATGCCCTGGATTGTGAAACATATGGTGTGTTTACCTAAAAATTAAAAACAGAAATCTGTAGCAAACTTGGAAATGGCAGCCACAAATTCTACCTTTCTTCAAGTTCCCGGGGCAGGACAGGGACTCCACCCAGACTCCACAGCCCAGCTGGATGGAGAACTCTCCCTGATAAACAGTGTGACAGACCTGGTATGGCTTAAAAGACAGCAGAGACGCATTCTAACAACAGCAGACCCGGGGTTGTAATCATGCCTGGAGGCCCCCCAGGTTCCTGCCATAAAGTCGCTCTGTCCACTCTCCCACAGCTGACCATTTAGCACCACCCTGGGTGGATGGGGCAGACACCAGCTGCCACCCATCCTCCTCTTGCAACCCAGGAGAGTTTATCCCACTGCCAGGATGAAAACCCCAAGTTCAAGGCAGGAGAATGGGAGTCCTTTGCCAGGGCAGGAAAGAGGGAGGGACTGGGTGTCCTGTGCAGGCTCCTGGGAAAGGTTTTCCTCCTGGACCAAAAAAGACAGGATGAGGGCAGGGTGTGTGCAGGATGGGGGAGCAGGAATAGCATGGAAAAGCCTCTGAGGTGGGGGAGACCTTGGGGTGACAACAGTTAGCAGTAGCTGCAGAGAAGTCCTCGGAGACTCCCATGGGGACCAGACTGCTCCTTGATACAGATGAGCCCTTGGCCAACCTGGGGCCCCGCACTAACTACCAGGGCCCCAGGGAGAGGTCCAGGCCCAGGGGGTGGGGCACACCACACCCTGCTCTCAGGCAGAAGCCGTGCAAGCACTCTGGCCCTACTTCCTCTTCCTGTGTCCCCTCCCTCAGCCCTCCAGTTCCTCCCCCTGTGCCTCCTGGGTGGGCCTCGCAGGCAGGGAACCAGTCCCTAAGGTGCATGGGTGTCGGTGCACCATTCAGGACTGCACCCACCCCAAGAGGCACGTGGGGGGTCAGGATGAACCATCTGTAAGATGAGGCCTGAGGTCAAATGTCAGAATGGCCTCACCCAACTCACAGGAGGGGATGGCATGTCAGGATTGCCTCCCTCCCCACCATGGACCAGGCTTGCCTATGGCCAGCCGCCCATGCTGACCTTGGCCACTAACATCTGGGGTAACAGCAGGAGAGGAACCCTGGAAGCCACCGCCCATCATCCAGACAGCCTGGGGAGCCCCACCTGCCCCAGCGCGACCACCTTTCCCACAGAACCACAAGGCCCCCTTTGGCTCCTCAGGGTAGGGCCGGCAGACCCCCAACCCTGGGCAAGGGCGTCCCTGTTGGCACCCACCATGTGGAAGGAGCCAGGCAGCTCTCTTCCCTGAGAGGCTAGCCTGTCTGTCTGCAAGGCCTGAGCGCCCAGAAGCTGCACCCTCAAAACCTGAGCCTGGGCTATGCCTCCAGGCCTGGTGCCTACAGCCAGCCTATTCCAGGGACAAGAAGTAGGCCGTTTCCCTTAGAGAAAACCAGTCACAAGGCTCGAACAGAACAGAGCCAAATGGTGGACTTTTCAGAGCTGACTTCATAACACAAGTAAATCAGAATAAAAACAAGTAAGCCATTTTACTATCATCTGAAAATGCTTTTTGGTTTTTGAGGGAGCAGATGCAAAAAAAAAAAAAAAATCCTGTCACTGACCTACTTCTGCTACGACAGTTGGGAGACTCAGAGGACCTACCCAAGATCCTCAGGAAGGAGCCCAGGTTACCAGACTCACCAGTGTCTGGCCAGCCTCGGTCACATGGGGTAGTTACACCCGATTCTGTTTGCTGGAGCAGAAGCCATAGCAGGAATTCAGAGGCACTGCCCTGCTGCAAGCCTGGGTGCTAGTCAGCACATCAGGCTGCACACACGGAGGGGGAGGCCACCCGTTGACCTCCCACCCCCCACTCTCCTGTCCTTCTTCCTCCCTGAAGATATACATGCTGTCTGGGGAGAAGTGCCCTCCTGGGAGCCTTCCAGATCCAGGGACAAAAGCTAGCCCTTCTCTGCACACCCTGCCTGGCCCTCTGCCTTTCTCTGGCCCATCCTGGAGCAGGTTTCCAAGGGACCTGGGCCAAGAAGGAGAGCAGAAGCCACTCTGCAGCCCCCACTCCCGGCAGTGTCCTCAGAAGCCTTGGGCTGGGGTGCCCCCCTTCCTCTATGGCTGGGCAAGGGACTGACGCTGAGGATGGCCAGTGAAAGCTGCCCCAAGGTGGCGCTCCTTGGAGTCACCCCCCAAGCTCACCACAGCCAGGATTCATGTGTTGGGTGGGGTGGGTGGGTATGGAGCCAGCCCAGTTATCTCTGATGCTCTCACAAACCACAGACGGGTCCACTCACACACTTCCGTCCCCACCGGCTAACCAGGAACACAGACCCCCGAGCAGTCAAGGCCCACTGTCCAGTGCACGGGGAGACGTATATGCCCCAGAGCTGTCACTGTGAGGAGGACCCACTGCTATCTGGGGTGACCTTATCCTGCCATCACTATGGTTTTCAGCTGCACTGCTTTCTACAGTCAGAATGCAACACGATGGTGATGTACACACAAATTTACACTTATCTACACGTGTGTATGCGCTCAGCCGCTCAGTCGTGTCTGACTCTTCGCCACTCTATGGACTGTAGCCAGCCAGGCTCCTCTGTCCATGAAATTCTCCAGGTTAGAATACTGGAGTAGGTTGCCATTTACTCCTCCAGGGGATCTTCCTGACCCCAAGGATCCAACCCAGTTCTGCATTTCCTGTATTGCAGGCAGATTCTTAACCCTCTGAATCATGGGGGATCAACAAACTTAACAGATATTTCAGACTTGGGCCTGTCTCCCGTGGAAGCCAGCACTCAGGCCTCTGCCGAGGGAGTAGTACTCACCGACACGCGTGGGTGCACATGCCTGTGAAGGTCAGAAGGACTACACACCAGGCATTTCAGAAAGGTCTTTTTCCTGCTTTTGCTAAGGGGTACAAAACACATTTGAAAATTTCTGTACCCAAGGTCCCCTTTCTAACAGCGAGAATAAAATACCAATGGTTCCTGCCAGCAGGTGGCCAGCAGCCACTCCAGACAAGGGCTTGAGTCCATCTCTGTGTGTTACATACACACACTCGACTCACATCCCCGTACTTTTCCTGAAGGGGCAGGCTGGGTGAGGTGTGTCACCTCCCCTGCTCCCCCAATGCTTCCAGAGCCCAGCCTGCTCCACACAGGGGATCTCCTCCAGGGGACGTAGTGCCATGAACAGCTCATGTGAGATGAACCCCAAGAACAGATGATTCCATCTCTTTCCTCTCTGTTCTCGTGGTCATGTCACTAACCTCCTCCAAAGGGAGCCCACCAGTGTCTTCCCTGAGCTGAGGGGAGCAGCTCCGTCAAGGCCCAGCCCTCTCCCCTGCCGTCTCAGAAGGAGAATCCGCCCACATTAGGAGCAGTGTGCCGGCAACAGCCTGCCTGGGACTCTGTGATTGGTGGGACCCCAGCCCGGACAGCCCAGGAATCACATTTCAGTCAGTTTCACTGGAGATCTCCTCAAACACCCCAGAAAGGTGAGGACACGTGTTTAGGATCCACAAGTAAAGACTCAGCTTTACTCACTTGATAAAAATATTCTTCATGTAGGGCTAATCAAAAGTAAAGTAGGACTGGGGCTTCCCTGGTAGTCCAGTGGTTAAGAGTCTGCCTGCCAATACAGGGGACACATGTTCAATCCCGGGTCCAGGAAGATCCCACATGCTGTGGTGCAACTAAGCCTGTGAGTCACTACTGCTGAGCTCGTGTGCTTAGAACCTGTGCTCCACAACAAAAGAAGCTTCCGCTTGCCGCAACTAGAGAAAACTCACTCGCAGCAATGAAGACCCAGTGCACCCCCTGAAAGTAAATAAAAAGTAAGCAAAGGGAACTCATATCCAAATTATATAAAGAATGTTAAAATCTCAACAATAAGCGAACACTTGATTGTATAATAATACTGATGAGAGACCCAAACTCAACTATCAAAGATGCACAAATGGCAAATGCTATGTGAAAAGTGCTCAATATCATTTGTCATCAAGGAAACCAAAGGAAAACAAGAGGATGGGACCCTACACAAGTGTGTGTGTGTTCAGTCGTGTCCTACTCTTTGCAACCCCCATGGACTGTAGCCCTCCAGTGTCCTCTGTCCATGGCGATTCTCCAGGCAAGAACATTGGAGTGGGTTGCCATGCCCTCCTCCAGGAGATCTTCCCGCATCTCTTATATCTCCTGCATTGGCAGGTAGGTTCTTTACCACTAGCCCCACCTGGGAAGCCCATACACAAATGAGAGCAGCTAAAATCCAAAAAAACTGACCCTGTTGGTGGAGCAGCTGAAACTTGTTTGCTACTGGTAACAATGCAACGTGGGATGGTCATTTTACAAGATGGCTGGGAGGTTTCTTAAGAAGTTAAACACAGACTCATTAGACAAGGCAGCAGTCCCACTCCTAGGGCATTCATCAAGGGAATTCACCATCAGCCAACACTGGCAGTCAGCACTTTCAGTGGGTGAGGGGGTTAACATGAGCTGCATCCACACAGTGGAGCACAATTCAGTCACAAAACAGAACTGCTGGTTAAGTGGATGCATCTGAAATGCAACTTGCTACAAAGCAGAAGCTAGACCCCTAAGTCTATACATTGTATGATTACTCATATGACATTCCCCCAAAGGCAACACTGTAAGGACAGAAAATGTACCAGGGGTTGGAGGGCTGTGGCCAACCACAGAGTGGAATTTTTAGGGCGATGGAACTTTTCTGCCTGGTACTGGGAGGGTGGTTACAGACTCTCCGCTTTGCCAAAACCTATAGACTGGACTTCAATAAGAATGTACTGGAATGTTTGTAAATGTTTAGCCTGGAGAGAAGGCTGGAGATCAGGATGGGGGCTGGCTGGGACAATAGACACCTGCCATATTACAAACATGACATGGTATCTGGGTGGGTGGGGAGATAGGGACAAGGAAAGAGGCCGCACTTCAGAAGAGCTCCAGTCTCTTAGAGGAGAATCCAGGGCAGACCATCCCAAAGTGCTTCACATGTGCTCCAGGGCTGAACAAACAGGTGGACGCAAGGCAGGGGAGGGAGCCTGGGTCTTGCTGTCAAAGAGGCAATAGCCTCTGGACCAGGGGAGGCAGTGAGTCCTTCCTGGGGGATGGGGGAGGATACCCCCAAATCTGAGATGGTGTGAACTCATGCTCAGTCCTGTGTTCATACAGAGAGCTAAGTGAGTAAAGACTGTTGGCGAGGACACATCCTGGCTCTGTCCACCAGGAAGAGCAAGAAGCAGTGACACCCCCAGGAAAAAGGAACACCTGTGGCACCTAGATCTTGGTCTCTAAATACCACTTTACAACAAACATAAATGGGGATCCTTGGAGACATGGCTCACTCTGGGACTGGAGTGATAAACATACAAGATGAGCCAGAAGCAGCTTGTAATGCCAGACAGTGAAGAAGTGCACAGAAGTCAGCATGACAGGGGCAAGGGACCCAGAAGCCAACCTGACCTGGCCCTGGCCAAGGCTGGAATGTTTGAGTAACAAAGTACATACCAGCTGTCGCTCTCCTACCAATATAAAGTGATTAGAAGAGCCCTTCTAGGAAACGGCAGCCCACTCTGGTATTCTTGCTTGGTAAATCCCATGGACAGAGTCTGAGCCTGGTGGGCTACAATCCATGGGGTTGCAAACAGTCAGACATGAGTGACTGAGCACAGAAGAGCACTTCTCCTCTATGGAGTTTTTCCCGCAAAGCCATAAACCCAGTCTCACTCCAAGAAAAACATCAGACAAATGCAAACTGAGGGACATTCTACACAATCCCTGGCCACCACCCCTTACAATGGTCAAGGTCAAGGGAAACAAGGAAAGTCTGGGAACCTGTCCCAGTCGAGAGAAGCCCAGGAGAGCTGACTACTATAGTAGTTAGACGGTGAATTACAGAAAACTCTGCAGTCACATTGTGGGATCATGACAGCAGTGACTTCTTTCTAACTTTTTATTCTGTGTTAGACTATGGCTGGTTAACAACGTTATGATAGTTTCAGGTGGACAGCAAAGGGACTCAGCCATACATATACATGTATCCATTCTCACCCCCAAATTCCCCTCTCATCCAGGCTACCTGGCTTATTTCTGAGAAGTCAGTCAGTACTTCTTAGATAGTGCAAAGGGTTAATACAGCCCCACTTGTTGGGGAATAAAGTAAATGCTGGTGAAAATGAGAGATTTCCAAGGTTCCTCAAATGTGTTAGGAGGACTGGCTCACACAGTGGCTACCTTTGCCAGCCAGATACTTCTCTGCTGAAAGCTTGCCCATTCCAAGGATGAATGTGCAGGAACTGCCCAGTGGTGACTGTGGCAGAAACAGCCAAGTGCCCAATATCCCAGCACCTGCTATCTGGGTCTTCTTTTCTCTAGATGACATGACTTTAGCTTCTGCAGCAACAATGCACCAGGGGAAAATGTTTCCTGCCTGACTCCCTTGCAGCTACAATGGGCTTTGGGAACTGATTCTGCCCAATTTGTTGTAGTTGTTCGGTCACTAAGTCATGTCCATCTCTTTGTGACCCCATCAACTGCAGCAGGCCAGGCTTCCCTGTCTTTCACTATCTCCCTGAGTTTGCTCAAACTCATGTCCATTGAGTTAGTTATGCCATTCAACCATCTCATTCTCTGTCACCTCCTTCTCCTCCTGCCCTCAATCTTTCCTAGCATCAGGATCTTTTCCAATGAGTTGGCTGCTTGCATCAGGTGGCCAAGGTATTGGAGCTTCAGCTTCAGCATCAGTCCTTCCAATGAATATTCAGGGCTGATTTCTGGTGACTGAGTTCTAGATAAACCACTGGGTGCATTTTCATGATAGAGGGGGTATATGCACTCTGCCTTTCATACTTGCCTGGACCATGTCCTCCCTACATGGACTGAGTCCTCCCCACCCACAATGTGGGTTCCAACACTGGAGGACCACCAGGGTTACCCCATCCACCCGGCCTCAGGGGCAGCACTCTCCTCTTCCTGAATGCCTGCCTCCTTGTGCACCCTGAGAAGACTTCTGGCTGGGGCTCTAGCTGTCCCTCCTGGATAACATCTCTGGACAAGAGTAAAAGGAAGGCCCTAGCTGACCAGCTGGACATTATGGCCCAAGGCAGCAGTGGCGCCTGTGAGAGGAAGGGTTGTCCTGCCCAGTGGTGTGGCAGGTACACCCCCAGGCAGCTCCCAGCCTCTGGCCAGAATCACCACTGGCCACCAGACACATGAGAAGAGCCTGTGACGTGCATGGTAGGCCAGAGGAAAAAGGCAGCCTGGGGGATGCAGACGTGAGAAGAAGCAACTCCCAGAGCTGTCACTGGTGCTCAGAGGTAAGATACGACATCTGTGAAGCAAAACCAGGATGCTCCTTAAAGAGAAGAGACCCAGAAACTGAGTCTGAAAGCAAAGACACACATTACGGGGATATGGCAGAGATTAAAATCCAGTCTCAGAGTGCCAGAGAACATGGAGACAGCACCACAGACAAAGAGCAAAAAGTGAGAAAATGGATGACAAGAGGGCAAAGGTAAGAAAATGAAAGGATCCAGGTATGGAGCCCAGAGAGCAGGAGGACACAGGGGTGGGTTGTCACCCGGGGTGGGCAAGAGTGAGGCCAAGTTCAGAAACAGAGCCTATTGTCAGGGTGGTGGGGAGGAGAGTGAACCAGGTGCACCCTCCCTGCATAGAGACCCCTGACAGAAACCATACCCACAGTTCCAAGGACAGGGGAACGTATCAGGTGCCAGGAGTCGAGTGGCCACAGCCTTGCCAGCAACCACAGCAAAGGCTCAAGACTGCAAAGCAAGGCCCCCGAACTCCAAGCTGACTAGGAGACCCAGGACCAGACATCCAGCCCAGAGGACTCAGGTACGAGGCCAGGAGCAAAACACTGCAGATACACGAGTCTCCAGAAACAGCCTCCTGTGCCTTTCTAGGCTCCACTGAGGAGCAGCGGCTCCAAGAAACAGGGCCTAGATGGCAGCAGGTCCCAGGACAGCAGCACCACCAGTCCAGGGCCTCAGGGAGCTGGAGAGGAGTCCCCTAGAGGACAGGCTGCACGTCCCACCCTGTGGGGAGGGCCACGTGGCCAGGGGCGAGGGTTCAAGGCAGTAATATCAGTGCTGAGAAAACCAGGCAGAAGGGCAACTTTTAGTTCTCAGGAAAAGAAACGTGAGCAACACCTGGGATGCCTGCAGCATCTCTTACTCCTGAGCACCTCTGAAGGTGAGTGGGATAACACCCCAAACTGCTACTGGCCAGGGGGCAAGGTGGTCACCACCAAAGAGGCCACATGGCTGCATCTGGATGGGTCACAGCCAGAACGTGGATGAGGGCCTCGGGTCCTGCCCACCGCCACGTCCCCACCCAAGTGACTCTGATAATACTGGAGGGACAAGTCCAGCATTCTTGGCAGCCCAGCCTTTCCTCGGAGAGTTGCTGTGCTAGCCTCATCACCCATCTGCAAAAGCCATGGAGGGCACCAGGTGGGTGGGCGCGGTGCTTGCCCCACCCTACCATAGAACATCCCCCACCAGCCTGCATCACCCCACGAGCTCTCGGCTATTGCAGTCATTGCTCCTGATTTCTGTAAAACTCTATGTCCAGAGCAGCTCTGACAGTGTGCTTGTCTTGGGAGCTGCTTGCTCCTCTCACGCAGCTCTGTCAATGGGTGTGGGGTGGGGGCTCCCCACTCCCCCAGCTCCGTGGCCACCAGAGGATGGGGGGCTTTGGGCTTCTGTGTCTTTATTCCATCTTACCAAGCACTACTCAAGGCCAAGACACGCAGACTCTGGTCTCCAAATCGGGGCCCTGACATGTTAGGGGATGCCTGGAGGCCCTGCAGAGAATCAAGGGCTGAAGGCTGTGCTCTTTCTTCCAGCAGGCCTGGCTCAGAGGCCAACCTGCCCACTGGACCTCGACCCTCCTCCAATGCCTGAGGCCCACTTGCCACACCTTAGGCTTGGGCTTTGGTTTGCGGCTCCAGGTCCGCCCTATGGAGGCCAGGGTGGCGGCCTGTAGGCTGGGCGGGAGCCCTGGCGCTGGGGCGGGGGTTGAGCCTTCCCTGCCAAGCGCCACATAGGCCCCTGGACTGTGCGAGTCCCCTTAGCCCGGAAGTGGGGAGTGCTATGGAGTTGCTGTCTCCAGGGGTCCAAGAGCCAGGTCGGGCCATGGGGGAGGGGGACTTCCCAGAAAGAGCCTGGTTTCTGTTTAAAAGGAGAAACAGACTCAGAAGAATCCTCCTCCTCTTCCTCACATCCAAGCCCTGTGGGTGCAGGATCCCCACCAAGAGGACCTGAGGGTCCTGCTGCAGGCCCCAGCCACCCCCGCTTGCGGCCAGATGGCTGTGGGAACTCTGGCCGCAGACACCGCCCCCCTTTTAGGCGCTATTCTTGGTGTGTGTCTCCCTTTGGGGGAGGATGAGGGTGGAAATGATCAGAAGCTAAAATTAGCAAATGGCAAACAATTGAGGCCAGGGAACTGAGGTCGGCTGAGGATAACAGTTTGTTTTCTGTGGCCCTGAGGTGGTTTGAGCAATAAAGGGAATTGAAAATGAAAATAAATCTGGACGCCACCCAAGCCCTGCTGGGACCAGCCAGACAGGGGGCACCCGGGGGTGGGCGGCCAGATGGCAGGGCCCAGCCTGGCCCCTCCTGGGGCTCCCCTCCTCCCACCCACGGGGACTTCCTGCTGCTGCTGCCCTGCGAGCTGGCCTTCTCTCCCACGGCCGCAGGGACGGCCTCCCCTGGCACTAGCCTCGCTGACTTCTGCTCCAGGGAGGGCTGGTATAAACCCCCATGACTGTGCCCCTGAAGCCAGGCCTACGAGCCCCTGCCCTGGTTCCATGGGGAGTGGCGGTGACACACCAGGAAACCAGGCCCAAGGGTCTGTGACATGCTGGGTCACACGGTTGGGCGGGCAGAGGCCCTGAGCACACAGGCATGGCTGGGAGGTGGGCGCTGTGACTCCTGAC
Source organism: Nanger dama (assembly GCA_917880005.1). NCBI lineage: Eukaryota > Metazoa > Chordata > Mammalia > Artiodactyla > Bovidae > Nanger > Nanger dama. The sequence continues at coordinate 2,561,462 of CAKJTW010000108.1, read as the reverse complement.
TGCCCTGAGAGGGGCCAGCTGCACAATGGCTAGAGACAGAGAAGGGAGGGGGCCAGGTCTTGTTGCTGCTTGGCGGTCAAGGAGCTCTGCTCCCCTAGAGGCCACACCCAGTGCTCCTGGGAAGGGGGGAAACAAAGCCCCCCTTTGCTCCTAAGGGTGCTCGGCTTGGCCTGGAACACAGAGGCCATGGGGTGGCTGTGGCCCCAAGGATGGGACGCCCATTCCCAAGTCAGAGCAGCTGCTGGAGGCCCTTCCCCGGGGGGCCAGCCCAGGGCCATGAGCTTGAGGCACCACAAGTGACTCCACCACCACACGTGTGCACATTTCAGTCCTCGAAGCTGCTACAGGGCGAGCACTGGCCCATACCTAGCCAGGCTGGCCTAGACCACAGTCGCCCAGCACTGACCTCAGTGCCATTTACATCTCCAGAAACTCTGACCAGGGCTCAGCTGGCCGCCATCCGGGCCACCAGGTCCATGTGTACAGAACAGGGAACCCGGGTAATTTGAGGAGTGGAACTGGAGTCCAGGTGGAGGGTCTCCTGTGGAGACCAATGTTGAGAAGAGATGGAGAGCTGTGGGTGTGGCCTGAGCCAATGATGAACACAGCTTCCATGGCTGCTTCCCAGGGCCAGGAGATCTCAGCATCTGAGGTCTCACGCCCTTTAGCCCTGAGGGCCCAGAGGTACAGCAGAGCAGTCTAAGGGGCCTGGGGTAAAAAGCAAGTCTGGGGCCTTCCCTACCAGCCAGCTCAGCTCACTGCAAAGACCTTGGACATCTAAGAGCACCCTTCTTCCTGCAAGGGTGCTGGGCTAGTACTCTCATGCATCACTGGTAGTGTCACTCATTCTTCCTTTCTAGAAGGCAATCTGCCCCTAAGTGAGCATTCCTGTACTTGCTCCCAGGATGATAACCAGAACAAGCCCACCATGGGTGACAGTCACAGGCTTTCCAGGAAAGCAAGTCCCTGGAGGTATCACAGCCCCCAACCCAGGGCCTAGTAAGGACACCAGGAACGAACAGACGAGGATGTGCAGGGCAACCATGAGAAGCCAGGTCCAGGGGCCTGCTGCCACTTTGGAGACGTGACCACCACAGAATGTCACAGTGGGAAAGGGCCAAACGTAAAATGACTGTGTGGGATGATCCCACATTTCATGTTAAAATAGATACAGGCAGACGTGTTAACACAGTGTCTTGTGGGAGGTGGGATTAAAGTTACTGCTTTTCCTTTTAATGCTTTTCCATTTCCCAAATCCTCTTTCATGAACACACTTGGCTTTTATAATCAGAAATAAAAACAAGTGCAATGCGCTAAAATCACAGTTTCCAGTAAACCTACTTCTTATAAGAAACAGGAACACATCTGACCTGGTCCCAGAGCACTACCAGCAAGTCACAAATGGGTGGAGCACACATTCTCCAAATGTTGATAGGACCCGACTCAGAAGCTGCCCTCCGGTCCACGGATGGTGGATCTGGGTCATCTGAAAAGACAAGTCTTTCCGGGAGATGCTGTGGAGTTCTCCACTTGGCTGTCCACCATCCCCAGTTTTGGAGAAGAGACCTAAAGGTGAGGACAGAGCCAGACAACTGCTCTGAAGAGGTAAAATTGGGTGTCACATAATCTCTTTTTGAGTTTTCTAAATTTTCCAAAATTGTTTGCAGTTAGTATATCATTTTCAATAAAAATGTGTGTCTGCACATGCATGTTCGCATGCCACACATGGCCCTCCTCTTCTCAGAGAGCACCAGGCTGGGCTTGCACAGCCAGACCTGGGGCTCTGCCAAGTCAGAAGTGATAGAAGGGGCTGCCGGCTGCTCTGTATATGTCCATCGTGTCCTTGTCTCTTTTCCAGACTGGACTCTTCCGTGGGTAGCCTGACATCCTGCCACGTCCTGTGCATCTTCCACTTTCCTCCATCAGCAGGAAACCTAGGGTTCGGGTCCTGTCTTCAGAAATAGAAGAAGGGCACCCAGAAAGAGCAGGAAGAAGCTGCCAGAGCCTTTCCTCCTCCTGTGCATTCTTTCAAAGATACCCTTGGAGGGGAGGGGGTATGCGTGCAGCCCTGGGGCCCTGTTCTGGGGGACACGAAGGACATCGGTGACACCCACTTTTCCTTTCTTCTTCCCTGGCCTCCAGAGTCACCCACCCCTTCCCTCAGGGCCCCTGTTCACTCTGCTGATGAATACCCCCACAAGACTCCCCATTCCCACCACCCTTTCTTGGCTCCTGGATGCCCACACCCTGAGCCTGGCTCTCATCACCAAGGCAACGCCCCTCTGGCCCAGACTTGCCTCTAGACTACCCCCCAGAGATGGGGCAGTGCCTCTCTGCTCCCACACCCCCACAGTCCAAACTCAATCCCCCTACCCCCACCTTATTGGAGACTGGTTCACAGCTTTGGAAAGACCCGCCTTTCCCCTCTCTCCACCCACAAGCGCCAGGAAGTGCACGTCCCAAACCACTGTCAGCCCAGCAAGGTCTAGGCACAGGGGCCAGTGCCCGTGACCTTGGCCTCCCAGGTGGTCCCCAGGGTGGGCTGCAGGAGCCTTCTCCTCAGGAGCCTTGGTGCCACCAGTGGAGCTCCATGGGGGTGCCTGGGATGCTGGGGAAGGGGGACACCAAACCCCAGCTCCATGCCTCCCTGGCCGGTTTCTCAGCCTCCAAGTTAGCATACCTACTGAGCACGGTGCCTGTCACAGATGCCCCAGGTCAGCGGTGATCATGATGGGAGGCTCCAACCCAACCCCGCCCGGGGTCTCAGTGTGGCCTCGTGGTGGTGACACCCCAGCCAGGCAGCTGGTGCCCAGCAGGGACATCAGCCCCACTCAGCTTCCCCCACTTTCCAGACTCCATCCACTCCTCCCCCTCCCCAGTGCCTCCTTTCACCCCCAAGGGTCCTGTCACCACACACCTGCACAGGGCTCCATGGTCCAGAAGGGAGGAAGTTAGGGGGTGAAGGCCCTCCCTCACCAGTGGGAGCTGGAGCTTTCGCGGCACTCAGGACAGCAAAGACCCCCCTGCCCTGGCACCGTCCTGTGGGGCAACCCCACACATGTGGCTTTACACTTGGGTCCATGTGTGTCACTGGCCAGGCCAGCCCCTATCTTTAGCCCTGTTGCCTTGACCTTGGCTACAGTGTGGCTAGGCCCCCACTGCCCGAGGATGTGGGACCTCATATGACTCCTGGCCGGCCCACCCTGCTCCTTGGTGTGGTTGGGTTCTCAGTGCTGCCTCCTCCAGACCCATCACCCTAGCCAAGTCTGTGAAGGCCTGGGAGGACGCAGATCCCCAGCACAGAAGCATCTTCCCAAGACCACAGGCCCCAGTCCCCAGGCTGGCCCCAAGGATGGGTGCACCCCACTCATTCCCTCGGGTGTTGGAGCCTGTCATCTGGTGCCCGCCGTGTGGGGGCAGGAGCCTGCCCAGCGTTGGGGAGGCTGGCACTGTCCTCCAGGGGTGCGGAGTGCTCCTGGCTGCAGTGCCCTCAACACCCCCACCCCTGCCCTGCCAGCTATCCTTCAGGCTTTTTTCTGTCCTGGAATCCCCTGAGATATTGTTGACAGAAAGGTTCTGCTGCTTTTAGGGGAAAAAAATCCATCAACCTCTGAACCAGAATTCATTCTCCACATTCTTAGGACAGATCCTGTGATGACCAGGTTTGGCCCCAGGGAGGGTTAGGATGACAGCCCAGGCCTCCCTGAGCTCTCCCCTGCCGACCTCTAGAAACAGGTCCCCCAGCCTAGGCCCCTGAGTGCGGGGTGACTCCCCACAAGCTAGGCCCACGTCGGTGGAGCAAGGGTAGGCCACCCCAACAGCCAAGCTGTTGTCAGTTCCCAGTGCCCTGGCACCCCTGGCTGGACTCAGGGACACGTTCTGACCCCAGTCTGATAACAGGGGTGAGGGCGGTGATGAAGATGCTCAGGAGACCATTCTGCTGACCCCCAGCCCTGCCACAGGTGTGAGAGTGGGGACCAGAGGTCAGCACAGACTGGTCCCGTATGCAGAGGAGGGAGGGAGTGAGGCCAGCCTCCAGACAGAAGTGATAGGCTCCAGGCATAGTGGGCTGGGCCCCTCCCCCCCTCCCCCTCCCCCCCCTCCCCGAGGGATGAATGACTCCAGCCTCCAGGGAGACGGAAAAGCAGACACCTCCCTCGTTCCCAAGTGATTCAGGAACTGGGACCAGGAGACAGCAGGCCCGGCCTGGGAGCCAAGGCGCCCTCTGGCCACCTGACCCAGGGTTTGCAAGACTCCATCTTCCATGGGGTTCACAGGGCCACCATCTGAGCCTGCAAACCAGAGTGTGTCCCAGGACCTAGCTGTCCAGCTCCCAGAAGCTCTGGACTGTGTGAGCAGTAAACAGTTCTCAGTCATTTCCTGTGCTGAGAAATCGTACCGTAACACAAGAAACCTGGTTGGCATCACTGTGGCCCAGGGTGCTGCTGATGCAAGGAGCGTCCCGCTGTGGGCCCCGCAGAAGGCTGGACTCCACTTGGCCTCCTCACCATCTCCAAGCAGGTGAGCATCCTGAGGGCGGAGGCAGGGGCAGGGCTGCGCAGGTACAGGGCTGCTGGAGGCATCTGCTCAGGGACCTCACACACCGACGGCCTGGTCACTCAGTGTCCTCCTCTGTCCAGCGACCCTGTGGAACAGCCCCTGCCCCACCTGGATGCCCACAAATGTCCTCTGAAACAACCAGATGCAGGACAGGAAGGACGGCCACACAGGTGCCCAGGTGTGACTCAGCACAGAGGTGCTCCTTCCACGTGGCCCCTCAGACTGCACAGGAAGCACCTCGATGCCAAATGCACTGAGGCGAGGGTCAGAGCCTCGAGGAGAAGGACAGAACTGTGGTTCCGCAGCTGACGAGCTGGCCTCAACAAGGCTCCCACACTTCCCTCTAGGACACAGCTCTCGAATCTGCAAACAGAGAACTGCAGCCCCAAAAGAGAGAGAAGTGGAGAAAATCCCCAGATGGCCCAGAGTCCATGAGAACAGTCACCCCGGAAAACACCCGGGTGCTGCTCAGACACAGGGCTCAGGAAGCCCATGGACCTGAGGGTGCTCCCCTGGCCATGGGGACAGAGCCCCTTCACCTGAAGGGGCCACGGCCACTGCCAACGAGACCTCTGTCCTTCCGACTGAAGAGGCTGCGGTTTACAAAGGGGCCTCCCGAGGTGAGCCCCTCTCCCCAACACAGCCGGCTTCTGGAAGCCCCACCCAGAGGGCCCATCCATCCAGGGGGAGTGCCCTGGCAGGCCTGGCACTGCTGCTCATCACCATGAGATGGTCAAGACCAGTGATACCCAGTGGTGAGGAGGTGGAGGATGCCACCCCTGCTCCTACTCCTGGCCTGGGCATGTTCAGAGCTGCTCTGAGGACAGGGACCTGGGCTTCTACCTCAAGGCTCCAGTTCGGGGGCTCCTTTCTTACAGTGTGTGGTCAGGGCTGAGTGCCTGGTAACCAGTAACCAGTGAGGCTCACCTGCGAGGGTGCCACTCCCCAGCCTGAGCACAGACTCCGGGCAGCACATCTCCATAGCAACAGGATCTCTACTGCCTTTCTGCAGCCCAAAATGGATGGAGGGGCCCTTGACAGACCTGAGCTGAGGTTGGGACACAGCTCACCCACACAATGAGCCATGGGGTGGTTCTGGGAGGCCCTGATGCACGAGCTGGAACCTACTTCAAAAAGTCATTCTAAGTCATCTGTTTCTCCCCAAAAGAGAAGTCAGCAAAAATGTCTGTTAATTCAGGTGCCCAAGAGCAATGCAGCAGTGGGGGAATCCTGCTCTCATGGGGCAGACACACACACATATAGACACATGCACTCGTGGACACATACACACTTGTAGATACACACACACTAGTAGACACCCGTAGACACACACGCACTCGTACACACACTTGTAGACACACACAAACTCACAGACACACACACACCCCAACACCACATGCCTTGTGCATGTTCTCAGGGCCGCTCTCATGGCCCAATCTGCTGCCCAGTTGAGAACGTGGAGCCAGGCTCCATCTGTTCTCCCTCCCAGGCCAACACCATACCGCACTTTGCATCCGTTAAAACGACAGCACATAATCAGACAAAAAGCCCTTCCTCTGATGAAAACAAAGTGTTGAGAGGCTCTTGACCGAGGTTACTAAGACACAGGGCATGTGCAGTCAAGCTTCTGTGGGGCTGGGACCAGAGATATGGCAACAACATGGCTCCAAGTCCACAGCCCAGATGGTCAAGACTTACAGACGGCAGGACCCCCAACACACTGTCCCTGCAACCCCAACAGCCGCTTCCTCAGGGAGCTGCTTCTCATTCAGGAAAACCAGGGGTGGGGAGCCCACGAGGCAGCCCTGTCTTGTGCTGAGGGAAGGGAGCCAAAAGGCCTGCATACCCACTACAAAGACTGGCCCTGGACACAGGCTTGGCCCAACTCTGTAGATGGCCATGTGGGTCTGCTCTATGCGTGATAAAACCAACAAGGTCAGCTTCCTTGCACACTCACCTTGCACCTCCTCAGTGGGAGTGGATGGAGTAGGGCAGTGCCAGGTAAAGGGAGAGGCCTGTAGGAGAGCCTATCACTGAGTGTCACCCAGCGAGGTGCCCCCTCCTGGCTAGACCCTGTCGAGCCCAAGGATACCCAGCCCAGCCACCTCTGAGAGCAGCAAGGTTTAAGAGCAAACACCAAAGTACACCTTGTATCCAAGGTGTACACGAGCTCCTATCTTGGCCTCCCAGGAGAGTCTGGCATCTGGGGGTGGGGGGAAAGGCACTGTTTGGGCTTAGACAGACTTCTGGATGCATGTTTTGGGGCTCTGAACACCCTGAGATGAGAGAGGTATCTCCCCAATCTCTCCAGAGAGCTTCATCAACCTCAAAGTCAACACAGTCCTTGGGCGGCGCTGAAGTAAGCACTTGCGGGCCAGAACCCTGCCATCGCACCCCCTGCCCCTTTCCCGGCCGTGCCAGGCCTCTCCACAGTTTAAAACAAAAAGCCTATGAATCATGGGAAGAAACATGCCTCCTATAAAAGGAATATAAATGTTTATTATTAAATTTTAGGAACCAGGTCAGACATCTTGGTATCTTAGTCACTCCAGCTAATTAAAGGGAAAAAAAAAAAAATCAAAATAGAAGCTCATCCCAGAAACTTGAGACAATGAGAGCTTCTCTCACCACAAGCACTGAGCCCTGGCTCAGTCAGTTGCCAAGGCAACCCAGTGTTTACCTCTCCCTCGCTGTGTAGGAGGATGCTGACCATTGACTGGGAACAGCTAGGCTGCCACCTCCAACACCTCACAGGAAAGGCCGCCTGGGTGTCCCCAGGGGCCCAGAAGACTGAGGAGGAAGCTACAGCCCCACCCCAGCCCTCTAGCACTCTCCCAGGCCTAGCCAGGCCACAGCACAAAGGAAGGGCTTCTCCAGCATCCTGGGCCTGCTCCCCAGTGCCTCTGTCCAGGACTGGAAACCCTTGAGGACAGCTTGGCAGTGTGTGTAGATCCCTGGTTGGGGGAGAGGAAGGGAAGGAGGAGGTGAAGGAAAGGGAGGAGAAAGAGGAGGTGGAAATGTGAGGACCAGGCTGGACTTGCTGCTTAGCTCAGGTCAGCCACAACCAGACCCCCATACCAGGCTGCCGGCCCAGATCAGGGCAGAACAGCCCAGAACAAGTGACCTACTGGCACCCAGGGAGTCACACTCTCCAGCATGGCTCCAGGATCCCTGCTGCCCCTGCAGCCACTCTGGACACATTGTGCCTTCCCCAGGCTCCTGCAAGGTGATGCTGGGCATGATGACACACTTGCTGCAGCTGGAGCCACCTGGCCAGAGGCCTCCTGACAGGTCTCCTTCCAAAGAAACAACTGCCCTGAGCTTTGGCAGGAGGTGCCACATTCACACACATAAGCATGCACAGCACGTGCACACATGCGTGTCAATGTCTATCTCCCAAGGCCCTGTGCAGAGCTGAACACTTGAGGGGAGGAGCTGAACATGGAAGAACTTAAACAACTGGCTCACAAGTTAGGGAGATGATCAGGGGAAGAGAGATCAATACTGACGATTCTCAAAGGCTCAAGTGAGTGAACTGAAGGCTGATGCCATCTGTTCAAAGCAGGATGCGAACAGGTAACACCCAGTCCAGTGTTCAGGAAGAAGAGCCTATCAAAGAAATCAACCTTGAATATTCATTGGAAGGACTGATGCTGAAAGCTGAAGCTCCAATACTTCGGCCACCTGATGCGAAGAGTCGACCCTGATGCTGGGAAAGACTGAAGGCAGAAGGAGAAGGGGATGAGAGGATGAGATGGCTGGATGGAATCATCAATTCAATGAACATGAGTTGAAGCAAACTCTGGGAGATGGTGAAGGACAGGGAAGCCTGGCGTGCTGCAGTCCAAGGGGTCGCAGAGAGTAAAACATGACTTAGCAACTGAACAACAACAAAGAAGACAAGGCTGAATTTCCTGCAAACCCCAGAGGCCTGATGGTAACTCAGGGCAACCACCTCGATCACCAACACAATAGTTATCACCAACACAACAGCACGACGCCTGTGCACTGAATGCTCAGGCCCCACCGGGAAGAGGGCTCAGAGAAAACACTGAATGACATTTCGTGATCATAAAAGATGGCATCCTGCAAAGTCCCTCAGACTATCCCAGGAATACCCTGGTGCCTTAGGCCAAACAACAAGGCAACGTTATTATTTTTTATTTTTTAGCTGCTCCATGAGGCTTGTAGGATCTTAGTTCCCTGATCTGGGAATCTGCCACCCCTCCAGTGAAGTGCACAGCCATAACCACTGGGCTGCCAGGGAATTCCAAAGGCCACAGGATTTTCAGGCAAGCGGCCCAAAGGGGTTCTCTAGAAAAGACAAGGAAACCTGAGCAACAGCCCTGAGCACCCAGGGCTGCAGAAGCGGGAGTCTCGAGTGGTCCTCCTGACCCTACACTCCCTGTCCCCGGGGACAAAAATGACAACTGATGAACAAACATGGGGAAGTCCTTCCACAGTGGGAACTGGGCGAGACCTCAGTGATGGATGGAGATCTGCCTGAAGCCCGCCTGCCTGCCCCACCGTGCTTATCCCCAGTGGGGAGAGGATCACCCACGACCAGTGGGCAAACCAGAGTGGCCCGAAGTAGGAAGGAGGACAAAGGGCAGAAGTCAGGGAAGCAGGCAGGGCCCCTAAGTGGCCAGACTGCCTATCACTCACCATACAGCTTAGATTAGTATCCATGGCAACTGTGTAATGAATCCACACTTACTATCTCTCTCTAGTGAAAACCTGTAAGGTTTGTTACTATAAGATGCTAACCCCTCAGCTTCCAGACCCTCCCCCATCTCAGATGATCAGCTCAGCCGGCCAAAGGCCCAGGCAAAAACACCACTGTCCGCCAAGGACATGCCTGGGCTTCTCAGGCCCTGGTCGGTCCCTCCTGGAGGCTGAGTGCTGGCGTTTGTGTGCGCCTTTTATGGTTCCTCTTTGTTTCCCAACACTTTCTTGCAAAAACCTCCACTCTTGATCTGCCATTAACTTTAGCTTCTTCCTCTACCCCCTCTCCCCCCTGCACCCCCCCGCCCCCGCCACCCTTGGAGAAGGAAATGGCAACCCACTCTAGTACTCTTACCTAGAGAATCCCATGGAGGGAGGAGCCTGGTAGGCTACAGTCCATAGGGTTGCAAAGAGTCGGACACGACTGAGCGACTTTCCTCTAGCCCTCAAACACTTTATCTTTTTTATTTAGTGAAAGTGTGTTAGTTGCTCAGTTGTGTCCGACTCTGCGACCCCATGGACTGTAGCCTACCAGGCTCATCTGCCGTATTTCCCAGGCGAGAATACTACAGTAGGATGCCATTTCCGTCTCCATTTTTTAAAGTGAGTGATAATATACTAAAAGAGTTAAAAACAAATAAGCTCAGAGAAGGAACGTAAAGGAGAAGGAAGTTCCTGTCCTGCTCCCATAGGAGGACAACGTCCAACTTAACCCAAGGGTGTAAGGAGCCCCGTCCTGGGCCCCAGACCCCCTGCCAGGCTGCCTAGCTGTCACCCTGCTGGGGCCCCCAGGTGGGGGCCAGGAAGCCCCCCAACTCCTAAGCCCCTCCCTCTCCCACACCTGTGCTTCCTTCCAGCTGGCCGTGTCTGCAGGACACGGACCTTGCCAGAAGCTCCTTCCAAGACAGGACCCAGCAAAGGCCAAGCCTCATACACACCGGTGAGTGACCGCCAATTTGGGCCCCAAACTATTTCTTGCAAAGCTCTTTCTCTGGCTCCAGGAGGCAGGCCTATGCTCAGGGACCATGGGCCACCCACCTGTGCAGGACAGGCCACGGCACAGGGACGTTTAATCCAAGGCCTCAAGTCTCAGCACTTTTCCAAACAGGTCACCTTGGGACAGACTGGCTGATGGCCACGGAGGGCGGCCAAGTTCCTGGCTAGCAAGTGTTTTTGCGTGATGAACTTGAGAAAGGAGAACAATCAACAGATCGCTCCCACCCCCACCCCCTCTGCATACAGTAAAAACCTAGAGTGTGGCTCCCCAATCCATGCTGCAAGTTCAGAATTATGTCATGCAGATGCCATACTGGGCTAGGCTGCCCTCACTGTACACACAAGGCCCATGGTGAACAGGGAGGACACCCACCCCATCTGCCTCACTGGGCCAGGCTGCCCCCTACTGCACACACAAGGCCCACGGTGAATGGGGAGGATGCCCTGCCCCACCTGACTCAGTGGGGACACGGAGCAGGTGGAGGACACGGGACAGCCAGGCCACTGGAGGACCAAGGAGTGCTGTCTCCCCTCCAGGGCCCACTCGCCCACTGCAGAGCCTCCTTGCTGGAAAAGGGCTGAGGGCGGGTGTGGGCCCTGACGTGTAAAACAGACAACCGGGACCAGAAGTCATGGGTTCCATAGAAACAGGTTCCATGGAAACATGCTGCAGGCTGAGATACTCAGGCCAGCTACAAGGGACAAAATACCTTGTAAATGGCAGAACTCGGGGTTGGGTGAGGGGTTCTCCTGTCCTACACTAAGTGCCTTATGTTAGATCACTGCCCTCAAAGTAAAAACTCAGAGGTCCAGCCTCCATTGTCTTGGCCCACGGCAGGGACCAAGGCCTCTGAGCCCAGTGCTCGGCTCCAGGGGACTCTGTCCTCTCCAACCGCTTCCAGTCACACAGGAGCAGGTGCTCCTGACTTAACTAACGAGTTTATTCCCATCTTGACAGGACACTGACTTCCAACTTGGGGCTGTGAAAGGAACGGAAAGCAGGCTCAGGAGTGTGGACTTAGATTCAGATTTGGGTTTTTTCTAGATAGTATGTTGAGACCTACTAAGATATTAAGGGTACCATGGGCTGCAGGACCTGCCCACCCAGGTCTGGGAGACCGGTCACTTTGGGCACAGAGCCAGGTGTGGGTGCACTGACTGTAAGAACACACCCACAACCACCTCCTAAACTATGACGAAGACCATCCAGAAACATCTGATTCAACCTAACATTAGGGGACTCCCAAGTTGTCCTCTGACTTTAAAATTAAAGACTTCCAACAACAAACCTGAAAAACCAGCACTGGTCCAGGCAAGGAGGCTGGGGGATGCACAGAAGCCAGGCAGGTGGACCGGGCAGCAGGGGCTGAGTGCAGGTGAGCAGACGGCGCCCCAGCATGGCACCTGGCTCCACGCAGGACCAGCGGGACCCTCTGGCAAGCCATGGTCTCAGAGTGGTACTTATTGTTGAGAGCAGGACATTCCTGTAGAGCGGGGCAGCCTGGCAGATACAGCACCACATGTCCCTCTCTGGGGCACCAGCACTACCTGTGCTGTAGTTTTGACCAAAGATGGTTTACATGGTATTTGATCATGAGAAAAATGATGAGACAAGTGCAGATGGAGGGATTTTTCTGCAAGGCAACTGGCCTGGGTCCTAAAATGCCAATGAACCAAAGACCCAATGATGCGGAGAGGCGGGGTGCTTTCAGACCCAGGGATGCTGAAGAATGAGGACAACCAAATGCAATGTGTGATTAACCACATCCTGGCTCTTTTGTGGGCCACGTGGGGGGGTGACGGTTATCAGGAAACTGAATATGGACTGTATGTTACATAGTAAATAGTATTTTGAGAGGCAAAGAAAGCAGAAAATATAATATTTAGAGAGAGGAGGCAGGAAGGAGGGAAGAAAGACCCCTCACCTGCTCTGCAACCTCCGGCATATTTCTTAACCAGTCTGAGCCTGGCTGTCCTTTACAAAGGAGCAGCAATGGCAATGCCTGTTCCATAGGGTCCTATTGCAAATGGAAGGCCTGGGCCCTGGCGAGCAGTGTGGATATGCTGGACACAACCTAAGAGCTGAGTGTGTCATTCTATAGGTTTTTATTTTGAAAACTCTTTTCACTGCCCTCTTTCAGCCCAAACCAGACACACCTTAACTACGCCCTGAAAGCTCCAGACCTCTGTTGGGAAGATCAGGTGTCACGGGGCACAGGCCCTGGGGATGGTGGGGAGGATGGTATGGCTTCTGCAGACACCCCGGGTTTGTCTACTCTAGTGCTGTGGGGTTTGTGGGGTTTCTCAAGTTATGCATTTAAACACATTACTACTACACGTGAATAAGCCTTTGGTTTCCTTTCTCCCAGGCTTTTAGCCACCAGCAGTGCATCTCACCCTTGCCCTTCTGATGCACTACATCCCGGAGTTAGACAAGCACCGACATTCGAAGTCATGTTGGGGCAGATAGGCCCTGAGAGCCAGGGGTCCCCACGAGCCCCCTTCAATGAGTGGACTTGGCAGCAGCACCTGCTCTGAAGGGGGGACTCTCCCAACCCTGTTGGTTCCAGAGGCCACACACAGACAGGGCCTCTGATTAAGTGAAACCTGGTCCTACCAGCCGCTCACATGGAAGCGGGTGTGTGTGTGTATGTGTGTGTGTGTGTGTGTGCGGGGGCGTTCCAGTCTGCTTTCAGGCAGGGGAGTGGGGAGCAAATAGCTCACATGACACTCCCCCATGAGTGCAGGCTGTGCCGGGCGGCTCACGGGGCATACCTCACTGCAGCGGGGGCTGAGCACCAGCGGGTAAGCCATGTCAGGATAGCAGGACAGCTGGTCGTGAGGCATGGCTAACATGGCTTTGTTGAGGTTGCTTCAAAAAATGTTCTCGATGTGGTGCTTTCACATGTACAAAAGGAGAACTGGAAGGTTTGTTTTTGTTTTTAGAAAAAAGGGCAGCCAGCAATATAGCAGGACCCTTAGCCCTGGGGAGACCAATATCTTTTGGTCTGTTTCCTTTCAAAACATAACCTGTCCTTCAAGTCAACAGACTAGCTCCACCACGCACGCGCCCACCTACGCCGTCACTAATACCACTAGGTCTAGATCCCCCACAAATGCTAGGTGGACACCAAGACACACACCAGAGTCCCCTGCTAAATGGTTTCCAACAGCAAACAAATGAGAAAAGCAGCACAGCTGTGCCTGCAGCAGGTAAGAGGCTGGGTGACTGACAGTACCGCCACAGAGCTGCACCCTGGAGTATGAGGCAGCCAGAAAAAAGAATGAAGCTGCTTCCCTAAGCAAACATACAGGACAAAAGCCTTGACTGGATGTGTTCTGTGGATCCTGCATGTGTGTTTTTAAATCATCTACTCCGTGGATAAACATGCATGTGTATATACACACAAATGCATGAAAAGAGTCTGGAAAGAGGTGTATCTATAACATAGAGTAACAGTGGCAAGCTGGGGGAGGGGGAGGGCTCGTGAATTCTGCCTGCACACTTCTGCATTGTTTGAAGAGTTTCACAACCAGGCCGACTGGCAGGCTAGGACTGTGGGGGAGCAGGGGCGGGAGATACTGGCCTGGCTGTGGCCCAGACAAAGTGCTGGCCCTCTGCCAGCGTGGCTTGCTCTGGGTGAAGGGAGATCCTGGCAGCCACCCTCCACGCTGATGGACTGCCTTCCCAACACAGCTGCCTGGGGAGCACCTGCCAGGGATCTAGGCGGGCAGTGTGCTTGGAATACCAAGTTCTAACACCAGAGCTCAAGTCAGGGAGAGTTAGGAATAAATCCTGGCCCCCATAATGGCCCTGGGGATCAAATCCCTTGTTCAGGGAGTCAAGATAAATTTTAAAGAAACCCTGCCCCAAGTGATCATAGGAAATGGCTGAGACAATGCAACCTTCTCTACTTTCCATCCCACACAGGCCAGGTGAGCAGGAGCAACCTAACTCTGGGACCGCAGGAGGCGGGGCTGGATCCACCTTTCTAGCCAGACCCCCAGACCTGCTGAGATGGCCCAGCCCAGGGTGCAAGGAGAGGTTCTGCCTTCTGGCGCTGGAGGGCGAATAGGGTACAAAGGTTATCTGAAAACAATTGTTTGTAAGAACACACAGGGAAGAATGGATCCAGGATGTGTCTGCCAAGAAAGCCTGGGCCCACTCTGCCTGAGCTCCACCAAGCCCAGCAGGCAGGAACCCTTACATGTGGGACTTTGCCAGGTAGGGAGGGCTTGGGAGTGTCCTCAGAGGGATCCAGTGCTTCCCTTCTCCAAGTCCTTGAATTTTCAAATCAAAGCCCTTCAGACTCCAAGAAAATCTGCTCCTGGTTTAGGAGTCTCCAGAGTGAGGTTAAGCAAACTTCCCAGGTCTGGGCTGGGAAGTTATGATCAACCAAACAGTAAGAGGATTCAGTTGCAAAGATGATCGTGTGTTTTGTTCTAGCATGCGCATGCTCTAACAGCTACCTAAAGGTGACAGAGGGTCATCAGTCTTGAGGATGACCAGTGGGGGATGTAACAGAGGACCACACTGCCACACAGCTAACCAGGACAGGTGGCTCTTTGCATGCAGTTGGTCTGGGTGGTGGTGGAAGATCAAAGTCAAAGCTGACCTTAGGACCTCCCAAAGGATTTTCACATATGCACACCCGTTTCCTGCAGACCTTCCAGGTGGTCAAGGGAGTAATGGGTATCAGTCCCTGGTCACAGAGCTAGGCAAAGCAAGCTTCCAACTGCCTCCTTGGCTAAAGTCATATTGGTATTCACACCCCCAACCATACAATTACTATTGTTAGGGGGTCCCTAACAGTTTGAAAGGCCTAGCATGACCTGAGTCACTGCCTGCAGAGACCCTCCCCCACCAGAACACTCTGGGAGCCCACAAACCAGGGTCTGCCTCCTGGGTCTTCGAAAGTTGCCTCTGGGTCAGCCCCTGCAGCTAGCTTGCCTAAAAGCCGCTCCCTTCTGTGGGCTGCCCCTATGCCCTCTATGATCACCAGTTACTTATGCTCTGCACACCTGGGCTCAGGCTTCCTGAAGGTGCCCTGGGCCACAGGTAGGTCCTTAGTTCATAAGCAGATGCACCTGGAGGGACCCCTTAAACTGCAGTCAGCATCTCGGACCTAGGAACTTACATTTCCAAAAGCCCCAAGGGACCCTGTGCACTCCTGACTTGGAGATCTGCTCTAGAGGCAGATTCGAGTTTCTGCACACCTGGAAGGCGGTGCGGTGTCGGCTCCCTGCTCTAAGAATGAACAGACTAGCACACTGCAGGCCAAAGAATGGATTCATCCTGTTCTGGCTTCCAGGTACCCCCGGAGAGGCTGGCTTCCGCCCCACTAAACATCTAGCCATCTTGCCCTGTGCCGCGCAGGGCACAGGCAGCCCGGAGCATGGTGGCTGAAGCAATCCGGAAGGCAGCCCCATCCGGAGGCCCAGGCGAGCCCCGCCCGGGACCGATCCCTCCGAAATTCGCGAATCTGGCTACCGTGTGCTGCCGGGTTGGGAAAGAAAGAGAAGTCGCTCAGTCGTATCCGACTGTTTGCGACCCCATGGACTGTAGCTGACCAGGCTCCTCCGTCCATGGGATTTTCCAGATAAGAATACTGGAGTGGGTTGCCATTCCTTCTCCAGGGGATCTTCCCGATCCAGGGATCGAACCCGGGTCTCCCGCACTGCAGACAGACTCTTTGGGAGTGGTTTGGGAGGCCACAGCAACACAGGGTTCAGAAAGCTTTTCCAATACAGTTTCCTGTTCGGTACTGGCCTGGCTCTCAAACGAGTGCTCAACTCCAGCCACAAACCAAACGCGGCCCCGCTACTAGGGGACGAGGTCCACCTCGCTCAGAATCCAGCGTGGCCCCTCCCCTACGACCACACCCACTCTTGCAACAATGTCCCCACCCCCGAGTCCACACAGCCCGAATTCTGACTCAGCCTAGAAATGGCCCCGCCTTCACCCGCGACCCCACCACCTGCCAAGCTGTTTGAGCGGTCATAGAGCGGGACCAGAAATGCGGGGCCGGCGTGGGAGGTGCAGTTCGTGAGATATGCTGTTCCTGACACCTGCAGACCGTGGGGTGGTTCATTTGCAAATTTATCGGGAGGAAAAGCTTTTCAGCTCTAGATTCTTGAAAACTGCGGCTTTTAAATCAGTCATTTAACCAGCTTTGTGAACTGTTTGACAAATGAGACGCCTCAACTTTTGAAACAAGGTTAACGGTATGAGAGTTTTGAACCGGTCCCCAAAGTGGAAGACTTGTGTCCAGAAGAGTTCGCGTGGGCTCAGAGGAAATACACAATTCTTTAAACCAAACTGGGAAAGAAAGCATGCCATCCATTGAAAGGTTGTTTCCACTTTTGTGTTTAAAGACAAAAAACAACCACAGAGGAATCGACGACAAAGTTCTAGGCCCGCGAGAGGAAATGCTGCCCTGGGGTGGGGGACGGACGGCGGTCCGGGGCTCCTAGAATGTCAGCTCCCGCCACCCGCCCCCGTGCAGGTGCTGCCCGCCCGCATCCGGCCCCGGCAGGTGAGAGCGAGGCCGGGAGGAAGGCGGCGCAGATCCGCGGCCAGAAGGCAGTGCGCTCCTTTCAGGAGACATCGCCGCGGGCCCAAGGGCCCCTCGGGTCTGGCCGCCCCCGCCGGCCGGATGGGCGGGGCTCCCACAAAGAGCACCGGACGAGGACCCAGGACCGCCCCACGCGTCGGCAGCCTCTGGCTCCGGTTTCGACAAATTAAACCTTAGAGCGCTGGAAAAATTACAGGAAGAGGAGAGCGAAGAATGTGCCGAGTGGCTGGAGAAAGCCCTGTCCCCGCGTGAACTTCGCCCGCCGCGCGCCCGGGCCGGGCCCGCCCCTGCTGAGCGCGCGCCCGACCGACGGAGGAGGGGCCAGGAGAGGACACCCGCTTCCCGCGACTCCCGAGCGTCCGGGTAGCCAATCTCCCCCGGGTGCCACTCGCGACCCCCATCCAGCTCGCCCGCACCTGCCCGCGCGCCCCAGGGCCTGGGCGGGGTCCCCGCCCTCGGGCCCGATGACGACACTCGCCCCCGCGGCCCCGCCCGAGCGCGCCGGAGGAGGGGGCGTGCCCGGCGGGGGCGCGGTCGCCGGGCGGGTGCCGGCTCCCAGCGCACCGACCCGCCCCGCGCGGCGCGCAGGGTCGCCCGCAGCCCAGAGCCATGGGGAAAGGGGCGAGGCCCGGACCGTTCCCGGCCCGATCGCCCTTGCACCCAGCTGGTGGCTCCGGGGGCGTGGCCGGGCGACTAGCACTGGCCCCGGATCGCTTGCTCGGGGCTCCCGGGCCGCCCCACTGACCTGTGTGAGTTCTCAGGTGCGCCTTGAGGTGCGAGGATTTCCCGTAAACTTTCTCGCAGCCCGCGTAGTGGCACTTGTGCTTTCTCTGCGGGGACTCGAGGTCGGTGCGACTTCGGCCCCGCCGGCCCCTTTGTCTGAGGCCGGGCTCGCCGCTCCCCGCGGGCCCCGGCTCTCGCTCGGGCTCCAGCCCCGCCTCGGGTTCGGGCTCGGGCTCGCTCCACGCCGGGCTGAGGGGCGCGGCCGCCGCGCCACTGGCGCCGGGGGAGGCGGGCTCGGGGGCGGGTGGTGGCGCCGGCGGCAGGCGGCAGGGGGTCCTCGCCTTCCGGGCCGCGGCGCCTTCTCTGCGCTCCGCCGGGGCGGGCGCCGGCGCTTGCTGGTTAAGGTCCGCTAGGATCCGCGCCACTACGAAGAGCGAGGCACTGTCCTTGCCGTCGCGGCGTTCTTCGACGCGGGGCAGCGTGGCGGCGACAGTGGCCGCGCCCTCGGGTCCGGGCTCCGGCCCCTCCCGCGGCCCGTGCACGACCGCGCGGTTCGACATGGACACGAGGCACTCGGCGGCGAAGTGGTCCACATAGGCGGCGGCTGCCATGCTGCGGGATCCAGCCGGCGGACGGGCGGCACTGCTGGTTGCTGCGAGTCGTCAGCGGCGCATCCGCACCCACGGCCTCCGGAGAGCGGGCGGGGGGCGGGGGCGAGGCGCGCCCTCTCCGCGGGCTGGGCTGGGCGCGCAGCCGCCCTCTGCCGTCACCCGCGCGGCTCCCGCGTCTGCTAGGCGCCTGCCCGGCTGGGCTCCGGAGAGTGAACGCATGGGGGGCGCGGACGAGTGGGATCCCCGCGCGACGTCAGGGGCGGCCTGTCCTAAGGATGCCGAGCGGCGACGTTAGGGATGACCGCGCCAAGTCGCGGCCGCAGCCTCGCCGCGCATTGTGGCAGGCGGGACAGCAGCCGTGCGCGCCGCGGCTCGGTGTGGGCGGCCCGGCCCCGGGGGTGGGCGGGGCCGGGGCCACATCTGGACCCGACGTCAGCCCCCAGCCACATCCTGGCGGCGCAGGTTACAGGCGGCGGCGGCGGCCGCGGGGAGCCGCGCACGCGGGAGGGGGCGGGGATCCCGGAGCGCGCACCGGCGGGTTGGAGCGGTCGCGCGCCCGCCCCTGGGGAAGGGGGCGTGGCCGAGGATAAGGACAGGCGCCATTGGTTCGCGGGTACGCGGCCCGGCCAATCCTCACAGTGAGAGACTCCCACTCGGCCTAGGGGCCTACGCGTGCCAATGGGCGTGCCCCTTTGGCGGCGGGAGGAGGGGCGGAAATTAGAGCCTTGAGCCGGGCACGCTGACGCACCACGTCCGAGGGCGGCTGGCCGGGGCGTGGCCGCGCGCTCCCCCCACTCGGCGGCTGGGACCCCGCGGGGTATTTTCCTGCTGGAGCTTTTGTACGGTGACAGCCTTGAACCCCGGCGCGGAGGCGGGCGCTCAGGAGGGCGCCCCTTTGTCCCTCCTGCCCCGCCTCTGCGGTGCGCCGGGTGGGCGCGCCCTGCGGGGCTCGCCTCCGCTTCTCCCTTTCCCCTCCCGGGAGCGAGGTGCCCAGCGAGAAGGCTCGTCCGCTCTGGTCAGCTCGGAACAACCCCGCCGCACCCCGCCGAAGCTGGGTTCCTGAGCGGCCGCGCCCCGAGATTCGGGCCGTTCGCCCGCTGCAAGCTCCTCCCCTGCAGAGCCCGGTGTTCGGCGCGGCCCAGCAGGGAGCGGGGTCGCGCGGATGGGGCAGGGGATGCACTGACAGGAGGGACCCGGAGCTCCCGATCGTGCCGGGCAGCTGGGAACTGGGCCCGGCCGCACCGCCCTTGAGCCTGGGTCAACCGGAGGCGGACTGGCATCAGGCTGGTGGTTAGCCTGGCTGCGTGGGTGACGTGCCCACCGCGTCCCATGCTCACAGGAGTGAACTACGTGCCGGGGCGCTGGCGCCACTGCTCATGGAACGCGGGGCCCGTTCCTCTGCCTCCCCTTCCCCAGGCCCGCTGCCAACTTCTCCCGGCTGCCCCTCTCCCTCGCGGCGGGGTAGGCTTCCGACGCCACCGACTGAGCGGGCCCCGCCCTCAGCTCCCCCGCCCACCCGCTGCCTGATCCCGCAGAGGAAACGCTGCCTGCCCTGCCCCGCCCACTTGCCCTTGGCTCTCCCCGGCGCCCTCAACCTCGCTGTCTCCGAGACCACCCCACCGCCCTTCTCCAGGCCTAGGCCATCAGCCTAGAGGTTAGAGGCTGAAGCCGAGCGCAGCAAGCCCCTGGCCGGAGAGACCGGCCGGGGTCTGCGGCCCTTAATGGACATTCAAACGTGTTAGCTTCCCTCGCGGGGAGAGTGGAAGGAGGGTAGCCCAGGCACTGGATCCCTCGGACCAGAGAAGAGGGGTGGGTGGGACAGAGTCGTTCTGCGCACAAAATTAAGAGCAGCGATTTCACACCAAATTATCTTGGGGCCTGAGTAGAAAAAAACTTTCCAGGTCACCAAGGACAAACGCGTTTTGGGTTGCATGTTGTGGTGACCTGTAAACTGGTGTGGACGTCTGGGCTCCCTGGGAATCTGCGACTAAAACCCTAAAGTTCGAGCTCACTGGTGGGCGCCCCCTGTGAAGACCACACAGTGTGCTCTGCAGGGGTGGGGCTCTGTACTGGGCCACTGGGTCAGACTCCTCCTCTAAGAGGGTCTCCTACTGGCAGGAAGTAATCTCTCTTTTCCCAGCCAACTTGTGTTGATGACATTTAAGAGATTTGTGTTCTGACCAAATAATGATTCAGAATGTTCCTGCAGTCTCACCACATGTCACAATCAGTCACGTCATTAAGGATGGAGCTAGCCCTGTGCTGACTTACCAGCCATCCACCCCCCTCCCCACTCTCTCCAGCAAGCAGGATTCTGCTCAGTCTCCAAGGTACCACTAGCTCCATGACCGCCCCCTTGACACAGTCCAGCCTGAGCACACCCTGGCAGGCCTTTTAGGAGTAGGCACCCTTCTAGGCGTTGGGCTACAAATGACTATCCTCTGTTCTGGGTGAGAGACGTAGGCATGGGTCAAGGGTCCTCCGCAGGCACACCCTCCCCCACCCCCATCCACAGCCCAGAACAGTCCCAGGTCTCTGCATGGATGCAGCCTCCCTGAGTGTTTTGGCTGCACTCTCAGAGCATCCTGGGCGGCAAAACTCACACCCTAGGCCTGCTTCTCCGGCCTTTAATGGTTGTTCATAGAAGGAGGTCCTTGGGGCCCAGCAACCCTCATCCCAGCCCCACATGGGAGTGTCTTCCAGATAGATACATTCTCTTCTTCAGGGGAAAATCTCACCATAACCGCTGGCCTGTGTTATTCTTGCTTCATCAGATTTTGACAGATGTGGCTTCTGTATGTCTGAGGGTGGATGGGAATCAAGTGTCAGATGGAAGGAATGGAATAAACAAAAACAGGAGCTGCAGGAGACCCAAGTTCAGTCTCTGGGTGGGAAGATCCCTGGAGGAGGAAATGGCAACCCACTCCAGTATTCTTGCCTGGAAAATCTCATGGACAGAGGAGCCTGGTGGGGTATATGGTCCGTGGGGTCGCAAAGAGCAGACACGACTGAGCACACAACTTAGGGTGGGAAAGATCAGCCCAGAGCAAGTGAATGAGGATGTGTCTGGAGAGTGGAGAGGCTGGGCTGGAAATGGGGCTGAGGTTTCCACTGGAGATGGCGGATGGATGGTGTGTGTTGACTCTGACTTGTGGAACCTCCTTTCACAGCAGTGTTTGCCTGTTGTCAGAAAAAAACTGGCAAGAATAGGGCAAGCAAGGGGGCAAGTAACTGCAACACAGTTGTTGAAGCTGGAATACTATACAGACCTGAGACAATGAAGTCTTGAAATGGTAGCGGGATGGGATAGGGTGTGGGGAGCCAAGAAAAAAACTCTGGAGTCCCCAAAGGTCCACAATGGATGGCACTAGGCACCTCTGGATGGGGGCTTGAATGGGGGCTAAAATAATAATTGGCTGAAAGTCTGTGGGAGTTGGTTATGGACAGGGAGGCCTGCCATGATGCAGTTCATGGGGGTCGCGATGAGTCGGACACTACTGAGTGACTGAACTGAACTGAACTGCTTAAGAAGCACCCAGACTGTCTCAGCAGATCTGTGCTGCCTTCCCCGTCCTGACCAAAGATGGGATGTCTGTCATCTAAAGAAGGTTAAAGGGTACTTCCCTGGTGGTACAGCAGTTAAAACTCTCTGCTTCCAATACTGGGGTCATGGGTTCATTCCCTGTTCAGGGAACTGAGATTCCACATGTTGCCCAGCATGGTCAAAGTAAAATAATAATAATAATATAAATAAGGTAAGTGGAAGCATCTTGGGATGAGAGATACCATGCACAGTGAAGGGCAGAGGTGCCATATAGGAACAGAGGGGTTAAATGAACCTGTAGATATTAGGTGCTGTGGCCATGTTCCAGCTTCCCTTCTGGGTTTTCAGAATGCAGGCAGCCAAGAGGCTAGAAGGGTCTTTCCTGGGGCATTAAAACAGGCCAAGGGGAACACCTTAGTTTCCTTACATCTGCAGCTGCCCAGTGGAACCACCCACCAGACCACACTCCAGGGAAGGCTGTACTTCCCGAGCCCCCACAGATACAGAGCCTCTAATCCAGCTTTCACAGGTGGTCAGAGCTGATCCAGCATCTCAGGAAATCCTGTGTCATGAAATCTAAAGCCCCAGTAGATTTTTTAACAGCAACTTAGAGGAAACAGAGACTGTGCAGAGAGAAGTACATGGCAATGTAATCATCAATCGAAGTGATGTCGTCAGAGTAACTAAAGAAAATACAGCAACCCATGAAGGGAGGCCATGTATAAAGACATTTTCGGTGAACAAACAAAAAGTGTTCATAGAAATTTGAAGTAGTGGAAATAAAGGGCTTCCCAGGTGGCTCAGTTATAAAGAATCTGCCTGCCAGTGCAGGAGACATAGGTTTGATCCCTGGATCAGGAGGATTCCCTGGAAGAAGAAATGACAATATTCTTGCCTGGAGAACCCTATGGACAGAGGAGTCTGGTGGGCTACAGTCTGTGAAGTCTCAAAAGAGTCAGACATGACTTAGTGACTGCACATTCAAAATTTAAAAAAAAAAAAAAAAACTGCCAGGAGGGATTGGAAGATAAAGTTGAAGAAATCTCTGTGAGAGCAAAGCAAAAGAAACCTCCAAAATGGGAAACAGGAAAGAAAAAACAAAAGTGGACCATCAAGAAAGTCCATTAATGAAATAATAGGAACCCTAAAAGAGTGATCAGAGAAACACGGGGGTGGGGGTGGAAGGGAGGAAATCATCAGTGAATTCAGCCTTTAAAAAACCTCCCAAACTCGAGAGCACGTGTTGAAAGACCCACAAGAAGCTCAACAGGGAAAAAAATAGTTCTTCCCAAAGGCATTTCACTATTGAAGTACAGAATAATGGGGACAGAAGTGTCCTGACATTAGAAGCAGGTCACAGATAGATGGTCAGGAGTTAGAAGGTGAGGGGCAAAGCCTTAGGGATCTAAAGGAAAATTATTCTCCATTCATCACCCAGCAAAAGTGGAAAGTACTTTGAGATGAATGAGGTCTCAAACTTTTATTTCACCAAAATAAAGAAGCCAACTGAGAAAGAGGGAGGCGTGTGATACAGGAAAGAGGCATTCAACACAGGAGGAAAGGGAGGGGCATAGAGGCACCAGGCCAGGCTGGAGCAGGGCAGAAGCTCCACAGACACTTCTTCAGGAGATGAAGTGGACAAGATCTGTGTGTCTGTCAGGAGAAGCTGGGCCATGCTGCAGCAAAGCCTGCCTGGATCTCAAATGTTAATTTTTGGCAATGCTACACTTCCTTTGTGAGTTGCCTGGGGACACCTAAGTTGATGGAGCAGCCTCTGTCTAGAACATGCTGGTTGCCATGGCAGAGGGACCCAGAGTGTCCCTCATGCCTTCTTTTCCATACACAACATACACTGTCCCCCTCCCTTGGTGGGAAACCTTATAAATCCTGACCTAGAGATCAGAGACTGGCAGGAAGACAGAGATTCAAGCATCGACTGGAGATCCATTACCTCTGTAGGCTGCTGCACCCAACCCCCAGGCCCAATACACAACCCCAATGTGCAGTGATGGGAAGGGACAGAATAACACAACAGACAGACCAATTCAGAAAGGGGAGGAGGGGGCAACCCCAGCAGACAGTGTTCACAGTGATTCTGAACACTGCTGGGCAAATTTTGCCCTTCATCCTGGAGTGAGTGTGTGAGCAATCCAGCCCCGCTCCCTGGGAGGCCAGGTCACCATGGGGGTGCTCCTCCACTTTGAGGGGATTGCCCTCCACCGTCATTCTCCTTGGCTGTCCTGGGAGTGAGGGCGATGGTGGTGGGCAATGGGAATCTGCCTCCCTTAGGGGGCTGAGCACTTCCCCATCGTGCTTCCAGCCTGTAGGAGGTTAGAGATGAAGGGTTATCATAAGTTCCAGACACAAACTCTTTTAATGCTTGGACATGGTTTCTTTGGTCCTATTAGTTTCTCAAAAATCTAGTTAATAGACATTGAATATGCTGATAACCTTGATCTTGGAGTTACAGGCTCCAGAACTATGAGAAATAAATATTTGTTGTTTATAAGACACCAGATATTGTGTTTCAGCAGCCCAACTGGCCTAAGATATCCACAAAATCCATCCCCCTTTCTACAGCAGTGAGCAACCATACTTCCCACATACCTGTGCAGTGAAGTGTGACCAGGTGACTAAGTTCCCAGGGTGGGACTGTGAGCAGAGGGGCTGCGGGCTTTAGAGAGTGGATCTCTCCTCCTGTATCTTCTCTTCTCCCTCTGCCCAGTGGATGTTTATGTCAACTAAGCCCTAGGGGATGGGGGATGATGGAGTCACAAAACAGAGCAGCCTGGAACCCAGAAATCTAGCGAAGGGTGCGCACAGATTGTCACTGTGCTTGAGCCATAATCATCCAGGGCCTACCTATTACTGCAACTTAGCCCACCTTCATGAACACAAAAGTAGGAGGAGGTGACCGAAGGGGAACAACAGAACATGGTTTATAGAGAGAAGCTTGGTGGCAGGTGGAGTGAGGTCTGTGCTTTGTTCTATAGCATTCTCCTCTGGGGCTGGCTTCCTGGTGGCAGCCAGGATGTGGGGTGACAACTCTGGGCATAGTCCTTCCTCTTTCCCAGGGAGTCACTGATGGCTTGCCCCTGCTAGTAGGGGAACAAACCATTCTCTGCTGTATGACATGGGGGTGGAGCAGAAAACTTTCTTCACATCCAATCGCCCAGTGGTGCTGGAGGGCAGAATAACCCATTGGGGCCTGAACAATGAGAGCTATCCTCACATCTGGTACAGGTTTATACGGGGAAGAGATGAAAACAGGAAATGCTTCTGAGACTCTGCTATCCAAAGACTTAAGAGATGTCTACAAGATCAGCAACAATGTGTGAGGAAGGCACGTTAAAATGATGGATGGTCTCTTCCAGGCTTCCTGGAGCAGATGGCTTCCACACCTGAGCACAAGCGACATGGGACCTGCCCTCCTTCACGATGATCTGGGAGGGTCTCTGGTCTCAGTGGGGATTGTCTGTTCTTTCAGGGACTGTCCACCCCCATCCTCAACACACACACCCGAATGGCCATTCATAAATTGTAATCCCCTCCCCCAGGAGAAGGAAATGGCAACCCACTTCAGTATTCGTGCCTAGAGAATCCCGTGGACAGAGGAGCCTGGTGGGCTTCTCTCCATAGTGTCGCACAGAGTCAGACATGACTGAAGCGACTTAGCATGCATGCATGAATTGGAGAAGGAAATGGCAACCCACTCCAGTGTTCTTGCCTGGAGAATCCAAGGGATAGGGGAGCCTGGTCGGCTGCAATCCATGGGGTCGCACAGAATCAGACACGACTGAAGCAACTTAGCAGCAGCAGCAGCAGCAATCCCCTCCCTGGTGGATGTTCTGAGCCAAATGCTGCATTTAATCCTTTGAATTGATTCTGAGGTTCTTGCTCAGGACCCATCAAGGTCAGTAAGTCCCAGCCTCTGGGAAATGCTTCAGAGCTCCCCTGACATGTTGGCTTATTGACTCACTTGGAGATGGCACAAGAAAGGGGCCAGGCCTTTCCACCCTACAGGTAAGAAAACCAAGCCTCAGTCAGGTCCAGAGACTTTCCTGAGGCCACATCAAAGCGAAAGGCAGAGCCCCAGGTTCTCTGGCCTTGTCCTGGTGCCTGCATCCCCAGCCTCTGGGAAGCTAGCTAATTAATGTCAGAATTTATCAGATCAATTAAATAAGAGCCAGGTTAGTCCATTCTGGGCTCTCAGGGGAATCCTGTCTAATGAGTATTCCTGTTAAGAGGGTTGGGCAGATTTGCAGTGAACAGTGTAGGATAAAGACTTCTTAATTCTTGGCTGTTTGCTTGTAGGTCTTAGGGAAGGACTGAAAGATGATTGATAGGATACAGGGAAGCAGTATTTTTTTTTTTTGGCTAGTGCAGAAGGGAGTTAGAAAGTGGGGGTGGGGTCATGCCCAGTCTCTTTAGTATGGGCACCAGGGTTGTGTGGTCACCTTTAATATCCATCCATCATTCACATCCTCACATGCATGTCGTTTCCTGGATTGCAGGCTTCCTATGTAGGACAGTACATCGAGAAGTTGTTCAGTCTCTCAGTCATGTCTGACTCTTTTGTGACCCCATGGAATGTAGTCCATTGGTCTCCTCTGCCTATGGGGTCCTTCAGGCAAGAATATCCAAATGGGTTGCCATTTCCTTCTCTGAGGGATCTTCTCATACCAGGGATCAAACCCACATCTCCTGCATTGCCAGGTGGATTCTTTGATCACTGAGCCATCAGGGAAGCCATACATTGAGAGAGTCAGTAGCTATTAGACCTGATTTTATAGTTAAACTGGTTGATTTAAAATATTCCAAATGTAGTATGGGCTGATTGTTTTTATTCAAGGGTCTTTGAACTGGAGTTTTCTGGTTTGGGATTTGGATTTGGTCTTTAGTATGAAACTTCTTTTGTGTGTAAAGCAGAGACCTGCACAACCAGGGATATTGATGTTTCAGGGTGACAAAGAAATATTTTCCCCCAAGGAAAAGGAAAGGAGAAGTTGAAAATGAATTGGTTTTGTTTTTTTTTTTTTTTTTTCTTTTTAATGTATTGATTTTTATCTATTTGGCTGTACTGGATCTTAGTTGCAGCATGCAGGATCTAGTTCCCCTACCAGAGATTGAACCTGGGCCCTCTGCATCGGGAATGTAGAGTCTTAACCACTGGACCACCAGGAAGTCCCATGACTTTGTTTTAATCACATTTCAGGTAACTCGAGAGCAGCCAAGAGGTTGCCATCTCCAACCAGAAGTCGTTTCCTTGAAGAGCAGAAATAATTCCCACTGGGAATGGCTGATGGAGGCCCTTTGAGTGATCTGCTTTGGCTCTAGCAGGTCACTAGGAGGCAGGCCCTCCAAAGATTCTTTTCCAAGGGGACATGAATGCCCACCAC
The DNA here is from genome assembly GCA_917880005.1 of Nanger dama. Taxonomy (NCBI): domain Eukaryota; kingdom Metazoa; phylum Chordata; class Mammalia; order Artiodactyla; family Bovidae; genus Nanger; species Nanger dama. Next base: position 2,534,329 of record CAKJTW010000108.1, on the reverse strand, counting down.
TCTGGGCCAGCCACTGGACAATGCTATGCCATATGCAGTGCCTTAGGGCATGCAGCCCCTCCCAGACGAGTCCTCAGTGAATGGGGGACAGGTTCTGCTGTGTCCTTGAAGTCTTACCTTAGAGACCTTTATCAGCCCACTCATCATTATGAAGCAGTAACTCCTGGAGTGGGGAGGACCCAACTCAGAAACTGCAGCCCAGACTAGTGGGTGGTTTGAGGGGGGAGGGAGTCAGGCTAATCATCTGAACCATCCCAGTGATGCACACAGTTCTACTTACAGCAGCTTTACCCACGCCGCCTGTGGGAGCTCTCTTCAAGGGAGAAATTGTTGCAAAATCTCAAGGTGCTTTAAAATATTGTTGCAGTGTTGTTGCAGTTTTAAAAAATGGCCATGAACATTTTGACACTGGTGACTGCTTCAATCCATGGAGCCCAATGAAAGGGAGGTGGTGTGACTTCCCTGAGCTTCCATGTAAGACGTCCTACCACCCTGACCTGGAAGCCAACGTGTGAGTGTAGAAGGGGCTTAGCAGCCATGAGGCCCAAGCATCAGTGGTGCAGAAACAAACCATCTCTTCCGAGCCCTTTTGAAATTCCTGATCCATGGAATCAAGGGCTGTTGCTGTAGGCTATTACATTCAGGGTTGTTATGGAGCAGAGTGTGTTAGCTGCTCAGTTGTGTCAGACTCTTTTGACCTCGTGGTCTGTCCATGAATTCTCCAGGCAAAAATACTAGAGTGGGTTGCCATTCCCTTCTCCAGGGGATCTTCCCAACCCAGGGATCAAACCTGATTCTCCTGCATTGCAGGCAGATTCCTTACCATCTGAGCCACCAGGGAAACTAAAATAAGTTAGCTGAAATAAACACAGTCCCTGTAAACCAAGAAATGTCTGACCTAGTGCTCATTCAATGAAAAGGTTTTTGTTGTTGTAAATTTTATAAAAATTTGATCCTGTAAGCAACATACTATTCCATAATGAGAAAAATCAAATTCATTGAAGTATTTTTCTATGTGTGGTGATCTGGTTACTTTTTTATTCTCGAGGTGAATTGCATTCTTTTTTTTAATCGAGGTAGAGTTGATGTACAATATTATATAAGTTACAAGTGCACAGCATAGTGATTGACAATTTTTGAAGATACTCCATTTATAGTATTATAAAATGTTGGTTGTATTCACTGTGTTGTACAGTAAAGAGAAAGGAAGGGAAAGAGGGAGGAAAGAAGGAAGGAAAAGGTTTTCTTTCCATCTTGGTGAGGGAAAAGCCAAGATAGTGGGCTTGGGTCTGAGGTCTGGACTGTATGTGTGAGCTGTGGGATTTTCAAGGGACTTGATCTCTTCTGTGTTTGACTTAGGGACTGACTTGAGACTCCCCTCATAAGTCAGGAGAGACTCCAGTGGCGAGCTCCCTGCCTCAGACCTTTCTGACAAGCCAGATGGAAGTGATTGTGTGGACCCCCCATCCATGCCACACCTCTGGCACCTGACCCATTTGGGGGTCTTTGCAGCCCAACCTCCTCCTCCGGAGGGTGACCAGAACTATGACTGTCCCAAGCCTGGCCCATCTGACACACACTCTAAAATCCCAGGCTTCCGTGGCATCCTTATTATAATACTATTAAATTTGAAAAATATTCAAAAGCTTAAAAGCTTCAGTTCAGTTCAGTTCAGTCGCTCAGTCGTGTCCAACTCTTTGTGACCCCACGCTAGGCCTCCCTGTCCATCACCAACTCCCAAAGTTCATTCAGCCTCATGTCCATCGAGTCAGCGATGCCATCCAGCCATCTCATCTTCTGTCGTCCCCTTCTCTTCCTGCCCCCAATCCCTCCCAACATCAGAGTATTTTCCAGTGTGTCAACTCTTCTCATGAGATGGCCAAAGTACTGGAGTTTCAGCTTTAGCATCATTCCTTCCAAAGAAATCCCAGGGTTGATCTCCTTCAGAATGGACTGGTTGGATGTCCTTGCAGTCCAAGGGACTCTCAAGAGTCTTCTCCAACACCACAGTTCAAAAGCATCAATTCTTCGGCGCTCAGCCTTCTTCACAGTCCAACTCTCACATCCATATATGAAGCTTAAACATTGCCAATAATCTCCATTCTCTCCATGAAAAGAATCACTTCTTTGCTCCTTTCTGCCATCTTTTCCAATGACAGACCAGTTTTCTCTACATATTCGTTGTGACAGTCATTGATAATTGTTTACTCTCTTAGCTACTGCTGCATAAAAAATGCCTCACAACTCAGTTGTTCAAGATAGCAATAAACATTTATTGTTGGGACTTCCTTGGTGGTCCAGTGGTTAAGACACCACACTCCCAAAGCAGGGGTGTGTGCATGCATGCATGCTAAGTCGCTTTAGTCGTGTCCAACTCTTTGGAATCCTGTGGTTTGTAGCCTGCCAGGCTCCTCTGTCCATGGGATTCTCCAGGCAAGAACACTGGAGTGTGTTGCCATGCCCTCCTCCAAGGGATCTCCCGACCTAGGGATCAAACCTGCATCTCCTGTGGCTCCTGCACTGCAGGCATATTCTTTACTGCTGAGCCACCAGGGAAGCCCCCAATCAGGGGACCTGAGTTCAATCCCTGGTCAAGGAACTAGTTCCCATATGCCACAACTAATACCTGGCAGAGCAACCCCCACTCAAAAACAACAGCAACAAACCTGGCACCCAGAAGTCACACAGCAGTGTTTCCACAGGCCTCTCTGCACCAGGGCAGTCACAAGGCCTCCCTGCTTCAAGGGAGAGGACATATCTTGGTGGGTGAGTGGCAAGGTTCTCCAAGAGCATACAGGGTGAGAGGTATTGCTGTGAAATTCTTCAGGAAATGAAACCTGCCACTGGGAGCAATAGTGAAGGCATTTCCATGCTGAAGCGAGATGGTGTCGCATTCTTCGGCAGCTCATAAGGACATGGCTGCTTCTAAGTTGCTTCAGTCGTGTCTGACTCTGTGTGACCCCATAGACCGCAGCCCACTAGGCTCCGCTGTCCCTGGGATTCTCCAGGTAAGAACACTGGAGTGGGTTGCCATTTCCTTCTCCAATGCATGAAAGTGAAAAGTGAAAGTGAAGTCACTCAGTTGTGTCCGACTCTTTGTGATCCCATGGACTGCCGCACTACCAGGCTCTTCTGTCAATGGGATTCTCCAGGCAAGAGTACCAGAATGGGTCACCATTGCCTTCTCCAGGAAGGACGTGGCAGAGGCCTGAAAAGCCACAGCCCAATTTCCCTTCTTTCCTTCCAGGAAACCAAAGTGTTTTTTTTGAGAAAAAGAGGCGTTATTTCCCTTTAAAGATAAACTCTCATTTCATCAGTGTCAAGGAGAGGTAGATCTCCACAACAATCTGTGGTCCCTGTGGAATCCGAGTTTACTGGGAGAGGGAGAGAGATTCCAGCAGTTTGAGAGATAGTTCCAAGGCCACTTCCCAGAGGGTCGTGCTGAGAGTGACTCTGGCAGAGACCCACTGCACCCCAGATGAATCTCCCCAGGGCCTCTGCATTAGAGGGGAAAATGAAGTCTCTGGTCTTCCTGGCCTCCCTCGGACCTGGGCATGCCTCTGACTCCATCTGGACCAACGGGATCTAAGGGGACCACAGAGATACGGTTTCCCAGAAACCCCAGGATGGAGAGATGTGTACACTTGTTGCCTTCCACTCCCAGTGTACCACTGCCTGGAATCTAGGGCTCTGGGAACAGCCATGCCTGTCCTGCCCCAACCTCTGGGCTGCTTCCCTGGGGGAGGAATCAGTCCAGGCTGGGCTTTCTCCTGTGTACTCAGCCTGCTCCTCAGCTCAAGGCCTCTCTCCTGCAATACTTGGAGTGGGAGTTGTCCCTCAGCCAGGAGAGGATGCCTAAGCAGAGCCCACTGGGCCCTGGATGCTTTCTGTAGGATTGGCCTGGAGGGACCAGGCCTGGAGAAGCACGGCAGCAGGACCTTTGGACAAGAGAGCTGCCCTCTGTCCATCCTTTGGGTTCTTCCTTCTGAGGGCACTGTGGCCACCTCTCTCCACTTGCTGTGCGTATCAGCTCCTGCACCCTGGCTTCCTCTCTCCGCTGCCTCCAGGTGACTTGGCTTCAGCAACCTCTGTTGCCCCTCTGAGGCTCCAGGGACAGATCCACCAGGAGGAGGCCCAATGGACAGAGGGACAGCCCTGCTGGTGGGTGGCTCACACAGCAGGTGTCCCCAGGGCCCTGGCCAGCAGAGCAGCTGCCCTAGGTGAATATCTGAGACCCGCCTGCTGCAGGGGTAGGATGGGAAGAAGCGTGCAGCTGGAGCCAGGGAGTCTTAGCCCTGACATGTCTTAGTAGGGACATGCAGCCAGCAGAGGGGAGTGGGGTCTGGGTTGGAGTCCCAGTTGGCCCACCTCTACCACCTGGCGTCCTCATTCTAAAATCCTAAGCATCCTTCTCCATCACACTGTAAACACCTCAGTGTTAGGAAGGGCTCTGGCTGATGCTTGTCCTATGAGAGACATCCCTGGTAGTAGCAGGAAGGGCAAGAGGGCAAGGTGTCCCAGGCTTCCTGTAACTCAGGGGCACTGCAGAAGGTCAAATGCCTTTTGCTTTCCTCTCTAACACTTAACTTTGAAAGTTTTCTCCCCTGAAAGAGAAGTGAAATGAGCATCTTTTATGCAGAGTCACCAGTGGTTGAGTTTTTGCCATCCTTTCCTCTCTTTCTCTCTCTGTATATCTTTCTGTATCTATTTTTTCCTGAATCATTTGAAAATACAGTGTTGACACCTTACTCCTAAATATTTCTTGGCTTTGAGAAGCCAAGAAGCCATAGTTGCACTCAAATTGTTCATCATCCTTTAATGATGATTACATAATATACAAACCATATTTAAATTGTTTATAATAGATTTTAATCTCTTTTCTGGCCACATATCTCTTCTTTATCAACTAAACTGAGAAAGCTGCACTCCCTCCCAAACACACCCTACTGCAGGTGTTTCTATGGAGCCTGCCCTTCGGGTAGGGGGAGGGGGTGGCGCTGTGAGGGAGTCACCAGGGACCAGGATATCTCATTGCCCCCTGCCATCCTCATCCAGCCCTAATGGGATGGAGTTGAGTCTGGATAAAGGTGTGGGGTTTTATGCCTTTAATTGGCTTGATCTCAAGCCCTGGGACTTTGCCCTCATCTATCTCAAGCTACAGGGCTGCCCTCAGTCCCCAGTCATCTGTACCCTGTCCCCACCTGGTCACCATCTCATTTCTTCTTATAAAGACATGAGCTCCCCAGGTGGCATAGTGGTAAAGAATTTGCCTGCCAATGCCGGGAGACACAAGAGATATGGGTTTGATTGCTGGTCAGGAAGATCACTTGGAGAAGGAAATGGAAACCCACTCTAGTATTCTTGTTTGGGAAATCCCAGGGACTGAGGAGCCTGGCAGGCTACAGTCCATGGGGTCACAAAAGAGCCAGACATGATGAAGAGACTGAGCACACACGCATGCATAAAGACAGAAAAGAACACGCATCCCTTTCAGAAAAAGGGGATCTTGCATGGAAGAGAGCAGTGATCACTAGCAAATGGTCTATGTTTATCCACCCATGGATAACACCATGTACTTGTATATGGTCCCTGAAATGTCTCCATTGTACGGGCTGAATATTTCTGTCTCCTCCACATCCATCTGCTGGAGTTCCAACCTCAATGTATTAAGAGGTAGGAGGTAACTGAGTTTAGAGGAGGTCATGGGTGGGGCTCCCAAGATGGGATTACTGCCCTTAAAAGAAGAGGAGGAGACATAAGAGATCTCTTTCTCTCCACCACATAAGGACACAGCAAACCAGAAAGAGAATTCCTACCAGATCTTGAATCTGCGCCACCTGGGAAATCCAGCCTCCAGAACTTTGAGAAATTCATATTTATTGTCTGAATCACCTAACCTACAGTATTATGTTATAGCAGCTGGAGTAGACTGAAACAGCCTGTTGTTGTTCAGTTGCTGAGTGGTGTCCAACTCTTTGCAACCCCATGGACTGCAGTATCCCAGGCTTTCCTGTCCATCGCCATCTCCTGGAGCTTGCTCAAACTCATGTCCATTGAGTTGATGATGCATCCAACCATTTTATCTTCTATTGTCCCCTTCTCCTTTTGCTTTCAATCTTTCCCAGCATCAGAGTCTTTTCCAATGAGTAGGCTCTTCACATAAGGTGGCCAAAGTATTGGAGCTTCAGCTTCAGCATCAGTCCTTCCAGTGAATATTCAGGGCTAATTTCCTTTAAGATTGACTGGTTTAATCTCATTACTGTTCAAAGGACTCTCAAGAGTCTTTTCTAGCACTACAATTTGAAAGCATCAATTCCTTATCTTCCAAGGAGCACGAGTCTTTTAATTTCATGGCTGCAGTCACCTGGAGGCAGGGTAACTTTCCACTGCACAGGGAAGCCCACCCACCCAGAGAGGCACAGAGTCTCAGGAATACCCAGGGCACTGTCTGGATTCCAAGCCCAACTGATCAGTTAGAGATGCTTTGAGTTATAAGTAACAGAACCCAGGCAATTGTCCCTTAAATAAACAGGGATATCCCATGAAAAGATGATAGGGCTGGAGAAGTGGCTTAGTGTGCCCATCGGTACCCAGTGCCTTCTCCCCACCCCTTCACCATCCTTAAATGCTGGCCTTCTGTTGTAGAGGCACTGGCCAAAGCTCTAGGTCTACAGTTGGAGCTAGAAGTTGGGTAAGGGGCTGGAGAAGAAAGCAGAACCTCAGGACCTGTAGGATTTCTGCTTCACCTTAGCCAGCCATGCCAATTCTAGGTAAACGGAGGAAGCAATTCTCTGGGGCCCTTGTGTTGCTACCCCCCACCCTCCCAGCACCTGTTTAGACCTTGCTTTCTGACTTAGGGTGTTTACCAGGTGGGATAGTCCAGGAAGTCACTGAAATTCACAGTGCCTATAAGGTTTAATTGGATCTCTAACAAATGAGCCTGCTTTGAGGTACGATGTTTGTTTTCCTAGTGGGAAGGGAACAGAGGATGAGGGTTTTTCATTCCATACCTCTGACCTGCCTCTAGATGTTCCAGGGTTTTCATGGTGAGAGCTGCTGGCCCTGTTTGTTGGAGGGTTTTTCAAGCCCTCCATGGACTTGGCCAAGGTGGCTGGAACCCCTCAGGGCCTCCTCGTGGGTGGAACGGGGACTCTGGTCTTTCTTCCTTCCGTCAGGCATCACGGCCTGCCTTCTCCTGCTAAGATGAATGATGTTACATGGGATCACCCTGGCGAGAGTTCAGTTCTTGGCCCAGGGACTAGGCTGCTCAAAACGCTGCCTTTCCACTGTGACACTGAGGTTTGGGGTGGCCAGGTCCCTCCTACTGCTCCCCAGCCTGCTAGCCCTCTCCCATGCCCAACCCACCTGCACACAGGCTTGCAGCCTCCCCACCCCCACCTCCTTTCTTGCCTCTGCTCCTCTCTGGCCCCCATTTCTCCTCCTGAGACCCAGGCTCAGCCGTGATTTCCCCGACCAATGGGCATTACCTCCTTTGTGGCCATATCTTTTTGTCATCCAGTCGGCTGTGCTGGGCTCAGGCCTTCACAGGGGGCCCTGCTCTGGGACTCCTCCAGTGGGTCACCTACCTGGCCCCCCACCCCGGGATCCCAGGCCTCCTCCACCTTCCTTGGACTTCTGGTCAGTTTGGGACTATGAGGATCCCCAGAAGGAAGTGACAGGAAGAGAAGAGGAGGGGCCCTCCCCTGGAGTCTATGCAGACTGGCCGAACCCCAACAGAGCTTTGAGGGAGCCCCTTTCCACTCAGCTGTTTCTTAGTTCCATGCACTGCCCACTCCCCAGGAGCACCTTGCCTGCTCTTACATCCCCGAGGGGATGCCCTGCCCCACGTCCTTGTCAAGGCTACATGCACTCTCCTGGGCAAGTGGGTGCATTTGCCTCAGTGGCTGGCCAGCCTCTCGCCCCTCTGGATTAGCCGGAGCCGCCCACAGTGTAGCTGCAATGTTCTCCTTTGGATACAGTTGCAAAGCGGATGTATTTCCACGAATGTTGGCTGAGGGTAGGCACTGAGGTGTGCCTTCCGGGCTCAGCACCAAGGGCGCCAAAGCACAGAGGCTCACAGCCAGGCCAGGAGGCCCTGAGTAGGAGAAAGCAGTCAAGCTCCCGGGGAGCCAGAGAAGCCTTCAGGGAAGATGAGATGTGTGCAGCAGCTGGATGGGTCCACCAAGGACGGAAGGTTGGGGGTGACAGCAGAGGCAGCCCAGGACCAGAGAGAGGAACTTGAGGGACCGGGAAGTTCAGCCTGGCTGGAGAACAGCACTCCAGGAGGCAGGGGATGCCTGCTGATGGCAGGGCACTAGAGAGCTTGGCAAGGGCAGAGAGGCATGTGCTAGGGGGTCCACACAGGCAGGGGTCAGGGGTAGGAGGGGGCTCCAAGGGGGAGTCCACAGGCTGGCCCAGGCAACTGACTCCCTAGGGAGGGAAGGGTGAGTGAGGGAGAGAAAAGGTTGAGAGGTCAGGACAGGAAAGGAGGAGGAGGGGCCCGGAGACTTGGGGGCAGCTGAGAGGACCATCCACTGAGGGACTGGGTCCCCGGCTCTGCTGTGTGATGCTAGGCTGACTAGTGAACCTCTTTGAACCTGCTTCCCCATCTGAAAAGGCTGCTTTGAGTGGGGCTCCAGATACTGCCCTACTCCAGCCTGGGTGTGGCAGGTGCGTGTCTCAGAGCAGTGTTCTTCCCTCCTTTGAGTCTAAGGTTACTGTGAGTCACCAGACAACCCGGACATCACTTCATCAGGCAAGGTCAGCCCCTCCCCTGGCTCTGGGCCCGAGGTCTGACCCTGGTTGTGTCCCTCGCACGGGCTGTGTTCGCCCCCGCAGAGAAGCTGGGAGGCCCCTGGGTGGTGGCGTGGGTAGCAGATGCTGGCAGCTGCCGCCCGCCCCACAATGTGGCTTTTGTCAGCCAGGGTGGCTGTGCGGCTCGGGACAACCTGGGCTAGGGGAACAATCACCCAGGCTCGGCTGTGGGCTCTCAACAAAGCCGCTGGGCACTTCGGGCCCCACTTTTGTGATGCAGATGTGGCAATGGCGGTCGTGGGTGGGGGAAGCGCACACTCCCTCTCCTCCCTGCCCCTTTGTCATGCAGATAGAGCAAGGCCTCCCTTGCTAGGCAGGTTGTTCCTGCCCTTCCCCCCTTCACCCTCCCGGCCAGGCTTAGTGACCATTGTCCAGTGCGTCCCTGAGCCACCCAGGCCCTGGCCCTCAGGGACTCTGGGTTCAGCCAGGAGGTGCCAGGACCAGAGAAAGAAGTGGAGGCAAGGGAACCGCACAACTGGCCCAGGCTCCTCTGTGCAGGCAGGGCTCAGGCCACACTGGCTAGCCTTCGGATAGCATCTGGAGTGGACGGCCTTGTGGGCAGAGGTACAGCATGTGACAAGGTCCTGATGTGGGATGGCCAGTCCTAGGAGGAGACAGCTAGTGGGAGGAGGGTCAGTTCCCTACCCCAGGGTTGCATGCCGGAAGGGAAGGGCCTGAACCCCAGGTCGACACAGTCAGGGGACCCTCTGGCCCCACCACACACTAGCCTGGAGGGTGAGTTCACAAATTTCCAAATTTCTCTGAGCCTGTTGTATGAGGATAGGAATACTTCTATCACAGGATCCTGGTGAAATGAAATTGGACAATCCAGATAAAATATTGAGTTCATTGCCCAGCAAGCAACAGGCATACAGTGGCTGATAACGATGGACAGACATGTGGCAATATTTATCAAACTTAGAGGTGCAAACACCCATTTTCCTGTAATACTCCTTCTAGGAATTTATCCTGCGATTGTCCTCATGTGTACAAAATGACCCACATTCAACAGTGTTTTTTGCAGATTTGTTTGCAGCAGTCAGAGAATGGAAATTATCCAAGTGTCCACCTCCAGGGGTCAGTCACATGGATTATGATCTGTCCACTTGTGTAACAGTCCTCTTTTGGTGAGGATGGGCCAGGCCATGGCTATCGGACCTCAGTTTCCCATCACGGATTGAACCTGGGCTTGGGCAGTGAAAGTGAGAGAGTCCTAACCAGGGAAGTCCTGTAAGAGTCCCCTTCAGTTCCAGTATTCTTGGGCTTCCCTTGTAGCTCAGCTGGTAAAGAATCGGCCTGCAATGTGGGAGATCTGGGTTCAATCCCTGGGTTGGGAAGATCCCCTGGAGAAGGAAAAGGCTACCCACTCCAGTATTCTGCCATGGAGAATTCCATGGACTGTATAGTACGTGGGGTCCCAAAGAGTTGGACGTGACTTTCACTTTCTTTCAGCTGAAATAAGAACTGGGATGCATTTGTGGTAGGAGCACTCGCCCTGCACAGCAAAGTCAGTGCCCTAGGAAAGGAAGGGGCCCAGCATAGCATCACAGGGGTCCAGGGTCCACCGGCCCAGGATGCTGGGCAGCTGAGCCGGGAAAGGGTAGTGTGTAGGGCCAGGACAGTGGACACACAGATGCGTGCATGGGCACACACACACACACATCCCCCTCTGGAGGTTGAGAGTCTCTCCTGCAGTAACAGACTGTTTTGGGGGCAAAGTGGCGCACCCAGCTCTGCAGTGCTAGGCTGATGCAACCAGTCACCATGGCAACAGCGGGCAGTTGTAATTTTCAGAAGGTGGGCAGGCCCTGAGCCCAGGAAGAGGCTGCAGGCCCCAGCAGGGCTGCCTCTGGGTCACCCCGGATGTGCATGTGGCCACAGTGGTGTGACTCCCCATCTGTAAAATAAGGATCTGACCCGTGAGGCCTCTGCACCTCAGGAAACAGTGGGAGCGGGCCTGAGAGCAGATGCAGGGCTCCGTGGATGCAAGGGCTGTCAGCCTCCCACTGCAGGCCCAAAGGGAGGGCTCAGCCACGCTCTGTCCCCCATCGCCCTCGTGAAAAGGACTGCGTGCAGCCCTGAGTTCCTTCCCCAGAGCTTCTTCCAGATAAATAAGGACTAGAGAGGAAGAAAGCAGACGGCTTTGTACAGGGGCTTCCTGGCCCTGCCACCCACAGGGTCTGCTGCCTGAACCCAAGCCCCTTGCCTCCACTCCCACCTTAGTCCTTTCAGTTTTGAACTTGTTTGCAAAGTCATCCTACCACCTCACCCGCCTCCCCGCCCCTGGCTGCCCAGGAGGTGACCCTTCCCCCACCCCCACTCCTGTCTAGCTTCATGGCCTGAAGTCAATCTCCCCTGGTACATCACGAGCCATATGGGGGCGTGGGGGTAGGGACGGGGGTCTGATTCTAGTTTTCGGCATCTCCCGGGCCTGACCCTGCTGGGAAGGGCTGCAGGGGATCTCCTGATCCCTGGGCATGGTGACCCCAGTCCAGTGGGCATCCTCTCCTTTGTCTCCAGGACACACACGGCTCTTTCCCCATGGATAAGCCCTGTAGATCAACACAGCGGGCAGGAGCAGGCAAGGATTTGGGGGATATCCTGTCTACTTCCCTCCCTAATGCAGCTTTTCCATCTTTGGGGTTCGGGGGTGCCCCTCCACCTTTGCCTGGTTGGAGCAGGCTGGCTGCAGACATGGCCTCCCAGTCCCTTTTCTTCACAGCTGTCTCACCCTACAGCCTGCCCATCAGCCTCTCAAGACTCTGCCTTCATCCCCCAACCACACCCTGTGCCCATCCTCCTCCTCACCGTGCTTCACTCACACAGGCACCAGGGCTGGAATTAGGTGGGGTCTTAGATCTCCAGCTCTGTTTCAGGGTAGTGGGACAACGGGCCACACCTGGTGTGCAACAGCTCTTACAGTGATTATGAGAAATGGGGAAACCCACACGTCCTAGGTCAAGTGTCACCTTGTGCGGGTGGCTTCGCAGGATGCCCTTGGTGGGGGATGGGTCTGAATAACAGTCTCCCTGCTGCTCTTCCCCACTCCTGCCTCCAAGGTGGGACATGGACAGACACCTGTACTAGTGCATGATCCCCAATCAGTGCAGGAAAAGTTTTATCTTCTCAAAGGGGTTTCTGGCCTGGAAAGTGGTTTGAATGAACAGGCTTTGGCCACTGGGGCAGCCTGAGGTCCCCCAATCTGCACCCTCCTCCAGGTGGAGTCAGACACCCAACGCCCCTCTCCCAGCCAGGTGGGCCCTGGTGAGGCACAGGGCTCTGGGCTGTTGGCATAACACACTCCTGGAGTGAGGGTGATTCCCATGGGCTTGGCTTTGGGCCAGGGCTGCCCACAGTCATATTTCAGGTGTGGTCCCTTTATACTGTTGTTGTTCAGTCGCTCAATCGTGTTTGACTCTTTATGACCCTCAAGAACTGCAGCATGCCAGGCTTTGTCTCCTTCACCATCTCCCGGAGTTTGCTCAAACTCATGTCCATTGAATCAGTGATGCCATCCAACCATCTCATCCTCTGTCACCTCCTTCTCCTGCCTTCAGTCTTTCCCAGCATCAGAGTCTTTTCCAATGGGTTGGCTCTTTGCATAAGATGGCCAAAGCATTGGAGTTCCAGCCTCAGGATCAGTCCCTTCAGTGAATAATCAGGATTGATTTCCTTTACAATGTGCAATCACAAAACATCCCCGTGGTCTTGAACAAAAGGAGACTATCTGCCACGAGCGAATGACAGAGACACTGTGTATTGAAGTATCTGTCATTTAGAGATAAGACTCTATTTTAAGTAGAACTTATTTAAAGATTATATTCCTTTCATTCTAAATGCCACCGGGCAGTGTGACCTGCACAGCTTTGGGAAGACTGTTCTGTCTCTCTGGGCCATACCAGTCCCTATCTGAGATTCCAGAGAGTGGGCTCAGACCCCAGCTTAGCTAGGCACTGGAGGTCCATTTCCTTCACCCAGGCTAGGGGAATCTCTTTCATTTTCTTTCTCTTCTCTCCTGCCCCCCACCTCCCACTCACTTCCTGAGGGCATGACACCTCTCCCCTCCCTCCCAGTAGAGACCCCAGTGACTGCTTCCAGGGGTGTCCATGGCACAGAGGAGAACATTGGCTCAGAGAGGGGACCCTGGCTGCTTCTGACCTGCTGGCTATACCCCCTTCCCCTGGCCCCCAGGTTCCAGCGAACCTGGCTCTGCAGAGGCTAGTCTCTGGGGGTTGGAGCCTGGCTGGGTCAGTGAGGGATGAGGGATTCTCCTCCTGGCCTGGAAGGATGGCACACCTGGGCATATTTTTCTGCTCTGGGCCTTCTATGCCCACTCCTCTCGCCGTGACTTTCAAGCAGAAGTGTCTTCTGTTCATTTGCTCCCCAGGTTTCCTCCCAGGCTGCGACTTCCTGGGATCTAGGCTGGGCATGGGGTCCCTGCTCAGGGCTCATGGCAGCTCCCTCAGCCCCCACAGTGCCCCCACTCCCTCATCAGGCACACAGAATGGTCTGGACTGGGTGGGGGTGCCTCAAACCCAGAGGCAGTTCTCCACTTACCTCACCCTGACCAGGGGGGTTGCTCACGCTGTGCTGTGTATGTTAGGGAGAGGGGCCCTCAGGGCTGGGGACCACAGAACTGAAATGAGTTCAGATCTCTGGGAGACTCAGGCCCAAGTGGAAAGGCCTTTTTGCATTTTTTTTTAAAAGCTTGCTGCAAATGCAATCCAATAACATCTGAGGATATTCCTTCTTAGATGAAGTTTGATGTATAAGTATGTCATTTGAGAGGTGGAACCAGAACAGACGTGGCCCTGCATTTCTTTCCTGAACGTTTCAGTGAATGAAAAGCCGTTTTTCTGCCAGGCTTTCTATGGAGAACCCTGCACTCTTGACCATCCCTCCTGAGGGCCTGCTCCGTTGGGACCCTCTTCAGCTCTGATAAGGTCTTGGGCGGTGGGTTTGGTCCTATTAAGTTCCTGCGGATTCAGACCCAGCAAGCAGGGGGACAGTTGGGACCCACTGGACAAGGGACAGCTGTTTTCTCAGATCCAAGCTGTTTCTCAGCCTCAAGGCATCTCCCTATTGCCCCCCCACCCCCTACTCCCCTTAAAGAGGAAGCCAGGCAAGTCGGGGGGAGGAGGCAACGTGAGCAGCCCACCAGGACTGCCTTTGTCCTCTAAGGGAAGAACCGAGATGGGGTCCCCCTGGCTAGGGTGTTCCTGAGAGCTGGGCTGGCTGGACATCTGGGCCCTGGCTCTGACCGGCTCCCAGACATGCCCCACACAGGATGGAGGCCAGTGAGAGCAGGGACAGGAGCAGAGTGGGCACAGTCTCCCCTGGGCACACATTTTGTCTACACCTGGCCCTGCCCAGAGATTCAGTCATGGAACCCCAACAATCAACCCTCTCCCTGGTCAATAGGGAGAAGAGTGGGGGCCCCAAGAGACCCCCACCCCTCCCCTAGTACCAGTTCTGGAGACCCAGGTCTGGCCAGTGCTGTGGGGTCAGTATTTGGGGCCTCCGTGAACCAAATTATTTTTTTTTAAGGCATGAAAATAGTCACCAGTGTCTTTTTCTTCTTCTTTTTTAGGCTGCATTGCACAGCATGTAGGATCTTAGTTCCCTGACCAGGGATCGAACCCGTGCCCTCAGCAGTGAAAGTGCAGAGTCTTAACCACAGGACTGCTAGGGAAGTCCTTGCCAACTTCTTATGTTCTCAATTAAAGTTATTGTGCCCAAAACAGCCTCTATCTACCATGATGATTTTTTTAAAAAGAATGTTCTTACATCTAACAACAACAACAAATTTTTTTTTAAATAGATACATTTAGCTTTATAAAAATTTACCAGGCTGCCCTGGTTTTCTTTTCCCCTAAGACCAGGAAGCTCTTTCAGGAACCCCCAAGGCAGGCTGAGCTGGCCTAGTGGTGCCAGGGCGCCCAACAGGCCTTGTCAGTAGTGGGACTGATGACCAGGCTTCTGCTGTGGTTGCCCACTCCCTGGATGCAACCTCAACCCCCTGCCCCCCCTGCCCTGGGGGCCCAGGATCCCGGGGGTCCAGGGAAGCAGCAAGGCCCAGCCCAGGTGTTTTCTGGATGGTACCTGGCCTGGGACCCTGGAGGACTGAACAAGAGACACCCTCCCTCCCCAGTCTGCCATCTCTGGCCTTCAGGCTGGCACCTCCTGCTGGCCAGGGCTGCCCCAGATGCGCGGCCAGTGCACCCAGCCAGCTGCCACACAAAGCCGCATTGTGGGCCTCTGCCTGGTGGGCGAGCACGTGACAGTGGAGGGTGGGTGGAGGGCCCTCCGGCTGTGCCCCATGGCCTTCATCCAGGTCCGGGCGCTGATTCCTACATCTGACCCCACGAGACAGGAACCCTGGCCGGGGGCTATGGAGACAGGAGAAAACCCAGAGTTGTGCCCGTGGGAGGGCCTATGTCCAGAGTCTTTGAACAGGGATTCTTCCTGTGGTGTGCCCAGCCCCTGGACCTGGACTTCATCTGGGCCTTGTCCTTTGGCCTCTGACCCTGACACCTTCTCTATGAGAGGGACTCAGAGTCTAACACCCTTAGAGACTTGACCTGAGGCACAAAGTGGGGCTGGGGATCACCAAGGGTCCATTGTGGGCACAACCCTGCCCATTCCCAGGACACAGGGGTTCTGACCTGGGGCCTCCAGCCTGTACCATGTTCAACAGACAGGAAGGAAACAGAGACCCTGAACTCGAGGCTCCCTCAGAGGTGACCCCCCAAGGAATGCGAATTCCATACAACAGAAAAGAGCAAGACAGTTCTGCTTGTGTCTGCTGACAGCTGCAGGGAGCCCCCAGAGCTGCTTGGGGTAGTCACCATCTGAAAAGCAAGCAGACCCCAAATACCCCAACAAAAGGCAGAGGCTCCTCCAGAGCCCAGGATGTATATGCCTGCCATAGCAGCCCTTCCTTTTTCAGACAAATGAAGAGTGGACAGTTGGTATATTGAAACCTCTTCTCACCATGGAATACTACACTGTTGAAAAAGCACTTACAAACAAACACAAACCAATGTGAAAAGCATACACCCCCAGCTATGTCTCTGAAGACCCCGTCTTGATGAAGAGGCTACTGCCCTCCTTCTGGCCTGGTGCATCCTCCTCGGCCACTCACCCTTCCTCCTCTTGTTCTTTGCTCTGTCACACATTGTATGGAGGTCAGTGCCCCATACACCCAGAACCCCAGGAGGACCCTGTTCCTGAGTTCTTCTCTAGCTTGGCCCCTCTCTGCGGTGGACACACCCACCCAGAGCCTGTACTCCTTGAAATCAGCACCAGGGCCTTCAAGTTCCCTGCCAGACATCCCCACCTGCTTCCCAGGCCATCAGAAACAGGTGTGGCCAGGCCAAGCTGCTTCCCTGGGCCGAGCTGGGTGTCCAAGGTGCTGCCCTTTGGGCCTGGCCATCCAGGCAATTTTATGTCAAGGTGAGTGAATAGAAGGTGTTTCATCAACAGTGTGTCTGGGGACTTCCCTGGTGGTCCAGTGGTTAAAACTGAACTTCCACGGCAGGGGGCACAAGTTCTATCCCTGGTCAGGGAACTAAGATTCCAGTGGCCAAACAGTTAAAAAATAACCCCCCACCTCTACCAAAAAAAAATGTATCCAGCTTGACTGGTCACTCTCCATATTAGGATGCAGAGCAGGCAGGCTTAGCTAGGATCTCTGCCTGGCAAGCCCATCCTCTCCGTTGGGCATTGCTGCCTGAGCTGTGGGCTGTACTCCCCAGCCCTCCTCCCCTAGTGCTGACACTGAGGCCAAACCAGGCTTTTTCTGCACTTGGAAGGAGCAGCTCCAGCCTGGAGCCCCAGGGCCTGGTGCCGGCCCCTGTACCTGCCTCAGGCACTCCAGGTGCATTAACCCCAGGCCTTTGCACACTGTCCTCAAGTTTTAGAAGTGACCTCCTTCTTGGTCCTCCCCAACCCTTGAGAGCACAGGGATTGCCCACCATCCAGTTGAGACCAGCTTTGATCTGGATCCTCCTCCTCTCCCTGGTGACCCAGGGGTCAGCCCTGAGGATCATGGCACCCATCCTACCCTTATCCCCTTTCTGTCCTTCCAGCAAGATAGGAGCATAGGTCTCCTGGGAGTCCCCAGGGAAGGCTTCTTCTCTGCTAAAATAGCCTCACAGAACTTGCCATGTCATGATGTCACATCTCTTACCAGCTGAGGCTGAAGTCACACTTGAGGAGGCCCGGGCTTGGCATAAGGTGCTCATTGCTACTCCTGCCTCTCCTTGTACTTCCTGCCATGAAATGGTCCATCTTCAGCCACTTTCTCCAGCTTGAGTCTTGTTCACTTGCAACCCAGGCACACTCTGAGGGTAGCTCTGCCTCCTCCCAAGATCAGCCCCACCCTGCTCCCCAAAGCATCCTTTAAGGTGGAGGTCATCTCTCATCTATTCCATGCCCTGCCTTGCCCCTACCCCTGCCCCCAAGTACAGGCTGAAGGCCAAACACCTCCAAGGTGTTCAGTAGCGTTTGCTGGAAGGATGCATTTCTTGTAAAACACCCATCGGCAAACTTGCCTGTTTTGTCGGGTAACATCCTTTGAGATCCATGTGGAATTAGAATTCTGAGCTAGGGAAAACATTCCTCTCTCTAGAGATTAATTAACAGCTTCTATCACAGGCCCATAGTCTCTTATGCACCGTTCCAAAGTCTAAATACTTCTGAAAAATCAAGACTTTCCTCATAAATTTGTGGCCAACTCATCTGTGGGAAAACCTACCCTGGTCAGGCGTTAAGGTCTATTAATGTCTTAGAGTAAGAATTTACCCATTTCACCACAGATATAGAAATGCACTTGATAATGGGTTGCTGTCTTAAATCTTGTAAGGGTATAACTTAACATAGAGCGTAGGCATGTTATTCCCGGTCTAAAATTCACATGTTCTGAATTCAGAAAAGCCTTCTGCCCCGAGCCTTCTGATAAGCAGCAGTGGAACTGTGATAAATAGCAGAAACTTTGTAATATGCTTTATTTTCCTTTTTTCCTTTTTTGCCCTGGTTGCCAAGAAGGTCAGGTTTAAGTGATTATACTTATTCACAGCAGCTAGTCTTTGTGTAGTTTCCAAGTAGAATTATCCTGTCTTCTTATGTGCATATGCTCAATTGCTCAGTCAGTGTCTGATTCTTTTGTAACCTCATGGACTGTAGCCTTCCAGGCTCCTCTGTCCATAAGATTTCCCAGGCAAGAACATGAGTGAGCTGCTATTTCCTATGTCTTCTTACAACTTGCCTTTAAAAAATTGTCTGTGCCCTATAGCTTTCTTGAATTTGTGTCTTTGATTTGAATTTCACCTACTTAATATCATTGTTATTTAGGCAAAATGAGTATAAACTTATCACAAATGAGTGAATCCACAAGGTTCTAGAGACTGCTGGGACAGATGGTCCCTAAGTGTCCCTAAGTGTCCCTAAGTCTGCCCTCCTGCCTCCTGGCGGGTGGGGACGGGGAGTGGGGCTGACATGATTAAGGATTGTGTCTCTGTGCCTTGCCGCACGCCCTGGAGAGACACTCCCCTGCCACCCCAGTGACCTCAGTCCTAGTGGCTTTTCAGCCAACTCCTCTGCTCTTGACAAGCATCTAGCCACCACCCAGATGCAGGCACAACCCACTTCAAGTCAGTGCGATAACTTGCTGGCAAATTGGCATTGTTGACAAACTTCTCCCTAGTTTTTCCATCAGATCCATCTTGCTAGAAAACCTCAAAAATATTTGCACAATTCATACAAAGGAAGTCAACTTTAATAAAAGTATTTGTGTGGATGAGATTTCCCCAGCAGTCCAGTTAAGACTCTGCCTTCCAGTGCAAGCGGGAGTGGGTTCTATCTCTGCTCAGGGACTAGATCCCACATGATGTACAGTGTGGCCAAAAAAACAAAACCAAACCTAATTGTATGGGTATATAGATGATAGAGTACATATGCTTGTTCATTACAATAGGGTGACAGTTGCTAAGTGATGAGGACTATGAATGATTCTTTTGTTATTTTAGAAATTGTATTTATTTTTGCCTGTGCGGGGTCTTTCTTGATGCACATGGACTCTTCTCTAATTGCAGAGAGCAGGGACTACTCTTCAGTTTGGGGCTTCTCATTGTGGTGGCTTCTCTTGTTGGGGATCATGGGCTGTAGGGCACATGGCTTCAGCTGTGGGCTTCAGCCCTCGCCTCTTGAGTGCTGACTCAGTAGTTGTGGCACACAGGCTTTGTTGTTCCTAGACATGTGGAATCTTCCCAGACCAGGGATCAAACCCATGTCCCTCACATTGACGGGTAGATTCTTTTTTTTTTTTTTTATTATCCACTGCACCATCAGAGAAGTCCTGATTCTTTTATTTTTTGATTACCATTAAAATTTCTGAGATGAATAAGTATTATTTTTGTAATAGCAATAAAGAATACAAGTTTTTTCTTCATCCCCTTTGCAAATATTACAGAGCAGTTGTTTAAGGCATGGCAAACTTTTTCTAACCAAAAGCTTCACTGGGTCTTCATAAGACGCTTCCATGTGGATAAGCCAGAAATTTCTCTTACAGTGGAACCCAACTGCACAAAAATTACTTCAGTTAAATTTCCTGACGCTGTCTCCTTCATTAGGTAACATTTAAAAGAGCTGTTGAGGGGCTCCTTGGTATCCCAGTAGTTGAGAATCCACCTTGCAGTGCAAGAGACATGGGTTTGATCCCTGATCCAGGAATATCCCTCATGCCAGGGGGCAAGTAAGCACTCATGTCACAACTGCTGAGCCCATGTGCCTAGAGCCACTGCTCCTCAAAAAGAGAAGTCACCACAACGAGAAGCCCATGCATCACAACCATAGAGTAACCCTCAGTTCAGTTCAGTTCAGCTACTCAGTTGTGTCAAACTCTGTGACCCCATGGACTGCAACACGCCAGGCTTCCCTGTCCCACTCCCAGAGCTTGCTCAAACTCATGTTCATCGAGTTGGTGATGCCATCCAACCATCTCATCTCTGTCATCTGCTTCTCCTGCTTCAATCTTGCCCAGCATCAGGGGCTTTTCTAATGAGTCAAGTCTTTGCATCAGGTGGCCAAAGTATTAGAGC
Organism: Nanger dama; assembly: GCA_917880005.1. NCBI lineage: Eukaryota > Metazoa > Chordata > Mammalia > Artiodactyla > Bovidae > Nanger > Nanger dama. Next base: position 2,514,416 of record CAKJTW010000108.1, on the reverse strand, counting down.
TTCAACGTCAGAATCAGTCCTTCCAATGAATATTCAGGATTGATTTCCTTTTGAATTGACTAGTTTGATCTCCTTGCATCCCAAGGGGCTCTCAGGAGTCTTCTCCAACACTACAGTTCAAAAACATCAATTCTTTGGCACACAGCTTTCTTTATAGTCCAACTCTCATATCCATGACTACTGGAAAAACCATAGCTTTGACTAGAGGGACCTTTGGCAAAGTAATGTCTGTGCTTTTTAATAGGCAGTCTAGGTTTGTCATAGCTTTCCTTCCAAGGAGCAAGTGTCTTTTAACTTCATGGCTGCAATCACCATCTGCAGTGATTTTGGAGCAGTGAAGTGATGGGACCGGATGCCATGATCTTAATTTTTTGATTGTTGAGTTTTAAGCCAGCTTTTTCACTCTCCTCTTCCACTTTCATCAAGAGGCTCTTTTGTTCCTCTTTACTTTCTGCCATAAGGGTGGTGTCATCTGCATATATGAGGTATTGATATTTCTCAGCAATCTTGATTCCTGTTTGTGCTTCATGCAGTCTCACATTTGATGTGATGTACTCAGCGAATCTGGCAAATTCAGCAGTGGCCACAGGACTGGAAAAGGTCAGTTTTCATTCCAATTCCAAAGAAAGGCAATGCCAAAGAATGCTCAAACTACCGCACAATTGCACTCATCTCACATGCTAGTAAAGTAATGCTCAAAATTCTCCAAGCCAGGCTTCAGCAATATGTGAACCGTGAACTCCCTGATGTTCAAGCTGGTTTTAGAAAAGGCAGAGGAACCAGAGATCAAATTGCCAACATCTGCTGGATCATGGAAAAAGCAAGAGAGTTCCAGAAAAACATCTATTTCTGCTTTATTGACTATGCCAAAGCCTTTGACTATGTGGATCACAATAAACTGTGGACAATTCTGAAAGAGATGGGAATACCAGACCACCTGACCTGCCTCTTGAGAAATCTGTATGCAGGTCAGGAAGCAACAGTTAGAACTGGACATGGAGCAACAGACTGGTTCCAGATAGAAAAAGGAGTATGTCAAGGCTGTATATTGTCATCCTGCTTATTTAACTTATATGCAGAGTACATCATGAGAAACGCTGGGCTGGAAGAAGCACAAGCTGGAATCAAGATTGCCAGGAGAAATATCAATAACCTCAGATATGCAGATGACACCATCCTTATGGCAGAAAGTGAAGAGGAACTAAAAGCTTCTTGATGAAAGTGAAAGAGGAGAGTGAAAACATTGGCTTAAAGCTCAACATTCAGAAAACGAAGATCATGGCATCCGGTCCCATCACTTCATGGAAAATAGATGGGGAAATGTTGGAAACAGTGTCAGACTTTGTTTTTTTGGGCTCCAAAATCACTGCAGATGGTGACTGCAGCCATGAAATTAAAAGACGCTTACTCCTTGGAAGGAAAGTTATGACCAACCTAGATAGCATATTCAAAAGCAGAGACGTTACTTTGCTGACTAAGGTCTGACTAGTCAAGGCTATGGTTTTTCCTGTGGTCATGTATGGATGTGAGAGCTGGACTGTAAAGAAGGCTGAGCACCAAAGAATTGATGCTTTTGAACTGTGGTGTTGGAGAAGACTCTTGAGAGTCCCTTGGACTGCAAGGAGATCCAACCAGTCCATTCTGAAGGAGATCAGCCCTAGGATTTCTTTGGAAGGAATGATGCTAAAGCTGAAACTCTAGTACTTTGGCCATCTCATGCGAAGAGTTGACTCATTGGAAAAGACTCTGATGCTGGGAAGGACTGGGGGCAGGAGGGAATGGGACGACCGAGGATGAGATGGCTGGATGGCATCATGGACTCAATGGATGTGAGTCTGAGTGAACTCCGGGAGATGGTGATGGACAGGGAGGCCTAGCATGCTGTGATACATAGGGTTGCAAAGAGTCGGACATGACTGAGCTGAACTGAACTGAACTCTGCATATAAGTTAAAAGCAAGTTAAATACACAGCCTTGCTGTACTCCTTTCCCAATTTAAAAACAGTCCGTTCATTGTTCCATGACCGCTTCTAACTGTTGCTTCTTGACCTGCATATTGATTTCTCAGGAGGCAGATAAGGTGGTCTGGTACTCCCATCTCTTTAAGAATTTTCTGCAGTTTGTTGTGATCCACACAGTCAAAGGCTTTGGCGTAGTCAGTGAAGAGTAGCCCCAGATCTCTGCAGCTAGAGAAAGTTCATGCACAGTGATAAAGACTCAGTGCAGCCAAAAATAAATAAATAAAATATTAAAAAAAAAAAAAAAAACTGTTGAGAGCTTTGTCTACGTGGCATCAAAGCAGTGAGATAATTCGATCATTCCACTGAAAATAAGTAGCAGGCTAGCCCTCCGTCTACAAACCAAGGTGAAAACTGGAGGGAACCCATAAAACCAGTGTTTGCATACATTGGACAACAAGCAGAGAGGAAATGTGATCCCTCAGAGAAGCTAAACAAATAAAATGAGTCACATAATCTACCTGGCTTCTTGCCTATAGTCATTTACTGGACACTAGGGCAGAAAGGATACCCCAGCAGAGAACAGCAGTCCCATTGAGCTGAGGAGACAAAGGTTGGAGTTTGGGGAGGCTGAGGAAGCCAGAATTTGTGGGGTAGAGATCTGAGTAGGAGGGATCCAGGCAGAAAAGAAACTTGGAAACCTGCACATGGTCCCTGTTCATCTGTGGATGGGCGTTACCTGCATGAAGGAGGATGGGCAGGACTGGACAACAATAGGACGCTGAAGGGAAAATATAAACACACAAAGCTAAAGAGTGCTATGAAAACTGAGAAGAGTCAGAGCAAAGAAAGTCACAGTAAAGATCATTTTATTCAAATCACTAAAAACCTGTACTGAGAAAATCTTAAAATCAACAAAGAACAAAAGACACACTACGTATGGAGAACAAAGTTAACAATGCTCATCAGAATAAAGGCACCGTAGAGGACAGTCAAATGAATGTCTTTAAAGTGCTGGGGGCTAGAGAACATAGAAAAAAATTCTTCAGAAGAAGTTGACAATTTACAACAATAATATCTATGTATTATGGGATTTGTTACTTGTATAAATGTAATATATCTGATAACAAAGGGTGGAAGAGGGAGATGAAAGTCTGTGATTTTTAGTTTTCTCTCTCTCTTTTTACTTTTTGAGCCTCATGGCACATGAGATCTTAGTTTCCTGACCAGAGATCAAACCTGCTTCTCCTGCATTGGAAGGATGGAGTCTTAACTACTGGACCACCAGGGAAGTCCTTTAGGTTTACATCTTACTTGAGCAAGTATAATGTTACTTGAAAGTTAGCAATGGACACTATAAATCTAAAGCAACTAGTAAAAGGATGAAGATAATAGGCATAGCTAATTAGCCAACAAGGGCTTCCCTGGTGGCTCAGTGGTAAAGAATCTGCCTGCAATGCAGGAGACACAGGTTCAATCCCTGGGTGGGGAGATTCCCTGGAGAATGGCAACCCACTCCAGCATTGTTGCCTGGGAAATCCTATGGACAGAGGAGCCTGGTGAGCTATAGTCCATGGGGTTGTAAAAGAGACATACGACTAAACAACAATAAAACCACAACAACAATGAGCCAACACAGGAGATTAAATAGAATATTTAGAAATACAAATCTAAAAAAGTAGAAAAAAAAAAAACCTGAACAGGTAGACAAGAGGAAAGCAAATAGCAAGATGAAAAATTTAAAGTCAGCCATATCAGTAATTTAAAAAATAAATGAACTAAGTTAAAAGGCAGAGAATATTGTATTGAAATTTTAAAAACACCCAAATAATGTGTTATCTATAAGAGATAGACTTTTAATATAAATCCCAGAAAAGCAAAGAGTCAAAGCATGGAAAGATATATATTATGCAAACACTTATCATAGATAATTTGAATTGCTTCCTTAATATGAGATAAAGTGGAATACAAAAAATAGTACTAGAAATAAGGAAGAACATTTCATGTTAATAAAAATATCCATTCACCAAAAAAGATATAATCATCTACTATGGATAAATCGAAGCCTTAACCCCCAGTGTGACTATATCTGGAGATTGTCTTTAGGAGGCAATTAAATTTCAATGAAGTCATGGGACTTCTCTGGCAGTCCAGTGGTTAAAACTTTTCCTTCCAATGCAAGGACTAAAGGTTCAATCCCTGGTCAGGGAGTTAAGATTTCATATGCCTTGTGGCCAAAAAAAAAAAATATAAAGCAAAAACAATAATATAAATTTAATGAAGACCTTAAAAACTGTTGACATAAAAAAATCCTTTAAAAATATTTCAGTGAGGTCATAACCATGGGGCCCTGATCCCATAGGACCTTGTAAGAAGGGGAGGAGACCAGGACTCTCTCTCTTTCTCTATCTTCATGTGCCCAGAGGCAAGACTACCTAAGACAGAGTCTTTGGGCTTCCCCAGTAGCTCAGTAGTAAAGAATCCTCCTGCAATGCAGGAGACTTGCAGGAGACGAGTTCGATTCCTGGGTCAGGAAGATAGCCTGGAGAAGGGGAATGGCAGCCCACTCCAGAACCCTGCCTGGGAAATCTCATGGACAGAGGAGCCTGGTGGGCTACAGACCATGGGGTCACAAGGAGTTGGACACAACTGAGCAGAGTCTTTGCCAGAAACCAAACCCTGATGAAGTTTGATCTTGGCCTTTCCCCTCCAGATTTAATGGCTGTTGTTTAAGGCACCAAGTCTGCGCTTTTGTGATGCAGCCCCCAGCAGACTAAGGCAGACTTCAATGCGTATGCACATTCTGAGTGACTCAAACTATACTAGACAAACACATATAGAACTGAAAAGCTGCTGCTGCTGCTAAGTTGCTTCAGTCGTGTCTGACTCTGTGCGACCCCAGAGACGGTAGCCCACCAGGCTTCCCCATCCCTGGGATTCTCCAGGCAAGAACACTGGAGTGGGTTGCCATTTCCTTCTCTGAGAACTGAAAAGAGAGACAGACAAACCTCTTATTTGTGGGAGAGTTCATCACCACCTGCACAGAAAAGCATTAAAGATACAGAACACATGAACAACACTATTGACCTACTTGACCTAATTGACATTTAATCATTCGACTGGAAAAGGCACATTCTTTTCATGTGCTCATAGGACATTCACCAAAAGAAATGGTGTTTTGGGTCATGAACCAGATCTCAGTACATTAACAAAAGCTGGAAATAGTAAGGTAGTACTACAGTACTCTGACCACAGTAGAATTCAGCTAGAAATCAATAACTTGAAAGAGTCTAGATAGTTCCCAAATTTGAAAGTTTCACAGGACACTCCTAAAATTTCCACTGGAAAAAGAAGAAATAAGAGGATTAAAAAGTCATTTGGATAGCATGATAGTGAAAACACAATCTATCAAAAATCTTAGGAGATAGATAAATAGTGTTTTGAGGGAAACTGAGGGCTTTAAAGACTTGAATTAGAAAGGAGACAGGTGGGGACTTCCCTGGTGGTCCAGTGGTTGAGATTCCATGCCTTCACTGCAGGGGGTGAGGGTTCAGTCTCTGGTTGGGGAACTAAGATCCCACTTGCCAAAGGGCACAGCCAAAAAAAATTAAAAAGTTTAAAAAAAGAAAGGAGATGGGTGGGTGACACCTGTATTCTTGAAACTTTGGGAAAAGGTAAGGATGAGCCATGAAATTAAAAGACGCTTACTCTTTGGAAGAAAAGTTATGACCAACCTGGATAGTATATTCAAAAGCAGAAACCTTACTTTGCCGACTAAGGTCTGTCTAGTCAAGGCTATGGTTTTTCCTGTGGTCATGTATGGATGTGAGAGTTGGACTGTGAAGAAGGCTGAGCGCCAAAGAATTGATGCTTTTGAACTGTGGTGTTGGAGAAGACTCTTGAGAGTCCCTTGGACTGCAAGGAGATGCATCCTGTCCATTCTGAAGGAGATCAACCCTGGGATTTCTTTGGAAGGAATGATGCTAAAGCTGAAACTCCAGTACTTTGGCCACTTCATGTGAAGAGTTGACTCATTGGAAAAGACTTTGATGCTGGGAGGGACTGGGGGCAGGAGGAGAAGGGAACGACCGAGGACTCGATGGACGCGAGTCTGAGTGAACTCCGGGAGTTGGTGATGGACAGGGAGGCCTGGTGTGCTGCGATTCATGGAGTCACAAAGAGTCGGACACGACTGAGCGACTGAACTGAACTGAAGGATGACACAGGTTGGGCAGAGTGAGGGGTTCGACACGGAGGGTCCTGGAGCAAACAGAGGAACCAGAGAGGTGAGCCAGTTCCTGGTGGTGGGCAGGGGGTGGGGGTGGGGCCTGAGCCCTTGGCGTCTGAGGATGGAGTCGTGTTTTCTGGAGTTCACTGCCACCCAAATGCCTAGAAAAGCCTGACTGGCAGTTTGACTGGAGTCGGCAGAAGAGGGTTAGACGGGATAGGGGTGGCCAGCTGAGACCTGGGGTGCAGGGGCTCAGGCCCTTTGCCTGAGTCTATCTGAAGCCCCACAGCCTCCCTCCTGGAACAAGTCGCTTGTGCTTTCCCATCCCATCGCTCTGAGTAGGGGGCAGGACAGGGCTGCTGTTCTGACCTCGCGGTGAAATCTGAATAATTGATGCCTGGGTCTAACGTTTCACCCAATTGTCATAAAGCAAGAAACACAAGCCCAGTGTGCAGGGAACGGGCGCAGGACAAAGGCTGTTTTCATCACCCCCTTTCCCCCGCCTCAGGTCTGCATGGCTTTCTCCCCAGCACATGATCTGTGACAATCGTCCTGTGTTCTCCCACCTCCCGGGGAGCTGCGGGAGGGATTATCTGGGAGGCGGCTCCCCCAGGACAGGACGGCAGCAGGGGAGGGCTTCCCGCCCCCACCCCCGCCTGGCGTGTGTCATCTGGAGCGTGTGCCCAGCTGTTGCTGGCTACCCGCTTGGCACTGCCTTCTCTTCTCAGAGCTGTTGCACCGCCTGACAAACACAGAGCTCTCACCCAAACAAACATGGGGCCCCAGGGGTTCTGAGTACATGGAGAAGAGGGTGGGGCATCCTTAGGACCCGCTGAGCCCCCAATCCAACCCTGTTTGAACTTCTGGTACTGGGCGCTGGGTCTCATTTGTCACACCCTGAAAGAAAAGCTACAGTCAATGAACTCCAAACACACTGTTCCAAGAGCAGGGAGCCAGTGGTAGACCTTTTGTGAGCTGGCATTCACGGCCCTGACAGCACGTCTGGGCTGGGGTGGGGGTGGGGTTTGCACGTGGGTGTTGATGCACACGTGTGCGTCAGTGATGATCTGGTCACCGTTGAAGCTGCAGGAACGGGACTGGCGGTGTGGGATGTGGCTGGGTTCCTGCAAGTTTTCCCAGATCAGTCATCTGTACTATTAATATCAGAAAAGTGCAGAAATCCTTGGTGAGCCCAAGTTAAGCCCCACACTCCCAGGTGAAGAGCATGGGGTCCTGGAGTCATTTTAGTAAGTTTGGGGCTCAGAGGATAAACTTGCTCCATACATTTTCTTGATGAAGAAGAGAACATCCTGGAAAGAAGGTGAAGTTCTCCGGCCAGGTGTGGGGGCTGTGCTGGCTGCCTCTGGTAGCTTGCAGACCCAGCCTGGGTGGTGAGGAAGGCTGTGTGGGCTTCCAGACCTGGGTGCAGAGCTCAGAGCAGGGACCCGTAAGAAATCACCAGTGAGAAATCAAAGTGCAGGCCCTGAGAATGGACGTGTGGATACAGTGTGGGTAGGTGAGAGCGGGATGAATTGGAGATTAGGATTGATACACATGCACTACCATGTATAAAATAGATGGCTAGTGGGCAGCTGCTATATAACACAGGGAGCTCAGCTCGGTGCTCTGTGATGACCTAGAAGGGTGGAATGGAAGGATGGGAGGGAGGGAGAGGATATATGTATATACATAGCTGATTCACTTCCTTGTACAACAGAAACCAACACGACATTGTAAAGCAACTATACTCCAATTTAAAGCAAAAATGTATCAACCTAGTAAGTAATTGGTACCTAGGTGGAAATGTATTAAAAAGAAAAAAAGGACAGAACACACAGAAAAACAACCACCACTACCAAGAGCAGGCCCTTTGTTCAAAAGCGGTGGAAAATGTGTTTCCATTCTTCCACGGTCCCTCTGTCACCCCGTCATGGTTAAGCATTTTCTCTTTAATATTGGTTTCCCTCGGACTTTGCACTTGTCGGGGAGTGCAGACCTTCATAGGCGCCCTGACTCTGCACATCTGTGTGTGGGGTGTGTGTGCCTCACCCTCCCCACACCCCACCTGGGCCCCCCAGGGTGTGAGCACCTGACATCCTCCACTGACTTCACTCATAAAACACAAATTCAAGAATAAAACTGTTAAGGATTTCAAGAAGATGACTGCAGAAACTTGCATGCCCTTTCTGAGCTCTGGGCCCAGGCAGGTGGTGGCACAAACCCAGCTGGGTCTGTCTAATGGGGCCTTTCTAAGACTAAGAGTGCTGGGAGTCCTGCCTGGGGGAGCCACTGCAGAACTGGGGGCACCTGGGTCAAGCCTTCACCTCAGGCAGCCTGAGGCAGCCACACGAGCAGGAAGGGTCAAATTCAAGGCAGAGGGAAAGCTGTGCTGACCTGGAAACAGACAGCAAAGAGTTCTGTTCAGATCCCTTCTGGAGAGCCCCCCACCTCCACCCACTCCCTGTGAAAAAGACCACCCCAAGAACATGTGCACCCTCCACCCCACCAAAGACCTGCTGCCACATGGGTACAGAAGCTGGCACCCTTCTGTTCTAGGGCGGCTCCAGAGACCAGCTGAGGCCTCAGAGGCAGTGACATCCTGGGTCCCTCCCTTCTCTGCCTTGTCCTGCCCTCTTCCCTTCCTGACACTTTTGGGGTACGTCCCTTGCATGGAATCGCTTGCCACTGGCTGGCACGGAGGGTCTGAGCACAGGCAGTGGGTGGAATGTGACATAGCTGAGGGGGCTCAGCCTTTTCACTGAGGGTGAGCCCAGACACAGCGGATAGACAAGGGACCTGGCGACTGCCTGGGGGAGGTGTCAGGGACCTAGGATCGGGGGTGGGGGCTGGCTGCTCTGAGATTGCTGGTTGTGGAAGAGAGACAGGACAGACAAATTCAGCCCAGGAGGTGAAGGCCAGCAGGCCTCCGTGGGGCATCTCAAGAGCCCTGATCTCTGGTGGGTGGTAAGGTTTGGAGGAAAAGGAGGGGTAAATGAGGCTGGGTTTTTTTTTTTTTTGTTTCCTAGGAGTGGTAGAGCTCTTGACCTTGGAGGGAGACTTCCACAAGGTCAGGGCCCTGAAAGGGTAGGACCCTGATGAGGGGCGTGACGGAGGTCTGGGTAGATGCAGATGAGAACTTGGAACTTCAGATCCCGTGAACTTGAAGGACTGTGTGGATGACCGCTCCCCTTACAGGCTCTAGTGGTCCCCCACCTGCATCCTGCTTGAGGCTCACACTGTGCGGCAGGTGTCTAACCAGACAGTGGCTCCCTGGGGACCCACCTCCGCCCCTCCCTCCCCCTCCCTCTGGCAGCCAGACTGGCGTTAAATCCCAGCCCAGCCGGCTGGGGAGGCGTGGACCTGCTGAGGGAGGGGAGAGCTTTTAAATTGTTGTTTTTTATTGTGGTAAAAGACATACAGCACAAAGTTGCCATCTGAACCATCCTTAAGTGTGTAATTCAGCCGTATGATGTAGGTTCACACTGTTGTGAAACTGTCACCACCACCCTCTCCAGAACACTTTTCATCTCGCAAAACCGAAAACCCTGCCCCCATCAAACACCAGCTCCCCACCCCCGCCCTCGGCCCCTGGAAACCACCAGCTACTCTCTGCTATAAATTCGACTGCTCTAGAGACCTCGCATAAAGTGGGAAGCAGCCGCTGTTTGTCCTTTCGTGCCTGGGTTATCTCTGCTAAGCATGAGGTCTTCCAGATTCACCTGTTTTGGAGCAGGTGTCAGAACGGGCAGAAGGGGCTTTCTGCCAAAGTTGGGCTCAGGTGGGACCTGGCAGGACTGGGTCCTGAGGATGCGGGAGTGAGGAGGGCAGAACTCGGATAAGGAGAGCTGTCCATGCGGGCATATTGTCTGTGATTTACATTTCACACCCTGCGGGGACCATCCAGAATGCCGGTGCTACCTTGTGCCCTCTGTCTGGCTCTTAGAAGGCGGGGGAGGGAGGGGAAGATGACCGAGGGATCAGAGGCTCAGATAGAGGCTGGAAAACCCAGGAAGGGCTGATGGAGCCCTGCTTATCCACATGACATAGCTGGCAAGGGGCACAGTGCATTTCTCTGTGTGTTCCTGGCAGGTCAGGGCTGGTGGTGGAGGCTGCTACAGGACCCTATAGCGATTGGAACAGCAGGGTCTCCATGGAACTGAAGACAGATGGTGGGGTCAGAGCAAGGGGAAGGAAGGCAGTGATCTCAGTGATCCAAGATCACAGTGGCAGCTGGGGGCCTGTCAAGTAGATGGCTTCTGGGACCTGGATCCATTGAGGCCAGCAAGATGGGCAGTCAGCCAGGGTCCTGATTCATTTCTAGAGTAAATAACACTGGGGCAGAAGATCAAGAGGCTGGGAGTAGCCACATTATGATAACTGAGCCAGCAGTAAGACTCAGACACCAGCTCTGGAGTGGGAGGCCCTGCCACCCCATGGTGGGTGTAGGTCTCCTGGAAGGAAGCTTGGCCTTTCACTGGGGACTCCATACAGGGGAGGGGGACACGGAGACTTTTCAGGACTACTGAACATAGTCTCTGAATTGATACTAATAAGTGGAACCCAGGGGTCACCATAGCCCCTAGTGGGGAGGAGCAGGTGGGATCAAGGGTCAGGTCTGGCTCCCATGTCAGTGACCCGTGTCCTACTTTCCAGTGGGGTCATTGGGATGGAGCCTCTTGGCTGTCAGCAGGACCTCCACATGGGCTTCTTAACCTCTCGGGAAAGAGCTACAAGAGAGGAGAGGGCCAAGGGGGAAGCATCTGGCCCTTGCCCTTCCCTGGTCAGGATACAAGATCAAAAACAACACCCCATCCCAAAGGGATGGCAGAGATGAATCATCCAGTAACCCAGGGGTGGGGGTTCCCACCATATCCCCATTAGTTCATAGATCTTGAGCCTAGGAAAACTAAATCTGATTGCAGGTTATTGCCATATTAAGGACTAAATAGTGTGTCCCCCCCCCACTCAACTTCATGTATAGAAGCCCTAACCACCCATGTGACTGCTTGGAGAGGGCCCTTTAAGAAGGGAGTCGAGGTTGAACGAGGGCTAGTATTTTTATAAGAGACACCAGTAGTTTCTCTGTCTCTGCTTGTGCTCAGAGCAGAGCCTTGTGGGACTGAGTGAGAAGGTGCACATCTATGTATGTTCAGTCACTCATTCATGTCTGACTCTTGTGACCCCATGGACTGTAGCCTGCCAGGCTCCTCTGTCCATGGGATTCTCCAGGCAAGAATACTGGAGTGGGTTGCCATGCCCTCCTCCAGGGGATCTTCCTGACCCAGGGATGGAACCTGAATTGGTAGGCAGGTTCTTTACCACTTCACCACCTGTGAAGGCCCAGTGAGAAGGGCTGTTGTTGCTGTTCAGTGGCTCTATCGTGTCCGACTCTGCTCAGAGTGGCCACATCCTGGAAAGAATATCCCAGGTCATGGGCAGGACAAGCCCACATGGCCTGAGTAGCTGGAGGGATGGAGGGATGGAGGAATAGCCCCAGACAGGAGGGAGCTTCACACACACCCCAGGTTTGCAAGGGAGGATCCCCTGGCTAGAGTGGCCCTGGGGATGGAATTAAGGTCTCTGGGGGCATCACAGAGAGTTTGCTTGTGCACTAAGGATAGATAAGCAGCTCACAGGATCTGCAGGCAGGCAGGACCCGCAGCAGAGGAGGGTAAACGGCATGGGTCCTGGGCCCAGTGGTCAGGGCATTGGAGGAGGGTTCTCTACCTGCTCTGCGAGCATCTGCTTGGGGCTTTGGGTCTGCTTACTCATTTCTCCTGAGGTGTCCTGGATTCCATCAGGCCCAGGAGGCAGTTATTATGCTGGAAGCTGAGGATGGGGTCTGGGCAGAGAGGCCTGGCTCCGGATCCTCATACCTTGCCTAACTGGCTTCATGAGCTGGGGCAGTGGGGTAAGCTCTGCACACTGAAGCTTCCTGATTTAGGAAATGGGATAAGAACCCATATGTACACCCCAGGGTTTTGTAAGGAGGAAAGTGAAGTGAAAGTCATTCAGTTGGGTCCGACTCTTAGCGACCCCCATGGACTGTAGCACACCAGTCTCCTCTGTCTATGGGATTTCCCAGATAAGAATAGCAGAGTGGATTGCTATTTCCTTCTCCAGGGGATCTGCCTGACCCATGGATCAGATCTGGGTCTCCTGCATTGCAGGCAGATTCTTTACCATCTGAGATACCAGAGGAGCCTTTGTAAGGAAGCAGCAGGATAACAAAACCAAGGCTCCCAGCCCAAGAGGAAAGCTCCATCTGGGTAGAGCACCAGCCCGGGAGCCCAGAGGCCTGCCCAGGAGGCCTCCCCAGCCAGTGCTTGGGCTCTAGGGACCATCTGACTGGGCAGTAGGAGGCCAGGCGGGGCCTGCAGGGCCTACCGGAGCAGATGGAGCTCCAGGGTGGCTGCAGAGGCTCCCTCAGACTGGTTCTGAACCCCAGAGGGTGTCATTCCCTTGGAGGGGAACAGCATTGAGGCCCCTCTATGTGCCCCCGGGTTCCTAGACAGAGCCACATGGGGCTCTGAGCTCCTCCACCAGGGCGGGCAGGGCTCCCTTGAGGGCCATGGGGCATCGCTGGAAACCTCTGAGCTGGAGTCCAGAACCTGGGAGGGAGGAGGCCCTTGGGAGGGGGATGTACCAGGCTCGTGTTGCCTGGACACACCCGGTGGGCGGCCCCACCGTCTGGATCCTGCCTGGACTTCTATCAAAAGCCACACCCTCTCCAGAACTGGGGTTTTTTTCTTTCAGTTGCTAGTCACAGTGCAGCCCTCGGTGGAGTCCTCCTGAAGACTGCACTTTATAGCTGCAAGTACAAAGTCCTTGGCCTGGCAGCCAGGTCCCTTCTAGAACCTGGGCCTCCCTGGCTCTGCCAAACCAAATGGGCTGCAGCAACTGGCAAGCAGAACTCCCTTCTTCCTGCTCCTTTCCCAGTCTTGGAGCTGGCCTGTCTCTGCACTGGGAGGCCTTCCTGCTACCACCCTCTGCTGAGAATGGGGGTTACTGATGCGGCCCAAACCCCTCAAGCCCTGGCCACCACTGTGGAGTCCCCATGAGGGCCCATAGGCCATTTTGTCCTCCAAACTGGCCTTGGCATGTTAGTAGCTCCATTTTGCCATTGGGGTTTCTAAAGCCGAAGCAAAAACCTAGGAACACCAGAGCTGGATTGAAACCTGGGCGGGTAGAACAGGTTGCTGGGCTGGCCCTTGTTCTTGGGCCAGCCCAGCCATACCTGGACCTCCAGACTGGAGCCAGGTGTTCTGAAGAGGGTATCTTCACCCCCTACCCCTGCCTTAGGGCAGATGCCAGGGCCAGGCAAGCGGCGGTGCTTTAATACCCATGAATCAGACCATCAACAGGAGGAATGCATCCAGGCCTCAGCCCTGGATAGACCCGGTGCATGAAGCATCTGGTCCTATCTAGAACCCGCTTGCCTCCCTCTTTCCCAGAACCCTAAGGCTAGCGTCAGCACCAGCCCTGCCCAGCAGGACACCCTGGACAGCTACCTGCTGCCTTTGATCTGGGGACAGCCTTGTGTGGTGCTGAACAGTCCACCTGAGCCATGCCTCAGCCTTGCCCAGACCACTCGTTCATTTTCTCAGCAGCCTACTCTCCCAAGAATTAAGGACCTTAGAGTCCTTTGTTGTCGTTTAGTTACTCAGTCATGTCTGACTCTTTGCAACCCCATGAACTGTAGCACACCAGGCTTACCTATCCCTCAGTATCTCCCAGAGTTTGCGCAAGTTTATGTCCATTGAGTTGGTGATGCCATTCAACCATCTTATCCCCTGTCACCCTCTTCTTCTGCCTTCAGTCTTTCCCAGCACCAGTGTCTTTTCCAGTGAGTCAGCTGTTGGCATCAGGTGGCAAAAATATTGGAGCTTCAGCTTCAGTTTTGAGTTCTTAAATATGCTCTGTTTCTGAAGATCGACTCCCAAGACTTAAATGGTTTTAGTGTCTTCTGGGAGGGCTAAACCAGCTTTCAGTCCACACCAAGTTCATGTCCCAACACAAGACTCTGTATGCCATAGCTAAAGATCCCACATGGTGCAACGAACATATAACATCCCATGTGCTGCAACTAAGGCCCAGCAGAGCCAAATAAATAAATAAATATGTTTTTTTAAAAAAGAGATAGGAGTCTTGACTAAACCCCAACTAGTTCCTAACAGCTCAAGGCTGCAACCCTTAGATGAAGTTGCAAGTTCCAGCTTTCGTTCAGCATCCCTGGGAGAATCTTTCTCTCCAGGTTAAACCTTGCTGACAGGCAGAAAGGCCCTGAACTCTGTGATACCAGTTACTTAAGAACATCCTCTGCCCTTTGAGATGTCCATCACCTACCACCTAGGACTGTACCCTCCAGGACCTGGGAACTGTCTCTTGGAAATGCAAGCATTCTGGGAGTCCTTCCTCGCCCAGCCAGGCCCCCACCCTGGGAGGGTAAGGGCAGTGGGTGGTCACCTTGCTCTAACTGCCTCTTCCTCCTGAAGACACAAGAGATCTTTTCCTGCTCACAGAAGGACCAACTGACAAACCCAGTGGCCTGAGCCCCCCACGCCCAGCACCCTCTGGCCTTTACACAGTCTTCTGCCTGTGTCTCTTCAAAGTTGAGTTGAATTTGCACTAAGTCCTCTTGTCTTCTGCAATGGTTATTTTGGGGGGGTGGTCTTGAAGTGTGGCATGTGGGATCTTAGCTCCCCAGCCAGAGACTGAACCTATACTCCCTGCATTAAAAGTGCAAATCCTTAACCACTGCACCACCAGGGAAGTTCTAGCAATAGTTACTCCTTAATACAGTCTATCCATGCCTAGACTTTGGCTGGTCTCTGGCTTTGTTTATCTTTGCTGGATGCTGGGGCTGGGGTCTTGCTCACACCGTTTCTTGCACTTGTCTTAAGGGTGTCCCTTGGGCTCATCTTTAAGGCACCTCTGCACATGGGTTGGTGACACATAGAACTCTGCTTTGTCATCGCTGTGGGTCACAGAACTGAAAGCTTCCCCAGCACAGCCCAGGGAAGTGCAGTGAGGCTCAGACCGCAGGACCCTTGTGCAGTTGCAAAATGCTTCTGAAATTAAAATGCAACTTTTCCTTTGACTTTTTTTTTCCCAAAGGAAACCTTTCTTTAGGACTGGCTCCACCCCTCTAGGCACAAAACGGGCATGGAGCAGAAATTTGACAAGATTCTCCTGAACTGGTGTGGTTTTCCCAGGCCTGTTGCTCAAGGCATGGGTTTAGACCAGGGCCACCTTCATGTACGCAAGGCAGCTAGATTTGGGGCCAGGATGTCTAAGACCTGAGTAGACAGGTCCTCACTGCCCCCAACCCCACTTCCTGGGCTTCAGCCTGAAGAGCCCCAGTGGAGATGGGACCTGGGGTCAAGAGCAGGGGGCCAGTCTGATCAAACTTGGGTGGAAACCTGGTGGCCACCACTCTCAGGGGACTGAGCTTAAGTGACTGTGGCCACGAGATGCTCCTTATGGAAGCAAGGATGCAGCCCCATCTCCTGTGGGGTGGGCATAGACAGCTCTGAGGAGGGAAAGCTCCGGTGTGTGGGTATGTACAGGCATCTGTGTGCATATTGGGTATACCCATGTTGGTATGTGTGTGCCTGTGTGTGCAGTTACACAGACGTTCATGCTGGGGGCTGGGTAGCTTATGTCTGGCAGGTGGCTGCCGGTCTCAGGGATCTGGGTGAGGCTGAGAGAGGAGAGGTACCTGCGGACAGGGCCGTGGGAATGGGGACAGCTGCTCTGACATCTCTGAGAGGTTGGAGGAGCCCTGGGGGCGGGGGCCTTCTAGAGGTCTCGCTCCTCCCTGGGAGGCTGGGGTGACCTCCTGGTTCTGGCAGAGGCGGGCCCTCAGTGCACCTGCAGCACCCACGCCACCAGTGGCCTTGCTTCCTGAAACGTTGCCTCCTGCGGAAAAATCCACTCCTGGGGTTAAGGGTGGTAGTGGGCAGGGGGGTGGACCAGAAGGCCTTCTCCTAGAGGAAGGGGAGCCAGACCTGAGCCTGTGATAGGTGCCCTGGCCCACTGACCCCAACAGTGGAAACCTATGGACCTCCAGGGTAAAAGACAGGAAACCTATGGACCTCCAAGGTAAAAGACAGGAAAGGCTCAGGAACGTTGGGGACCATTTCCGAAACTGGCATTCTGCAGTGTCCTACGCACGTCGGTGCTGTCCACCTTACTGTGTTTGCTGCCTTGGCCTGCTGTGTCAAGCAGCCCCAGTCCCCAGAATGTGCCTCCACTACTATGCCTTTAGAAAAGGAACGGTATTTTATAAGCAGAACTCATGGTAGATAGTGTTTCAGACAATGTAATGAGCACTTGTCCTGAGGGCTCCCCACGACAAATGACAAACACAAAATAGGCACATCTGTGGAAGTGCCAGCAGCTCCGAGACCCCCTGAATTCTGGAGCTCCCTCTGCAGTCACCTCACCCACCTCCCCGCCAGCGGGGTCTCTCCTGTCTCTTGGGAGCCCTGGTCTGCCCTCAAGAACAGCAGCCTTGGGTTCCCAGTGCACCCATAAACCCTGTGGTAAAACGGCAGCAGCCCGCCCCGGGGCTGCTCTGCCCTCCACCCAACTCTGGCTTCAGCACAGGTGTCGGCCTAGCCACAGTCCCTAAACCACATTCCTCTCTGTCAGAGGGGTCTTTGGGGACTTGCAAGGCAGTCCCACTCTGGCAAACCTTCCCTCCTGGCCTGTAATGTAAACAAACCCGCTGTGCAGGCAGTAAGCGAGATGAAGGCTGAAGCCTCAGGCCCAGCTGCAGCTGAGCGGTGTTTTTCTCTTCTTGTGGTTTCTCCTCGGGGTTAAGCAATGTTTCATTTCTCGGCACAACAACCGACTGGGGCCTCTCTCTCTGCAGTATCAACACAGTCTGATGGGGAAGGGGAGGGGCTCCACACCAGCCCTTGGGTCTCTGGGCTTCTCTGAGCCTGTTCACGGTGAAGGAATGAGAGACCCCCAGTGTCCTTCGAAGCCTCTGAGCGGAGGGAGAGGCTGCCAAGGGCACGTTCTAGAAAGATAACGCACAGTGAATGCCAAACACAGCGCCAGCGCTCCTGGGAGAGACCAGCACCTTGATGAAAGAAGGTCCCCCTGAGTGGACAGCCCCTCTCTTCCAGCCTGTCTGGGCTGCCTAGGATCCCATCCTGGTTTTCTGGAAGTCAGCCCCACCCCATTCCTCTTCTCATCCTTCACTCCACCCCCTCCTTGAGGGTCCTCAGGGAGGCCCTCCAGGTGCCAGATGCTCCCCTAACCTGTGGACTCATTTCTGAGACTGAGGAGGTCACTGCAGGGCGATGGCAAGCTGTGAAGAGGGACCGTTGCCCAGGGGTGATGAGCATCCTGGCATCGTCTGAGGATGGCCCTGGACTCCTGCACCCCTGCCGGCCCTCGGGCCCCACACCAGGAGAGTGTGCCCCTTAGCCTGAGAGGCATCTTCTGACCTTGACCCAGCCATCAAACAGGCTCCTGAGGCTGCCCTAGTCCCCCCCTCCTCCATCCGCCACCACAGGTCCCTAGCTTTCTCTAGGTCCTCCAGCTCCATGATCAGACCCCTCCCTGCCTGGCTGTGCCCCCAGCATCCTGGCCCTTGGCCAGGCATTGTTTAGGGGTAGTGAGGCTTAGAGTGGTTCCAGTTTCCCAGCCTCCCCTATAGTGGGATGCCCTGGGATCCTAAGCCCGGACTCTGCGGTCTTTTGCTCTCCTGATAGAACCAGAACCCTGCAGCTGACCAGTCCTGACCCCTCCATTACTCCTCAACTGGGTGCCTGTTCTGGAGCCCTCACTGGTGGGCGAGGAAGGCCTGGGGATGCTCAGAAACTGGAAGCCTGGACCACTGCCATGGTGCCTGCCTCTACCTCCTTTTACAAGGTAAACAGTGTCCCTCAGCCTCGGCCAGGTCATCTGTCCTTGCAGGTGACGCTGTGCTGACTACTCAGAGCCTCAGGAGTGCAGAGTAGGAGGCCTGGGTCCCCTGACTCTGCTCCCCTGCTCCCAAGCCCTCAAGAATGCATTTCCCTCCTGAGGGTGTGAACAGCCCACCAGCTGTGATCTGAGCAGGGTCTTCTCTGAGACTATGCGGGCCTCTGACAGCCCCTTTGCCACCCACTCCCTGTCAACCCCTCTGGCCCAGAGTCTACAAAGTAAGGGAGAGAATAGGCAGGATCTGGGCTTCTGGTGGGTCTGCAGCAGTCAGCGGGGCTGGAGTTTTCAGGATTGGTTACTGGTAACCAGCCACAGCACTGGCTGGGCTTCCTTGGGAACTCAGCTGGTAAAGAATCCATCTGCAATGTGGAAGACCTAGGTTTCATCTCTGGGTAGGGAAGATCCCCTGGAGAAAGGCGTGGCAATCCACTCCAGTATTTATTTCTGCCTGGAGAATCCCATTGACAGAGGAGCCTGGCGGGCTGCAGCGCATGGGGTGGCGAAGAGTCAGACGTGACAGAGAGTAAGCACAGCACATCAGAGTGCAGGGCACTTCCTGAACAGGTTCCCTTCCCCCAGGGTCACACAGGGTCACCCAGAGACTTCTCCCCGCTGCACTGCAGCACTTAGAGGCCCCGCCACATGCTCCATCCAGGGTGGGGCGCCCCTGCTGGAGGCTGGGGACAGTGAGAAGGGCTTCCTGAAGTCTCGCCTCTCCCCCCCCTAGGTGGCCCCAAGCTCCAGACCTCGCAGCCATGCCCACCTTCCTTCTCAAAGCCAAGTGTTCTGGGTCCTCCCGTTCAAGGTTCTTCCTGTGATCCTAAGCCCACAACAGAATTTAAGCTTCAGGCCACATGCATGGTTCCTAAGCCATGGGAGTGGGCCAAGAGAGGGCTGCCCAGATGGACCCCTCTGAGAGGACTCTGCCTGGGCCACCATCAAGGAGCCTGGGCACCCTCCGCCCCTGCCCATGACAGGGACTTGGAACCAGCAACCACAGTGAGGTTTCAGTTCAGTTAGCATTTAGGGAACCCCGGCTCCGTGCCAGGACAGTGCTCACCCTGGGGAGGTGCCAAGAGGAACAGAAGCCTGATGCTGCTAGGATGCAATGGTTTCCTGGATCCCCAGTGTGCCACTCGTCAGCTGGGGGCTGAGGGCACAGGGAGGTTCTGGGGGCCAAGGGTTCCATGGCCTTGGGAGGGAATGGGGGAGAGTACAGAGGGTGGGACAGGCAGGGCTGCAGCTCAGAGGGTGCAGGGCAGGAGTCTGAGCATTATGTACAAAGGGACTCTCTCAGAAACATGCACCCCTATGTTCACTACAATAGCCAGCACATGGAAGCAAGGAGCTGAAGGTGGGATTGCCTACCAGGGGGACTCACATGACCCTTCTGAGTGGTGGAGTCAGTGTGGAGTTGCATGAAGAGATCCAGGAAGGACAGTCAGCTTATAGAGAGGGAGGGAATGCAGTCCCAGGCTTTCATGCTTGCTGGGTGAGGAATATAGCCGACACTCTAGAACGTGCTGCAGGGTAAACATTTCTACAGCCCAGGGATCTTTGTGCTTAGGCCAGGTTTTCCAGAGCAAGAAAAATTCTGCAAAAAGTCTGCTTGATTTGGATCTTTCGCAAACAATCAGTTCTATCTGGCTTTACACACGAAAAAGAGGAATTCAGAACAGGAAAGCAGCACTGGAGTTTTTAAGAGCCCAAGGACAGGGTGTGGTGGGCTCTGGACTGGGTCTGGTGCATTGTGTGGTACAGGATCCCCTCACTCCTTCTGAGATCTCTTTGTAACATTGTGGGCTGCCCACGTCCCACCGTGGAAAATAGCCACCTTCATGTCTACATTTCTGCAGATCTTGCTGTGATCCCCCAAGGCTGGCTCTGTCCTCCCAAGGAGGGGGCTTTGGTGGTCCTGGCTTGGGTCCAGCACCTGTCCCCAGGCCAATCAGTATGGCTGGTGTGGGGACAAAGGCACCCTGGGGACATTATATATTTTTTTGTTCTAACTTTTATTTTGTATTGGGGTATAGCCAATTAACAATGTTGTGATAGTTTCAGGTGGACAGAAAGGGGATTCAGCCATACATATACACATATTCATTCTCCCTGCAACTTCCTTCCAATTCAGGCTGCCACATAACATTGAGCATAATTCCCTGTGCTATACAGTAAGGGATGTTACTGTCTTCATAGCAGAACTATTTTCATTCTTGAAACAAAATCCTAACCTAAAACTCTAAATATGCCAGGGGCATGCTTGGAAACAGCAGGCAGATGGCCTCTGGGAGTCCAGGGTCCACCATGCTCACCTCCTTCCCTCCATGAATCCTTAATAAACCTTCAGAGCCTGTTTGAGAAATAAACAGTTCTTCCTGTTCCCATGAGAGCTTTTCCTCCCTCCTGCCCCAGCTGCCACCACCTCTTTCTCAACAACACTGTCTCCTGGGTCCCAGGAGGCAGCGCAGCCTCCCTGGGGTCTGCAAGGATCTTAAGTATCAGGAGCAGGGGCTTGGAAATGGCAGCTCTGGGAGGCAAATGGAGGGGCTGGTGATGACTGGGGTCAAGGGCACGCCCACCATGATAGCTCACAGCACCTCCAATCCTGCCCCTGCCAGAAGCCTCCTTCTGCCTGGACCCATGCAGGCAGGTTGGGGGCCCAGAGCTCGCCCCTCCTGGACCAGCTGCACAGACCACAGTCCTCCTGGTTTCCCACCATCTCTGGTCCAGCAGTTTGACCGAGGAAATAACTTACAGAGAAGCAAAAGGAAAAAGAAGGCAAACGGGACCAGTGCTTCTAGTATGTGTCAGCTCACTTACACTAACCAAAGAATCCCTATAATAATCAGCATCTTTATGAACCAAGAGGCCAGAGCCTGGAGCTGGTCAAGTCCCCAAGGTCACACAGCTGGTAGACTGCTGAGCAAGATATTTAAACCAAATGCCCAAGACTCTAACAGGTTTCCCTGGTGGCTCAGTGGTAAGGAATCCACCTACCAATGCAGGAGATATGGGCTTGATCTCTGGGTTGGGAAGATACCCTAGAAGGAGGGCATGGCAACCCACTCTAGTATACTTACTTAGGAAATGCCATGGACAGGGCTATAGTCCATGGGGTCTCAAATGAGTCGGACACAATTTAGCGACAACAAAAAGACTAGTGCCCTCAGTTTCTGCAGCACCCCATCTAGCGCGGCATGAATTGTGGGTGATCAGTGGGAGATCCAAGCCCTGGGTCTCATCCATGGTCTCCAGGCTCTCACAGTTGAGCAAGTCCTCCAGTTTAGCCAGTTCTAACCATGTCTCTAGCTCCTGGGAATCCTACAAGAGCCCTTGTGCTGTGCAAAAATGCCACACGCCTAGGCAGGGAGGCTGGGCTCCAGATGCCATGTCTGTGCTGCTTGTCGAGGGCCTACCTACTATCTTCACAGGTGAGTCAGTTCTGCATGGGACATGCCCTTAAACTGAGCTCATCCCTCCCCACCACCCCAAGATGAACTCCTCCTAAGACCCTAGTGCCTGGTTTCTCCTCTTCCCAGAAGACCCTTGCCCCTCTGCCACTCCAGCTGTGCCTACTTCCTCTGAGCTTGCCTGGTACCCAGGCCTGTTACAGGCCAAATGAGTTGTGCTGGGCCGAACTATGTGCCCTCCCAATTCATCTGTTGAAGTTGAAGTCCCAACCCCCAGGACCTCAGGACATGATTGTGTTTGAGAATGGGGACTTTTAACAGGACTTGTGTGCTCAGTAACTCAGACGTGTCTGAGTGCAATCCTACAGTCTGTAGCCCACCAGGCTCCTCCATCCATGGGATTTCCTAGGCAAGAATATTGGAGTCGGTTGCCATTTCCTCCTCCAGGGGATCTTTCTGACCCAGGGGATTGAACTTGAGTCTCCTGCATCTCCTGCATTGGCAGGCAGATCCTTAACCACTGAGCCATCAGCAGAAATTAAGGTTAAATGAAGTCACTGCAGTGGGCCTTATCCACTCTGACTAGTGGCCTTGTGAGGAGGAGAGATTAGGACACAGACAGATGCCACGGGAGGACCATTGGAAGATGCAGGAGATGACAGGCCATCTCTGAGAAGCCAAGAAACCAACCCTGCTGACACTTTAACCTTAACTTCTGGCCTCCAAAATTGTGAGAAAATAAATTTCTGTTGGTGAATCCACCCAGCCTGTGGCACTTTGTTATGCAGCCCTGGTGGACTTGTAAGGTATTTAGAAGGTCTGTGAGCAGGACCCTGGGGGACAAAAGGTGGGGAAGGGCTCTGGGCCAAGGCTGGGGGAAGAGAGTGGAGCATGTTCCAACACCAGGGGCTTGGGGGTCCTTGGGAAGACTGAGCCACTCTTCTTGGCCTCAACACTGCTCATCTCACAGAGCTGGGTAACAGCCAACCAGACAATACCGAGGAAAGCCCTAAAATGTCTATAAAAGAAATGTTTGTCTTTCAGTCGTGTCCGACTCTTTGCGACCCCATGGACTGTAGCCCGCCAAGTTCCTCTGTCCATGAGATTTCCCAGGCAAGAATACTGGAGTGGGTTGCCATGCCCTCCTCTGGGGATCTTCCCAACCCAGGGATGGAACCCAGGTCTCCTGAACTGCAGGCAGATTCTGTACCGCTGAGCTTAGTCTGCAAATCATCTTTCAAATATCCATCCCACTCCAGCGCCTACCCTGTTAGAGAAGCCACTCAAGTTAGTAAAATGCACAGAATATGACAGTGAAACCTGAGAGGTGGATGGTGCCCAGCTTTGTGAGTCCTGCAAAGACACGTGTTATGGCTGCCACTTCTTGGGGGTCACATCAGTTGGGGTCCACCCAACTCTTCAGAGCCTGTGGCTAAGCTGCTCTGCTGTATTCTGGAGCCTGAGTGCCTTCACTGGGCCAGCTGAGAGGCACACAGAGACTGCCAAGATCTGGTCCTATCCCTGGGGGACTCTGGCTTGGAAGGTGTCTGGGGTGACTGTCCATCTGGTCTGCTGGGACTGAGAGGGTTCCTGGGGGTCATGACTTCTGAAAGAAAGTGCCAGGCAAATGCAGAGAAAACTCCAGAAGCTGCTGGCCAGGAAGAATGGTGGCAGCCTTCCAAAGACATAATTTTGGCACCAGCAGGAGCGCACGTCTGTCCTGAGGTACCTTGCAACTAGTGTATTAATATACTCCTGCTTCTCCACTAAGTCCAGGACTCAGAGTGGGAATGGGCATGAGAGGGGCCTCCTTAAAGTGTAATGCCAGAAATACCCACCTTACCAAGTGTCTGCTGCCCACCCCTGCAATTTGGATCATCATTGGTTTGATAGTCTTGGTCCCTGGGGGGTGAGAGGACACCCCCTCCAAGGTGGAGGACCAGAATCCTCTTAAGTGGAAATGGAGACTGACACTAACTACTGTGTTGGATTCCTTAGGCTCCTGAGACAATGGGAGGAAGAGGGGGATTTGCTACTCTCTGAGGTCGTCCACTCCCATCACCAAGGGGAGGCTGGGAGTTCTACACACAGAGGTGGGCAAGACTGGTCTGGGACAGAGGCACCTCTAAGGGCCTCCTGTCCAACCACAGAATCAGGGAGAAAGTCCAACAACCACAGCAGGAGACAAGCCTTCCTGGGTGAAGGGCCCCATCAGCTGCCACGTGGATCTGGGCGGCTTCAGAGCCCTGAGGGGTGGTCCTAATTGGCCACAGGTCTCAGGGCTAGTTATAGAAATGAAAATCTACTCAAATACTCTTTCTCATTAATATTTGCTGTGTATAGGCTATTTCCCCCTTGCTTTCCCTACTTCAAAAATGTTAATAGACTCGTTATTGAATTATAACAGAAACACAGAAAAGTACACAAATGCAAAGTGTATAGTCAGAGGCACACAGGTGAAGACGTCTGTGTATCCACACCCAGATCAAGACACAGAACATATTAGGAAAGGATGAATTTGGAGCTTAGGACTAACAGATACATACTACTGTATAGAAAATGAACAAGGACCTATGGTATAGCACAGGAGACTACACTCAGTATTTCATAAAAACTTGTCAAGAGGGAAAAAAATCTGAAAAAAAGAGATCTATTTTGAATGTATTTGTATGTATGGCTGAATTACTTTGCCACACACCTGAAACTAACAACACTGTAAATCAACTTTACTTCAATAAAAATTAATTTTTAAAAAGACACAAAACATGGCCAGCACCCCAGACACTTTGCCTAGGCCCACTCCCTCCAAAAGTAACTATCGCTACTAAAGAACTTCACTGATTTTGAATATAAGCATGGCCTCATGAAGGTTATACTCTAAGGTAGAGGCATCACTCAACTCAATGAGATGGAGGAGAAGCTGAGGCTAGGGGAGAAGCTGGGGCTGGGGGAGAATATTTGCTGCCAGTCATTGCAGGAAAAGAGGAAATGAAGGCCATTGACTTGTGCTCACTTCTTGGTGTCCTCTAAGCTGTCTCTGGAGAAGGAAATGGCAACCCACTCCAGTATTCCTGCCTGGGAAAATCCCATGGACAGAGGAGCCTGGTGGGCTACAGTCTGTGGGGTCGCAAAGTCGGACATGACTGAGCGACTAAGCACAATCTTTGTCTCACTGGATGCACACCAGACCCATGAGTCCTGCAGGTGCAGTGCTTGCTAGAATCAGAGGGAAAGAAGCACCGGTCCAAAAAGGCCCAATGAGTCCAGCATCCGGACCTCAGAACCCACACCCTGGGCTCTGCTGATTTTCACCGCATCCCTTCAGCTGGTGGGCTGGCCACGCAAGACTCTCCAGCAGGGGGCAGTACAGCAAAACCGAAAGGTCTTTGGACCAAATCCTCTTAAGATCAATTTAGGGCCAGGAAACTGCCAAGGGCTTGGGTTGCAGGGCTTGATGTTTCTGCTAGAGAAGTGATCACAGACAGGAGATCACAGAAGGAGAGACAGGAGAGTGCCTGCTGGCCCCTGGAACTGGATCAAACACAGGAGCCCCGTTCAGAACTGGCAAAGCAGGCTTGGGGGAAGGGGGGAGAGAAAGGGTGTGGGTGGTCCTGGGTTACTGACTGCCAGAGCCTGCACACGGAAGGGCAGGGACCCATGCCCAGTTAGAAGCGCCCAGCAGTAGCCGGGACTCTGCTTGGGAACCGTATGCCCTAATCTCCTTCTGTCTCGGCCAGTAGATCACAGGGTAGACGCTGTCCTTGCTTCTTTGCTGCGTGGGGAGTTGGGCAGACCTCAGCACAAGTGGGGCAATTTGAGGGATCCCCCTGACCTGCCAGGAAATTGGGGGAAGACAGTTCTAGACAGCTTTGGTAGTTGTAACATTTATTTATCACCACATAATAAACTACCTCAAAACAGCTGCATAAAATTCAAAATATCAGTTACTCTGCTGATGAATCTGGGACTTCTGTTCTGGGGCTTCTGCCAGTGGCTGCCCGAGGGAACGCCAAATTTTCCAGTTTTTCTAGACAGCCTAGAAAGTCAATTTTCTTAAATATGGAAATATCTAATTTTTAGCTAATTTACAGACTATAGGGGCTACACAAGAGTAGCCGAGGTGCAGCCAGCCTGTGCCTCTGCCTGGCCATGCAAGGTCAGTTTGGAATGGTCAAGGGCAGGTGAGGATTCCAGAAGCTTCTCTACTCAGCACACTGGTGCTTTTCTTGGAGTACTCAGGAGAGGAGGGGCTTCCCAGGTGACACTAGTGGTAAATAGCCTGCCTGCCAATGCAGGAGACACAAAAGATGAGACTTTGATTCCTGAGTTGGTAAGAGCCCCTGGAGGAGGGCATGGCAGCCTGCTCCAGTATTCTTGCCTGGAGAATCCCATGGACAGAGGAGCCTGGTGAGCTGCAGTCCACGAGGTCTCACAGAGTCAGACATGACTGAAGTGTCTGAGCACACATGCTGGGGTGCTTGAGGTAGGACCAGGCAAGGGTAAGGAGGGGTGGTGTTGAAGGAATGCGAAGAAAGGCTTCCCTTAGAAGTCTGGCAGAGCAACTAAGCAGCAGATAAGGAGGGGACAACTGGGGGCACAAAGGCCTTCTGCACTCCACTTTCTTCATTTCTCCTGAGGACCTCATTTTGCCAACGTCCCCAGCAGAGAACACCCCCTGCCTCCCAGCTGCAGCCTTAGTGGGTGCCCCAGAACTCACTGAACAAGCACACCTCTGGCTCCCACAAAGCAAGCATCAGGCAGCCTTCTGGGAATGTCTACCTTCTGCCAGCCTAGTGGTGCCATGTTCAGTCCCTTTATTAGGAAAAGGATGGAGAGGAAACCTGACCCAAGCAGGCAACATTGTGCAGGAGCCCATCCATGGGTTCTCAGAGGAGGCCGTCTCGCATGCCATGGATGATCAAGTTCAGCAAGATCCCAACAGGCTCAGTGTGCTCCAGGCAGGATGTGTTGTTTGGATTATTAATGTAGTTTTAAGTTTAAAGTAAATGTTGTTGTTGTTCAGTCACTCCGTCATGTCCGACTCTTTGTGACCCCATGGACTGCAGTGCGCCAGTCTTCCCTGTCTTCCACCATCTCCCAGAGTTTGCTCAAACTCATGTCCTTTGAGTTGGTGACACCAGCCAATCATACAAAGCGCTGGACAGAGTGAAAGTCACCTTATCCTTCTCAACGTAGTGGGGCGGACACAGGCTCTGGAGGGAGTCAGAGGATGTGAACTCTCAGCCTGTCTTCTCCTCAATGACTCTCCGAGAGAGCCTGGAGCAGCCTTAATGCAGATCTGTCAGTTGTGCAGGGAGGAGATTTCACAGACAGAATCCAGTGTTCCTCTAGGATGCAGGAACTGCCACCCTGTTGATGCTTCCCCAGCAAAGCCCACAGTGCTGGGGGTTGGTGGCGTCTTGAAGGCAGACACTCCTTCCATAAATTTCAATGGCTGTTGCCACCTTCACTTTACTAACCTAGAGAAAAGTTTCTATCCACCCAGTATAGAGCTCCAGTCTCCAGCCTACTCTGTGCTGACACCTAGCTGATTTCATCTGACACCAAAAGCAAAGGTGATGCATCTGGACACCCCACATAGAAGTGTTCTTGAACCCCCAGCTGCAGGAGCCCCCAAGGGCAGTGTGTGTCTGCTTACATCTAACCCAATAGCAAAGTGTCTAGAGGGACCAGCCTCAAGCTCAAAGAGTTCCCCCCACCCCACCAACTGTGGGGTGATTCCAGGTGCTGAGAAGACTTTAGTGTCGTCGACTAAAATTGTATTCATGACTTAAAAGTAATGTGTCATTCGGCAGACAAAACTGAGGATTTATGCCTAGGACACAGCATTTCCGACAGCTCTGAGGGGATCGCTCCAGAGATGCAAGGGTGGGGTGGGACAGAGCCAGGATATAGCAGAGTTTTTGCAACAAACATCAGGTAGTCAGGGTCTTCCCTGGTAGCACGATGGATAAGAATCAGCCTGCCAATGTATGGGACACAGGTTTGACCCCTGGTCTGGGAAGATTCCTCACTCCTGTGTGCTACAACTACTGAGCCTGTGTGCCTAAACTACTGAAGCCTGCTCTCCCTAGAAGACAGCCTGTGCCCTACAACAAGAGAAGCCACTGCAATGAGAAGCCCACGCACTGACACGAAGAGTAGCCCCTGCTTGCTTCAACTAGAGAGAGCTCTCACAGAGCAATGAAGACCCAACACAGCCAAAAATAAAGTCACAAATAAAAAAGTTTTTAAAAAGATCAGGTAGTCAGAACATCAAAAGATTCAGTCAGTTCAGTTCAGTTGCTCAGTCGTGTCTGACTCTTTGCAATCCCATGGGTTGCAGCATGCCAGGCTTCCCTGTCCATTACCAACTCCTGGAGCTTACTCAAACTCATGTCCATAGAGTCGGTGATGCCATCAACCATCCCATCTTCTGTCGTCCCCTCCTCCTGCCTTCAATCTTTCCCCACATCAGGGTCTTTTCAAATGAGTCAGTTTTTCGCATCAGGTGGCCAAAGTATTGAGTTTCAGCTTCAGCACCCTTCCAATGAATATTCAGGACTGATTTCCTGTAGGATGGACTGGTTGGATCTCCTCGCAGTCCAAGGGACTCTCAAGAGTCTTCTCCAACACTGCAGTTCAAAAGTATCAGTTCTTCTGTGCTCATATTTTCATTTTCTTTATCAAAAGATTACTACTGATTAAAGAAAACTGGATAGTTCTAGTAAGGAATCTATCGATTTTCTATGTATGGGAAGATGCATACACCTAACCTTTGGTAAGGGACATCTGTCTTTACCTAACCATGACTCAAACCTCTCACCATGGGCAGGGAACCCTCATGGTGGGAGTTTGGTGAGAGATGGCTTTTGAAGCTAAAGTACCAAGACTGTCCTTCCTCAGCAGTCCACCCACCCAGCATGGGCCTGTGACCCGACGGATGCTCCTGGGCTCCCGTGAGAGGAGGCAGTGAGAAGGGATGGCTAGATTTCCCACCTGGGAGGGCAGGGGCTGCCCGGAACTTAGAGCAGCAGCAGCTCCCTGACTGGCTGGTGCTGGAGGTTCAGCCACACACGTGTGCCTCCCTTGTGCTCTCTTGGCTCCTGGGTGGTTTCCAAGCTTGGCTCTGCTGACTGGTGTCCTTCAAGTTAAGGCCTTTTCTGCTGAGTCATCCTAGTTGGTCTGTGTTTCCTGCTGCCTGGCTCTCTATTTGTCTGATGCCCAAGAAGGGAGATGGGGCTGGTCTCCAGGAAGCCAGCTTAATCTTAGAAGGCACTTGTGAGGTGCATGCAGTCTTCAAGCAGTGGATGGGGGCTCTGTCTTCAGTGAGAGAAAGTGAAACCTGAGGGAGCTCTGGAAGGGCTCAGGGGTCCTGGGGCTCAAAGCTCTCAAGGCCCAATCTCCTCATCCTGGGGTGCCCTTCCTGAACTGGGCCTTGAGGTTTGCTGGCCTGTGTGGGAAGGAGAGAAATGCCACACCCAAGCTGCCATTGGACGTGCCTAGTACAGACCAGGGGCTCCAGCCAAGGGGGACATATGTGTAGGCAGGTAAGAGAGAGACCTGTTGATACGCGGGTATTCTGTCCTCACACAGAATGCAGCATCCTGGAACGTGTCCTAGGATTCCTTCTTGGGTGGCTCTTGGAAGCTTGAAAAAAAGCAGTAAATGGCCTAGTTTTTTAAGAGAACGGCAATCAGAAAAGGAATGCTGGAACTTGCAAAGCAGACTGTGGAGGAAAGATCAGTGCCTCAGAGAAGCAGCCTGTAGGACTCACAGACACAGAAAACAATCTTGCGGTCACCAAAGAGGCGGAGGGGGGCAGGGAGGGGGGTAGTTTTGGATTAACAGATATACACAACTATATATAACAGATAAACGACAAGGATCTACTCTACAGCACAGGGAACTATATTCAATATCTTCTAATAACCTATAATGAAAACGAATCTGAAAAACAATATATGTATTTGTATATGTGTGTAACAGAATCACTTTGCTGTACGCCTGAAACTAATACAACATTGTAAATCAATTATGCTTTAATAAAAGAAAAAAGAATTGGTCTGCTCTACAAGACTGGAAAACCCAGCATATGACTCTGCTCCTCGGAAGGTCTGGAGGATACTTGCCAAGATGGTAAGGAATTCATGGCAAGAGAGGAGGCACTGGCCTACTTAAGCTGGGTGGTGGCTGTCGTCAGAAGGGCAGCCAGGGCTGGTGGTAGGAGGTGTGATTGGACCGACCAGGAGCAAGGAGATCTAGGGAAGAGGCACGGACACCTAGAAGGGAACCTCCCCAGGGACAAATGAATTGGTGGCTCAGATGGTGAAAAGCTTGCCTGCAGTGCAGGAGATCTGAGTTTAATCCCTGGGTTGGGAAGATCCCCTGAAGGAGTGCACGGTAACTCATTGCAATATTCTTGCCTGGAGAATCCCATGGACAAAGGAACTTGGCAGGCTACAGTCCATGGGGTGGCAAAGAGTCGGACATGACTGAGCTACTTTCACTACTCACTATACTTGTAGCCCTTAAGTGTGTGTTTTGGAGGAGAGGGTCGGCCTCCCTGGACCCAGTAAGATTCCAGGAACTGAGGACTGACCCTAGGCCCTGAAGCCCCTGCAGGCCCTTGGGAGATGCACCAGCTCCCTCCTGTCAAGTCCTCCTGCTATCCTAGTGTCTGAGTGACTCTCCCTTGCTGGTTGCGACACAGTCTTAACTTCCGTCCACCCCATCCACCCCATAGTCCACTGCCCCAGTGGCCATGCCTGGGGAGAAAGCCAGCCAATCAAAGGACACGGCTGTTGGTGGCGTCTTCCTTCCCTGGGCCTGGGCCCTTGGGGGAGCAGTGGGCCGGCGGTGATGGGAAAACACACGCTGTTTGGGGGCGTTGCGGATACAGTACGGATTATTTTTAGCAAATTGTTCTGACTTAGTGAAAACCCTGAAAGATAGTGTTGACGATCGCCCCTATTTTGGTGCTGCAGAAGGCATTGCTATAATTAGATGCTTGTTTCTGGGTGATTCTGCTCTTCCCAAGAGAAGACACCACGCCTGCTGCAGAAACACAGCCCTGAGGGTTGTCTTTATTGTTCAACTAGGGGCTCCATCTTTTACTCTTTACCCTTAAGGATTCACAGCATTTCTGAGAAAAAGTAAATTATTTGCCTGTCTCTCAAGCTAATATTAGCTGGAGCATAAATGAGAGGGTTGGGCCCTCTTTTGTTCTGCGATGCTGCTGACAACCAGGAATTATCCCTCACAGCCCGCCCTCCTCCTCAGAGGTACTTCCTGGGCCCCCAGCCAAGCACGGCTCCTTACCTCCTTCTACCCCAAAGTCTCTCTCATATCAGTGTCTGTCATTTGTGACCTCGAATTTATCTCTGAGGCACTTGGACTAACGTCTGTCCCTCTGCTGGACCATAAGTGCCACTTGGAAGGGACTGTAACTCTCTGCCCTGTCCCTGGAGCCTACGATGGTGACATCAGTGAAATGTCACCATCAGAGTCAGGCATGTGGGGAACTCACAGCCCCCAGCTCCACTCACTGTCCCTCATCTACAGGCTCACTGCATGGACTTCTCTGTGAGTGCATGTGTATGTGCTAAGCCACTTCAGTTGTGTCTGAGTCTTTGCAACCCTACGGATTGTAACCCACCAGGCTCCTCTGTCCATGGGATTCTCCAAGCACAAATACTGGAGTGGGTTGCCATGCTCTCCTCCAGGGGATCTTCCTAATCTAGGGATCGAACCTGCATTTCTTATGTCTCCTGCATTGGCAGTTGGGTTTTTTACCACTAGCACCACCTGAGAAGTCCTCTCTGTGCAGTGACAAGCAATTTACAAATCCAACCAGCTTGGGCAGAAGCATCGTGAGACTTTAGTATGGGATGTGAATGAGGTAAGCCTGAAAAGGGAGAAGGTGATATGAGCTGGTGATCCTACTATTGAAACTAGCGTTGGGGCAGGGAGAGAGGGAATCAGAAACTAAGAGTGTCAGTTTCCTGGGAGCTGGTGTCCCCTTCAAGACCTGGTCATAGCTACAACCCGAAGCTCAGGGTCTCCTGTACAGTAGGTGTCATGACTGCCCATGGGAGCAGCCTCTGAGATGGCCCTCAGGATCCTTTCCCTGGTGGCCATACCCTCGTGTGGGATCCACTTGCACTGTGCCAGGACCAACAGAACACAGCAGAAGTGAGGGTATAACATTTCCAAGAAAATGTCGTAAAAAGCACTGTGCTGAATATCCATTGACAGAGGAATGGATAAAAAGATGGGGCACATATGTAATACAACAGACTATTACTCAATCAAGAAAAAGATGAAATTGTACCATTTGCAGAGATATGGATGGACCTTGAGTCCATCACATAGAATAAAGTAAGTCAGAAAGAGAAAAAAACCAATATTGGGTATTAATGCATGTGTGTTGAATATAGAAAAGTGGTATCAGTTCAGTTTGGTTCGGTCTCTCAGTCGTGTCTGACTCTTTGCAACCCCATGAACTACAACATGCCAGGTGTCGCTGTCCATCACTGACTCCCAGAGTTTACTCAAACTCATGTCCATTGAGTCAGTGATGCCATCCAACCATCTCATCCTCTGTCGTCCCTTCCTCCTCCTGCCTTCAATCTTTCCCAGCATCAGGGTCTTTTCAAATGAGTCAGCTGTTCACATTAGGTGGCCAAAGTATTGGAGTTTCAGCTTCAACATCAGTCCTTCCAATGAATATTCAGGACTGACTTCCTTTAGGATGAACTGGTTGGATCTCCTTGCAGTCCAAGACACTCTCAAGAGTCTTTTGCAACACCATAGTTCAAAAGCATCAATTCTTCAGCACTCAGCTTTCTTTATAGTCCAACTCTCACATCCATACATGACTACTTGAAAAACCATAGCCTTGACTGGACAGACCTTTGTTGGTATAGATATGAAAAGAGGTGTAGATATGAGTTTATTTTCAAAGTGGAAATAGAGATCCAGTTGTAGAGAACAAATGTATGGATACCAAGGTGGGTAGAGAGGTGGGACTAATCGGAAGATAGGGTTTGACATATACACACTACTATGTATAAAACAGATAACTAATGAGAACTCACAGCTCAGGGAACTCTACTCAATGCTGTGTGGTGACCTAAATGGGAAAGAAATCCAAAAAAAGAAAGGAGAAATATGTCTATGTGTAGCGGATTCACTTTGCTGTACAGCAGAAACTAACACAACATTGTAAAGCAACTAAACTCCAATAAGAAATTTTTAAAAAAGCCACTGCAGCTCACTCCATGGTTGAGCTCTGTCCCTTTATGTCTCTGTGTCTCTCTCTGAGATCACTCACTCTGGGAGAGGCCAGGTTGTGAACAGCCCTCTAGAGATGCCCACGTGGTGAGGAGCTGAGGCCTCCTGCCAATAGTCCCGTGACTGAGCAACCTGAAAAGTGAATCTTCCAGCCCCAGTCAAGCCCTCAGAGACCGATGCCCAGGGCAACAGCTCAACTGCAACCTCACGAGGGTCCTTGAACCGCAACACACAGGAAGTCGCTCTCAGATTCCTCACTCCCAGAACCGGTGGGCCATGATGCACATTTGCTGCCTTATGCTGTTCAGGTATGTGGTCATTTGTAACATGGCAATGGTGATTCATTCATACACCAGCTGACTGCACCTCTAACTCCTGACTCTGCTCTGTCAGCTGGGAGCTGTGTCTCCTCCCAGCAGGGTACTTCCACTTCCTTTTCCACATCAGGCTCTGCCTCCATCCAGCCCCCTGGCCCTGGGTCAGCAAAAGTCACCAATGAGGGCCAGCACTGACCATAACAGAAGGAACGGCAAGGCTCAGGGAAACCAAGGAACCTCAAAGTCCTGACCCCTGGCCTAAGAAGGAAACTTGACCTTCTCCTCTCTGCCCACACGGCTTACTTAGTTCTTCTGGATACTGAAATCTCTTCCCCTCCATCCTGCTGATCCCACTGCAGAGGAGCCAAGCAGCCACTTCCTTTTCCAAACTGCCCGAGGACCATCACTTTCCTGGTTCAGTCCTGATCTCTTCCCTGTGTCCCAGCACCAGAGACTAGTATTCCTCAGGAAGCTATGTTCCACCATCAACTGCCATCATTTGCTGAGAGTCCCTGCAAAAAGAGAAGGGAAGACCTCCCACTGGCTGCCCAGGCCAGGACTGCTGCCCCTGGGCACACAGCTTGGAGTGGAATTTTCGGAGCTCCTTGGTGGGCACTTGATGAGTCCTTTCCAGTTGGAGGCTTCCACTCTTCTGCCAGCAATTTTCTTGTCTTATTTCTTTGCAAATGTCTCTCCTTTCTCTGTTCTCTCCTTCTGCAACTCCAAAAGTAGGATACTGAATTGTTTGGACCAGCCTTCTAGTTGTCTTTTCTCTCTGTCATAGACATTTTCTCTCTGTCTAGACATTTCCTCCACCTTGCCTTCTACCTCATCTATTAGGAATCCAAGTGCTTGGATGACCTTTTCCTTGTCTCTTGGGTGCAATATCCTCTCTCACATCCCTGAGAATATTAATGACAGTTTCATTAAGAGCCTCTCTTCTGCTGCTTTCTCTCTAAGTCCTCTGATGCCTGTTTTCTGTTTGGTTCCACACTGGCACATTCATTCACACGGTCCAGGATTCTGGGCAATCTGTTCAGAGTCAAAGAGTAGCACTGAAATGCTCTCTGGAGATTTCTGGTGGGGAGGGGGCTTTATGCTGGTGGGAAGAGCAAATTTCTTGTGGGGTAACCTCATAGGTGAGTGTTTCCAGGTCTATTCTCTAGGGATATGCGCTCTCTCTGAAGCACGGAGGTCCTGCTGCCATCTTCCTGGGTGCAGAGCTGGGAAGGCGCTTTGTGAGTTCTCTTAGTGTGAAGTCTTTCTTCTTCTACCCTTGCCCTTCTCAGTCCAGAATTCCACTCCCAGCTCCTTCTGTCCCTGGAGTCCCTGAGACCAGAGCCACCCCCTCTCCACTTTCTCCAAAGAGCAAAACCTCAGGCTTATCTAGAGACTGCAGAGGAGGAAACCTGGGGTCCCACCTGCTTCCTGGACAGAGTCTGAATCAACCCCCTCCCTTTTTTTTCTTACCTTGACCACCCTTATGTCATCTGCCTCTTGTGATGCCAGCTGCTATCCACTGTCCAGGCTCCCGGGTTCCAAAGTGGACAGACCTGATCCTTGGCAGTGGACTCCATCCCAGCCCCACAGATCCTTAGGTCCTGGCTTCCTCTTCTCCATCCTACCCTCTCACATCTTAGCCTACCTCCTCTCCATCCTACCCCCTCACATTTCAGCCTACTCATGGAGAAAGTAGAGGTAGCTGTGGATCCCTCCCCCATGCTGTTGCAAGGCAGAAATGAGGTCACCATGGTGCCATTATTAGTGGAAGCATACTGACTGAAATAGCCCACCCTGGCCAGGCACCATAGTAACTGTTTGCATGAGTTATTTTACAACAGGAGGTCCTGGTAAAGAATGAGGAACTAACAGGCCACCACCAACTGGAAGAATTTGGGGAAGTCAGAAGGAGACGCCACGTGTCCTGCCACCTCCCAGAATCCCCCTCACTGGCATCCATCTTGGCTGAGTGATGCACGCAGCACCAGCAAGGACCATGGGTCAGATGACTGGCCAGAGACAACCTGAAAACTCACCCCATCACCATAAAACTGAGGCTGTAGGCCACATGGCAGAGCAGTCCTCCTGGATTCTCTTACCCTGCTGCTCTCCACTCTTTCCAATAAAGTTTCTTGCTTAGTCAGCATGTATGTATCCTTGGACAATTCATTTCTGAGTGAAAGCCAAGAGCCCCCCTCTCAGATCTTGGAAGGGTCTCCCCTCCTACAAACACCATGACCATGATGGCAGCCCCTCGGGTGAGCTCTGTCCCTGGTGCACACTCTGTTTCTCCCACACAGGCCCAGGAAGAGGAGGCACATATAGGGACCATGGGAAGCACAGAGCCAGGAAAACTGCCCCCTCCACGTGTCCCCACCCCCACCCATCCATGCAGGACCGGCCCCCAACCAAGTGTGCCACCCAGTGATGCTGTGTTGGCTGTTTGACAGCCTCCCCAAAGCCTCCTTTCAGCCCCCTCCCTCCACTCCCACAGACAGAAATGTGAACAAGTGCAAAGTCACCATGTCAAGAACATGAGCTGGCAGCTGAGACCTGCACAGTTAATGACGGTCTGCAAGAAGAATGAGCCAGCTCTGTGCCATCTGCCCACCTACTCCTCAAATTACCTTCACCCACCTTCGAAATGGTGTCTGACTTTAGGAAGAGTGATTGCCAGAGTGGGAAAGATGTGTGTCCCTCCCCTGCAGGGCAAGGCAAGCTTGTAGAGCAGTCCTAGTTCTGTTCTGTGGGGGTCTAACCTCTCTGCTGCAGCAGGCTCCCTGGCAGAGCACGGGCACTAGGGGGTGGTGACACAGGGTGTTTCCAGGTTGTGTCTGCTCCGGTGACCCAGGTTGGTGCACCTCCCATCCCTGACCAGGACTGTTGAGGCAGGAAGCCTTGCCTGGAGCCTTTGATGCCTGGAGGCCTGGCCAGACACATGGACAAGCTTGTCTTGTGCCCTAGTATGTGGTCACAGTGCACATGTGTATTTCAGGGAAGTCATTAGGTTTGAGGCCATTCATTTGATGACCTGGGCATTGTCAGAGGCTAATTTAGGAAAATACAAACTTAACCTACATCAGCTGGTAGAAGAAAAGCATTTGTTAGTTGTGATACCCTCCTCCTAAGGCAGGAGGTTCCCTGGTGGCTCAGTGGTAAAGAACCTGCCTGCCAGTGCAGGAGACTTGGGTTTGATCCCTGCGTCAGGAAGATTCCCTAGAAAAGAACATGGCAACCCACTCCAGTATTCTTGCCTGGAGAATCCCCATAGACAGAGGAGCCTGGAGGGCTCCAATCCATGAGGTCACAAAGAGTTGGACACTACTGAGTGACTAACACTTTCACTTTCACACTGGTGAGTTAGGATTTCAGTATAGGAATGGGAGAGTGGGGCAAAAACGATTAGCCCAAGACATCAGAGAAACCCATGATGCCAGTATCCATGTTTTATGTATCCTTCCAGGAATTAATTTCTATCCTTCTACACACACACACACACACACAAAAGGATTCTACACACACTCTCTAGCTTCCTCTTTTCATGAGTATACTTTTACATGCTTTGAAGACTGGTCCATATCACAGACCTATATATTTGCTGTTGTTGTCACTAAGTCATGTCTAACTTTGTGAACCCACAGACAGCAGCATGCTAGGCTATATACACACCTTAAAAAAACACAACAACACCCTGATCATTCCATACTATGGATGTGCCATAATTTCATTAATATTACTATTGCTACTATTTAGGTTGTTTTCTAAATGAGGAAAATGAGATGGTTAGATAGCATCACCAGCTCAATGGATATGAATTTGAACAAACTCTGGGAGATAGTGAAGGACAGAGAAGCCTGGTGTGCTGCAGTCCATGGGGATGTAATGAGTCGGATACGACTGAGCGGCTGAACCATAATGAGATGTTTCCACCTTTTTACAATCATAAGCAAGGCTTCCATGAGCCTATGATCAACATCCTTGCAGAGGTACTAGAGAACACGCACAGAACAATGTCTGAAAGCGAGCTTGCTGGGCCGGTGGTTCCAACATAAAGGCCCAAACCTTCCAGGTCCTGTCCCTCTGGCATTGCAGTTATCAAAGTTTCTGGAGCTTGGCCAATCTGATTTAGGTCTACAGTAAGGTTCACAGGTGTTTCAATCTGCATCTCTTTTACCATGAGATTGAGCCTCTCTTCAAAGGTGTAGAAGCCTTTCCCCTTCCTGTAAGGGATTTCTATCCATTTTTCAATTCCTTCCCTGGCTTTTTTTTTTTTTTTTGTATTGATTTACAGCATTCCAGCGCTTGTGACATAAATTGCATATATTATTATGCAGATGATACTGTTTTCATATTACAGACAGAACTATACTTTGTTCATTTAATGACTGTATGATAATTCCATTCTAGGAAAGACCCATTATTTTATTCTTAGTTGAAAGTTGCCTTTCTACTTTAATCACATGTTTTCTGCCAAGCAGGAATATCTGGCTCTTATCTGGTATCTATGATGTGATTTATGGCCTAGGGTTTTGTAAC
Organism: Nanger dama; assembly: GCA_917880005.1. Classification (NCBI taxonomy): domain Eukaryota; kingdom Metazoa; phylum Chordata; class Mammalia; order Artiodactyla; family Bovidae; genus Nanger; species Nanger dama. The sequence goes on along the minus strand of CAKJTW010000108.1, from coordinate 2,476,729 downwards.
ATAAGCCTCCAAGCCCAGGAGCCCCTTTCAAGCAAGACATGGCAGTGGCCAGTGTATCCTTGTGAAGCGGTGTCCCTAAGATGGGAAAGTTGCCACATAGAAAACTGTCTGATCCACATGGAAGCATCCCCACCCCCCTCCCATCATGGTGTGACTGTCTCAGAGCAGGGGCCCAGGCCAGCTTCAAGCACCCCTGCAGCTGAGGAAGAAAGGCCCAAGGCAGAGGGAGGGGGTGGGAGGCCAGGTGGGTGGGTCCCACACACTCTCCACCAAGGCTGGGAGTGTCCGTGGACAACCTAGCTGCCTGTCCCTGGCCTTTCCTGCCCAGCATTCTCCATCCTTCCCCACGGGACACCGCCAAACACTGTAGTGAGCAGCTTCTTTGTGTCAGAGCCTGCCCTGGGGGCTGGGACGATTGCACTGTGCAGATTGGTGGTCTGTAGAAGGCAGGCTCCTGGCACCAGCTGAGGGCCCTGCTTAGCTGGGGGAAACAGCGGCTTGCACTAAGCACTGTCCAGAATCTGTGAGGGAATGCTGACAGGAGGCAGGTGGCAGCAGATGAGGCCAGACCCAGGGACCAGAGCCCAGGCTGCTCCCCACTGTGGACACACTGCAGAGACCCAGTAGGGTCAACACCCCCCAGCCAAACCAAGCTGGAGGCACCCCCACACCCTCAGGTGAGACTAGCAGGGATGCCCCACCAACCCGGAGGGCAGTGCTCATCCAGGACCTCAGTGACCCCAATGCCTTTGGGGACTGGCCAGGCTCTGCAGGCTGGCAGCTCAGTCTCTGGTTCTGACTTAGCGCTGATTATCAGTTTTCTCATCTATAAAGAGCGTGTAATGCTATGGCAACCCCTGAGATGGGTGAGGAGTGACCCACGTGAATCTTTGGATCTGTGAGCACTGCTCAGTGAGTGTAGATGGAGGGCAGAGCTGATCCCACTCACCAGCCCAGTAGTGCACACCCTCCCACACACACTCATCCAGGATCACATTTTCTCTGCAAACGGAGAAACTCTCCATCACAGATTTCAGCACAGCTAGGATCTATGCTGGGAAAGACTGAGGGCAAGAGGAGAAGGGGGCAACAGAGGATGAGATAGTTGGATGGCATCACCAATTCAATGGGCATGAGTTTGAACAAATTCTGGGAAATAGTGAAGGACAGAGGAGCCTGGTGTGCTGCAGTCCATGCGGTCACAAAGAGTCGGACACGACTGAAACTGAACAACAACTGAACCTCCACGATTTACCTGGGCCACCAGGAACCAAGTGCCCCCACTCCTGGAGGATGCCCTAGGACTAGGGGTAAAAGTCAAATTGCACCTGTTCACCAAGGTGAGTCCCTTGCCCCTTTCCTAGAGGTGGTGACATGCACAAGTGTATCAGGTTCCTGACAAATGCTGGCTCCCTTGGGACTGAAACTGCTTGCCTGCAGGAGAGCCCAACTGCGTGAGGCACTTAGTGACCTCTGTGTTTGCTGAGATGGGATGGGAGGGGGCTGGTGCTGCCCCTCTGGTGTCTCGCCCGCCCCTCAGTATTCCCTGCAAAAAGTTAATATTTAGGAGATCAGGAAGTGGTCCTTTTCACAGGGCTGCCTCGAATTATTTCAGCTGCACCGAGGTATTTCAAAGTCAGACCAAATAAACATTTGCATCTAAAAGAGGCAAAACAAGGTCATTTGAAATAAAGAAGAAAGCCTTTCCTGTATCCGGAGGGTGTGGCCAGACTCCCCCAAGAAGCCTCACAGCATTAACTTTGGTTTTACGAGTTTGCCAAAGCACAGAGCTCTCTGGCTTCAGGAGGAAAGTGTTTTGTTTGAAATAAAACTTGAGCCGATCTAAGGTTCCTTCCCTGATCTGCTCCGTGGCCACCCCGGCCCCCTGCAGCTGCCGGGACCACATCTTTAAAGATTTGTTTTTCCTGAAGAGGCAGCCGGGCCCCACTGGGTGTTAACAAGCAATCAGGCCCAGGGCGGGTGTCTGAGAGTCTGTTCTGTGTGCTGACACCCCTGCCCCCCACCCCCTGTAGCATTTCCACCAATCGCTGAGCTCCTGGATGACAACAGGGTCAGGGCACACCTTGGCCTCACCTGAGGTACAGATGCACTTACACAGGTGGGACTTCCTATCCAAACCACATGCCCTCTGACCCTCATGGCATACCTGCCTCAGAGGAGTGTCTACACAGCCTCGGCCCCCCCCAACCCTCCCACTCCTGCAGGAGCCTTTGCTTATTCATTCATTCATGCATTGGGCTCAAGATGACTCATTCAACATCCAACTCTCCCTCCTCAGACCCTCTGAAATAGCAGGATAAATATAAAAACAAATCCTTTTGTTGCAGGAAGGGGGACCCCTTCCAGGGCCCAAAACTGGGCTCTTGTCTAACACTCAGAAATGAATTGTCCGAGGAGACACATGTGCTGACAAAGCAAGAGATTTTATTGGGAAAGGGCACCTGGGTGGACAGCAGTAGGGTAAGGAACCCAGGAGAACTGCTCTGCCATGTGGCTCACAGTCTTGAGTTTTATGGTGATGGGATTAGCTTCTGGGTGGTCTTTGGCCAATCATTCTAATTCAGAGTCTTTCCTGGTGGTGCACGCATTGCTCAGCCAAGATGGATGCCAGCAAGAGGGATTCTGGGAAGTGGACGGACACGCAGTGTCTCCTTTAGACTTTTCCCGAACTCTTCCTGTTCGTGGTGGCTTATTAGGTCCATATTCCTTATCAGGATCTCCTGTCATAAAACAACTCATGCGAATGGTTACTATGGTGCCTGGCCGGGGTGGGCGATTTCAATCAGTGTGCTTCCCCTGACACTTTGTATAGATGATCTTATTTACAAAACAGAAATAGAGACACAGGGGTAGAGAGCAAACATGGACACCAAAGGGGAAGAGGGGTGGGATGAACTGGGAGATTATGATTGACATATATACACTACTAGGTGGCTCAGAAGTTAAAGCGTCTGCCTCCAGTGCAGGAGACCCGGGTTCGATCCCTGGGTCAGGAAGATCCCCTGGAGGAAGGAAATGATAACCCACTCTAGTATTCTTGCCTGGAGAATCCCATGGACGAAGAAGCCTGGTAGGCTATAATCCATAGGGTCGCAAAGAGTCGGACACGACTGAGCGACTTCACTTCACTTTATGTATAAAGTAGATAATTAAGGAGAACCTACAGCATAGCACAGAGAACTCTACTCACTGCTCTGTGGTTCCCTGAATGGGAAGGAAATCCAAAAAAGAGATAGATGTATGCATATAGCTGATTCATTCTAGTGTACAGCAGAAACTGATAAAACATTGTAAACATGCATTGTAAACTGCATTCCAATAAAAATAAGAAAAAAAACACCCAGATGCCATGGAAAACTAGAAAAAGTGCCACCAGTAGACCAGAATATGGGAGATTTCGCAGAAGAGACAAAGCAGAAGTCAGACTAGTGGTGAAACCCAACATCCCTGAGGACCCACAAGGCTGGACCACCTTCTGAAAGGGAGGAGGGGTGCAGGGCCATGAACCTCTATGGGTAGAGTAACCTGAAGGGCCACCCAGGCAGCAAAGCTGGTTTCCTGTTTGCCTGGGGGATAAAGTCAGAAGACAGTTTTAGAGACTTCCCTGGAGGCATAATATATGGCATAGGTGAGGTGAGGTGAAGTCACTCAGTCGTGTCCGACTCTTTGCGACCCCGTGGACTGTAACCTACTAGGCTTCTCTGTCCATGGGATTCTCCAGGCAAGAATACTGGAATGGATTGCCATTTCCTTCTCCAGGGAATCTTCCGGACCCAGGGATTGAACCTAGGTCTCCCGCATTGGAGGCAGACGCTTTACCCTCTGAGCCACCAGGGAAGCATGCATAGAATGGCATAAGTGGATAAGAATCTGCCTATCAATGGGGGTGAACAGAGGCTTAATCCCTGGTCTGGGAAGATTCCACAAGCTGCAAGGTGACTAAGCCTGTGAAAGTCAAAGTGAACTCGCTCAGTCATGTCCGACTCTGTGACCACATGGACTGTGGCCTACCAGGCTTCTCCATCCATGAGATTTTCCAGGCAAGAGTACCGGAGTGGATTGCCATTTCCTTCTCCAGGGGATCTTCCCAACCCAGGGACTGAACCTGGGTCTCCAGCATTACAGGGAAACACTTTACCCTCTGAGTCACCATGGAAGATGCGCCACAACTATTGATTGAGCTTGTATGCTGCAACTACTGAAGCCCGTGCCTAGAGCCCATGCTCAGCAATAAGCCCTTCACAACAAGACCAAGCATCACAATGAACAGTAGCCCTAGCTTGCCACAACTAGAGAAAAGCCCAAGCAGCAATGAAGACCCAGCGCAGCCAAAAGTCAACAGTAACAAAAAAGAATACAGCTTTACAATAGGACAGGGGGCTGCAAGGGGCACCCCAGAGAGGGAGCAGGGCCACTGTCCCTTAACTGTAGCAAAATGAGAGGCAGAATGTCCCTGCATCAGAGGCCTTCTCAGAGTGGGAACAAAAGGTTTGAGGCTTTGTCTCTTCAAAGTGGACCCCTCCCAGCATTCTGGCTCCCATGTGTTGGTCTGAGAGAAGGTTCTGTGGGAAATTCATAGCCTAGAGCCAATCCACCAGGCTACCTCAAGGCATGGCCCTTAGGGGTCGGGGATGCAGCCCGAAAGGAAGGGCGGCTCCTCTCCCAGCCCTCCTCACCCCGGATGAAGACTCTATAGGTCCACCCCTCCCCCTAGAAAAAGAAAACACAGGTTGCTGGCCCCAGGTAGCTAAGGTGGACATCAAAGGAATGATTTCAGTGAGCCCAGACTTTTGCATATCTTCCCATACACAGAAAAGCACCAAATTCCTTAATTTGGGATATCTGGTTTTCTTTAATTAACAATCCTCTTTTGATGTTCAGGGCTTCCCTGGTAGCTCAACTGGTAAAGAATCCACCTGCAATGCAGGAGACCCCAGTTCTTGATTTCTGGGTTGGGAAGATCCGCTGGAGAAAGGAAAGGCTATCCACTCCAGTACTCTGGCCTGGAGAATTCTATAGTCCATGGGATCAAAAGACATCACTGAGCTACTTTCACTTTTGATGTTCAGACCACCTGCTCTTTGTTGCAAAACTTCTACATAACCTGACTCCTCCCCCACTCACCTTTTGGAAGTGGTTCTCTCAAGGTCACTTGACATGCTGTCTCTCTGGCTTAAAGTCCTAAAAATTCCCACCAAATAAAACATAACTGTCAAACTTTATGTTGTGAATAGTTTTTAAGTCTACAGGATCAAATGAGTTACTGCATGCAAAATGCTCAGAGCAATGCTTGGCATTTGGGGACCAGTCACTGCCCAGTCTTTTACTATCCTCATCTCATTTCTACACCAAGCACATTAAAACACATCAAGGCCGATTGATCCAGCTGTACATCCTTGGCCATGAACAGTGGTTACCTGAAGTGGGAGTGAGGTGGGAGAAAGGGGGTCAATATGTTCCAGGAAGGGGGACCCCTTCCAGGGCCTGAAACTGTGCTCTTATCTAACACTCAGAAATGAATTGTCTGAGGAGACACATGTGCTGTCAAAGCAAGAGATTTTATTGGGACAGGGTATCTGGGTGGAGAGCAATAGGGTAAGGGAACCCAGGAGAACTGCTCTGCTACATGGCTCACAGTCTCGGGGATTTTATGGTGATGGGATTAGTTTCTGGGTGGTCTTTGGCCAATCATTCTAATTCAGAGTCTTTCCTGGTGGTGCATGCGTTGCTCAGCCAAGATGGTGTAAGACCTCGCGGCCTTTTCTCGGGAACCGTCGCCCCAAAGACCACAGTGACTCGGAATTCGATGCAATCAGCAAGAGGATTTATTAGGCCGGCGCGCCGGGGTTCGATCTCCTTAGGAGGAGCGAACCTCGAACGCCAGTCGTGAGGGACTTTTATACAAAAAATCACAGGTAGGTGGGGATGAGGTCAGGGTATGGGATACAATGAAGTAGGGGCCATAGGTGAGGTGGATACATCTGATTGGTGGGAAAAGTTTGCAGGTAATTAAGTTGAAACGGTTGGCTGATCACCCTGCGGCATTTGGTCAATTTTTACCCAGAAAAGTCCGATAGAGAGATACATTCTTGGGAGGGGTTTCCTTGTCCAGGTCATAAGTTATCTGTTAAGAATCGGTCAAGAGGCTCTGAGTCACCAGATAAGGAGTAAGCTATTTTCCTTGAGGCACAGCCTGCCTTCCGGGCTTAAATTTTAACCTAAGTCCTTCAATGGATGCTAGCGAGAGAGATTCTGGGAAGTGGACGGACACCCAGTGTCTCCTTTAGACCTTTCTCGAACTCTTCTGGTTGCTGGTGGCTTATTAGTTCTGTATTCCTTATCAGGATCTCCTGTCATAAAACAACTCATGCGAATGGTTACTAAAGAGCCTGGCCAGGGTGGGCGGTTTCAATCAGTGTGCTTCCCCTAACAACACCCCCTGAGAGACTTCATACTCAAGATACTTCTTGGGAGTTGAGGTGGAGGTCTCTTTCTTCTGTAACTTCTTTCTGCTGTGCATGGGCATAGGCCTGCCTACTAGAGTAGAAGTGTCTCTTTACCTGATCTAAGTCAAGGTATTTTTTTGCCTGAAACCAGCATTCATCCTTGTAATTACAGCAATTTAGTTTGAAATTGTTGGCCCCTCTACTGGGGCTCCATCTCTATAGGGCAGAGATGAAATAGACAGGGGCCAAACAGTAGACCTAACAGGATGGTCATCTCTGGCCCCTAGAAACAGAAGGCAACATTTAGGGTGAGGGTTGTGGGGTTTGTGACCCTTTTTGATTGGTTGGTGGTGAGGCAACAGAGCCGAAGTTACCATCCTCCACCTGGGTGGGGGCTCCAGTTCTGTAGAAGAACTCAAAGACATTGTTGTGCATATTTCTTTGAGTAGGAACCAGGACCCTGTCTGGAGGCTGTACCAACCTTTGATTGTTTCTCTTATTTCTGTATCCCCTCCCTTCCCTGATTAGCAATTGTTTGAATACACCCTTTGGAACTCAGGGAATGTCAAGGAGGCTGAATGAAGCCTATATCCTTCAGACAAGAAATGGAGAACACAGAACAGATCTGTACTCCAGAGCCCCACAGAGTCTTGCTGAGTTTTAATTTAGGGAACAGGGCAACTATGACTGTGATAACTTCCTGTCAAAAGGGGGCATAGGACTGCTTCAGCTTGGATAAGAGACACTGAATTGGAAGCATTTCTGAGTCCCAAGTCCTACATCTGAGCCTTCTATGATTAAAATCTCAATCCCTTGATCTGTCATTTTGTTGTAACAGACCCAATTAGAAGTAGCCAGAGGAGAGATAACTGGAATTTTAATAGACAAAATAAATCTCATTTCTTTTTTAAAAGAATAGGCCTGAAACCCAGTTTGGACCTGGCATTTCGGGGAGACTTGTAGCCAGGTAGCCAGTTGCCCAATTTTATAAAAAGTAAGGTTGCAATGAAGAATCTAAGCTACTCCATTTTGTTAACAGAAAAACTCCATTTTGTAAGGTTCTGGGAAAAGAGTCTTTGGAAATCCCCTGAGCTCACCCCACCACCCACGAGCCAATCGGACCCCAGACCAGAATCTCCTGACTTAACGTTCAGGAACTTGTGGTCTACCTAGGTAATAGGGACCAATCAAAACCCAACACACAACCCTTCGAAAGAAAGTGACGAATCAGACATCCTCCTACCTAAAAATTCTTTTTTTCCGTGAACACTCCCTATATAAGCAATGTAATCCAAAACCCGGGGCTCCTCCCTATAGCCGCTGCGTCGGTAATGGTGGGAGCCCCAGCTCGAGCTTTGTAATAAAGACTCTCTTGCTTTTGCATCGGATATCCGCTCCCTGGTGGTCACTGGGAGATTTCATGACTTGGGCACAACAGCAATTACTAGCTTTCAGCAGACATTGTTTTGAGAATGGTGGCATCTAAACCTGACACGACTCAGAAAACTCAAGTGTTAGCAATACAACGTCTAATCAGAAATTACACCATAGTATCACCTAGTTATTTCTCAGTATGTCTGAACCATAGCCACTCTATTTTGACTTTTTAACTGTAAAATTTTCCTTAATAGCCAAAGCAGATGTCACCATTAATGACCTCAGTGTTTCTCTAGGTATGAGAAGATGCAAGAATTGAAACTCATAAAATCTTTTCTTGAGAGGATCTATCTGAATGCCTGTTCTGCCAGTTTTTCCAGAGCACAGAGTGCCTCATTCCTGATTTTTCACCCTGAACTCCTTTCAGGGGCATTGAAAGTCAGCAGTTGCAGTGGCCATGATTTAATCTTTGTAGATGTAGATGGCAAGTATCAGTTTTCAGTTGGCAGAGCCCCTTTTACTCATAAACTTGAACATGATTTTGAGGGGGCATTTCATGACCATATTATCCCATGGTGCTGAGAATGTCCATTCTCAGGTTTGGCAAAGACTTGTTAGGCCACTCAATGTACTGTTACTGGAAAGTGAAAGTGAACGTGAATGTGAAGTTGCTCAGTCATGTCCGACTCTTTGCGACCCGTGGACTGTAGCCCACCAAGCTCTTCCATCCATGGGATTCTCCAGGCAAGAGTACTGGAGTGGGTTGCCATTTACTGGACTAGGCCATAAAACAGTATCCAAAATTTTCTGGACCACCTGTCTTACTAGCCTCTTGGTCCAGGAAAATATTCTTCCTTGTTGCTTCTTCTCATATCTGGAGTTACACTGTTACCATCATCAATTTCATATGGAACTATATATTATTCTGTCAGAGGCCTCGGTCACACATTTGGCAGTGTAAGAAACAGCAATTTTGTAAAACAGGTGAGATACAAATAACATAGCCAGCAGTATTAGTAAAGTCACAAGTAAGACTTAAGAGCTTCCCTTAGATGTAGCCCAGTATATCTCAAGTCATCTGACTTAGTTTGCTCTGTAGAATCTTTATCTTCCAGGGAAATTATATATTGATACCGTCTATAAGGTACATAGCCCAGTTTTCTAGTGTTACTAGACTGATTATCCTTAGTATGATTTAATTGTTTCCAACACAGAGGTGACTTTAAACCTAAATTACCATAGCCTGGTGTTATCTATATAAATCCATCTCATAATTATGGGAGATTTTTTTCCTCCTTTGTTGAAACTTTGCTTGCTGCTCTGATTGAGCTTGAGTAATAGAAGAAAGCTCAAATTTATGGCCAGAGTCAGAGAAGACATTATTAATTGGCCTGGTGAGGGGATCCCATCTAAAAATATCATTCAGTTCAGTTCAGTTCAGTTGCTCAGTCATGTCCGACTCTTTGTGACCCCATGAATCAAAGCATGCCAGCCCTCTTTGTTCATTACCATCTCTCGGAGTTCACTCAGACTCACGTCCATCGAGTCCGTGATGCCATCCAGCCATCTCAGCCTCCGTTGTCCCCTTCTCCTCCTGGCCCCAATCCCTCCCAGCATCAGATTCTTTTCCAATAAGTCAACTCTTCGCATGAGGTGGACAAAGTATTGGAGTTTCAGCTTTAGCATCATTCCTTCCAAAGAAATCCCAGGGCTGATCTCCTTCAGAACGGACTGGTTGGATCTCCTTGCAGTCCAAGGGACTCTCAAGAATCTTCTCCAACACCACAGTTCAAAAGCATCAATTCTTTGGCGCTCAGCCTTCTTCACATCCATATAGACCACAGGAAAAACCATAGCCTTGACTAGACGGACCTTAGTCGGCAAGGTAATGTCTCTGCTTTTGAATATACTATCTAGGTTGGTCATAACTTTTCTTCCATGGCTGCAGTCACCATCTGCAGTGCTTTTGGAGCCCAAAAACTAAAGTCTGACGCTGTTTCCACTGTTTCCCCATCTATTTCCCATGAAGTGATGGGACGAGATGCCATGATCTTCATTTTCTGAATGTTGAGCTTTAAGCCAACTTTTTCATTCTCCTCTTTCACTTTCTTCAAGAGGCTTTTTAGTTTCTCTTCACTTTCTGCCATAAGGGTCGTGTCATCTGCATATCTGAGGTTATTGATATTTCTCCCAGCAATCAACTCCAGCTTGTGTTTCTTCCAGTCCAGCGTTTCTCATGATGTACTCTGCATAGAAGTTAAATAAGCATGTTGACAATATACTGCCTTGATGGACTCTTTTCCTACTTGGAACCAGTCTGTTGTTCCATGTCCAGTTCTAACTGTTGCTTCCTGACCTGCATACAGATTTCTCAAGAGGCAGATTAGGTGGTCTGGTATTCCCATCTCTTTCAGAATTTTCCAATGTTTATTGTGGTGCACACAGTCAAAGGCTTCGGCATAGTCAATAAAGCAGAAATAGATGTTTTTCTGGAACTCTCTTGCTTTTTCCATGATCCAGCGGATGTTGGCAATTTGATCTCTGGTTCCTCTGCCTTTTCTAAAACCAGCTTGAACATCAAGGAGTTCACGGTTCACCTGAATATGACTATAATTTCTTTTTAAAGTAAATTTTCTCAGGGCCAACCAGTTAGAGTCTTGTAGTAGAGAAATTTACAAAGGTAACCCAGAACTGCTGCTGCTGCTGCTAAGTCACTTCAGTTGTGTCCAACTCTGTGCCACCCCATAGACAGCGTTCCACCAGGCTCCCCCGTCCCTGAGATTCTCCAGGCAAGAACACTGGAGTGGGTTGCCGTTTCCTTCTCCAATGCATGAAAGTGAAAGTGAAGCCACTCAGTCGTGTCTGACTCTTAGCGACCCCATGGACTGCAGCCTACCAGGCTCCTCTATCCATGGGATTTTCCAGGCAAGAGTACTGGAGTGGGGGTGCCATTGAACTAGACACAGGTAATTGGCCACAAACCCAACAATTGGATGGATTTCTAAAACTAGCATAGGGTCAGGCCTATGATAGAAAAGCATTTGATTTATATGCAAAGGTCTAAGAAGTCAAGGAAACATTATAAATGATCATATGAATCAGGTCCAGCATCTTGGGCAAGCTGTCTACCTGGGATGTCATCTTCTCATCCTGGTGTAGTGTAGTTTCACCTCTGTTTGAGCATCATTTTAAGGTGAGATCAAGTCAGCTATCTTTTCTGTAGACCAATCCAGTGTAGGGGCCTTTGGAAGTGGGAATTAGTCTAAGAGTTAATTTCCCTTCAGTTTCATTATGCATGAGCTAGTTAAAATACCTGATAAAAAGTCCTTCCATCCAGGTTGGAGACAGTCCCTTAAATTATGTCTTTTTCCAGTCCTGGTTGCGGGTCATGAGGCATCTGATCTTCATCCAAAGATAGATTACTGAGATAAGCTTCAGAAACAAACTTATGGTGTTCTTTAAAAATTCAATTAAATTTTATATTAATATTATACAACAGCAAAGAACTATCCAAGAAATGAGTCTTACTGCCTCCATTGGTAGACCTCCATTAACAAAGTGGGATTTAGCATTTATTGAAACATCTTTTTCTCCCTAAAATTACCCTCATTTTAATCAAATATAACCAAATTAAGGCTAGCTTGTTTGCAAAATAGGTCTGTTCTCACTAATTTTGGTCTGATGATTTCTATAACCATATTTGATCATAGACTTTTTATTTTGCTGAAACATTTATAGAGTCTCAGACTGAACTTTCAACATAAAACAGGGCTGGGAAACTCACACCAAAGGCTTATCACAGATTTTGCCTAACAAATCTAAGTGAATTTTTCCCTTTTTAAGGTCTCAAAATTCCTTGAAATTTTTGTACCTGTTAGTCAGATAATCTTCCTAATTAATTTGATAAACTTACTGGAAACCTAAGAGTTTCCAATTTCTGGAGGAGTCAAAGAGAAAATACAATTGTTTTGTTTATAATGTATAATTTTACCAAAGTATTGTCATAATTAGTTTGAGAGGAAGGTTTTCCCTACTCCTGGAAAACATAATTCAAACCCGTAATTTTTCAGACAGAAACCATAAAAGTTATAGGCATACTCGCTGGTTCATTCAGTCTTTTTGTTGCAGGAAGGGAGACCCCTTCCAGGGCCCGACACTGGGCTCTGTCTAACACTCAGAAATGAATTGTCTGAGGAGACACATGTGCTGGCAAAGCAAGAGATTAATTGGGAAAGGGCACCCGGGTGGAGAGCAGGAGAGTAAGGGAACCCAAGAGAACAGCTCTGCCACGTGGCTCACAGTCTCGGGTTTTATGGTGATGGGGTTAGTTTCCAGGTTGTCTTTGGCCAATCATTCTAATTCAGAGTCTTTCCTGGTGGTGTATGCATCACTCAGTCAAGATGGATGCTAGCAAGAGGGATTCTGGGAAGTGGATGGACATCCAGTGTCTCCTTTTGATCTTTCCCGACTCTTCTGGTTGGTGGTGGCTTATTAGTTCCGTATGGGAAATAGATGGGGAAACAGTGGAAAGAGTGTCAGACTTTATTTTTTGGGGGCTCCAGAATCACTGCAGATGGTGACTGCAGCCATGAAATTAAAAGATGCTTACTCCTTGGAAGAAAACTTATGAGCAACCTAGATAGTATATTCAAAAGCAGAGACATTACTTTGCCGACGAAGGTCCGTCTAGTCAAGGCTATGGTTTTCCTGTGGTCATGTATGGATGTGAGAGTTGGACTGTGAAGAAGGCTGAGCGCTGAAAAATTGATGCTTTTGAACTGTGGTGTTGGAGAAGATTCTTGAGAGTCCCTTGGACTGCAAGGAGAGCCAACCAGTCCATTCTGAAGGAGATCAACCCTGGGATTTCTTTGGAAGGAATGATGCTAAAGCTGAAACTCCAGTACTTTGGCCACCTCATGAGAAGAGTTGACTTATTGGAAAAAACACTGATGCTGGGAGGGATTGGGGGCAGGAGGAGAAGGGGACGACCGAGGCTGAGATGGCTGGATGGCATCACGGACTCGATGGACGTGAGTCTGAGTGAACTCCGGGAGATGGTGATGGACAGGAAGGCCTAGCGTGCTGTGATTCATGGGGTTGCAGAGAGTTGGACATGACTGAGGGACTGAACTGAACTGAACTGATTCCTTATTAGGATTTCCTGTCATAAAACAACTCATGCAAATGGTTACTATGGTGCCTGGCCAGGGTGGGCAGTTTCAGTCAGTGTGCTTCTCCTAATATTTTTGTTAACTTTTGTGAAGTCGTCAGGTTTTCCATTAGAATACCAGGACATAGCAGAATGTTAATAACTTCATATAATTTCTAGGATATCTGTATTAATAATTTTACTATATATATTATAACGAGTGGATTTATTACTCATTTGATAATCTTTTTCATGTAATTTAACCAACCAAATAAACACAGTTTAATATCTCACTTTGGGATGTTTCAGCAACCCTCTGAAGCACCTCAAAGTTAGCTAGAGGTCAAAAGAACTTCAAAAGAATTCGATTTAGGAAGTTTTATCGAAAAGATCAATTAAAAGAATTTAGAACTTTTGGTCAGATTTAGTTGATGGGTGTATCATTTAGCTTGTTGATATGTCACAATAGGCATAAATACCAAGGCTCAAGGTCTAGTGAAAGTCAGCTCTGCCATCTTGGACCTAATTGGCTCTAACCAGTTTTCTTATGGCTGTGTTATTTCTAACAAAATCCATTTATCTAACTAATTGTAATCCAATTTTAGAAAATCCTGATCAGGCATAACTCTTTTAGTATTTTTCATACCTTTTTTTTTTTTAAACTGAACTGAAGACACATTTCCTACTTTTCTTAATACCAGTGATAATTTCTAAAACCCTTGCTTTTTTAGAACATTTTAGGATGGCACCCAACATTATTCACTTATAGTTCCAAATTTCTTTGTTTCTCTGTAAAAGGAAATTAGTGTTTAGTAGTAAATGTGTCAAAATCTTATTTTATTTGGATAATGGCCTAACTATTTACTAGACTTCTAATACTTAGCACACTTAGCACAACCCTTAGAAATTCAAGTTATGACAATCTGGAGAGACTATTTTAGACAGATATTTTTAAAGAATAATTATTCTTAATAGAGTTTATATGAAAGCTCATATCTCATTTACAATTTTTTACAAATTTCTTCACTTGAGCTAATTTCCTTGTTGTCAAATTTGTAACAGATATGATAATATTTAACTTATATTAAACCTAGGTAAATGAAAATATATTACTTAATATTAATTATTCTAAGACAGGTCTATATTAGATAGGTCAACAAACATTAATATCAGGTATTTAATACTGAATATTTACCAGTTCACCTGAACCTGGAATTTATTGTTTAATGTAGAATTATTTGATTTGTAAGTGCTTACCTTTCTTTAAGCCAATTAAATAGAGCTCATTTACAAATTAATCTCAAAAATATTATCCAGATATAAAGACATACTGAGACATATTTAGATAGACACATGCAAGATCTAGGTTCATTTTCTCAGCATCCCACTCCAGTACTCTTGCCTGGAAACTCCCATGGACGGAGGAGCCTGGTAGGCTGCAGTCCATGGGGTCACTGAGTCAGACACGACTGAGCAACTTCACTTTCACTTTTCACTTTCAGGCATTAGAGAAGGAAATGGCAACCCACTCCAGTGTTCTTGCTTGGAGAATCCCAGGGATGGCGGAGCCCAATGGGCTGCCGTCTGTAGGGTCGCACAGAGTCAGACACGACTGAAGCGACTTAGCAGCAGCAGCAGCAGCAGCAGCAGTCATGAATTAGATATTACAATATAGATTTTACTAGTTTATAAAAAAACAGTTGGGATAAATAAAACTTTTAAAGACTTTTCCCCATTTTCCTCATGTCAGGGGTTAGAGATGGTCTAGATAAGTGTTCCTGAGAGCCCTGGTCTTAAGGCACAGGGAAAGAAAGTCAAGTTCTAACAAATGGTGGCAGGTCCAAACCAAACGGTGGCCAGACAAAGCAAAATGGCCATCAAAAATTACAACACAGAAAACAAAGTTAAAACACACACATATAAACCTGGCAGTCCTCATCAGACACTCTCTTAAATACAAGAATACAGTCTCTCAGAAAACCTCCTATAGAGACACAGAACTTCAGATCCAAGTACTAACACTTTAAGGAAAATATCTCAGGTCTTCAAAGATTTCAAAGGGAGGGGAAGGAAGCCAGGTTGAAAGAAGAAGGGGGAGGAAGTGGGAGAGTGGGCAAAGGGGTGGCCTTACAGACGTCTCCTGCCACCTGCAGATACCCAGGCATTATGGAACTTTACCCTGGACTTCCCTGGTGGCACAGATGGGAAAGCATCTGTCTACAATGCAGGAGACTCGGGTTCGATCCCTGGGTCAGGAAGATCCCCTGGAGAAGGAAATGGCAATCCACTCCAGTACTATTGCCTGGAAAATCCCATGTACAGAGGAGCCTGGTAGGCTACAGTCCATGGGTTCGCAGAGTCTGACACGACTTCACTTTCACTTTCACCCTGGGCCTCCAGAGAAGGGAGGACTGGAACTTGGCCCTACCAGAAATCAGACCAGAACAGAACCAAAATTCGAGTTCTCTACCAAGAGGAGGTGATCAGTCTCCAATCCTCAGCTCAGGCTGAGGCCCTTCGACCAGATTCCTGTGTCCACGACCGGAGGACTAGAAAAAAGGAGGAGGATAGGAAGGGTTAAGGAGAGGAAAGAGAGAAGGATGGGGAGAGAAGTCAATAAAGTCTCTTGTTCCTTACCGGTCAGGGCACTCTGGCCAGTTGTCCACATCAGGAGGAGACCAGGGACAAAAAGTCCCAGTTTCAGCTGCTGGGTTTGGTCCATTGACAGGCAAGGTGGCCCCTGAGTACCTCGAGTGGTCAGGATGTCAGTTGCAGTGAAAAGTCGCCATTTATTGCAGGAAGGGGGACCTGTTCCAGGGCCCGAAACTGGGCTCTTGTCTAACACTCAGAAATGAATTGTCCAAGGAGACACATGTGCTGACAAAGCAAGAGACTATTGGAAAAGGGCAGCCGGGTGGAGAGCAGTAGGGTAAGGGAACCCAGGAGAACTGCTCTGCCATGTGGCTCACAGTCTTGGGTTTTATGGTGGTGGGATTAGTTTCCAGGTTGTCTTTGGCCAATCATTTTAATTGAGAGTCTTTCCTGGTGGTGCACGCATTGCTCAGCCTAGATGGATGCCAGCAAGAGGGATTCTGGAAAGTGGACGGACAGCCAGTGTCTCCTTTTGATCTTTCTGAAACTCTTCTGGTTGGTGGTGGCTTATTAGTTCCATATTCCTTACCAGGATCTCCTGTCATAAAACAGCTCATGCGAATGGTTACTATGGTGCCTGACCAGGGTGGGCAGTTTCAGTCAGTGTGCTTCCCCTAACGAATATGGTGTCTATTGGTCTATGGTCTATGGATAAATCCTTTCTATTTCCTCTAAAAACTACTAACTCCTGCAGGTAGAGAAGTAAGTATACAGGTGACAGATACTCAAATGGATGTAAGAGAACAATGCAGGCAGAGCCCTGGGACCTGAGGCCTCTCCAGGTCCCTGAGAGGCACCCAGGAATGGGATGGGGGTTGGGGGCGGAGCTGGGGGTGGACCCTGGAGAAGAGGCACTGCGCAGAGCCAGGCCATCTCCACTCTCCTTTCTGCCCCGCTCTTCGATCCACCACGTCCCAGGGCTCAAGTCCCCTGAGTGGACACAGTCAATAAGTGGACAGTGATCTCATCAGAAAACGCACAGCCTTCCTGAAGGTCCAGGGTCCCAGCTTAGTGGGAGGAGCGGTGTAGGTACTGTTTGGGACAGGTGCTGGCTGACCCCAGGCGGGGGACGGGGGTCTAGGCACGAGGGGGGTGGTACAGCCTGTACCCTGCACCCTTTAGACCTGGAAGGCAGGTACACTGTTCATTCATTTCATACTTCCCTGCAGGGCTAGCCTAGGGCCCCCGGAAGAGGCAGGGGGTGCGGCTTGCAACCCCATCTTCCTCCCGCTCCTCCCTTCCCCCTCCTGCCCTTCCCAACCCTCCCTCCCTCCCATTTCCCTTCAAGTTCCTTTCTTCTCCTCCTCCCTCCCCACTCCTGTCCCCTTGCTTTTTCTCCCCTTTCTTGTCCCTCCCAACCCTCCTCCTTCTCCTCTTCCCGACTCTCCTTCGCCTTTATCTTTTATCCTCCCCCATCTCCTCTCCCCCTCGCCCGCGGCAGAGGCGGGCGGGCTGGGTGGCCCCGGGCTCGGGCTCCGCCCTGCGCTCGCACCTGCTCCGCGGCCGCGTAGATTCCCCGCCCCCGGCTCCGCGTCTGGAGGGAATGTGGGTCAACGCGGAGCCGCTGCGCCTGTGCTTGGGAGCAGACGTGGGACCCGGGACCTCTGCTGGGGCTGGAGCGGCAGGCGGCCGCTTGCGTAGCTGAGGATGCGGTCCCACTGGCCCCTCCTCGCCCCCAGCTCGCGGGAGGCTGCTTCCCTCCGTGATCCCCAGGCCGCTGCGCCCTGCGCGCCCGCACTAAATCTGGCGGGTCGGAGGGTCTCCCCTCCAGAACTTCGTTCCCGCTACCTCTCGCTGCCCCCTAGTGTCAGCCCCCGGACTGCGCAGGCTGGAGCCCAGCCCTGGAGCACGCCCCTGTGAGCGTCTGTCTGACTCCCCCAGACCCTGGCCCTTCTGCCCAGGTGTGCGGGCCCTGGGTCCGCTCTGTGGGGAAGCCCCTAAGCGGCCTTCTCGCCTCTATCCCGGGCGGTGCTCCCGCCTGTAGCTCGGCTGAGCGCTGTCCAGCCGCACCCTAGCCCAGTATCCCGAAGTCCCAGGGCAGGAGATCCAGGTCTCTGCCCTGCGCAGGGACCAGCTATGGGACCATGGAGGTGACCTGGCCTCCCAGGCATCAGCCCACCCTGGGCCTCGCTGCCTCCTGTACTGCCCTGGGACTTCTCGGGTAGGCACCGCAGCTCTACCACCTCCTAGTACACTCATTCTGAGCTCTCTCCAGCCTAGGCCTTGGGTTCCTCCTGGACTTAAGCCTGATCCTGGAAACCCTACCCCTTGTTCACCTGACCAGTGGGTCATCTTAGCCCAGAACCGTTCCAAACCCTCTCGCCAGAATGCTGCTTCCTGCCCTGGTTCCCCGGGATCCACAATTTGCATCTGTCAGTGACCAGGCTGAGAGCTGGCCTGTCAGGGAGGCTGGTGCCTGTGAACCCCAGCAAGATGAGCTTCTCATGTAGGAAGCAGGAGGCCTGCCCGAGTCAGAGGCTGCCAGAGTCCATCCACCCCAACTCCACACCCACCCCCGACCCCCTGCCCTCACGGGGCTCCAGGTTTGAAAGACTTTGCCTGGCGCCCTCAGTCATGTCAGACTCTTTTCGACCCCAAGGACTATAGCCCGCCAGGTTCCTCTGTCCATGGGATTCTCCAGGCAAGAATCCTGGTGAAAGTGAAATCACTCAGTCCGACTCTTTGTGACCCCGTGGGCTGTAGCCTACCAAGCTCAAGCTCCTCTGTCCATGGGATTCAGGCAAGAATACTGGAGTAGGTTGCCATTTCCTTCTCCAGGGGATCTTCCCGACCCAGGAATCGAACCCAGGTTTCCCACATTGGAGGCAGACGCTTTAACCTCTGAGTCACCAGGGATGTTATTTCCTTCTCCAGGGCATCTTCCAGATCCAGGGATGGAGCCTCTGTCTGCTGCATTGTCAGGCAGGTTCTTTACCACTGCACCACCTTCAGACAAATCATCTGTGAAGCCCTGTGGATCTCTTGGTAAACAGTGTTCAGGAAAAGCCAGGGTGGGCCGTGGCCACTCAGTTAGGAAACAGATTTGGATTCAGTTTAGTTTTGTTTTTATTTGAAGCTTTGGTCACAGGCAGGTTATCACCGTTGAGGATCTTCCTTCCCATCAACTCCCGCTGAGTTCTGAGGCTCTGCAGTTCTCAGGGGAACAGACACTGGTTAATAAAACTTGGAAGGGGCTTTTTTTTTTTTTCATGAAGTAACCCTCCTTTCATGTCTGTTTACTGCCAGGCTCCATCTTTGGCTCCACATAGCAGCGTCTGATTAAATGCCCAACATGTCCCGGGGCGAGAGACACATAATTGCAGTGCTTCGTTTTCCCATGTGATGATTAAGGAAAGCTTTGCTCATTTTGTATGTGTGGGAAAGAGACGATGTTAGTATTTGGATTTGAAAACTTGGTGTTGCTGTCCTGAGAGTGTGATACAGTGTGGGTTGCCCCTGCAATGGTTACGATACATCTTTGAAAACAGAACAGATTTTTTGGCGCCAGACGGCACAATGGGGCATGGAGGAAGGTATTCCCAGCCTGCCTTTTATGTAAAGTTACACACAACAGCAGGACATATTTCTTCCTCAAACACTAGATAAACAACATACAGCATAAATGAGGATCCTTTGTCATTAAAGATCTCAGTGTGACTAATGTTTTGGACCTTCCACAAAGCTTTTTTTTCTCAAGTAAAAGGAGAAAATATCCCTTCCTGTACTGCTTCTCCTATGTAACTTTCCTGCCTCTGACTCTATGGGGAGAATGGAAAGAGCCTGGCCGAGGAGTCAGGAGCCTGTTCAGTGATGAATTTGGCTGTGAGCTGGCTGTGTTATGTTGCAGAAATCACTGTCCTTCTCTGGTCTCAATTGCATTCTATGTTAATAGACAAGAGAGTAATCTCCCTTCCTCCCTCTCTTTCTCCTTCTCTCCCCTTCCTTGTTTTCCACTTTTGGGGGTTGATTTGTTTGTTTCTGGGTTTTCTTGCCTGCACTGGGTCCTCGTCATTGCTGCACAAACTTTTCTCTAGTGAGTGGGGCCACTCTTTTGTTATAGTGCTTGGGCTTCTCGTTGCATTGGCTTCTCTTGTTGTGGAGCCCAGGCTCCAGGGCATGTAGGGCATGCAGGCTCAGTAGTTGTCAGCGCATGGGCTTAGTTGCCCCTCAGCATGTGGGATCTTCCCAGACCAAAAACTGAACCTGTATCCCTTTCACTGGAACCCAACCACTGGAGCATGGGGGAAGTCCTCCTGTGATTTTTTATTATGGAAACTTTCTATTTCAAAGATAACCAATTGTAGAGAGAACAGTGAATAAATAAGCCATCAAGTACCGCCTCACCAGCTTCAACAGTGACTATCGTAGAACCCATCTTGTTTCATCTTTGCTTCCACTCAACCCCCGACCCCCAGCTTGTGCATGCGTGTTCAGTCACTCAGTCATGTCTGACTCTTCACCACTCCATGGATGGTAGCCCGCCAGGCTCTTCTGCCCATGGGATTCTCCAGACAAGAATACTGGAGTGGGTTGCCATGTCCTCTTCCAGGGGATCTTCCCTACCCAGGATTCAAGCCCATGTCTCCTGCATTGATAGGCGGGTTCTTTACCTATGAACCACTGGGGCTTCTGTACCCTCCAGCTTATTGGGAAACAAATCCCTAAACATCAGTAATTTCATCTATATATGTTTCAGGATTATCTGATTTATTGCTGCAATCTGGTTGCTTGAAACAGCACTACTCTATTAGATTAAGATGCTGTGGCTTGACAGTTTTGTCTGGGACCAACTGGACTGTTCTGTTGATGCTGCCTGGTTCTGTCATATAAAAGTAGTTAGCTGGTATCTTGGTTGTGGCCACACAGTCTGTGATGGCTTTATGCGTCTGATAGCCGGCCTAGGTGCCTCCATTGTCCATGTGGCTCCTCCAGTTAGGCTAGCTCAGGCTTGTTGTCATGGTGGCAGCGTTCCATGAGTTTCCAGCGGCAAGAGAAGGCAAACCTCAATGGGAAGTTACTTTCCAAGCCTGCTGCTTGTGTCATGTTTGCTAAAGTCCCATTTGGCAAAACAGGTCTTGTGTAGCCCTGCCCAGAATCAACACGGCAGGGGAAGAGAGATGTATAAGGAGGGAGAGACAGGGGAAGTAATTTACTGGGGGCTGTTACTGCAGCAATAAGGGATCAAAACCATCCCCAGAAAAAGAAATGAAAAAAAGCAAAATGGCTGTCTGAGGAGGCCCTACAAATAGCTGTGAAAAGAAGAGAAGCAAAAGCAAAGGAGAAAAGGAAAGATATACCCATTTGAATGCAGAGTTCTAACAAACAGCAAGGAGAGATAAGAAAGTCTTTCTCAGCAATCAACGCAAAGAAATAGAGGAAAACAATAAAATGGGGAAGACTAGAGATCTCTTCAAAAAAATTAAAGATACCAAGGGGACATTTCATGCAAAGATGGACTCAATAAAGGACATAAATGGTATGGACCTAACAGAAGCAGAAGATATTCAGAAAAGGTAGCAAGAATACACAGAAGAACTGTACAAAAAAGTGCTTCACGACCACAATAATCACGATGGTGTGATCACTCACCTAGAGCCAGACATCCTGGAATATGAAGTCAAGTGGGCCTTAGTAAGCATCACTACGAACAAAGTTAGTGGAGGTGATGGAATTCCAGTTCAGCTATTTCAAATCCTGAAAGATGATGCTGTGAAAGTGTAGCATTCAATATGCCAGCAAATTTGGAAAACTCAGGAGTGGCCACAGGACTGGAAAGGTCAGTTTTCATTCCAATCCCAAAGAAAAGCAATGACAAAGAATGCTCAAACTACTGCACAATTGCACTCAACTCACATGCTAGTAAAGTAATACTTAAAGTTCTCCAAGCCAGGCTTCAGCAATACGTGAACTGTGAAATTCTAGATGTTCAAGCTGATTTTAGAAAAAGCAGAGGAACCAGAGATCAAATTGCCAACATCTGCTGAATCATTAAAAAAAGCAAGAGAGTTCCAGAAAAATATCTATTTCTGCTTTATTGACTATGCCAAAGCCTTTGACTGTGTGGATCACAATAAACTGTGGAAAATTCTGAAAGAGATGGGCATACCAGGCCACCTGACCTGCCTCTTGAAAAACCTGTATGTAGGTCAGGAGGCAACAGTTAGAACTGGACATGGAACAACAGACTGGTTCCAAATAGGAAAAGGAGTCCATCAAGGCTGTATATTGTCACCCTGCTTATTTGACTTAGATGAAGAGTACATCATGAGAAACGCTGAGCTGCAGGAAGCACAGCTGGAATCAAGATTGCCGGGTGAAATATCAATAACCTCAGATATGCAGATGATACCACCCTTATGGCAGAAAGTGAAGAACTAAAGAGCCTCTTGATGAAAGTGGAAGAGGAGAGTGAAAAAGTTTGCTTAAAATTCAAAATTCAGAAAACTAAGATCATGGCATCTGGTCCCATCACCTCATGGCAAACAGATGGGGAAACAGTGGAAAGAGTGACTAACTTTATTTGGGCTCCAAAATCACTGCAGATGGTGATTGCAGCCATGAAATTAAAAGACGCTTACTCCTTGGAAGAAAAGTTATGACCAACCTAGACAGAATATTAAAAAGCAGAGACAGTCCTTTGCCAACAAAGGTCCATCTAGTCAAGGCTATGGTTTTTCCAGTGGTCATGTGTGGATGTGAGAATTGGACTATAAAGAAAGCAGAGCGCTGAAGAATTGATGCTTTTGAACTGTGGTGTTGGAGAAGACTCTGGAGAGTCCCTTGGACTTCAAGGAGATCCAACCAGTCCATCCTAAAGGAGATCAGTCCTGGGTGTTCATTGGAGGGTTTGATGTTGAAGCTGAAACTCCAATACTTTGGCCATCTGATGCAAAGAGTTGACTCATTTGAAAAGACCCTGATGCTGGGAAAGATTGAGGTCAGGAGGAAAAGGGGATGACAGAGGATGAGATGGTTGGATGGCATCACTGACTCGATGGACATGAGTTTGGGTGGGTTCCAGGAGCTGGTGTTGGACAGGAGGCCTGGCGTACTGCAGTTCATGGGGTCACAAAGAGTTGGACACGACTGAGCAACTGAACTGAACCATAAGGATATATTCCTAAAACCTAAGCCCTTTGCCTTTTTAATATAACCACAATTCTGTTATGAAAGCCTCCCAAATTGACTACAAATCTTTGATATGGACGATATCCAGAGTTCCCCCATTTTCACATAAATGTGGAGAAATGGGACCTTTTGGGCAGAACTGGTAAATAATATGGTGCAGCCACAGTGGAAAACAGAATAAAATGGAGTATTGTTTGTGTGTAACTGCTGTTAAGTTTTTATGACTGTGTGCACTCTTATAGCATAAAATATATCTCTGTTATTAAAAATGTTTTACAAACCCAAAGGTTGGTCATTTTTTCAGTAGCAGAGGGGACGAAGTTCTCAAGAAATGAGGAGCAGTTGTAACAGTTCTGAGGACTTTTGCTTGGGTCTGAGCAGCCACACTATGGCTTTATTGTCATTCATTCTCACTTGAACAGCTACTTTCACATTTCACCAACTTTAAATCTCTCAGGTGCTGTCATTAGTGCAGTAATAAGACACTCAAGTCCTTGCAAGCAAGATCAGTTGAAATACACAATTTTCCTTGATGAAATATAGGTATTATTCTCTAAAATGTAACTGTACACTCTTAGATCTTAAGAGCCATTTAGACAGGGTGGATCTGGATTCTGTGAGGTCTGAAGATTACAGACTTGTGAGACTCCTGTAAGAATTAGATGTTGCAAAAACCAAGTTAGGTATAAAAGTGAATATTTAGAATGAGAAAATAAATCACAACAAATCAGAAAATTTAAAGTGCTGAAAAATGCCCCAAACATTGTAAATGCAGAAATATAACATAACATTAAAAAAAATTAACTCCCTGACATAATTATATAGTACTTGTTTTTCTACATTTTTGGCTAGACTTTCTTATATGGCAGTTCTTTTGTCATATATTTATATATAGTGTTTAAAAGATGATTAGAAAGTGAAAGTGAAGTCGCTCAGTTGTGTCTGACTCTTTGCGACCCCATGGACTATAAGTCTGTCAGGCTCCTTTGTCCGTGAGATTTCCCAGGCAAGAATATTGGAGTGGGTTGCCATTTCCTTCTCCAGGGCGATCTTCCCTACCAGAGATCAAACCCTGGTCTCCCACACTGCAGGCAGACTCTTTACCATCTGAGCCACCAGGGAAGCCCTAAAAGATGATTAATCTCTATTATATAGCACAGGGATCAGCTAACTTCTCCTGTAAAAGACCTATCAGTAAATACATCAGGCTTCATGGCCATAGCGTGTCTGTCACGACTACTCAACTCTGCCACTGCAGCATGAAAGCTGTTTTAGATGATGTGCAAATAAAGAAACATGACTATGTTCCAATAAAACTTTATTTATGTAAACAGGTGCCAACCCAGGAAGTGACAGCAAGATGGTGTAATAGGAAGACACACACACAGAGATTAACAACAATAAATAGTTCAAAAAAGTGTTTCAGAGAATTCCATAAGCCAGTTAGGAAGTCATAACATCCCAGGAAGGTGAAAGCTAAGAATAGCTGCATTGAAACAAGGATGAAAAATCCATTTCATTTAAACCACATCAACCCTTTCCCCAGGCAGGCACAGCTTGCTATCAGGAGAAAGTGCAGCTTCCAGCTTCTCTTTTGAGAGGAAGAGAGCAGAACGTAAGTCCAATGTTTCAACTTTTCAGGGGGCTGCCCAAGAGACTGGTTTCTGTCTTTGCTGACTCAGAGCAGTGATGAAACTAGGAGAGCTCAGATGCCCAGGGTCACAGAGAAAGCTCAGCAGCTTGACACTGCTCCAGAGAACTTGCAGTACTACAGCCAGACACCAGAGGGACCAAGACTACAAGCTCCTGAGAAAGAAATTGGCAGACATCATTAGGAAGATCCTCTGGAGAAGGAAATGGCAACCCACTCCAGTATTCTTGCCTGGGAAATGCCATGGACAGAGGCGCCTGGTGGGCTACAATCCATGGGGTCCCAAAGAGTTGGACATGACTTAGCAACTAAAACAACACAGCAGCAGCAACAACTTATCTCTTTAGACAAGAATATGTTGGTCCTTGTGAACTGGTGAACTCTTTCGAAGTTCAGTTCAGTTTAGTTGCTCAGTCGTGTCCAACTCTTTGCGACCCCATGGACTGCAGCATGCCAGGCTTCCCTGTCCATCACCAACTCCTGGAGCTTACTCATATTTGTGTCCATCAAGTCAGTGAGGCCATCAACCAACTCATCCTTTGTCATCCCCTTCTGCTCCCATCTTTAATCTTTCCCAGCTCAGGGTCTTTTCCATTGAATCAGTTCTTCCCATCAGACGGGCAAAGTATTGGAGCTTCAGCTTCAGCATCAGTCCTTTCAATGAATATTCAGGATTGATTTCCTTTAGGATTGATGTTGGATCTCCTTGCAGTCCAAGGGACTCTTAAGAGTCCGATTCTTCAGTGCTCAGCTTTATTTATAGTCCAACTCTCACATCCATACATGACTACTGGAAAAACCATAGCTGTGACTAATCGGACCTTTGTTGGCAAAGTAATGTCTCAGCTTTTTAATATGCTGTCTAGGTTGGTCATAGCTTTTCTTCCAAGGAGTAAGTGTCTTTTAATTTCATGGCTGCAGTCACTATCTGCAGTGATTTTGGAGCTTCCCAAGATAAATTCTGTCACTGTTTCCCCATCTATTTGCCATGAAGTGATGGGACGAGATGCCATGATCTTAGTTTTCTGAATGTTCAGTTTTAAGCCAACTTCTTCATTCTCCTCTTTCACTTTCATCAAGAGGCTCTTTAGTTCCTCTTCACTTTCTACCATAAAGGTGGTGTCATCTGCATATCTGAGGTTATTGATATTTCTCCCAGCAATCTTGATTCCAGCTTGTGCTTCATCCAGCCCAGCATTTCACATGATGTACTCTTCATCTAAGTTAAATAAGCAGGGTGACAATATACAGCCTTGACGTACTCCTTTCCCGATTTGGAAACAGTTTATTGTTCCTTGTCCAGTTCTAACTGTTGCTTCTTGATCTGCATACAGATTTCTCACGAGGCAGGTCAGATGGTCTGGTAATCCCATTTATTTAAGCATTTTCTATAGTTTGTTGTGGGCTTCCCTGGTGGCTCAGAGGTTAAAGAGTCTGCCTCCAATGTGGGAAACCTGGGTTCGATCCCTGGGTCGGGAAGATCCCCTGGAGAAGGAAATGGCAACCCACTCCAGTATTCTTTCCTGGAGAATCCCATGGACAGAGGAGCTTGGTAGGATACAGTCCACGGGGTCACAAAGAGTCGGACTCAACTGAGTGACTTCACTTTCACTTTTGCTGTGATCCACACAGTCAAAGGCTTTGGCATAGTCAATAAAGCAGAAATAGATGTTTTTCTGGAACTCTCTTGCTTTTCAATGATCCAGCAGATGTTGCCAATGTGATCTCAGGGTCTTCTGGCTTTTCTAAATCCAGCTTGAACACCTGGAAGTTCGTGGTTCACGTAGCCAGGTGCTGAAGCCTAACTTGGAGAATTTTGAGCATTACTTTGCTAGTGTGTGAGATGAGTGCAATAGTGCGGTAGTTTAAACAGTCTTTCAAAGAGCACAGTGAAAATGGCCATCAGTGTGAAAATTGCAAAAATATCATTGCACATGTAATTAAAGAGAATTGCGCAATTATGTTGATTGACAGGGTGAAGATGTCAGAACAATCTGGATAAGTGAAGAAAGCTGGCTTCACCTGGGAGCTCTTAATCCCGTCCAGGCAGCTCTACAAACAAGAAGCTTGCATAAGCAGCAAACATTCCCGAAAGATTCACGCACAGATAGACACAGTGGGTGCCTCGGGGGAGGGTCCTTTCCAATTTAAATCCTTCTTTGATGTTTGATGGTTTATCATGTTTATGAGTTGTTTTTACTTTAAACACACACACACATTTATTGTAAACATTTAGAAGCATGCGTGCATGTGTGCTAAGTCGCTTCAGTTGTGTCCAACTCTTTGGGACTTGTAGATTGTAGCCCACCAGGCTCCTCGGTCCAAGGGATTCTGCAGGCAAGAAAACTGAAGTGGGATACCATGCCCTCTTGCGGGGTATCTTCCCAATCCAGGGATCGAACCCAAGTTTCCTGCACTGCAAGCAGATTCTTTACTGCTGAGCCACCAGGGAAGCCCATGTAGAAGAATCAGTTCAGTTCAGTTCAGTAGCTCAGTCGTGTCCGACTCTTTGCAACCCCATGAATCACAGCACGCCAGGCCTCCCTGTCCATCACCAACTCCCAGGGTTACCCAAACTCATGTCCATCAAGTTGGTGACTCCATCCAGCCATCTCATCCTCTGTCGTCCCCTTCTCCTTCTGCCCCCAATCCCTCCCAGAATCAGGGTCTTTTCCAATGAGTCAGCTCTTCGCATAAAGTGGCCAAAGCATATCAAGATACAAAAGAAAGTTTTACCAGTGACTCCACCTCCCAGAAATAAGTCCAACGATCATCTTTGAATTTGTCAGTTAAGGAATTCATATAGACCTTGAACTCTGGATGTCTCTCCAGGCTGCTCAGCCTTTTCCCACAACCCTAAATTCGGCCATAGCAGATTATTCTAGTTCCTGGATAATCTTTTGACACACTGGGCCACCCGTACCCTGCCCACCCCGCCCCGCTCTCCTGGCCTGTAACTGAGGCCATCCAGGGGCCTCATCTGTTAGTTCTCCACCAATGGCCCCTTGGGCAGCATCTCCTTCCCAACAGAAAGATACATCACAGTAACCCCATGGGCCCAACAGAGGACGAGGGCCCCAACGCAGAGTTCTGTCTGCAGCTTCACCTCTGCTGCTCCTAGGGGTCCCTCCAGACCCCTTGGCTGGTCCTTCCCTGCCTTGTTCATAAACGTCAGCCCTGTCCACACTATACTGTCATTGGCTTTGGGGACACTTTTAAATTCACCTTGTTCTTCCCCTCTGCTTTCTACTCAGACCCAGCAAATGGCAAATGTGCTCAGTCCCTTGCAGATTTCAGATGCTCAACAAATAGATGTTGAAAACAGCAGAGTGAAGGAGGCTGTGTTTATGGGTGATTGTGGTCCCCACTCATCACCCTAAAAACCTCATCACAGCAGCCAGAACTCAGGCCCTACATGGTGGAGCATTCTGCCATTTACAAGGGACTGGGAACTGCGGGGCATTTCCTGCTGTGAGAAATAAACATTCTCAAGGCTCACAGCTGCCAGGTCTTCTGTTGAGAAGCAGCCAGGCTTTGGCAGAGGGCAGGACCACCTGTCTTTCCTGTGACACATGGGCAGGAGGGTGGCCAGATGGACCACAGGGAGGACAAAAGTCACCCCACTGTCCTGAGCTGCACTCTCAATACAGGTGATCATCTGGGCTTCCGTTTAGTGCAGTGCCTGGCCCTGCACTCTTGCCTTTAATCCTGATTTAGGATGCACCCCAATGCAGGATGCTTAAGCCTGGTGAATGGGGCAGGATTAATAACATTTGGGCTTAGAGGGAAGTTAATTCTTTCTACTCTTTGGGGTCTGGAGATCTCGGAAAGCACAGGTATCTTCCGGCACATGTAAGGACACGGGCTCTCCCAGGCTCTGTGTTAGCGGCAGGTTTCCCGGCCATTGTCAGGCTGCTCCCACCTGGGAAGAGCTGTCTTGCTAAACTCGCAGCCGTGACCATCCTATGGGCGCTGCCATGAGGAGACATTTTCCTTCATTGGCCCCAAGCCAGCAAAGACTTTCTGAGTCCTGACAAGCCAAGGAACACACTGCTGACTTAAAAAATATTCAAAACCTAAAAGTTGGGACTTATGTTTTATTCAGCAGGAAGTTTTAAGACTTCAAACCCGGAAGGCAGCATTTCAAGTAACCCTGAGAGAACTGCTTCGAGAATCTTACTCAGACCTTTGTGTCCATATGGACAAATGTGCCTTGAAGGTAGATGGCCAAGAAGCAGATTTTGAATATTCATAGAAGCTGCCATTGGCTTTCTGTACCAAACAAATTTCTTTGCCTATGTAAATGTTTTTCCCCTCCAAAAATCTTTGAAAAAGAAAATAAATAGCACCTGAAATTTCAAGAATCTGATAATGAGCATTATCATTTTTACACATACACACAGACACACATGTCTACATTAGTGGCGTCTCTTCAACATTCATTATTATAAAAAACAAGTATCCTTTAAGTGTTTCCTTCTGACTTTCTCATTTCCAATTCCCCACCTCCCTAATCTCTTTTAATCTAATATGGACCTCTGGTTAAACATGCTCAATTGAAAGTTGCATTAACCTCTATTCCCTCCCCAAACTCAGCTAAAATGACAGTAAATGGATGACAAAGGCATTATCCCTAAATGACAAAGAGCTCAGCAGAATATTGGACAGCCCTTGAGAAATGCCCAGGACATTTGGGAAGCAGGGAAACAGCTGGGTTGACCGCTGACCTTGATTCAGCAGAGTTGGGGAAGCTGAAACCTAGCTGCCTTCAGTTAGAGGAAGCACACAGGGTGATTTACCCCAGTGACCCCGGGAATGTCAGTATTGGGAGGCATCTGAGATCCTTTGGGAAAATATGAAATCAGCAGAAGTTGCAAGTCAGCCTAAGAAGCAACTGAATCTCCAGGTTGTCTCCTTCACCCCTCAAGTGACTTCCCGTCCCTCTCTAGATAGTAAAACAGGAGGGAAGGGGGACAGGGTACAACCTTTAAAACAATGACATAGCCCAAGGACACAACATAAATTGATTAGAAACAAACATCACCAACTCAGTGGATATGAGTTTGAGCAAACTCCAGGAGAGTGAAGGATAGGGAAACCTGGTGTGCTATAGTCCTTGGGGTCACAAAGAGTTGGACTGAACTAAGAGACTGAACAACAAGGTCAAAGATGGCAAATGGGTCAACTCTACTAGACCTTAAGCCTCAGTATATGCTCACTGTAACACATTAGCTAAATGACACACGCACAGATGCTGTGACATTCCCAAGGCCAACCATTAAGGTAAAAAAATGGACCAATTTCTGGAAATCCCCACCCCTTCCTCCAAATAGCTGGAATAGTCCTCCCATTCATTAGCCTGTGAAATTAACCACTCCTATAAAAACTGACAACCCAGTAACCAAGGGCTGTTCTCCTCTTCAGAGATGGCCCACACTCTTTCTGTGGAGTGTGTTTCTCTCCTAAATAAATGCACTTGTTACCTACCACTGTGTCTCTCATTGAATTCTGCAGAGACATCAAGGACCTGAGTTCCATTATGTCTTGAGGCCAGGTGTGTGATCTCAGTTAAGAGACCAATTTGGATTGCATGGTTTTAGCAGGAGGTGAAGTTGCTGTCTGGAGAGGTTGAAACCATGAGCCCCATGGATGTGGGGAACCCCAGGCACAGCCCAGGGTACAAGATCCATTCTGGACCCAGGACACAGGGGATGTGAAGTACTTGGGACCTCTCCTCCCATGGCTCAGGGAAGCTTAGGGGTCAAGCTCATCCACCCAAGTCAGAGGCTAGAGGGCTTCTCTCTGCAGGAATTACCTGATAGGAAAGATACACAGACGCTGGTGTTACCAGAATAATACCCCTGCCCCTCCTTCGAATTGAAGCTAATTACTCTTAGCTAAGAGTCAGAATGAAGCTGCCAAAAACCTCCAGAAAAAAAAAAAAAAAGCTGGTTGGAACCAACTAGGTCCAAGATGCAGTAGAGCTTGAACCTCATCATAGGCTCACTGTGACACATTCCCTAAAGGACACACCCACCAGCCCAAGACAGTTGCCATAACAACAACCAGAAAAGCCCATACAAAGTTATTTTAATGATGGCATGCATATTGTACCATAATTTACTTATTTCTCCTTTGAATGACACTGATTTTGTTTCCAGTTTTTTTGCTACTACCAAATATGCTGTAATTAACATCTTTATATATATATATATATATATATATACACACACATATTTATATACACATGAAAGTGAAAGTGAAGTAGCTCAGTCATGTCCAATTCTTTGCGACCCCGTGGACTGTAGCCTACCAGGCTCCCTCGCTCCATGGGATTCTCCAGGCAAGAATACTGGGGTGGGTTGCCATTTCCTCCCCTAAGGGATCTTCCTAACTCAGGGATTGAACTCGGGTCTCCTGCATTGCAGGCAGATGCTTTAACCTCTGAGCCATCAGGGAAGCCCCTTATATACACATATATGTGTATTTAATATGTATACAGATATATACATATGTATACATATGTGTCAGTCAGTCAGTTCAGTCTCTCAGTCGTGTCCAACTCTTCGAGACCCCATGAATCACAGCACGCCAGGCCTCCCTCTCCATCACCATCTCTCAGAGTTCACTCAGACTCATGTTCATCGAGTCCGTGATGCCATCCAGGCATCTTATCCTCTGTCGTCCCCTTCTCCTCCTGCCCCCAATCCTTCCCAGCACCAGAGTCTTTTCCAATGAGTCAATTCTTCGCATGAGGTGGCCAAAGTACTGGAGTTTCAGCTTTAGCATCATTCCTTCCAAAGAAATCCCAGGGCTGATCTTCAGAATGGACTGGTTGGATCTCCTTGCAGTCCAAGGGACTCTCAGGAGTCTTCCCCAACACCACAGTTCAAAAGCATCAATTCTTCGGTGCTCAGCCTTCTTCACAGTCCAACTCTCACATCCATACATGACCACAGGAAAAACCATAGCCTTGACTAGACGGACTTTAGTCGGCAAGGTAATGTCTCTGCTTTTGAATATGCTATCTAGGTTGGTCATAACTTTCCTTCCAAGGAGTAAGCATCTTCTAATTTCATGGCTGCAGTCACCATCTGTAGTGATTTTGGAGCCCCCCAAAATAAAGTCTGACACTGTTTCCACTGTTTCCCCACCTGTTTCCCATGAAGTGATGGGACTGGATGCCATGATCTTCGTTTTCTGAATGTTGAGCTTTAAGCCAACTTTTTCGCTTTCCCCTTTCACTTTCATCAAGAGGCTCTTTAGTTCTTCTTCACTTTCTGCCATAAGGGTGGTATCATCTGCATATCTAAGGTTATTGATATTTCTCCCAGCAATCTTGATTCCAGCTTGTGTTTCTTCTAGTCCAGCATTTCTCATCTTCATATAAGTTAAATAAACAGGGTGACAGTATACAGCCTTGACGTACTCCTTTTCCTATTTGGAACCAGTCTGTTGTTCCAAGTCCAGTTCTAACTGTTGCTTCCTGACTTGCATACAGATTTCTCATGAGGCAGGTTAGGTGGTCTGGTATTCCCATCTCTTTGAGAACTTTCCACAGTTTATTGTGATCCACACAGTCAAAGGCTTTGGCATTGTCAATAAAGCAGAAGTAGATGTTTTTCTGGAACTCTCTTGCTTTTTCCATGCTCTATACATGTATAAGAAAGCGTTATTTGTTCAGTTGTGTCTGACTCTTTGTGACCCCATGGACTGTAGCCCTCCAGGCTCCTCTGTCCATGGAGTTCTCCAGGCAAGAATACTGGAGTGGGTTGCCAAGCCCTCCTGACGCAGGGATTGAACAAGGGTCTCCTGCATTGCAGGCAGATTCTTTACTGTCTGAGCCACCAGGGAAGCCCATACACATACATGTAGAAAAGATACACAGATGCTGGTGTTACCAGAATCATACCCTTGCCCTTCCCTTGAATGGAAACCGATTATTCTTAGCTAAGAGTCAGAACGAAGCTGCAAAAATATATATATATCTTTACATTACATATAGCTTCAATTTCTGTGAGATAGAGCCCACAGAGGAGTTACTAGTCAACAAGTAAGTGTACTTTTAAAATAATATATTAAATGCATTTTATTTATTTATTTGAATAGTATAGCTAGTTTGACTTCCAAAAAGTACTGCAGCAATGAATGAGAATATACATTTCATCAAGATCCCCTTTCATGTTCTTCAGTAAAATTCTATCGTTTCCTTACGTTGAACTTACAAACTTGTTGCTAGGTTTATTGATGGGTGTTTTGTTATTTCTTTAGCAATTTGATGGGGATTTTTTTTCTCACTGGGGCTTCCCACTTGGTGCTAGTGGCAAAGAACCCACCTGCAAATGCCAGAGACATAAGGGATGTGGGTTCGATCCTTGGGTTGGGAAGATCCCTGGAGAAGTAAATGGCAATCTACTCCAGTATTCTTGCCTGGAGAAGCCCATGGATAGAGGAGTCTGGTGGGCTGCAGTCCATAGGGTTGAAAAGAGTTGGACATGACTGAGCAACTTAGCATGCACGCACGAGGCAGAACTCTTGGGCAATACAGGGATGTGGCACCCAATGTTCCTGCAAGACTAGGGAGAAATTAAAACTGAAAATGCTATTGGAGGACTTCCTTAGTAGGTCCAGTGGTTAAGACTCTGTGCTTCCAATGCAGAGGGTCTGGATTTGATCCCTGGTCAGAGAACTAAGATCCCACATGATGCAAGGCACAGCTGAAGGAAAAAAAACCAAGTCCTGGATTGTCTCTCCAAACCATTTCACCCACAGGCTTCTCTGTGTCACCCAGGGCAACTCCATCCTTCCAATATCTGTGGTCCTGAGCCTGCCGCACACTGACTTTTCTCTATTCCTTCCCTGCCCTGTCATCCCCAGGCCTGGTCCTTCACACAGCCCCTCAGCTCTGCTGTCACTGTATCTTCAGAGTCAGACCACCACTCATCACCCTGCTCCTGCCTTCTCAATGACTGGGCTCCCCTTCTGCCCTGGCCCCTCCAGCTAGCCCTCCCAGGGACCACAGGGGTCCTTTTCAACTGCAAATCAGGCCACATGGCTCAGCGAACCCTGAACCCTATAGCTCCTTAGGACGGCTTGCAGGGCCTCCACGATCCCCACTGCACATTGACTCCACTTCCAGCAACCTGTGCTTCCTGGCTCTTCCTCTTTCCAGACATCCCCCACATACACCCCCCTTCCCCCCCTCCAACACCTCTTCCCGACTGCTCCCTTGGCCTGGAGCCTTCTCCCACATTTCTGTACGGCTTAGATCATCCCTTTCCTGGGAGCTTTGTCCACACTGAGAGAGTGGGGAGTGTGTTGAAGAGATGGCAGAGTTGGGCCTCTCCAAGCTGCTAAGCCCCCTAAGAGGAAGAGGTCCTGTCTCCGAGGTCAAGCAACCTCCTGGGGCAAGAAGGAGTGTGTGACACCCCAGGACTCTGACTCAACACACTGGCCTGTTCCTCATTCTCTCTACCCATCCCCTTTTTCCTGCAGCCCCCCTCCTTATCTCCCTTCTATCCTTTGGTATTTGGGGGTGGTCCTGCTCCAGGATTCTTTCTCAAGGGGAAGCCAGAGAGTGGTCAGGATGAGTGAGTCTCAGATTTCAGCAGTGATTGCAGCAGTTCACAGTTCACTAAAGGTTAACAAGGTCAGGGCTTCCCTGGTGGCTCAGATGGTAAAGAATCCTCCTGTAATGTAGGAGACAAGGGTTTGATCCATGGGTCAGGAAGATCCCCTGGAGAAGGGAATGGCTACCCATTTCAGTAGTCTTGCCTGGAGAATCCAATGGACAGAGCAGCCTGGCAGGCTATGGTCCATGGGGTAGCAAAGAATGGGACACGACTGAGTGACTAAGACACACATGTTGAGGTTAATAGGAAAAGGAAATGCCAAAGCAGAGTCCAGCTTAGACTGCTGTGCAGGCTCCAGCAGCTACCATTTATTTACTGAGCTAAAGCCTGTCTGTCCTTAAAAAATTCACCTATGACCTTGGGAATACGTCACTGTCCTCTGAGGCTCAGTCTCTGGGTTCAAGAGGACAGACTATCCACGTCTGCAGAGAGTGATGACACCTGTGCCCACAGAGAGGAGAGCCGGGTGGGTGATGATGCTGACACGTGGAACATCCACCACGTGTCCACCTGGAGCCCTGGGCCAGAAACTACAGCTCCACCTCCCTTAAGAAACTGAGCCCTTTTGTGGGGGCCAGACTGGCACCCCTGAAATAGCCATGACAGAGAGGCACTCACAGAACACTCTGAGCCCCAACCCAGACTGGATAGACCATCAACAAGGATGTCTGTAACAGGCCATGACGGCAGGTTAACAGCAGAGAGAGAGCGTGCCTTAGGCTGGGGGAAGGAGCCGTGACCCAAGGGGCCAGGCCTTGGTGCTGGTCTTACTTCCAGACTGGGGAATCTGGGTGCTGCCCTTGGTGAGGGTGGCCCACCCTGCAGCTGTGGGCTGTCTGCCCCCATCTGCGTCTTTCCGCTCTACACACTCAAATCCCTCCCGTGTGACCACCCTTTGCAGCCACCACTTTCTCAAAGTGGATTTACTTTCAATCGCCATTTGCTAAATCTGCCCCCTCTAAACCTTGGGGGATGGAGGGATTAAGCCTGATTACAGATGTTATAGAAGCGCCCCGGAGCCCCAAGGCGGGATTCTGGAAAGAGGGCAGTTGGAACCTGCACCTGCTCCTCCTGGGCTGACCAGGCTCTGGACCCCTTTGACAAGCCCTTCCGAGGCCCCCACAGGGACTTTGCCTCCACTCATCCCAGGACACGAGAAGCAGGCTCATGGGCTCCGTGAGGAAGATGAGCAGCTCCTTCAAGAGGGGTTCACTCAAGAGCTCCACGTCAGGGTCACAGAAGGTGAGTGGGCGGGCAGAGGGCCTGCAGGGAGGGGATGCTGGTCTCCTGCTGCCCTCTTTCAGAGTGCCTGGGTGGTGGAGGTGGGTGTCCGAGACTAGAGCTCCTGTGTCAGGACTGCTCCTCACCCTTCATGCCAGTATATCTAACGCCCACTCCTCCCAGCTGCCCCCACCATGCACATATCCCCCACGGCTCTCGAGAAGGCTACTAGGGGTGTGAGCCGTGCAGACAGTGTGAGTCCACATTCCATTCCTCCACTGTACTGTCACCCCCTTAGCTCTCGGGGTCTTGCCTCAAAGTTTACCTTTGTTCCTCATCACATGTCTGTGGGATAACTGTGAGGACTTTGGGGAACCCTCAGTAAAGATCAGAGATGCCTCAGAGGGCCCCGGGAGGGCCAGGGGCACCTGGGATTCAAAGCAGACTGATGGAAAGACGTTGTGATGCCCATGCCCCTGGGCCCCATACAGTGCCTTGCAAAGAGGTATACTGACTTGAACCCTACCTGTGCTTTTCCCAGGTGACTGGACTGGAGGCCTGAACACTAAGGGCCTTAAATGATTCTCTGAACTCAGGGGACCTGGACAGGCCAGCACTTAACCCTTACCATTCAGAGGGTGGTGAGATCCAGCCAGGAGCCCAGCCTAGGCCACTCTGGGGGCCTTTGGACATCTCACCCCAGAGGCTCAGGGAGGGGGAATCTCTGTTTTCCTGAGGATGCCCACTGAGGGAAGGGAGTAGGGGAGGCAGCAGAGGTGCCACAGTGCACAAACAGGGGGCCTGCCCTGTGTGGGCGGCGAGGACACCCTTCTCCCACGAGCCCTCACTAGCACCCACATGCAGGCGGACTCCAGGGCCTGGGACTTGAGCCCGGAAAGGCCTTTCCCCTGGTCTGGAAGCAGAGGGGTCATCTTGGGGCTCCCCAGGCTTCAGGCTCCCAGCTGCAAACTGGATGGGCAGGTATGGACCAGTTTCTCACATCCCATGAGCCTGAAGATTCAGATGGAACAAATGAAAGGCTTTCCCTTCTAAATAAAGAGTTAAAATTCACCTGTCTCAGAAATAGAAAAGATCTGTCCTTTGGGGGCTCTGTGGGGGCATCTCTCTGCTTTTATGCGTGTGAGTCAGTGTTCTTTGCAGGGACAGTATGCACCCATGTCTTGTGCAAAATCAACATCCAAAACCCCACCACAGCATTTGGCAGGAATGAGACCCATGTGCAGCCTGGGACCACGTACCCCTTCTTCCCAAACCAAGCGTCCACTCTGCTCTCACTGATAAACTCTGAAAAGGAACAGGCTTTTGTTGTTCTTGAGCATGGTATCTCCTCTTGACCTGTGCCTGATGCTGGAGAGGGAATGGGAGCAGGGGAAGTCCCAAATGGTGATAGATGGGGTCTGGACTCAGGGAATTCGGCAAGAGGGGAGGAGGGGGAAGTGCTCATCTTTTGTTCAAGATTGAAAAACACCTCACTAATATAGACACACTCACAACCTTCGCTGTGGGAGACATGCCATCGGTGACAATTCCAAGAGCAAGGTCTCAGCCCCACTTCTCATTTCTGAGCAGACAGTGCCAAACTCCTAGAAAAGCCGCATAAGGTGAAAAGTCTTAATGTCATCGTTTGCCCTATTTACAGCCCTCAGCCCTGGAAGTGAGAAGTGCACTTGCTGATAGAAGAATGAACGACAATACCTGTGGTTTTAAGGAAGCCACTCTTTAAAGCGGTGCTAGGAAACACCCTCCAGTTCACACAGGCAGATAGTGGACTGTGCCCATTCTATTTTTTTACATACTTGGCCCTCCTTTGACATCACTAGCTCAGGGCCAGGTCCCTATTTCCTAACCCAAACCCACATTCTTCTGCCTGGTGTTCACTGAAACACACCAGGTGTCCCAAAGGGAAAAAGACTAACACAAGGTCATGCACAACCTCCCTAGGGTCATCTCGTCTGGACCTTCCATTGCCAAAGGCAAATTTGGCCTTTAGTCCTTGTCTGGCCAGCTCTTCTCACCTCTAAGGCACTTCCTATTGTCTTAGACAGACAGGGATGGCCAGCACGCAGTCCTGGGCGATGAACCAAACTCAGTGGACTTTGGGGCCCCTGGAGCTCCATCCTCAGCTACCTGGCAGAACGGTCTGTCTTCCAGAAAAAGCCTCGAGTGTTCACAAGGGAGACAGAAAATGTGTCTGTGTGCGACTCCTTGTCTGTACTTTTGTCTCCATCTATATTTTATTTAGCTGAAAGATGCAGAGGACATTTAGAGT
This sequence comes from Nanger dama, assembly GCA_917880005.1. Classification (NCBI taxonomy): domain Eukaryota; kingdom Metazoa; phylum Chordata; class Mammalia; order Artiodactyla; family Bovidae; genus Nanger; species Nanger dama. The sequence goes on along the minus strand of CAKJTW010000108.1, from coordinate 2,439,162 downwards.
CCAGGGCCAAGGTCTTAAACACAACTAAATAATAGTCTGGCCCAGTGATTATATCTTAGAGTCAGCTTTGTAAAACTGTAGTCCATGTACTCAAAGGAAGCTACACAATGTCAGCATTGCGTGCTGCGGAAAATCAGCACCAAGCAGTCCCTCTAGGAGGGTAAGGATCAGCTTTTGTTTATTCACACAATGGAATACTCTACAGCATTTGAATAACCAAGCCAGTTATCTCAGGATGGATGCACTAAATAAAAAGCAAACCTTGAAAGCCCACTTTTTATTGAAATTCTAGAACACAGGAAAATTCCACATAAATACACATATTTCTTTAGTGTGGAGGTGGTTAACTATATCCGTAGTGTGCTCTCTTGCACCCTCCTTCCCTCTTTTAAACAGAATAAAAAAATACAAAGCACATATTGAAATTCGAAATACCTCTAAGGGCAGGACTGTGGGTCTATGCTTATCTGTTGTATTAGCTGTGTCTCTGATATTGAAATCAGAGCCATGTTTTCATGATTTTTAAAAAATGTGCTGATACTTTGCTTTTAATGTCACAACTGCTACTGCTGCTGCTGCTAAGTCGCTTCAGTTGTGTCAGACTCAGTGAGATCCCATAAGAGGCAGCCCATCAGGCTTCCCCGTCCATGGGATTTTCCAGGCAAGAGTACTGGAGTGGGGTGCCATTGCCTTCTCCGAATGTCACAACATAGGATTTTATTTCATTAATTCATTCAAATGTTCACGGAAGCTTAGTCCATGCCAGACACTGTGTGAGGCCTTGTGAACAGACAAATTTTGTGAAGCTGATATTTCAGTGGAAGAGATGAAGTATAACAGAATGTGGTAGGAAGTAACAGGGGTAGGATAGAGAAAGATATGGTTGGGTAGGTGGCCATCCAATTTACAGAAAGTGTCTAAATAGCTGGCATTTATACTTATGCCTTCAGTTTCAGAAGGATTCAGCTATTCAAAGAGCTGAGAGAACATTCCAGACAAAAGGGAACCAAAAATGTGCTAATACCTTTAAAGTAGGCCACAGAGGCAGTGAGGGTAAACCCTCACTGCCTCATAAGGTGTCCTGAACTGGGGTTGCCCCAGCTGCGTGCATGGAGGATGAATTGTGAGTGAGGGCAAAGCACAGTACAAAGCGGACTGAGAAAGGACTCCTGTAAAGCTGCCCCCGGATTGTCTGAGCCTCCTTCTCAAGGTCAGCATGCAGGCTGGGGTCACCACTGCCAGTATCACCTCCTGCAGTCCCACTGCCCCCTCCTCTTGCAGCAGTGGTGGCATACCTTTGGCACTACGACCAGGTCCAGGACCCCAAGGGGTTCTGCCTCCCCTACTTCTCGGAGGGCATTGCTAGAACCTAGGGTGTCATGCATACCCACATAGCCTGCATTCAGAATCCACTTACAGAATTCCAAGTGTGTGTGTCTTCAGATGCTCAGTTGTGTTGGACTCTTTGCAACCCCATGGACTGTAGCCCACCAGGTTCCTCGTTCCTGGGATTCTCCAGGCAAGAGTACTGGAGTGGGTTGCCATTGGTTGCCATTTCCTCCTCCAGCAGAATTTCATATGTAAATCCAAACCATCCCCATCCCCAAGCAGGAGGGGCCCAGCTCCCTACTCCTCTGTCATGAAGGCCATAGAGGTAACAGACTCCCACCATGACCTGTCTTTCCCACGGTTGCCCCAACATCTGTGGGACAAAACCTGAAATCTGACTGTTGTGAATAGCCAATTGTTGTTGCATCTTCAACCCATTATAGGCTGATACTTTCATAGAATGCAATACAAACGAATTATTAAATGATGAAATTTTTAAAAGAGATACAAAATCCAAGCCTTAAGGTTGTAAAAATTATTAACTGTAACAGACATCCATTGATTCCTTCAAATTCCTGCACTGGTGTGGCCCTCATGGCAGCCCTTACAGTCTACAGCCAGATGCTCAGGGCTCACTACGAATACAAGGGTCCAGGAGACTACACAACTCCTTTAGTCCCTGCCAGTACCCCAGGGAGCAGGGGCTGTGGTCCCCTTTGAGGCTGAGGAAGATTCTCAGGGCAGAGCTGAGCCAGAGGAGACTCAATCTGGGCCCTGTCTTTCCCCAGGCACTGTGGTACCTGATTCTCTAGCATCTAAACTGGGCAGGGGAGTTCCCTTTTATGTGAATATGGGGCTTTGGGGATCCCCAGGCCCGGGTACAGGCCCTAGACCTCATGTTCAAACCTGAGCAGAGTTCCCCAGGCAGCCACCCATGGGAGAAGGGCCTGGGTGATGTGGCAGAGAGCCCTTGAGTTCGGGAGAAGGTGCCACAGGGGCCCCCAGCCTGTGGACAATCCAGTCACCCTTCACCTATGTGACAACAGGTGTTCCCAGGGATGGTGGGTCCAGCCCCTCTCTGGGGCCTGTGGGGTCACCCACTTGCCTGCAGGTCCTAGTTTCTGGTTCACTTGGACTCCTCACTGTTTGTTAGCCCCCACATTTAGCCCAGGGGCAGAAAGCTCAAGGCCTGGTTCTTCCATGCTGAGAAGCCAGGGTGGGGGAGTTGTTATTCAGTCGCTAAGTAGGGTCTGACTTGGCAACACCATGGACTGCAGCATGCCAGGCTTCCCAGAGTTTGCCCAAATTCATGTCCATTGAGTTGGTGATGCCATTCAACCCTGGGGGCAGGAGAGAGCAGGGAATGGGTTTGGAGTTACTTGCTCAAAGAATATTGCCCCCTCTTCCCCCTGCCTCTCCCCCTCCCCACAGTATCAGAGAAAGGGCCCGGGAAAGAAGCTGCCGGGGTGACAGGAGCCAAAGGAAGTGGGTTGGGCTGCAGGGTCTGTGTTTGAGGAAGTTGGAGGGGGAGTATGGGAGGGGCAAGCAGATCTAACATTGCCCAATAACTCACAGGCCCCCAGGGCTGAGGTTGGGTCCAGGCTGGGCTGAGGGGCACCCCTGGGCTGGGCAGGGGCTGAGACCTGGCCAGAGCCCACCATGACTGCTGTGTTGTCCAACCAGCCTGCTGCCCTTGCTTTGGGCAAATACTCAGGGGGAGGTATGACCCTGGCAGGCTAACCCCCCACCCCAGTGTAAAGGGGATGCCAAACAAGAGACCCTTGGAAGGCATTCCAAGGAAGGCATTCCTGTACATTCCAGGAGGAATCTGGCTGGGCTGGTGGGGAAACATTTGGTTGCTTTGTTGAGTTGGCCTGAGAATGAAGGCAAGCCATCACAAGGTTGAGTCAAAATCTCTGACGGGTTGGGAGGGGCTGTAGGCAACCAAGATGTCCTGTTGCTTCAAGACCACCAAGAGGACCCTGTGAAGCCTAACATCAAGAACAGCCTGGAGACAGCAGCCCCCAAACCAGAAGGACCAAGGAGTCCCTTGTTAGAGATTCACAGTGCACACCACCATAATAAAGGTTCTGATAAGTCTTGCATGAAAGAAACTTCCATTTAACTCAGAGCATCCCACCAAAACCCTTTTCATGTCACCATTTTTGGAGACAGTTCAAGGGGAAGGCTGGGGACGCAATGGCAGCCCTGTGACCTCTGACCTCCCCTTACCCTTTGGCCTGTGCTTCATTGCACACAGCAGATCAAGCCACAAACCAAGCCCTTCATCAGAACCCCCATGCCTAGAAAGTAACTCAGGTGACCCCCACCTCCTGGAACCAAGGCCCCTCTCCCCTGGCCCCTTTCAAAATTTCCTCCCCAAGAGATTTTCAGCTGCTAAAAAAAGTTATACTTTCCCCCACATCAGCCCTCTGTGTCTTGGGACACATTTCCTCTTTTGAATGCAAGTAACTGTCTGGAAAAGGCGCACGTGACCCTGAGCAGTAGGTATCACATGGTATAACCGTGGGCCTCGCTGGCATGCTTGACCTTCAGCTCTAGAGCAGCCTAGAATGCTAGAAAAGAGCCTGGAGCTGGGGAGGCCTCAGTGCAAATCCTAGTTCTGCTGTGTGGCCACAGGGAAGCCATTTAACCTCTCTAGGCCTTGGTTTCCTCATCAGTAAGATGAGCTGGTTTTGCATGGGACTTTTCTAGAAAATTTCTTACTTTCTATGTGTTTTATGCAATTAAAAACAACAACAACAACAATTTGTAACATGTCACGGTTTTAATTTTTAGAACACTGGCTGAAAGGCAAACAAAACCCCATTATGATCAGCTAGGAAGTTGTTGGTGCAAGTATGTCATGATTCTTTGTTCTCGGCAAGCCCACTGTGGTGTTTTAGTAAAGCCAGGTGCATGCCATCCTTCCCCAGCAAACACATCTTAGCCCTGCTGCATGCTGCCAGGACCTCTTGGAGCTCAGGAGCCAGTGATGGCAAATCAGAAAACAACACTACCATCAGGGGCAGACATCCAGCAGGGTCACCTGGATAAGGTGCCAGATAATGAAAGCATGACAGCAGCAGAAGGGGCAGAGCCTCAGGGCAGGGGCTCCAATTCTATGTTGGCCCCAGGGAAGGAGGCTCTGAGCAAAACCTGAAGGACAGGTGGCTCAGACGGTAAAGAATCTGCCTGCAATGCAGGAAATCTGAGTTCTATCCCTGGGTCGGGAAGATCCCCTAGAGTAGGAAACAGCAACCTACTCCAGTATTCTTGCCTGAGAAATCCTATGGACAGAGGAACCTGGTAGGCTACAGTCCATGGGGTCGCAGAGTCGGAAACGACTGAGTGACTAAGCACACATATATGCACACAACTTTACTGCAGTCAGCTTTGACCTGTTATGAAGGCTTTTGATTCAACAGTAAAAGAAAGATGGTCCAGAAAAATGAGAGTTGGGATTTGGGAAGGGGGGAAGGGGAGGGGGATTGAGTTGCATCTCCCCGGGTTAGACTGGATTTCACATTCTTCCATGGGCTTGGAAGAACCCCTGGCTTGAACAATGCAGTGCTTCAGTGTCTTCTAATTCTACATGGTGCTGTGACATGTATTTCATACTGTCAAGTATGACAGTATGCTCCCCTGGCAGGCTAGGGAGAACACATAGGGAAACAGAGCCAGTGTCGCAGTCACCAGGGCCGCCTGCTCCCCTGAACATCCTAGAGTCTGTCAGCACCCATAAGCCCCCTGTGCCCTTCCTCCCTTACCCCACATCCAGAGGAAGCAGTGTAAGCCCCCGCTCCCTCCCATCCACTGGAGATAATTGGCAGGTGGTTGGTACCCCACTGGCTTCTACACACTCAGACTGGAAAGTACACACACATGGAGGGGTTCAGTTCAGTTCAGTTCAGTCACTCAGTCGTGTCCGACTCTTTGCGACCCCATGAATCACAGCGTGCTAGGTCTGCCTGTCCATTACCAACTCCCGGAGTTCACTCAGACTCACATCCATCGAGTCCGTGATGCCATCCAGCCATCCCATCCTTGGTCGTCCCCTTCTCCTCCTGCCCCCAATCCCTCCCAGCATCAGAGTCTTTTCCAATGAGTCAACTCTTTGCATCAGGTGGCCAAAGTACTGGAGTTTAAGCTTTAGCATCATTCCTTCCAAAGAAATCCAAGGGCTGATCTCCTTCAGAATGGACTGGTTGGATCTCCTTGCTGTCCAAGGGACTCTCAAGGGTCTTCGCCAACACCACAGTTCAAAAGCATCAATTCTTCGGCGCTCAGCCTTCTTCACGGTCCAACTCTTACATCCATACATGATCACAGGAAAAACCATAGCCTTGACTAGACAGACCTTAGTCGGCAAAGTAATGTCTCTGCTTTTGAATATGCTATCTAGGTTGGTCGTAACTTTTCTTTCAAGGAGTAAGCGTCTTTTAATTTCATGGCTGCAATTACCATCTGCAGTGATTTTGGAGCCCAAAAAATAAAGTCTGACACTGTTTCCACTGTTTCTTCATCTATTTCCCATGGAGTGATGGGACCAGATGCCATGATCTTCATTTTCTGAATGTTGAGCTTTAGTAAATGGAATCATCTTTGTGTGTGTGTGTCTGCTCAGTTGTGTCCAACTCTTTGCTACCCTCTGGACTGTAGCCTGTCAGGTTCCCCCGTGCTTGGGATTTTTCAGGGAAGAATACTGGAGTGGGTTGCCATTTCCTTCTCTAGGGGATCTTCACAACCCAGGAATCAAACCCGGGTCTCTTGCATTGCAGGCAGATTCTTTACCATCTGAGCCACCAAGGAAGCCATTTTTACTCAAACAGAATTCCATAGTTCTCATCACTCACACCTTTAGCGGCCCATGTACTGTTTCAGCAGTATCCCTGTAAGCCAGCAGATCTAGAGCTAAGTCTGTCTTGCCTTTCTGAGTATTTCATCCATATATATATACCCATAATGGGGTCTTTCATTTTTCTCCCCTCTTCTTCCCTGTCTACTCGCTATGTGCGTGTAACATGGCATCATGATCATTGTGCTCCAATGAACAGACAGTTAGAGTCTGTGGACACAGAACGAATACACGTATCTTGGGATTTTGCCAGTGTCTGCTGCTAAAGATGGGATCAAAATGAACATGTTTCTTTGTGTTTGGGGACGTAGGTGATTTAAAACTCTTGACATCAGCCCAAATAATTTGAGGAAACCTAGGTCCAGAAAAGGTGACCTGCTGGACTTGGCTGGGCTTCCTTTGCCCCAAAGATCCAGCCCCACCCCATCCCCCTCAGCTCTCCAGCCACACACAGTGCTCCTCTCCTCCAGCCCACTGGTCCCACCTCCTGAGGGCTTTGCACTGGCTGTCCACGCCCCTGGGCTGCCCTTCCCAGAAGCCTTACTCATTCATTCCCTCAGACACCCCCTCTGTGGCAGCCACGCCTTTAATTTTCCCTCTTTGCATGATGAATCTGCTAGTTTATTCACATTCAGTCTGACTAGAGTGACTGCTCCAGAGAGCAGGGCTCCATCCACCTAGGTGTCCTAGCTCCACAAAACTGCAGCCTGAGTAGTGAGGGGGTCTCTTTGGGCCTGTGGTGGAAGAAGAGCCCTTCATGGGGTCTGACTTTACACTGTACTCCTTGGTATTCTTTTCTTTCAGTACCTTTTTTTTTTTAAGTTCTTTTTAAAAAATGTGGGCCATTTAAAAAGTCTTTATTGAATTTGTTACAATATTGCTTCTGTTTTATGCTTTGGTTTTTGGCTGCAAGTCATGTGAAATCTTAGCTCCCAGAGGAGGGATTGAACCTGCACCCCCGAACTAGAAGGTGAAGTCTTAACTTCTGGACCGCCAGAGAAGTCCCCTTCTTGCCTCTTTTTGTAGCCAGATTCCCACCATCAGCCTTTCCAATCCCTCTGTGGTTAAAGAGACTCTGGGACCAAAAAGGAGCAAAATGTATCCACACTTGAATCCCCTGGGCCACTGGGAGGAACCTGAGGAGCCAGAGATCTCTCCTGGAAAGCTATGCTCCTACCAGTCACGCCTCCTTCCCCAGGGTCTCCTATCCCCTCAGGCCCATGGAAGAATATGCGCTTTTTAATACTGCTGGTCGCGGTTAATAGCAAAGGGGGCAGAGGCTGTAGATTCGGGAGTGCTCATTTGCTGCCCAGTGGCCAATCTAATACTGTGTGAAGCCTCATTGGCCATGGGAGGAAGGGTGAGTGCAAAGGAGGCCAGGCAGCTGTTGGGGGTGGGGATCATGGACCCACCTGGGGGGCTGCAGGACCCCAGCAATCCCGAGATGGGGGCAAGGGTGCAGTTCAAGGGTAATCCAAGTAATGGCCTGGGAAGCAGGACGGCAGCTGGAGGGCTAATGCTCCTTAGTATCTGCTTTCGTGTGATTAATAGCTGTGGATAAACCCTTGAGCCTGGGAAAGCGGGTGCCACAGCTAAGCCTGACCGGGAGCATCACTTTGGGTTATGCTGGGAGCAGGCAGTATTCTATCCATTTACATTTTAGCACAAGTGTTTGAGGACAGTGGCCAAGTCATCATCTGAGAAATACTAAAAGCTAACTAATAACAGAGGTGGGGCTCTGAACTCATGGAGAGAGCAGAAAGAAGGCCAGGAGAGAGCCTGGTGCTGGGGCCCCCAAGTACCCTCTCACTGCCTCTTGCCTGGGCTCACAGGTCTTCTGCCCCACCTGGATGGCTCCAGGCTGCACCAGTGGTAACACCAGGAGCATTCTGCCTCTGCATCATCTACCTGTCTTTCCTCTGCATGTGATCCATTTGCACTTCACCAGTATCCTGTAAATAGCAGGATCGGTGCAGACAAATCAGATGCCAGGTAGGGCATTAGGCAGGTCTCCGTGGTCTCAGGTGTGCCCAGCATTAACCCTTTAGCTGCTGGGTCATAGAGAAGAGCCCAGGGTCCCAGGGGAGGCACTCGGGTGCCTGGGAAGCTCTGGACAATGGCTATTTCCTAACCTGTATAGAGGCATCCTGATGTTTTCCCATCTGAATGTGCATTCCTGCTGAAGCCCAGCCCTGCCTGTGACCACCTGCCTGTGCAGGAAGGCAGGTGCTTGGTTCCTAAAATCACAGGTGAAAACACTCAAGCACAGAGGGCTCTGGACTTTGGCACCATCCAGTGTTCCCATCAGCCCAGGCACTGACTGCATTTGGCACGTCCTTTCCTTTCTGCCAAATTGGCCCGCTGCAGCCAAGGCTCATTGCCCCCAAGGCAGCTCTCACTCATCCTCCACTGTTGGTTAACCTCTGGGCGAGGAGAGGTGCCCCACCCAGATGTTAACTGTTCGAGCCCACCTGTCCTCACAGGAGGAGCCGCTGTTTCTCTCCCAACAACAGTGAGTTGCCTGTCTTTGCCCAGGGGCGCCTGGCTGCTGCCCTCACTGAGCACACCCTCCCTCTTCCCCCTTCCTGGCCCTCAGGGGAGAGGGGTGGGTGTTGTTCTTGGGGCACCCATTCATTCCCCACAGGCAGTCAGTTTCTATGCTAACTTCTGAACTGCCCCTAGACCGACCACGGAGAGCTCACAAACTCCCGGCCTCTCCTGAGCAAGTGCTAAAGCTGTACTTCACAATTGTTCTGGTTTTTTTTTTAGGGGAGGAAGATGTACAAGATTTTTTTGGAGTATAGTTGATTTACAACGTTGTGTTCAGTGTACAGCAAAGTGAATCAGTTATACATACACATATACCCACTTTTTAAAAAAAAGGCTCTTTCCCCATATAGGTCATTACAGAGTATTGAGTAGAGTTCCTAGTGCTGTTCAGCAGGTTCTCACTTGTTATCTATTTCATACACTGTAGTGTGCATATGTCAGTTCTAATCTCTCAATTTATCCCTCCTCCCATCCCCTGTAGGATTGTTCTGATACCCATGTCTTTTACCCTACCTTTTTACCCATGTCCCTCCATTCCTTTTTGTAAGACCCTGCTAATCCATGGTATGAGGTTGGACCACTGAAAATTTGCCATTTGTATGGGTCAAAACCAGCCAACTAGCGGCAATTTCATGTTGCTTCAGGGAGTTGGCAATGTAGAGCCACAGAGATCTCTGACTGTGGTCAGATGGGCAGTAGAGGCGGCCAGGAGAGGGCAGCAGAGAGCTGAGCCGACACAGCTCTGGCCCACATGCGCGACTGGGGCTGGTGCACGAAGCCAGCCGCCTCTGGCTTCTTTTTGAGCCCTAATCCTGTCCCAAGTGGGATTTCCGGAGGGGTCAGCTGCCTTCCATATCTATCTCTGCGGTGGCTCCAAAGCTCTGGAAGCAGGGAACCACTGGCTCCGGCAGCCAGCTTTTGGTTTTATTTATTTTCTCTGCTGATTCTCTGTTTTTCATTTCATTGGTTTCCTTTCAAATTTTTATTATTTCTTTACTTGCACTTGTATTAGGCTTAATTTGTTCTTTCTCTGGTTTCCTAAGGTGGAAGCTTAGACTATTCATTCTTTATATTCCTTCTTTTTAATTATAAATGCATCAAGGCTATATGTTTCCACCTCGGCACTGCTTTTGCTGTATCCCACATATTTTGCCTTGTTTTGTCGTCGAGTCGTGTTTGAGTCTTTGTGACCCCATGAACTGCAACACGTCAAGCTTCCCGGTCCTTCGCCATGTCCCAGAGCTTGCTCAAGCTCATGTCCAGTGAGTCAGTGATGTCATCCAACCGTCTCATCCTCTGTCGCCCACTTCTACTCGAGCAGTATGCATTTACCTCTCATCTAGGCCCCTTGAATAACATGCCAGTTCCGCCCGTCTTCTGGGTGCCCACAGAAGTACAAACACCAGGCCTGTGGGATGACTGGAGACAGTGCAAATCGCAGGGACGCTACTGCGACCATGCAGAATGGATCAGGCTGGCTCTGCCCTGTTTCGCATTCCCAAGGGGAAACCGCCCAGCGGACCGGACTCAGGCCGTTACTGCAGAGCCCACTCGAGACGCAGTTCTCCCTCTGTGTGTTCAAGTGTTCCCTTATCTTGTATTTGTAACTTGAAAAAAACTTTATTTATTTATTTTTATTTGGCTGCACTGGGTCTTAGTTTCAGCATGAAGGGTCTTTAGCTGCTGTATGTGGGAACTTAGTTCCTGACCAGGGATTGAACCCAAAGCCCCTGCATTGGCAGGTAAAGTCCTAGCCATTGGACCGCTGGGGAATTCCCGCCACTGAAAGTTTCCTTTGACATCTCCAAAATCACTGAGTCTCCAGTGTCTAGTCTGCCAGTGAGCCCATGAAAGGCGTTGTTAATTGCTATTATAGTGTGTTTGATTTGATTTCCTTTTTATTCTTTTTAGAGTTTCCATCTCTTTGCATGTATTCCCCCTCTATTTTTGCTTGTCACCTTTTTTCCACATTAGACCCTTTAGTGTAAAATCGTAATTATTTAAAATTCTTGGTCTGACAATTCCAAAATCTCTGCTGAATCTGAGTCTGGTTCTGTTGTTTCTTTTGTCTCTTCAGACTGTTTTTCCTTGTCTTTCAGCACTCCGTGTAATTGTTGAAAGCAAGACATGTTATATTGGATAATGAGAACTGAGGTTCATATGACTTTAGTTGGAGGCTTTATATTTATTTGGCTAGCAGTGACACTGTGTTTGCTCTTTACTGTGGTTGTAGATGTCTGAGGCTTTACTTTCATCCAGTGTATTTTTTACTTTCGTCTATTTTTTTCTTGGTCTTTGAGTTCCTTTGGTCCTTAGCATCTGAGCCTTGTGATCCACCCAGCTGTAGCCCTTCTATTCCACAGGAGCTCTGTTGTGGTGGGTGGGAAGATATGAGGGCCAGTGGGTGTACAGAAGCATTCTGTTACCCTAAGATCAGGTCTCAGTCTTAGTGAGCCTTTGCCCTGGGCTCCAACCTTCACAAGTGCGTCTCAGCTTTCTTCTCCCACTTACACAAGACAAGAAGACTGGAGGAGGTTAAAATTATACATTTTATGTTATATATATATATATAGTTTAGGGCTTGTAGAGAAGGGGGCAGTAGAGGATGAGATGGATGGATGACATCACCAACTCAGTGTGCATGAGTCTGGGCAAACTCTGGGAGATAGTGAAGGACAGGGAAGCCTGACATGCTGCAGTACATGGGGTTGCAGAGTCGGCCATGACTTAGCAACTGAACAACAAATAAAAGTGATTTTATGTGTATTCTTTAAAAACAACAAAGACATTAATTGGATACCATCGACTGCATCTGGGGACTGGTGTTTTCACTTGGTTTGGGTGTTTTCGGCAACACAGATGAGGGGGAGAATGGGAAACACCCCAGGCCTCCTGCAGCTCCCTGGAGGGGCAGAGATGGGGGCCCAGAGGCAGGTGAGGGTAGCCCCCAGTGGAGCAGAGGCAATGGAACCAGGCAGGGGCCTCAGAAGAGCTTTGGCGCAAGGCTGCCAGGTGTGGATAGAGACCCCAAGAGCACAACCAGAGTAGGGCCCTGGGGAGGGAACTCCAGGAGGGGGCTGCTGCAGTGTGGGCACAGCAGAGAAATAGGAGCCCAGAGCACAGCCATGGTGTAGAGCTAGTAGCCCCTGTGGGGCCCGCAGGGCATTTAACACTCAGGAGAACTTCTATCAGGCCCACGGGGACTCCTGAGCTATGATGATGTCCCAGGCCAAGGAGTCATGTCGGGCAGGGAGCACTGGCCTGTCCACAGTCGCTCCCATCCCAGGTGGGATGGAAGGTGCTAGGAAGCCAAGAAGGACACAGAGACCCCAGGCTGGACTACCCAGGAAGGAGTTTGTCCCGCTGGAGAAGTTGGCCCTTTGTGGAGCTCGGGACAGAGAGTGGGGCCTGTGCTCCACAAATGTGCTGGATAAAATGTCAAGGACAAGAAAAGAAGGAGGGAAGGAGGGCAAGCTTTAGAGCCCTGCAAAGAGAGGGCAGAGTTGCCTGGTCTAATGGGGTGGGAGCAGGACCACAGAGGCAGGGTTGCACAGAAAGCTGAGCGTGACAACTGGCCACAGGACAGTCACCAGACCACCCTCTGACTCTCCAGGTCCTGTCTGGCAGAGGGTTCAAGGGGCAGACCCTGGAGTCTGAGAGGGCAGGGGTCTGCCTCTATTTCCAGCTGGTTTAGCTGGGACACTTTCATCAGGTATCATTCTTGTCACCCAACTGAAGGTGGGTGACAGTGGGAGTGATTCAGACAGAATCCACTCTGGGAGATGATCCCATTTCACCAAAGCCAAGGAGGTTTCTATAGGGATCCTTAGCATCCCATCTCCAGACCTTCGGATGGACCTGGGCAGGGGCAGTTTGCCTCAGAACAGTCATCAGCCCCCCGGATGGTTAAGCTCCTGGTACTTGGGGAGAGGGCTTCCCAAACTCTCCCTTGTGACTTTGGATCTGAGATACACTTGGAGGTACTTCAGAAGAAAAAGGGGGGATTAAGGGCCAACGAGTTTGGAGAACACTGGGTTGTGTAAAATTAAAGACGTTTATTGGTTGTAGGACTTCTCAGAGCCTTTCCACATCCTAACATGTGAATCTCTAAAAGGAAAATACAATCTGCAAAATGGTCTCAGTTAGTTCATATGGGACCATTTTTTGAGAATGTCCAGTCTCGGAGGAGCCCAGTTTAGAAGTTTAGGGAATTTTGTTCCTGGGCACACTTGATTTTCTAAGAAACAGCATCACTGAATTAGGAACTCCTCACAGCAGAGATATTCCTCTTCATCTCAGGGAAAAAGTTTAATTGGTACCTTGAGAGGAGGGAACTGTGTGTGATGGGGAGAGAAATCTCAGCTAGCAAAATTTACCAGCACTAGGGGAAATTCCCGGACTCATTGCTAACAATCTCATAGCCAGCGTTGTTTGTTGTTTGCTTTTGTCTGAATCAACTGGGAGAGAATTGGTAACCTGAAAAAAACAGAGTGATTCAGTCCTGAGAAGAAGGAAATCCCATGATTTCCCCCCTCCCAACCCCACCCCCCAGCCCCTGGACCTGGAGGGTATTGCCCTTAGTGAAATAATTGAAATAAGTCAGATAAAGAAAGACTGAGTCACATGCCTGCGTATTGGGAAGAAAATAGATCTTAAGTGGTATCACCACAGGGGGAAAAAAAAAGAGAGAAGAGGGTGGAGATGGTAGCTAATATTATTGTGGTAATCATTTTGCAGTTTATATATGTATCAGATCAACACTTACTTACACGATGTTGTGTGTTAATTATTTCAATAAAGTTGGAAAAAATAAACATAACATGAGACCTTGGAACAGAGAAAGGAATTAAAGAACCTAAGTTTAGTTTTTAAGGAAACTCCATACTGTTCTCTATAGTTCAGTTCAGTTCAGTTCAGTTCAGTCACTCAGTCGTGTCCGACTCTTTGCAACCCCATGAACCGGCAGCACGCCGGGCCTCCCTGTCCATCACCAACTCCCAGAGTCTACCCAAACCCATGTCCATCAAGTCAGTGATGTCATCATCCCCTTCATTCTTTCTGGAGTTATTTCTCTACTGATCTCCAGTAGCATATTGGGCACCTACTGACCTGGGGAGTTCCTCTTTCAGTGTCCTATCTTTTCGCCTTTTCATACTGTTCATGGGGTTCTCAAGGCAAGAATACTGAAGTGGTTTGCCATTCCCTTCTCCAGTGGACCACATTCTGTCAGACCTCTCCACCATGATCCGGCTGTCTTGGGTGGCCCCACGCGGCCTGGCTGTATCAATTTCCATTTACACCCATAGTGTAGGAGGGTTCCCTTTTCTCCACACCCTCTCCAGCATTCACTGTTTGTAGATTTTTGATAATGACCATTCTGACTGGTGTGAGGTGATACCTCATTGTAGTTTTGATTTGCATCTCTCTAATATTAAGTTATATTGAGCATCTTTTCATGTGCCTCTTGGCCATCTGTATGTCTTCTTTAGAGATATGTCTATTTAGGTCTTCTGCCCATTTTTTGATTGAGTTGTTTGTTGTGTTTTTTTTTGCACAGGGGACTCAGCTTGATACTCTGACGACTAGAGGAGTGGGAAGAGGGGGTGGGGTGAGAGGGAGAATCACTAGGGAGGGGATGTATGTATACATAAGGCTGATTCATGCTGTTGTACAGCAGAAACCAACACAACATTGTAAAGAAATTATATTCCACTAAAAATAAATTAAAATTAAAAAAACTAAGGAAATCTGAATAAAACATAATCTTTAGTTAGTGATAATATGTCGATATTGGCTCATTAACCGTAACAATATACCACAGTGTATGGGGCTTTCCCAGGTGGCGCAGTTTTAAAGAATCCACCTGCCAATGCAGGAGACATAGCTTTGATCACTGGGTTGGGAAGAATCCCTGGAGAAGGAAATGGCAACCCATTCTAGTATTTTTGCTTGGAAAATCTTATGGACAGAGGAACATGGCAGGCTGCAGTCCATGGGATCACAAAGAGTTGGACATAACTGAGTGACTGTTCACACACACACGCACCATAGTATATGTTGTTGTTGTTCAGTCATTAAGTTGTATATATGCTACCAGAATAACGTATTGGAGAAGGAAATGGCAACCCACTCCAGTATGCTTGCCTGGGAAATCTCATGGACAGAGGAGCCTGGCGGGATACAGTCCAAGGTGTCACACAGAGCCAGATAGGACTTAGCAACTAAACGAACAACAACAACAGTATATACAACATATATACATTTTTATTCTAGTATAAATGGACCATAATAATATGTTTATATTATTAAAGAGTATAGGGAAGATAGAAACTATCTATACTGTCTTTCTCTTTTATTTTTATTTATTTTACATTTTATTTTCTTTAACACCAAAAACATTTTGTATTGGGTATAGCCAATTAACAATGTTGTGATAGCTTCAGGTGGACAGGGAAGGGATTCAGCCACACATGTACATGTATCCAGTCTCCCCCAATCCCCTCCCATCCAGGGTATGCTGCTGCTGCTGCTAAGTCGCTTCAGTCATGTCCAGGGTATACTGTCTTCTCAATTTTTCTATAAATCTAAAACTTTTTTAAAATTAAAGTCTACTTGAAAATTTTTTTCAAGTAAAATGCCAGAATCTTTCTTGCTGTTTCTAGAACTGAACCTTACAGACCATAAGCTCTGTGCTCTCACACTGGCCACCTTCCTCCAGAGCACCCTGCCTGGGCCTGTTTTTCAGATACTTTTCGGGAGATTTTCATCAAATGATTAAAAATCAAAGAGTCACTGTTAATGGAAATATGATTCAAATCACAATGAGTACTTGATTCCCAGAATGTTTTGTTTGAAGCCTTACTGTGATTTACAGGATGTGCCTAAATTTTTATTTTGGTGTATTTTTTTTTCTTCACTGATTATTGCAACCAAATTGGGTGAAACCAAAAGTTTAGTAGCTGTGAAGCATTGCTCTGAAGAGATGAGGCTGGTAGGAGATACGCTGATGAAGACCATTATGAGCACTCCCTTTCCAACGAGGTGTGAGGTAGAAACAACCGAGGTGCCAGGTGGCCAGGGAAGCCCCCTGTGTAGAATGTGTCTGTTCCAAGGCATCTTTCAGGTCCCAGCAGTGAGAAGGCATAGCTGGCTTCCTGAGGCCGAAGTTCCTCCTTTTATCTCCCGGAG
Organism: Nanger dama; assembly: GCA_917880005.1. Classification (NCBI taxonomy): domain Eukaryota; kingdom Metazoa; phylum Chordata; class Mammalia; order Artiodactyla; family Bovidae; genus Nanger; species Nanger dama. The sequence continues at coordinate 2,423,237 of CAKJTW010000108.1, read as the reverse complement.
AGTCTGTGCTGTTGCAGTCAGCTGCTACAAACAAAGTCAGACAGAGGCGAAACAGCTTCTTGCATGGTTCCTGCCCAAATGTCTCCTCTGAAACACAGACATCTCAAAGGAAGACAAGGTCACATTGACTTCCACATAATTGGACCCACATTTCGGGAGATGTGCCACTGTTCCAGAGTGAAGGTTGAAGAAGCATTAACCACCAGTGCTCAGGATTTGTAAGAAGGGCCCTCAGTCCCACCAGAGAGCAGAAGATGACACTGTGGAATTAGATGTGTGGCGGTTCCACCACCGAGACGCGGTGGGTCTTCTTACATGTGGTTGATTAGTTTGCAGATTAACTAGATGTCAGGAATTTGATGAGAAGAAAAACCAGCTCAGAAAAATGTTCTCTTCTGGGGACTCCCAGAAGCTCCAGCCATGAGCAGGCCAGCCTTGAGAAGGACAAGGCACACACTCTCCTGTGCCCAGACTGGCCACCCCAGTTCCTAGAATTTATGGATGGTGACTGCAGCCGTGACATTAGAAGGCACTTGCTCCTTGGAAGGAGAGCTATGACAAACCTAGACAGCATATTAAAAAGCAGAGATATCACGGCCAACAAAGTCCATATAGTCAAAGCAGTCACCTGCAGATGTGAGAATTGGTCCATAAAGAAGGCTGAGGTCCATAAAGAACTGACGCTTTTGAGAGTATGCTGAGAAAAGGGAACTCTCTTACACTGTTGGTGGGAATGTAAACTAGTACAGCCACTATGGAGAACATTGTAGAGATTCCTTAAAAAACTGGAAATAGAACTGCCATACGACCCATCAATCCCACTGCTGGGCATACACACCGAGAAAACCAGAATTGAAAGAAATATGTGTACCCCAATGTTCATCGCAGCACTGTTTACAATAGCGAGGACATGGAAGCAACCTAGATGTCCATCAGCAGACGAATGGATAAGAAAGCTGTGGAACATATACACAATGGAGTATTACTCAGCCATTAAAAAGAATGCATTTGAATCAGTTCTAATGGAGTGGATGAAACTGGAGTCTATTATACAGAGTGAAATAAGTCAGAAAGAAAAACACCAATACAGTATATTAATGTATATATATGGAATTTAGAAAGATGGTAATAATGATCCTATACGCGAGATAGCAAAATAGACACAGATGTAAAGAGCAGACTTTTGGACTCTGTGGGAGAAGGCAAGGGTGGGATGATTTGAGAGAATAACATTGAAACGTGTATATTACCATATGTGAAATAGATCGTCATTCCAGATTCGATGCATGAGACAGGGTGCTCAGGGCTGATGTACTGGGGTGACCCTGAGGGATGGGATGGGGAGGGAGATGGGAGGAGGGTTCAAGATGGGGAACACATGTACACCCATGGCTGATTCATGTCAATGTATGACAAAAACAACTACAATATTGTAATTAGCCTCTAATTAAAAAAAAAAAAATGATGCTTTCAAATTGTGGTGCTGGAGAAGACTCTTGAGGGCCTGTTGGACTGCAAGGAGATCAAACTAGTCAATCCTAAAGGAAATCAACCCTGAATAGTCATTGGAAGGACTGATGATGAAGCTGAAGCTCCAATACTTTGACCACCTGATGCAAAGAGCTGACTCACTAGAAAATATTGAAGGCGAAAGGAGAAGGGGTGGATGAGGATGAGATGGATTGATAACATCAACAACTCAATGGACATGAATTTGAGCAAACTCCAGGAGATAGTGAAGGACAGGTAAGCCAGGTGAGCTGCAGTCAATTGGGTTGAAAAGAGTTGGACAGAACTTAGCAACTGAACAACAACCACCACCACACCAGTGTGAGGCGCCTACAAAGCTGTGAGGTACTTGGTCATTTCCACCATAAAATCACCAGCTTTCTTTTTACTGCAGAGATTATTCTGGAAACTAAAATAGAGTCAATGTTTGGTTGGTTTTTTTTTTTTTTTTTGCCCATGTGCTTGTGATTCCAGGGCATATCATCTGCCAGCATTGCAACATAACCCATTGAGAAGCCAAAATAAATAAAGAGAAGAGAAAAGGAAAAATGAAGAGAAAGCGCCCAGGATTAGATAGGAAACTGTTGTCCATTTGGATTCTCTTGGCCTGTGTCCTCCACTAAAGAATGACCAGAGCTCTGTCTTCACCAATCTAGAGCCATGTGGAGAGGGGGAGGGAATGTGCAAAGGCTGCTGCCAATATTCAACTATTGATCAGAGAAGCACCCTTTGGAGAATGACCTATGCATTTTGGTCTATGTGGCACCTGAGATTAACCAGAAAGACCCTCTGCTTTTCAGATGGAGAGGGGTGAGCTTCCCAGGCCTGTGTCCCAGATGTTTGAGGATCTTCTTTCCCCAAAGTAGAAAAACCTTCCTTGTTCTTCTGTCAGTCAGTGGAGGATTTCCAGAGCTATGGAGTCAGAGTTTATGGTGATCAAAAGTTTTGATGGACCTGTCAGTCTCTGCCTGATCAAGTTTTCCATTTATTTTTATGATTATCCTTGATCTCAGTATCAAAGGCCTTCAAGTCCACTCTGACCTTCCTCATGTATACAGGCATTGTTTGATGACATATGAATTTTAATTTACAAAGCCAATATATTTGTTTGATAAATCTACCATTTCAGCTTTGTTTCAAAGATTCTGCCAATGGGGTCATAGGCCATAACTCAACACTACCTGGTTTTAAAATGTAGGTAAATAATTCAGAAATATTGAAAGTGGATGCTGACTCCTGTAGCCATTTCCAGGAGCAGCATAGTCTGTTGAGCAGGAACAAGTCCTGCATCAAATGAGACTTTCAGAAGAAGGCCTTTGGGACAGACCTCTACGTCAGGATTCACAAATGGCCAGTGCTGGCCCAAGCACTTGGCACTCCCCCAGGGCTTTCTCATCCCTCCCTGGACATCTGTATTAATAATAAAAGACCTCAAGTCAATAATCTAATCTTCAGCCTTGGAACACTTTAAAAAAAAAAAAAAGAGCAAACTAAACCTGAATCAAGCAGAAGGAAGGAAATAAGACTAGAGTAGAAAGAAATATAATAGAGAATAGGAGAACAATAGAAGAAATCAATGAAACCAAAAGCTCTTTTCTTGGAAAGATAAACACCATTGATAAGTTAGTTAACTAAGCAAGGGGAAAAAAAAGGACTCAAGTTAGTAAAATCAAGAGTGAAAGACGGGATACCACCACTGATCTTCTGGAAATAAAAAGGATAATTTTAAGGGAAAACCATAAACAACTACATGCCAGTGTAGTTGTAGTGTATAACAACTAAAAACCCAGATGTAATGAACAAATTCCTGAAAAGATACAAATTACTGAGACTGTCTCGAGAAGAAACAGAAAAGTCTGAGTAGATCTGTGAAAAGCAAAGAGCTTGAACTATTAACTTTAAAACTTCCCACAAAGAAAACCCCAGGCTCAGATGTTTTTACTTGTAAATTCCATCAAACTTGTAAAGAAGAATTAATACTAACCTTTCAGCAACTCTTACAGAAAATAGAAGGTGAAACATTTCCCAGGTCATTCTGTGAAGCCAGGATTATCCTGATTAAAAAACAAGCAAACAAACAATAGAACTAGACAAGAGCACTGCAAGAAATGAAAACTATACTTATTAAGACCTCATTTCTTAATAAGATGGACACAAAAATCCAAAAGTTTAACAACACATTCTATAGACAAAGCTGCAGGGAAACAATTCTCATAAAATACTGGTGGAAATGCAAGATGGTACAACCTCTATTGCGGAGAAGGCAATGGCAACCCACTCCAGTGTTCTTGCCTGGAGAATCCTAGCGACAGTGGAGCCTGGTGGGCTGCCATCTATGGGGGTCACACAGAGGGAAGGAAAACTTTGCAATGTTAGCAAAATTACGTGTGCATTTACCCTTAAATCCAATAATCTCACTTCTAGGAAACTAGCCTAGAGATGACTGGCAAAATACAAAAGGACACATGTCAAGGATTTTTGCTGCTCAGTGATTTGTAAAGACCAAAAGTCACCCAAGTGTCTGTCTGGTTGAATGAATTTTCATGCATTCACTTAAAGATTCAGGATACACAGCTACAAAACAGAAATGACACACGGATAAGTAATGCCTCCCCAAAGTGGAGAAGATAAGTATAAAAAGCAAGGTGGGAAAAAGTGTATAAAGTCCTCTATCAGTTCCATGAAAAAAATACATGTGTCTATATAGACACAGAATTAATATTATATACCAATACTCAAAAGGAGAAAGAATAAACAAAAAATGTTTTAAACTTTACTTTACACTTTAAAGTAAATAAACTTTAGGAGGAAATAGATATAGTAGCTAGACACTTCTGATAAAACCTTCTTTGTAGTTTTGAGTTTGCAATAATGTAATCATTTTCAGTTCAGTTCAGTACTCAGTCATGTCTGACTCTTTGCGACCCCATGAATTGCAGCACGCCAGGTCTCTCTGTCCATCACCAACTCCTGGAGTTTACCCAAACTCATGTCCATCGAATCGGTGATGCCATCCAGCCATCTCATCCTCTGTCGTCCCCTTCTCCCCTGCCCCCAATCCTATTTTATATAATTATATTAAGTTGAGAAGCCAATATCTAAAAACTCAGGGGAAAATTCCATAAGTGAATCCAACTATGTATCATTTTTGCCAAGTAGCCACACAAGACAGAATCATTTTAAGTGATGTGAAAACCCTGATGGGATATGTGTGTGTGTATGCTAAGTCCAACTGTTTTCGACCCCATAGACTGTAGCCAGCCAGGTTCCTCTGTCCATGAGATTCTCTAGGCAAAATACTGGAGTGGGTTGCCAGGCCATCCTCCAGGGGATCTTCCTGACTCGGGATAGAGCTGATGTCTCTTTCCCACATTGGCAGGTGAGTTCTTTAGCACTTGAGCCACCTGGGAAGTCCTTGATGGGATATACCTCAGACCAAAAGAAAAATAAAACAACAGTTTAAACTGCTTTCAGTAATTTATGGGTCACAGTAATACTGTTGCTCTGAAACTTTACCTAAGATAAAGCAGAAGAGAAACTGTGTCAATGACCGGAAGATAAGAGAGCATAAAGAAAAAGAGACATAAATATAAAATCAAGGACTTTAAAGAAAATCACCGTTTCTAAATCTGAATGGGAAATTATCAGTATGAACTTATGATGAATTTTCTTTTATGTATATATACATTAATACATTATATAAATTAATATATGTGATAAAAATCACGTTTATTTTTATTAACATAACCTGTTAGCATTTCATGTTCCTTTCTGGTCCTTTTTTCTATAAGTATATTTTTATAGTTGGAATCAAACTGTACATAAAATTTACTCATATTTTCCTCCTAGGATTAATTATATTGAAAATTAAAATATTAACATAGAATATATTAAAATATTAATAATATTTTTAAAATAATGTTTTATTCAACTGCAAACATCCAAAATATCATTTTAACATGCAATCAGTAAAAAATATGATCACCAGTCTTGGCCATTTCATGTGTTTTATGCATAGATTTCATCTCAGATTGAACAGGCCATGTTTCATGTTCTCAGTCAGCAGGCAGATGGGGCTGGGGTCACCGTGTTGCACGTGGCAGTCCCAGGGGACTGGGCTCAGCATGCTGGCCCCAGGGAGGATGGGCATTGGCTTGCAGAGATCTGGGTATCCCATTCTCTCCATCTTATCTGACGCTGAGAAGGGCCTAAATGACCAATGACAGTCATGTCCACTGACTGGAGAGCCACTTACTGGCTGGCTGGGATGGGGTTGGTCCTTGGCACTGACCACCAGGCTTCACGTTCTGCAGCCATGGTGGGGCTGGCCATAGAGGCAGCCACAGGGAAGGCAGGAGGCCTCCCTGGTTGCTCCAGTCTGATTCCTGATGCCCCAGAAGCGCCCAGCACCCATAATTTTCCCTCGAGCCATGCAGTCAGACCTACAGCCACCTGCAGCCTCCCCTCTGCCCAGAAAGACTCCTGCTAAAACCTGTGTTCCCATCAGGGGATGTGATCTACAGGGCATAACCCTGCTGCCAGGCCAGAGCTGCTTCAGGGTGGGCACTGCCGACTCACTTCAGGCTGTGTGCATGGGCAAAGCTTGGCAGGAGTCACACTTTACCCTACCCCAGCACCCACTCTGCTGGGACAAAGATGTCAAAGATGTCTCTGTCCTTCAGTGGGCAGAGACCTGAGACAAGCTGCTGAAAGCAAAGGATAAACCTCTCCTCCCCAGGGCCCCTGCACAATCCTGCCTCCACCTCCAAACTTCAGAGGTTTCCCAAGCCTCTGGGCATCCCCCAGGTGTAGGTACAGCCTCCTGCAGCTGGTGGGGGGCTGGTCCCAGGTTTGGCCTGCAGTCTCGGGAGGAGCTCTACAGGGTGGACCTGACAGCCTGGGCCAGTTAGGGTCCTGCCCACCTCTCACAGTGTCTGGGCAAACAGCCTCTTGACTCACATGATCCTCAGTCTCCTTATCTGTAAAATGGAAACTCCCCTAACGCCCCTGGGGTCCAGTCTGCCTGCATCTCTGTTGGTTCCTCTGGATGACAGAGGGAACCCAGGCTGAGGAGAATTGCAACCTCCTCTGCTGGGGAGGCATTCCTTGTGTGGAAGGCCATGGGTGGGAGAATTTCAGGGCTCAGGTTTCTTCTTTCCTCATTCATGTCCATTGAATCGGTGATGTTATTTAATCATCTCATCCCTTTCCTGCCCCCTTCTCCATTTGCCCTCAATCTTTCCCCCATCAGGGTCTTTTCCAATGAGTCAGCTCTTCCCATCAGGTGACCAAAGTATTGGAGCTTCAGCATCAGTCTTTCCAATGAATATTCAGAGTTGATTTCCTTTAAGACTGACCTGTTTGATCTCCTTGATCACTGGATTAATCATTATAGCAAACCTCAGAAGCTCTCATCAGGGTAGTTGTGGGGTGACTGTGGACATAGGTCGCTCGGGCTGTGGTTGGAGTGGGGACCCGGGGCTCAGGGGCACCAAGACAAGGCTGACAGTCACATGGGACTCACATCCACCTCGACCTCTGGCCCAGCCTCAGATGATATGAAAGGATTAGGGTAATTAGGGCACTGCCTTCAAGCCAAGAGGCTGCTGAAAGAGCTAGTTATGTCCAATTGTCTCAATTATTCAAACAGTGCTGACATTTTTAGCTGGGAAGGGCTGCTGGGGGAAGGGTCACTTCAAAGGGAAAGTTCTCACTTCCCTCCTCCCACCTCCCCAGACCCCAAGGCTGCTTTCGTGGCATCGACAGTGAACAGCCTGGTGGGCTGGGCTTTGGCTTCCTTTTGGGGCCTGGAAGCGAGGTCACAAGCCTCATGGGGATCATGAGAGCTCAGTATGGGGGCTCACGTGCTCCTCATGTGGATGCCTCCTCTTAAAGGGTGGGCCCTCCTCGGCCAGCCTCCTGCCTGGCCAGAGGAGGAGGCAGAAAGAGGCCGGCTGCACCTTCTTGGCCCCGTGCTGGGGCAGGTAAGCTCAGGTGTGGGGGTGTTGGAGGTAGGACTCAGCTTCCTGGAGCCTCCAGCTCCTCTCCTGTGGAGCCTGGCTGGACAAGGTCATGTGGGAAGGGCCAGTGAATCCATGTTCCTTGAAGGTACAAGCCTATGGAACCGGCCACCACTAGGCTCCAGTGTCTAAATGCAGATGCCGGGGTTCTGCTGAGAAGCGCCAGCTCCAGGGCTTGGCCTCCTGGCCTTCACTCCCTAGCATCTTACCTTGGTCCCCTGCTTCCTGCAGAATGTGCATCTGTGCGTCTTCCTCTTGGCCAGGATGGCCGTATAAGCCTTTATCAGCTGACATTTTAGCTGTTAGTCAAAACCTCGGTGGAAAGATTGATTGGCTGTGAAGGAAGATGGAGGTTCCTTCTCACTGCTAGGGGGTGGGGGGTGGGAAACAGGAGCTGGCTTCTAGAAGGCAGTTCACCTGCCAGTGCAGGAGATCCAGGAGATGTGGGTTTGATCCCTGGAGATGTGGGTTTGATCCTCTTCATGCCCCCTGGAAGAGGTCATGGCAACCCACTCCAGTGTTCTTGCCTTGGGAAATCCCATGGACAGAGGAGCCTGGTGGGCTACAGTCCATGGGGTCACAAAGAGTTGGACACAACTTAGCATGCACATATGCCCAAGTCCAACAATTGCACAACTAAGGATATGCCCTAAGGAAATAATCCTGATGGATTAATGTAAATATAAGCCAACATTTATAGAGCACTGTTTACTACAGTAAGACATAGGGGACAATCCAAACGCTGAAACAGAGGACTGGACACATAATCATGGTCTATCTACAAGGTGAAATGTAGTCTTTTTTTTTTTTTTTTTGATGTGGACCATTTAAAAATCTTTACTTAATTTGTTACAATACTGCTTCTGTTGTATGTTTTAGGTTTTGGGCCTTGAGCCATCAAGGATTTTAGCTCCCTGACCAGGGATAAAACTCTCCTCTCTAGCACTGGAAAGTGAAGTCTTAACCACTGGACCACCAGGGAAGTCTTTGTAATGTATTAACTTTTTAAACGATAGAGAAGAATGAATAACGACAAAGCAGGATAATCATAGTTTTCATTACACACGCGTGCACACACTCACACACACACCTTATCTATTTATAGGAAAAAGCCAAGGAACACGTTGAAATGCTAGCCATTATTTTAAATGCAGTCAGTTTGTGTGATGTTTATTTATTCCTTTGTACATTTCTTTTTCTTTTACTTTAACAATATTCAATAAGAAACACATTTTCCTTTTGTTACCAGAAAATTTGTACTTTATCAAATATTAGCAAAAATAGTGGGAATGTGGGGAATGTTGAAAATATTCACAGGATTTGTTCTCAGTTGACCAAGGGTAGGAGATGGGAATAAAAGAAGGGAGAGAGGTTAGGAGGAAAAAGACAAGACAGATTTGCTGAGCCTAAAGTAAGTATTTATGGAGGAAATAAGAGGGACAATCGGCCTCTCTGGGGAGAGGACCTTAATAATACAGGTCTGATTTTGGGAAAGGGTTGTCTTTGGGAATGTTCACCAAATTACATTTTGCAAACTATTGAGCAACATTAATATATATATATATATATATGTATGTGTGTATATATATAATTTGATTTGTTTATTTATGGCTGTGATAGCTCTTCATTGCTGTGTGGGCATCACTCTAGCTGTGGCCAGTGGGGGCTACTCTGTAGTTGTGGTGCTCAGGCTTCTCTTATTGCAGAGCACGGACTCTAGGGCACACAGACGTCAGTAATTGTGGCTTCCTGGCTCTAGAGCACAGGCTTCGTTGCTCCACAGCATGTGGGATCTTTCCGAATCAGGGATCGAATCCACATCTCCTGCGTTGGCAGGAGGATTCTTTACCGCTGAACCCTCAGGGAAGCCCCTCAAGCAGCAGTTTTGATTCATGGCGTTTGCAGTGATATTTATCCCATAAAGTGATCATTCCCTGCCTTGTATTTTAGGCCCCAGAAAATGTTACTGGTGTCAACCAGTGCCGAGGGTATTTGCTGTCATGGTTTATGTCTTATTAGTTATTTTTCGGCAGAAGTCAGGGCTTGTGTTGGGTTTGGCTCCTTCGAAACTTCATTTATTTGCTTTGCAAACTTGATAAGTATAAGGCACAGAAAGATGTGCAGGCATTTAAGTGGTTGGTCTTCACTCTGAACTAAGTGAAAACAAAGCAGAGTTTCTATTAACTTACAGTCCTCTTGACTTGGAGCACTAGGTATTCTTAGAAAATTCTCTCTTGCTTTGTTTGAAAATGTTTTAAAGATGTTCTATAATTTTGTGTGCATGTGTGCACATGTGTGTGTGTGTGTTAAAGTTCTAGATCTGGGAAAATAGAAGCCCTCATCCAGAGGACTAATGAGGACCAGTCCCTGACCTAGAGATTAATGGCGTTCAGTATTTAAACACCTCCATTAAAAAGATAGTCACCAGGGATGCATTAATATGCAGAGAGATCTGTCCCTAGACATCATTGTACATTGTAGAGTAGTTGTATCCAAACAAAATAAGTCATGTTAAAAAATTAGTGAAATATAAAAATGTATTTAACTTAATATATCCCCGATATTGTCATTTCAAAATGTGGTCAACATAAAAAGTGTATTAGTTTTTTAATGCATTTGCACCTAATAACTCAGTTGTGTCTGACTGTTATGTCCACAGACACAAGGCTCCTTTGTCCATGGGATTCTCTAGGCAAGAATACTGACGTGGGTTGCCATTCCCTTCTCTAGGGGATTTTCTCAGGAATCAAACCCACTTCTCCTGCATCTCCTGCATTGGCAAGCACATTCTTTACCACTGAGCCACCTGGGAAAAATCCTCCCCAAACACTTTTTCTTTTCTTTCTTTCTTTCTTTTTGGGGTGGGAGGAGTGGGGTGTACTGCAAAGCACATAGGATCTTAGCTCCCCAAACAGAGATCAGATCCACATCCCTTCATTGGAAAGTGAAGTTTTAATCACTGGACCTTCAGGGAAGTCCCCACTTTTCTTCCTAAGGTCCAGTGTTAGACATGGCAAATGATAACTTGCTGTTTTACATGTAAATTCACAGCATATCCCAACTCAGACCAGCCAGATTTCAGATGCTCCATAAGCTACCTATGGCTGCCGTGGTGAATTTGACATTGACACCTCAAGGGTGGTTCTTGCACAGCTAGATCGTGCCAGAAAAATCTTATTACAACTTTTTTTAAAAATTCAAAATAGAGATAGTTCTGTTCTCTATCCTCCTTAAAGGGAGGATCTCAAAAGCATCTGCCCATTTTGGAGAAAATTTTTGAATCTGCCAGGGAAGACAGATGTGAGATGAGGGACAGAGCCATGCAGGGGAGTCAGGCTGGCCACCTGGCCATGAGACTGGCCAAGCTTGTGGCTTCACCATGTCACTGTGTCTTATGTCTCAATGCCCCCTAACTTCCCAGTTGTTGTTCGGTCACTCAGTCGTTTCAAACCCTTTGAGACCCCATAAACTGCAACATGCCAGGCTTCTCTGTCTACCACTGTCTCTCAGAGTTTGCTCAAACTCATGTCCATTGAGTCAGTGATGCCATCCAACCATCACCTCCCAGAGCTCCTACCAAAGTCCTAACCTCTCCACTGTCTGTTTCCTCATCTGTGAAACCACAGTGAGGGAGGCCGTGGTCTCTGCATGGACCCCACCCCAAATGCATCCAGGTCTGAGCAGGCATCACTGTGCCCATCACAGCAGAGAAGGGAGTCCTGGCATTCTTCCCTGTCCTGCTGTCCCCTCTTCAAGAGCACTTTCCTCATCTCTCCTGTGTGGGGGACTCACAGCCTCCGCTGTGCAGGATGTCTGTCAACCTGAGTTCCCACATCCCCAGGGCAGTGCAGGGCAGCCAGAGGTCAAGGTTTTCACACGGGGACCTCTCTTGCAGTTAATAACAGCAGCAAATTCTCCTCCTGATACAAGGGTCAAACCAAGTCCACGTGTGGGCCCCATGCAGCCCTGGATGATGAGAGCGTAAGACGTCTGCTCTAAATAGACACATGAGACCAGCGGTTTCTTTTGGCTAAATTGGTCCACAAATCACCATTTCACTGTGGCCTTTGCTGTTAATTTTGGCCCAAGAAGCAGGGCCACTGAGTAAACAGAGACTCACCCAGCAGCAAACCAGCTCTTAGTTCCGAAGCCACTTCCTGAGGCCCAGACCAGGCTGCCCCGTCGCCCCAGCCCCACCCCTTCCCACCTTCCCTGGCACCTCCACTTCAGCCCTGCCTTCTCCAGGCTGTGCCCTGCCCTGCTCCTCCCACCCACATCTCCCCAGAGGCCCCTCCCCATCCACATGAACCCATTCCAGAAGGTCCTGATGCCACCCCTATTCCGGATGGGGTGGGAGTCGGGGTGAGGCTGGCTGTCTATAGCTCCTCAGGACTTGGCTCTAAATCCACATAAAAGTCCAGCAAATGACCTGATCATGAGATCTGGTGGTTACTCCCCAGGCTGTATAAAGTTTACCTGGGGCTTTTTATTGTTAATAGCAGATACTTCTATTTTTTTTTCTTTCTTTGAAAATAGAACAAAAACGAGCTGGCAGAGCCATCAGCCCACTCCCCTCTGACTTCCCTCCCACAAACCTGGCTAGTCCATCAAGGACACATGATCCTCAGCAGGCTCCTGAGACACTGTGTCTGTCCTCCACCTCCCAGACCTTGTGTCCCCAGCCCTCTCCCCTGCTCCTGGGGACTCAGTGACAGACACCTTCCTCTCTACTCCCTGCAGTCTCTCCATCAGCAGTCTCTCTGATTCCCATTATCTAGAGTTATCTAGATATCGTTATACCCTGGGTCTCATTCATGCAACCAGCTGACCCCTTTCCCTCCCTGAAGGTCCAGTGGGTGCCTGGAGCCTGAGGTGTTCACTGCAGGGGGCTGGATTGTCTTCCTCAAGCCTGGGCCTGCGTGGCCCCACCTCCATAAATTGCACCCCCAGCCACCCAGCTCCACCAGCCAGAAACCTAGGTTTGTGATTAGGCCCCTCCCGTCCCTCCATCCCCATCAACATCAGGTCCTTTCCCAGCCCCAACAGCACCACCAAATATCCCATCTGCCTGCTACTGAAGCTTCTTCACCAAGTAAAGAGAAATTGACTAGAAGCCAGACCAGGCAAGGCTTTTTCTTTCATTATTAGGAATTGCTGTTCATTTGTGTTATTTTATTATTAGTTATTGTTAATCTTTTACTACATCTAATTTATAAATTGGGGCTTATCATAGGTATATATGTATGGGAAAAGACATAGTATATCCCGAATTTGGTCCTGTCTGGGTTTCGGGCATCAGCTGGGGGTCCTAGCATGTAACCTCTGTAGATAAGGGAGGGGGGGCTGTTGGAATGACCAGGATTTCCATTTAAATGTGTGTGTGTGCCTTCGTCGACTATCTTGTGACCCCATGGACTGTAGCCTACCAGGCTCCTCTGTCCATGGGATTCTCCAGGCAAGAATACTGTAGTAGGTTGCCATTTCCTCCTCCAAGGGATCTTCCTGAACCAGGGATTGAATCCACGTCTCCTGTAGCACTTCCCAAATACGGCACTAATATCATCTCAGTTGAAGCTCAGAACTATGCAAAGCAGTGTCCCTTTCAGAGACAGGAAAGTTGCAGCTCAGTGTGGTGGGCAGTGCTCCCACATTCCCCTACTCAGCTTCCTGCACTCTTTCAGATGGGAGCCTAATCCCCAGGACAGGGGTCCCATTACCCTGCCACAAGGCATTTCAAATAACCACTTTTTCCCTGAAAAAAATAAAATGCTTCTCAATTTCTGTTAAAAAATAAATATTTGTGATGGAAGAGGCTACTTCAGGTGAGTGAGCGGGATTTAGCCTAGGGGCTGAGGGGACCTGGAGGGTTATGAATGAACCCCAGGAGGCTCTGCTTTCTTTCATCTCAGTCCACAGGCCCTTCCTTAATCCCCTGGCTTGACTCAGCCCTGGGGCATCCTCTAGAGGGCTGGGAGGACTGTTTACCGAGGGCCCTCCACCCATCGCCTCTCACCTGAATTTGCCTCTGAGACTGAGCTCACCCCATGTCAGCTGACCTGGGTGACTCCCTGCTCCGTGTGCCCAGCTGCCCTCAGGGGCCCAGGGGTGGGCTGCTGCCCGCATCCCTGGCCACACTCCACCTAGGTTTCTGAATCACCCCTTAGTCACCATTGGACAGTGAGCACCACCCTTCCACCAGGCACTTCTACAGGAGACCGAGCAGGGCTGCGGCTTCCGAGATTCTTGTGGGAGGAAAAGGGTCAGATGAGAGAGGGAGGGTGTGTAGGAATAGCTTGCCAGAGGGGGCTGGGAAGCAGGGAGCCAGAGAGCCTCCCTGCCGGGCCTCTTGAAGGAAACTGGACCCTGTGAAGCATGACTGCAGGCATAGAGTGAGTGCCTTCCGGGACCTCTTGTTCATCCTCAGAAGATTCTAGAACATTCCTGGAGACTAAGCAGTAACATAGCACCACAGACTTGATGGATATGAATCTCCCACAGAAATCACAGGAGCCACAGTCCTGCTCGGTCCCCTGCAGGAGTGCCTGCAGTAAACTCCAGGAGACAGTGAAGGACAGAGAAGCCTGGAATGCTGCAGTAGCCCATGGGGTGGTAAACAGCCGAATACAGCTGAGTGACTGAACAACAACAACAAGCAGTAACTGGAATTTTGGAACTGGATTCTTCCTAACTAAACTAAAAAAAGAATAAGAAAAATTCAGAGTTAGTACTAATGCAAAGCCTTTCTTTCCTCAGGGGAAGTATGGTAATCACATACTAGCTTTTTCATTAGAAAAAGAATGGATTTTTGGTGAAGCAGAGGGAAGTGGGTTGAGACTGGAGCTGTGTGGATACCAGCTGCTGCCCCCGCCCATGGCTACAAGCAGAGTCAGTGCTGGGCACCTTGAAAAGCCCCTCCTGAGTTGGGGGAGCAGATGCCAGGCTGATGCCCTTGGAGGCCCACTAAATGCCCTGCACCAGCAGGAAGGTTGCTGGGGCACTGGGTGGTGGGGGGCATTTGAATACTGCCTGTGATAGAATAGATGTGACTATGTCTGAGGCATGTTACTGCTGGCCCAGTTCCTTACCCACCTCAGCATTTGAGACCCTGCACGGCAGATGGCTTGTCCCCTTGTGATGACAGGGGCCTGAGCCTAGTTTTCCAAGGGGCTAGACCCTGGATTTCTGATTTCCCACATGCATGCATGGATGTGTGCCCTGTCGCTAAGTTGTATCCGTCTCTTTGTGACCCCATGGACTGTAGCCCACCAGTTTCCTCTGTCCATGGGATTTCCCAGGCAAGAACACTGGAGTGGGTTGCCATTTCCTCTTCCAGGGGATCTTCCCAACCCAGGGATCGAACCTCAGTCTTCTGCATTAGCAGGTGGATTCTTTATCACTGTGCCACCTGGGAAGCTCCCCCTGATTTCCCACACCTGGTTACTAACAGTTTTCTGTGAAGGGCCCATTTGTTGGTTTCTTATGCAGGGGTGGGGTGGAGCACTGGGAGGAAGGGTCAGTGAGCCATTAGAGGGAATGGGGCCTGAGAGGGATCAGAGGGTGGGAGCCAGAAAGGGTGGGCGGGACTGGGGGCAGGGCCAAAGATGAGGCAAAAACTGAAGAGTGTTCCAGGGTCACGTCTCTATAGCTCCTGTGACCGTTCTCCAGCCTTTACTTGCCTTTCATGGCCTTTGGAGTTTTGAAGGTCAGTGATTTCAGTTATTTTCCAGGATGCTTCTCAATTTGGTTGTCTAAAGCTTCCTACTTATTAGATTCAGATTTTGCATTTTAGGCAGTTTTTCTCCTCTGCATTTCACCTAGAGGCTCATGGTGAATATTGGTTTCATTGCTGGTGACAGCGCACTTTATTTTAGGTGATATTCACCAGATTTCTCCAACCTGTGAGGTTACTCATTTCCCCTTTGTGATTAAGAAATATCTGTGGGAGATGCCTTGAGATTATGTAAGTGTACTGTTACTCTCCAATCCTTTACCTATGGCATGTAGATTTCAACAAAGATTCTTGACGGTTGCCAAATGTTGGTTTTCTTTATTTTTTTTTAAATATTTATTTATGTGGCTGTGCTGGGCCTTAGTTGTGGCATGTGGACTCTAGTTCCCTGACCAGGGGTGGAAACCGGGCCCCCTGCATTGGGAGGGTGACTAAAAAATGCAAGAAAGAGCTTTCCATCTCCCCTATATATTTATTTATGTATAAATTTATGCCACTGTGAGTTCATGGATCCTTATTTCAGCCAAAGGGTTACAGTTCTTTATTGTGATCATTTAGTTTCATGCTCACATCTCAGATAAAGCCAATGAGAGCCCTTTCAAAGAGGGTTCTGTGTTTTCTGACAAGTTCCCAAGTGGAAAGTAAACACTTCCTTACTTTCTGGCACAAGATGTTCCAAGCTCTTCTTGTACTTTCTCTGCCCCAGATCTGGATTCAGTCATTTGTCCTAGGAGCCCTGGCTTTTTTAGTGGAGAATGTTGTTTAGAAACAAATATTTGCGCACTAAGTATATTCATTTCTGTCAGAGTGTTTTTAGGCCCTTTGGGTGGATGGAGCCAGGAAATAAATATACATACATGTATATGTGTGGTCAGCCGATGATCCCCAGTCTCCTGAGCTCTGTGCTTTGTGTAACCATGTTGGTCTCAGCCTGTGGAAAATGAAGCTCCTGGCTAGGGCATGCCCAGGGCATTCACCCAGGCCTCACTGCACAGAGCCTCACAGACATCACCCTCTAGGACTAATGTGGCTGCCTTACCCCTTGTGGTTCTTATTCTGATTTTAAAATACATTTCAGCCAAGACCAAGGGAACTTGGAGGAATAAGGTTTATTAGTCACAGGTCCTGGAGGGTCTATGACACACTTGAGGGATGGCCACACAACAAGCTCATACATTCACATCATTCAGATTTTTAAATGGGGAAACTTAACACCCGCATGGAAAACCACACACAGATGCTTATGGCATCTTTATTTGGAATTGACACAATTTAGATGCAACCAACTTCAGAGGGTAGATGGGTAAATAAACTGTGGTACATCCAGACCATGGAATATTATTCAGCACTAAAAAGAATTATCTGTCAGAAAGGCATGGTAGAAGCTTAAAGGCATACAACCAAGTGAAAGAAGGGGCTTCCAGGTGACACTGCTTGGTAAAGAACCTGCCTGCCAATCCAGGAGACATAGGAGACACAGGTTTGATCCCTGGGTCAGGAAGATCCCCTGGAGGAGGCATGGCAACCTACTCCAGTATTCTTGCCTGGAGAATCCCATGGATACAGGAGCTTGAAGGGCTATAGTCCATAGCATCGAACAGAGTCAGACACAACTGAAGCGACTTAGCACGCATGCGAGTGAAAGAAGCCAACCTAAAAGGACTTTAGAGTGGATGATTCCAACTACACAACATCCTAGAAAAAGTGCAACTATGGAGATAGTAAAAATTCGGTGGTTTCCAGAGATTAGGAGGAGGGAGGGATAAATAGGCAGAACACAGAAGATTTGGGGGCAGAAAACACTGTGTATGATACTATAATGGTGGATAGAAGTCATTTTAATTTGTCAAACCATAGACTGTACAATGCCAAGAGTGAAATAACACACATTATCAACTTCGGGTGGTAATGATTCGTCAATGTAGGTTCAACTTTGGTAAAAATACACTTCCCTGGTGGAGAACGTTGATAAGGATGGAGGGCAGGGAGTTTATGGGAAATCTCTGTACCACCCTTTCAGTTTTGTTGTAAACCTAAAATGGCTCTAAAAAAATAAAGTCTTAATTAAAAAATTTTTTTAATTGAAGTGTAGTTGATTTACAATGTTGTGTTAGTTTCAGGTGTACAGCAGACTGATTCAGTTATCTGTATCTTTATCTATGTATATCTGGCCACATTGTGCAGTGTGTGGGATCTTAGTCCCCAACCAGGAATTGAACCCAGGTCCCACAGTGACAGCACTGAGTCCTAACCACTGGACCACCAGGGAATTCCCACATATTCTTTTTCAGATTCTTTTCCTTTATAGATTATTACAGGATATTGAGTATAGTTCGTGTGCTATACAGTAGGTCCTTATCATTTATCTGTTTTATATATAGTGGTGTGTATCTGATAATCCCAAGCTCCTAATTTATCCCTCCCCCCAACCTTTCCCATTTGGTAACAATAATTTTTTTTTCTGTGTCTGTGAGTCCATTTCTGTCCTGTAAATAAGTTTGTTTGTATCACATTTTTAGATTCCACATAAAAGCAATATCATACGATATTTGTCTTTCTTTATGGCTTACTTCACTAAGCTTGACAAAAAATAAAATCTTTAAAAAAATTGAGCAGGACCCCAGGCTATGGGCACCTCCTTTCCACCCAGGTCCCTGAGGCCTCTAGGTCTCCCTCTGAGGGACCCCACTGCCAGCTGCTCCTGGGGTATCATTCCCATACCTGGTGTCTATTTTCTAGAAATTATCCTGTGGCTTGCTTTTTCACTTAACCATAGCTCAGTGATTTTCCCCTATTGATAGAACAAGAACATCCTATTCTCTTTCAAAAATTTTTTTGTTTTCTCAAAGAATTGCATCGATGACTATTCCATGATTTGAGTAACAATCCCCTGATAAGCAGTAGGTGACTCCCAGCCTTTTGATATCACAGACAGTGATGCAGTAAATAGCCTTGGGCCTGTGTCAGCTTGTTCAGGCATATTTGTAGAATAAAATCCTAAAAATGGCAAGTGAAAACATACAAGCTTTGTAACTGCAACAAATGATTGCCAAATTACCCCTGATGGTAAATGTACCAATTTCCAGCCCCAGCATCAATGTTACATGAGGCCTCAGTTCTTCACAATCTTCAATATTTTTAATTATAAAAATAACAGTTGGTGAATCTGAGCACCAGTTAGAAACATTACTTATGAAATGACTATAGTGCAATGGGGCCTGGGAATCTAGAGAAGACCAGGTTCTTGTCAGCAAATCGAAGACCTGCTCAGAATGACTTCCCTGTTGGTCCAGTGGTTAAGACTTTGCTTCCCAGTGCAACAGACATGGATTCCATCTCTGGTCCAGGGGCTAAGATCCCACATGCCTTGTGGCCAAAAACCAGACATGAATGGAAACAATATTGTAGCAAATTCGATAAAGACTTTAAAAATGGTCCACACATAGATATCTTAAGGAAAAACAAAACAAAACAAAGACCTGATCAGAGACTGACAATTTTGTCAGCTTTTCCAATAACTCAGGTCCACACCAGGCTCCGCAGGGCACTGGCTGGCTCTAGGGGCACCAACATTCCCCTTCTGTAGACTCTGATTTTCATGCAAAGCACAGGTTTCCTAGCCCTACGGAAACCACAAAAGCATATTTCTGAGCCTTTTCTCTTAAAAGGAACCAGAGCTAAGATCCTGAAAAGCTTGCATTCACCATTCTTGGAGGTGTTTATTCAGATGTTTTGGGCAGACTCCCTGTTACTATTCATTTTATAAAAGTAAAATAATGAATTCTGAGGTTGGTTTGGGAATATCTCAGTCTAATGTCCACTTTTTTTCCTCTTCTAGGGACAGAAAGCTTGGATAGAAAAAACCTTTTGCAAACGAGAATGTATCTTTGTCATTCCCAGCACTAAAGACCCAAACAGGTAAACTGGAAGCCATAATTAAGATGTTATTCAAAATAGCCCTTGTCCACCAGCTGCCAGCATCTATTCTGGTGTTTGAGGGAAAGGGAGGAGGAGTCAAGGATGCCCAGAACTTATTCTCCATGTGAGTCATTAAGCAGAGAGTCACCTGGGCTATAAACTCCTCTGTCAGGATGCAGACAGCCAAAATGACCTACAGATTCAATGTAATCCCTATCAGAGTTCTGGGTGACTTCTTTATAGAAATCAACAAACTGATTGGCGTGGAATTGCAAGGGATCCAAAATAGCCAAAACAATCTTATAAAAAGAACAAAGTAGAAGGGCTTATGTTACCTGATTTCAAAACTTTCTACAGTTCTACATTAATCAAGGTAGTGTAGTATTGGAATAAGGGTAGACATAAAGACCAATGTAATAGAACTGAGAGTCCAGAAAGAAACCCACTTGTCTATGACTTGTCTATGTTTTTTTGGCAAGTTACCTAACCTGATGGGGGAAGATTAGTCTTTTCATCAAATGACGCTGAAACAACTGGACATCAAGGTATAAAGGAATGGCTTTAAGCCCCTACCTCACACCACATATAAAAATTAACTCCAAATCTATCACATATCAGATATAAGGGCTAAAACTATCAAGTTCTTAAACAAAAACATAGAAGTTAATCTTCATGACCTTGGATTTGGCAAATGATTCTTTGACACCAAAAGTATGAGCAGCAAAACAATACACTTTCAATGTTAACTTGTGTAGAGAAATGTTTTACTAAAGCAATGGAAGAATTTAGCAATATTGAAAAATCCTTGATGGTCATCTCTATATGGGGGGTGGGTGGAGAGTGAGTGTCCTTTGTCACAGAATTTCAGTGATTGGTGGCCATAATCATGTTGTCAAAACACCAAAAAGAATTAAAGGACTTCCCTGGTGGTCCAGTGGTTAAGAATCTGCCTGCCAACTGCAGGGGACACAGGTTCAATCCCTGGTCTGGGAAGATCTCACATCTGTGGGACAACTAAATCCCTGTGCTACAACTACTGAGCCTGCACTCTGGAGCCCATGCTCTACAACAAGAGAAGTCACTGCAATGAGAAGTCCTCAACTTAACTACAGAGTGCTCCACGCTCACTGCAACTAGAGAAAGCCCGGATGCAACAATGAAGACCCAGTACAGCCAAAAATAAATAAATAAATATTTTAATAAAAATTTTAAAATAAATACAACAACCCTTAAAAAAAAAAAAAAAGATTTAAGATGTGTTCAGTAAGGAAGGGCAGTCATCCATTGTGTTTAAAATAGTCTGGCATGGAAATAGATATGTACTGATTATCTGGAAAAGGACACCATAAGGGTTATTTCTGTCCCCAGTAAAACTGGATGAAGAAGGTGTTAGTCTGCTTCTATTCAAGTTAATGCAGCGTAAGAAGGAGAATGTTCTAGAAAGACCAAGCTTTGTCTTTGTTTTCAGGTGTTGCTGTGGCCAGCTCACCAACCAACACATCCCCCTCTGCCAAGTGTAACAGCCAGCAAAAATGGAGAGGAAAACAAGCTGGCGGAAGTTCAACCTGAAAAATGGTCTGTTGGCAAACACACCCAGAGCTACCCCACAGATTCCTATGGGATTCTCGAATTTCAGGGCGGCGGATACTCCAACAAAGCCATGGTAAGAGAGGCCTTGGGAAGGGGTGTCACTAAGCCACAGCCTCCATCAGAGGCCCAGCCTCCCAGACTCTGAGACCCTAGACACCTGTGTATTCTTTCAAGGGTGTGATACAATCTTCCTAGAGTTTTCATTGTAGAGACAAGAAATATATCTGCACACTCTTACTTTTTAGCTATGAGATTTGG
Source organism: Nanger dama (assembly GCA_917880005.1). Classification (NCBI taxonomy): domain Eukaryota; kingdom Metazoa; phylum Chordata; class Mammalia; order Artiodactyla; family Bovidae; genus Nanger; species Nanger dama. The sequence goes on along the minus strand of CAKJTW010000108.1, from coordinate 2,402,213 downwards.
AAACTGGGCACTATGATAAAGAACACATGCTGTGCTATGATCAGTTGTGTTTGACTCTTTGCAATTCCCTGGACTGTAGCCCTCCAGGCTCCTCTTTCCGTGGAATTTGCCAGGCAAGAATACTGGAGTGGGTTGTTATTTCCTCCTCTGGGGACTGAACCCAGGTTTCCTGTGCTGCAGACAGATTCTTTATTGTCTGAGCCACCAGGGAAGTCCCAAGAATACTGGGGTGGCTTGTCATTTCCTTCTTCAGGGCGTCTTTCTGAATCAGGGATCGAACATGCATCTCCTGCATTGCCAGGCGGGTTCTTTATCACTGAGCCACCAGGGAAACACAGTAAAATCTATACTAAGAATGACAGTCCAGCCGGACTCTACAAAGATACTGTTCCATCTCCAGGGATAAGAGACAAATTATGTCATTTGGTTTTTAGGGTTGTTTGGGGCTTTGTTTTGTCTTTTCTATTAAATAACTGCGGGCATTGAGCCACCCTTAAATGGGCGAGGAGCGCCTGGAAATATTTCTCTCTGAAGTCCAAGCCCAGCCTCCCTTGGCAGGCATTCAGCTGGTCCGAGAAGACAAGAAGACGGCGGCCTTTCACATTTGCATGTAAACAGGGAGTGCCCTCTGCCTTTCTGAGGAGCCCTGCCAGAGAGGGGGAGGCGGCAGCACTGGGATCCCTTTCAGCCCATTCTAAATAATACTCCCACGGTCCCTGTCAGGCCATTTTTGCTATTTTATTCTATTTCACTGGCCCAACATCATTGTTCAGATAAAATTCAGAAGTGTTCCAAGCAAATACCATAGCACTGGGTCTTCCAGAAGGGCGCCCTGCCTACTGACCAGGACACAAAGAGGCATTTCACAGGGGCCAGTGCATGGACTCATTAACCTCTTCTTCACCTTAAGGGAAAGGTCCAGCCCCGAGATCAGTTACAAGCCCCATTTCCAGCACCCATTCCCTCTTAGACATCCTGTCCAGCATCTGGAGCCACAATTCCAGCTGAGCCAGCTTGGGACCTTTTTAAAAAAATTTTTTATTGGACTACAGTTGATTTTCAATGTTGTATTAGTTTCTGGTGTACAGCAAAGTGAGTCAGCTATACATATACATATATCTAATCTTTTATAGTCTTTTCCCATACAGACCACGAGCAAGTTCCCTGTGTTATACAGGAGGTCCTTATTAGTTCTCTATTATATATATAGTACTGTGTGTAAATGTCAACTGGAATTTCCCAGTTTATCCCTCCCCCACACCTCAGGTTCTATAGGGCTTCGCAGGTGACTCAGTGGTAAAGGATCTGCCTGCAATGCAAGAGACTCGAGTTAGATTCCTGGGTTGGGAAGACCTCCTGGAGAAGGAAATGACAACCCACTCCAATATTCTTGCCTAGGAAATCCCATGGACAGAGGAGCCTGGTGGGCTACAGTCCATGGGGTCACAAAGAGTTGAACATGACTGAGTGACTGAGCACATAAGCATGCACAGAACTTTACCGCAGTCAGCTTTGACCTGTTATAAATGTTTTTGATTCAACAGTAAAAGAGAGATAGTCCAGGAAGACTGAGATTTGGGATTTGGGTAGGGTGGAAGGGGAGGGGGATTGAGTTGACTATCACCAAATTAGACTGGATTTCACTTTCTTCCATGGGCTTGGAGGAATCCCTGGCTTGAACAATGCAATTTAGCAACTGATCATGAGCACATGGAATATAGCCCAACAATGACCAATTGTTAAAAAGCTTTACATAAAGTAGATAAATTCCTAAGTTGCTCTAAAATTTTTGTAAACCTAACAGGCATATTTCCTAGAAGTTTCCAATGAACAAAAAGTATCTAGAAATAAAATCAATCTGGAGTAATTTCTGTGCTCCTATGAATGCTAGACACAGTGAAGAAGTATTTCAGTTGTTGTTTAGAACTATAAATGGTCTTTGCTTTGAAATTTTAGAATGTGTTTCCTTTGAACTTTGGTTTCATTTTCTACAAATTTGTTTCTACAAAATTTCTGACAAATTTGTTAATTTGCAGACATTTGTGCATGTGTGTGACAGTACTTAATTTTGGGGGATTATTTACTTTAAAAATATTTTTTATTGGAGTATAGTTGCTTTACAATATTGTGTTATTTTCTGCTATAAGTCAGAAACAAAAATGAATGTCACATATTAATGCATATGTGTGGAATCTAGAAAAATGGTACAGATG